>CM057819.1:92315635-92972635 GCA_030067965.1 Latrodectus elegans
ATATTCACCAACAGGAGACTTCATAAATCAGAGTATATTTACACCTCGCCTGTTAAGGAAGTATGGAGTACTTCCCATCGCTAACTGCGACAGATGTATGTAGTACAGTGTAGGTACAACATCAGTTAACCGTTCTTCAGCAATTGCTGTTATTGAGCCAAAGACCTTTCACTCTGAAATAAATACGGTCTCCTACCATTCAATCGGTGAGCTCAGTGTTTGAATATTTAGCAAGTATAATTCATTTTTATTTCATAAAATGCTTCAAGAACAAAAATAATGAATTTTGTAATTTAAAATACATTTCAGATACTCTATCCTGTCTAATGAGTTTGCAAATAGATTAAGTATTGATTAAAGAGTTTGGCATGTATTTGTAGTTTAAATTTATTATCACACTTTAATCTGGAAAAATTAATTCAAATATTCTCTCTAATGAAAGATACTGAAAACATATAGATTTTGTGCAGTAAAAGATAGTTAAAATGTATTTTATAATTACATTATATATATTCTAAAATTTTAGAGCTGATTATACTGCAACCAATATTCAAATATAATTTTCTAAAAAACGTCATGATTTTCATAAGGCACTATTTATAGAGGTAATTACTAATTATTTGTTAACAAAGTTTTCTTTCTACAAATTTGCAATTTTTACAAGTTTTTGAAAATATTAAAATGGGTTACAATTTTGAGATCACGTAAATTTTCGTATTTTTAATTACAGCTGAAATCAAAAGATGTGGTGAGAGCTTATATTCAACGGGCAAGGCTAATTCAGCCCATCATCAATGCTGTAGTAGATGAAAGGTACTCAGATGCGCTGGAGGAGGCTGGTGTCATCGATCATTTCCTCGATAATTGCAAGATTAACATTGATGAGATTGCCAAAACCAAACCTCTCTTAGGAGTTCCATTTTCATGCGAAGAATCTATCGGTATTAAAGGTAATACCAAACTCAGTGATTAAGATATGTTTGAATTAAGCCTTTTTGACTTGTTTATAAATACAAAGGAAAAACGAATAATGGATCAAAATATTAAAATGATGATATTTCTAACTATTTGCTGCAGAGAACCCAAGTGACTTAATTTGGCGCAATATGTCCATTTTTGGACTTGGCGCCATAAAACACAACCAACCAAGCTACTTAGTAGCTTCACGCCGTTAAGACATAAAATGAAGTTGTCATTTACCACAAATATTATATGAGTATCTTGTCCCTGGCTGATTTACTGGTGTTACGAGGATGGGGACGTGTCCACGTCTAATCTGATTGCCTAAGTACTTCCGTTTAATTTGATGGCCATAATACCGGGACGTGATTCAAAATTGCAAGGTCCTTGATAACAAGCGAATATTTCAAACTCGTTAACCTTATAGAGTCCAGGGCAGAGGTGGTCAAACTTTTGAGACCCGTGGTCTACTCCACATTTAAAGAATCGAATGTAGTCTACCAATGGCACAGCTAAATTAACGTAACATATATGTTTATATATTTATTTTCAGTAACAAGAAAAAATGTTAAATTATCTCGTTTTTATATATAAAAAAACTTAATATTTACAAAAAAAATTAACCGACGAAAATAGTCAAAGTATTCATATATCAATTGTCTATCTTATTTACTTCATTTAGTTGAAATTTGACACTGCATATCTGAGACAAGTTTATCATATTGTGGCTGATATGAGCTTATTGCAATGTGAAATTAAATGTTCATCCGTTAAACGCGATCGATGTTTGGCGTTCATGGTTGAAAAAGCAGATTCGCAAAGATACATGAATCCAAAGCATGATTTCAAATACAAAATCAATTTGTAAATATTTGGAAATGTTTCCTCAGAAATTTACAGAAATCAGAATCGCGTTAGATGCTCTAGATTTAAAAGAAATATATTGCATCTTAATTTAATAATTTCTTCCTAGACCTTGACTGATGTACTATCTTTAAGATTTCCTATTTTTTCAGATACTCCATCAATGTTGACATTTTCATTAAATGGAAATATCATCATAAAATTGGGTATTCCTTCTAACATAATTAAGCCGGTGAATATTCTTTCAAATTCTTCATACAAAACATCCAAGTGTTCGGAGAAATCTTCGTAGTTTCGCTATGGATTACGGATGGACTCGTACCCCATGTTTTTGAAGTTTCTTAATTAATATTTTCTTAATTGAAACGCATACTTTTTATCCTTTCTTTGAAAGTTTTAATCGCGCTCATGTCTGTTAAACATTTATTCTTTCCATGTAGATTTAGCTTTAAGTCGTTAAGTTTTGCAGTGATGTCGCAAAGAAAAGCTAGTTTCATGAGTCATTTCTCATTTTCCAATTTAGTAATCTGCTCTCCTCGTAAGAAAGTTTTTTATTTCTGGTGACAGAATACGAAATTTTTTTTAAGAAAGCACCATGGCTTATCCACTTTACGTCTGTGTGTAAAAAGAAATCTCCTTATTCTGATTCAGTCTCTTCCAAAAGCACCCGAAATTGGCGCTTTTGAAGACTTCTTGAACGAATTGAATCGACGATTTTAAAAGCAATTTGTATTATATCATTAGACTTTAGTATTTTTGAACACAATACCTGTTGATGGGTAAGGCAATGACAGCTGGTAAAACTGGGAATTTCGTCATTATTGCACAAGGCAATAAAACTAATTCAATCCCCGATCATTGCTAATGCTCCATCTGTTGTAATATAGACTAATTTATATATTGGAAATCCTGTCTCATCAATAAATCTTTTAAATGAATTATAGATATCTTGGCCTCTCGTTTTTAATTTCAATAGAATTATAGTTAATAACTCCTTTGAAGTCAAATCTTCATCATTTTCACAAAAAGATATAGCTGTACAATGTCACTAATATCCATGGATTCATCAAATTGAAGTGATAGGAGCTTACAAGCTTTTGAATCGTCATTTAATAAATCCTCCGAATTATTATTCATAGCTTCAGTCTGTCGCCTCACAGTTTTACGCGGCAAAGAAATATTATTTAATGACTATATTATTTCAGATTTGTATATAAAATCATAGAAAAGCACTTCTGCCGCTTTACAGAAAGATTCTTTTATCAATTCCCCATCTTCGAATGTAATTTTTTCTTTATCAAAACTTCTGCAATTTTAAATGATGCCAATGTTACTGCTTTAGCTTTGGTGCCTGGTCACGTAAATAACGATTGTTTTGAGTGTAAATTCGAGTTTAATTCCTGCACTTTAACGTTTCGAAGTTCACTGCTGATTGGAAAGTCTGTAGCGTATTTTAGGTGTATGATTTAAAAATGTATTTAAACAATTGATTCTTTTTGGTAGTGCCACACTTGAGTTACATCCTCCACCAAAACAAAAAAAAAATAATCTTCCCACTGATTACGATAATGATATGTTTTACTTCTCATAGCACTGGTACCTGTCTGAGTCATTTTGAAACGGTTGTTGAAACAACAAATACTATGTGGTAGAAGTGGTTAGTACACCTGCCTTTTGTTAAAAAAATAATAAGTTTGAATCCTACCATTTGCTTGGATGTGTGCAGTGGTTCGGAATCTTTTTTTAACTGTAGGTTTGGTCTAATCTCTATGTACAAACAATTGCTAAGCAATAGAAGAAACAAATCTTAAAAAATATTTTTAATTTTTGTGAAATCGCGACTGAATGGTTTGTGTTCTGCCTGATTCTGCTTTAAACTTTAGAATATACATTAAATTCTAAAAAATTGTTCATTTGTCTCTTATAGGTAAAAAATTGCAGTAAACACAATTCAATTTTCAAATTATAACTAAAGTGTAATAAGGACTGAATGGTGTATATCTTTGAAAATGTTATCACCTAAATTTTATCTGAATGATAACGCTTTAGGGTCTCCATTTCTACAATTCGTAGATTCGATTATGGTAAGTCCAAGGCAGGAATAATGAATGCATTTGTAGTGATTTGAAATTCATTTTTAAGAGTAGGTCATGTACTAATTGGCTTTCAGACTAACTTATAAGCAGCTTACAACCTAGCATGGTCAAATAAAAATAAAACTTACTTAAAAAGAAATTTGAAAAAATTAGCTTTTTATAAACTTAAGTATATAATTAAGAATTCTGCCAAAAAATATGAAGGTAAATGTTGAAAATGTTAGGCGTCTTTAGTTCTCTAGTTTTTTAATACAAAATTCTTTAAAGTAATTATAAATGCCATTTCTTTTTTCTTCTTGGATCATGGTTTCTAATGCCTTTAGCTCTTTTGATTTACATTTTACATGAAAACTATTAGGTTAAACAACATGCATTTTTAATTTTATTGTTTCTAAGATCGCTTAATGTTACTTATACAGTAAGACCTATCTGAATATATAAATTTATAATATTTTAATGCAATGATACTGGATAATGCAATTAATTTTAATAAGATATTTGTGTGATGTTTCAGGTGAGCATACTATTGAGACGAAACTATATAAAAAAAATCGAAATCAAATTTATTTTCACATGAATTATTTGCATATAAATTTTACACTTAACTTTAATTTAAATATACTTTTTCTTAATTTACAGGCATGTTTCAGACTTATGGTATAGCTCAAGAAAAGGACAGAAAAGCAGACAAAGATTCAGCTGTTGCTACATTATATAAAAATGCAGGTGGCATAAACTTGATGGTAACTAATGTTTCAGAATTTTGGATGTATTCGCCAACAGCCAATACTGTGTTTGGGCGAACGAAAAATCCTTTCGACCAAAAGAGAGAGGTTTGTGGAAGTTCAGGTAAATTATGTTTATGCAAGAATTTTTTCTGTAATCAAATTTACTGTTTGTTAATGGTCTAATTTTAGGAGGAGAGGCGGCGATTATATCTGCTGCTGGATCAGTGGTAGGGTTGGGTTCTGATTTTGCCGGAAGTATTAGAATCTCAGCATCTTTTTGCGGTATATATGGACACAAACCAACTTCAGGTGAGAACAAGTACATTTCTTTATGATATGGAATCGGCTTTTACAATTATTTCGTCAGTATTAATATAAAATCAAATTCTATAAAACTGTTACTGGAAATATAAGAATGAAGGTGCAATAATTCAAATTATAATTTACATAAAAAAAGGAAATTCACTATTTCGATTTATTTCAAAAGATAAGAAATCTAGAATTCATACACCTTGTGATGAATTTAGTATTTATATAATATGCTTATACAGGTATGAACTAAGTTTAAACTCGTATTTTTTTTAATCGTTAAATACGAGATTTGGCATAGAAATTAAAGAAATAAGTCTAATTATAAACAAAAAATATTTAATTGATTGTAACTTTAACTCTGAATATTAAAAAAGGGAGATTTTTTTTCTAAAACACTTCTTTTAAAGTCAAACCCCTACGTTTTAAAACCAAGATCAAGGCTTAGAAAATGAATACTATTCTCAGTCTTGATCTTGGTTTTAAGACTTTGATTTGGCTTGCATTTCAATTAAAATCCTTTTGAATGAAGCAAAGATATTTTATAGTTCAGTTTTAAATGAAACGAAACATGCTATTAATAATCATTTGGCGAAAAATAAATTTAATTTCCAAAATTTTATAGATTATTAGAAAAAAGGATCTGTAAATTTATCTTAACATTGAAGGGTCATTGTAAATATTCTATGTATTTTACACTTCTTTGATATTGTTTTGATTTAAATTAAATTATTTTATTCTCTTGTGCTAATTCAATTCATTATGCCAGGGCCCCCAACCCCCATTTTATACCTCAGATTACATACCAGAATATCTGTTGAACAATAATCATTTATGTTTTGAACATAAATTTATAGTTGGTGGACATGGTTAATAATAATCACTACATGTAATTAACGAAAATTTTAATTTAAAAAATTAACATATGAATATAATTATTATAAATATTCTTGAGCATAATAAATGATAAGTAAATTACCTTCAAAACATACAATGAATAAAAATTATTTATAAAATATATAAAATACAGTTCCTCAGGAGGTTTACTTTCTTTAAGTAAACCCAGGTGTCAAAATCCCGAGGTACCCCAGTGATCTGTGCTCACTTTTCTTTTCTCATTTTCTTTGCTTTTTCTTCCTTTCCTCCCTCGTTGTGGTTGCCTTGTAAAAAGGTAGAGGGCTTCCCTTGAGTAGCTATCGCCACCCTTTCACTATCAGCTTCTCTTGGGGACTAAATCTTTTCTTACATGTTTGCCGTGTTTCTGGAAAAGAGGATCCTGGTAAATGAGGTTCCCAAAAACCAACACATCATTTTAGCTTCTGGTAATCGGGAGATGTGTTGCCTTCGGCACATCAATCGGTTTACATAGATGAAGTGTTCATGTACCTGTTGAGGGATTTGATAAAAGGGGAGATCACTTCAGAGCTATATTGAAAGTGTATAGAGTCTGGATAGTACTGTGCAATTATCCTGCATCCCTTTGTTGTGCTCGGTGGGTGGTAACATGGTCAGGCCTTGAAATAATTTACCCCTTTTCTAATAGAGTACAATTCTAATTCTTTATTTCCTATCCAGCAACAAATGATACATGATCAGAGATATTTTGTTATTCAAAGAAATAAAGGTAATTTTGATATTTCTCTTTTCTAAATTGAGTCTTATTGGTACAGTTGAAAAATCAATGTTCGCAATATGAAATCTGGTGATCTTGATTTACGTTTTATTAGTTGAACTGTCCAAAATCATTCTAAAACTGAAATGTCTTGGTAATATTGATTTTATAGTATCTCCCCTCATAAGATAAATTCTACACGTGGAGTAATTTCAGCAGATTCATTTAATATTTCAGAAGAATATTCAAAATTTAATCTTGACTAAAAAGTACGACTTGTATAGCGCATTACAATCAGGAGAGAGCATAAATATAAAAAATCATACTCATGTTTGTAACTCTTATACAACCCCAATATATTTGAGTTGGTTATCTAAATTGTAGCGTTCAACCTTACATTCTAAATCCTTTACGTTTATTTAAATGTCAAAGTTTTGGACATGCAAAACTACTGCTATGTGAGGCGGTCGGACATTATTCATTTTTCTTGTACAAGAACTGCAGTCAATTGCTGTCGTAAATATCCCCCTTACTCCCGGTGATGCCCAACTTGGATATTAGAAAAAGAAATCACTACTGTGAGAAAATAAAATAATACTGATCTTACCCCGAAGCCGGGCGTACAGTGCCATTACGCAACCCTCAACAAGATATTTTGTTATTCACAAGCAGTAAGAGAAGTCATGAAATTCTGTAGTACCCAAACAGATTGCTTAAGTCTTTATATTGCAAAATCATCATCAAAAATTTCTAATACGAATGTCTCATCTATTCTAAATGGTATTTCTTCAAAGTCTTTCGCAAAATCTCAAATTGAAGTATGCACGAGAAAAGCTCCATAAATTATCTTTTTCGAGTTAAAGAACCCTAACACTTTCTAAAACAGGTACGATGAAGTTAGAGCAATCGGTTGATGAAACACTCCAAATTGAAGATTTGTCTGAATCCCAGATGGCTTGCTCCAATACCGAAGCATTCAATTTTGCTTATCAGGATCTTTCGTTTCTTGGAGCTGTAGAGGATTACGCACTTATATAGAAAATATCAAAGCAATTATAAACCTACATATTCCAATGTGTTTTTTTATCCAAAAAACATTCTTGAAGCTTCAGTATGGTTTTAAATTGTTCAATATTGTGTGTGTGTGACAAAAGATGTTAACCGTGATAAAATATATGGAGGTGTATGCATTGTTGTTTCCTGTTCTTAACTGTCTATATTTGGTCAGGCAGTGGCCAATACATCACGGTTCAGTTACAAAAAAAAAGGATAACCACATAAGGATGGATGATTGAAATTAATAAAAACAGCTTAAATAGGAATATTAAAAAGTATAAGTAAATAAGACAAGAAAAAGTTATGTACAAATTGAAAATGCTCCAATTGTGTGGCTGCAAAATCCTTGATTCTGTGATTGATGGGAAAAATACAGTCATTTCAGTTGTGAAGTCCCAAACTAAAAGTTTGTTTGCTGAAACATTGGGGATTAAATGTCTGAGTATGATGAATCGTCTGTGGAGCTAAAAGACAGAATCGAAGAAAAACGGTGCAGCAAAGGTTTTTAGGGCATTGGATATGATGCTGGGTTGTGTAGTGCATTTTGTGATGTAATGCAACGTATAGCCTTTTTTGCCGCAGAGACAGGTGGAGACGTGAGGATGTTCTATTTATTTTTTTCAAAGTAAGTTTAGAATTGATCATGTTTTATTACTGAGTAGTATACACCAGCCAACTCCCCTGTACCTAACCCAAGAAGGGTTCTACCAGTTTAGATAGGAGTTGCTCAGTAGGTGTGGCTGAGAGACTTCAGGAATTATTTTGTTAGTGGTTCTTCTCTGGTGGGCAATTGTCCATGCGGTTTGCCATGAGGCTAAAGTTTGAGATTTAAGGTTATGCTTTATGGAGGCTTGGGACCATGCGAGGTGACATTGATCATCTTGTATATATTTGGTTGATTCTTTCACAGCCGCGTCCAAGTACTCCTTGCCTTGGATGCATATTGAGAGCTCTGATACTGGTTGAGGGTGAATTTACAGCGAATCAATTTACAGGAATTCGCTGAATAGGTTATCAGTCATTGAATTAGTTGAATAAGAGCATAGTGATGTAGAGGGTTGTTGATAGCTAGAAGGGTAGATTGACTGTCGAACCAGATTGTTGCTTGTGGGTAATTGGAGTTTAATGACGTGCTTTTATGATTTCAAGTATGGCCAGAGCTTCAGGCTAGAATACTGTATTCTGGGGATTTAGTCAGAATTTACTTGTCGTGATGATACTGCCATTGATTAGTATAACAGCTGCTCTAATTGATTCGCTCATTTTTGATTGCAGGATTAGGACCAGAGCTGGGAAAACAGTAGGATTATCCGGCTTAATATAAGTACGCTCGACTGTGTTAGTCATTCTAGGATTCCTGTTCGGACTGGATAACAAACCGAATGGAGGGTTCAGGTCTTTAAATCGTAAGCTGCGTCTTACAACACTAGTTTCATGACCCTTAGTGATGTAACCCAGAGCTTTCACTAAATTATTACGTGAAAATACCAAAACCTCAATTAAGGAGTGGTGATAAAACAAGTACAAAAGAACAAGCAATATCGAATTCAACACGTGACTTCATTCAACCCTTTTACAGGCTACATCAACTTATATACATTTGAAGAACTTTCTCGAAGGAATCAATACGGATGCACCTATTATGCATACCACTCAAAACAGAACATTCTTAAATAATTGATAAACAAATTAAATATAAAAATATAAAATTGTTATAATTATCTGGAAAGATTAATAAATTAAAATAATTTACGGCAACTTACATAGTTGCCTGGGTTTGACCTCGCTAGCTTCAGTAAACGAGCAGAGATGGGAGCACTGAGCCAACAGTATATTAAGCAAAATGCGAAAAACTCGTAACAATAAGCATTCTAACCATAACTGCTAAGTATGTTGTCTGTAGACTCGTCAGTTGCAGTGAGAACGACTTGCATATTTCCAAACCATCTTCAACTGAATTTGTATGTCTTTTGAAACGGCTTCTATACTTTCCACAAAATTATTTGATAAATGTAAGTGTTGTATTGATGACATGATCTCAGGTTTGATGGAAAATCATTCAAAAATGCAATTAGCAATAGAAAGAAATACTTTGCACACTTGGCATTTTGAAATGTCTTTTTCTTTGAGAGTATTTAAAAAGTTTTTATAAAAAGAAGCAGTAGTGGACTTTTAAGATTTTATCAGATGTGTTGTGAAAACTGACATTTTGAAAAGAAACATTTGATTTTAAAACTCATCTATTTTCTTTTTTCAAATTGCAGATTTAAGTCAATAGGTGCAATTAAAAGTAGACTGAACTGTTTGGAAATATTCAACATTGTTTTTCGCCACCACAATACTTTTTCTACATAATAAGCAAACACATTGATTATATTTTGAATTGAAGCATTATGATGATTCCCTTTTAAAACTAAAATTATTCGTCTCTAGCATGATCAACTCATTTTAGTGTAAACTTAGGAAGTATGTAAAAACAATAGAGTATATATATATATATATATATATAAATGCTGCATACAAAAAATAGTAACATAGAAACCATGAATCCAAAGAGTAGACCAAACGAACGAACGTTGTTTCGAAGGGATTTTCCCGTGATGAGTTTAGGGAAAAACGCCTTTTTTTTATGGCATCTATAAAAGTGGACCAATTTATTTTATTTCATGTATGGAATCTTAGTGTGGCAAAGATTTGGCACGAGTAGAAATAGTTCAATTATATTTTAATTCATGTTCATATCTGTGGAGGTGGAGGTCCTTTTCCAGGTGATTTCTATTTTGATTGTGTTAATCATTAACATTGAAAATTCAAAAAAAAAAAAAAAAAAAAAAAACTTGCATAGCATTTTATGCAAACTGAAATATTTTATTGTGCACAATCACGGGCGCACCTAAACCAATCGACGGAAGCCAGGCCACCCGCAGGCATAGGATTTGGTACCCCTGCATTACCAATAATAAGCTACTTACAAAGCTGGTACATCAATGTTTAACATTATGATCTTCAATTTCTTACTTCTCAGATTTGACTTTTGTAGGTATGGATATTTCAGTGATATAAATAAAAAAGTCTATATTAAAAAACCATAAGATCTGATAATCGTTTTTATATTGTATTAATAGTTACAAAAAACATTTGTTTTCATAAATAGAAATATTTAATGCTCATCTTAATGAATTTTTAATTCTTTTAAAATAAAATTTAAAACAATAGGGCTAATACCCAACGAAGGTATACATTCTAAAAGAGCAGCAATACAGCAAAATATCTGCGATTATGGACCTATGTGCCGATTCGCTGAAGATCTTCCTCTCCTGTTAAAAGTGTTAATAGGTGCTGACAAAAGGATGCATTTCAATGTAGAGGTAGAGTATAAGTAAATCTTATTATATATAAAAGAATATATTAAAATATTGGGCACATAGATGCCATATAATCTAGCATATCAAATTCTGAAGCTTTTTAGCGATGATAAAATGGTGCCTCCAAAATGAGTGACGTCTCGTGATAACGTAAATACTGGAGTTGTTAAAATAAAATTTACTTTATAATTCGTATAGGTGAAATATAAATTCGAGTGAATAAAAATTAGAACTGTACATTTAGAACTCATTAAGGTATACGTTTGAAAATTATTTCATAAAAAGAAATTTGCTTTAAATTTAATTTTATTGTATTACAATAAATTCTTGAGTTTTTGTAATAGTAAAATGAAATTTTTAATCCAGAGAAAATATTCTTAATTTCAAAAGGCCTCACACTATCAAAGTTGTAATAATATATAATTTTAATGTAAATTTTTAAAAATATTTATTAAAAATAAAAATGCATTGTTAAAGAAATATTTGTTCTCTGAATACTTTCTGAGCTTTTTTATTGAGTTATTCAGGAATTAATTTCGTTTTTCATGAAAATGAAAAACATGCAACAAATATTGTATTGCATTGCACATTGTCTATTCTAGTCCAATAGCTTTTACCACCTTTCTGGAAGTAGCACTATTTCACGCTCATGAAATGGTTGGTTTTTACCAGCAAAAAGCTGATCCATGTAAGAAAAATGAAATTACTTTCCGAATAACCCAATAGTATCAATGTTATTCATCAATATATATTCTTTCAGACAGACTTTCGCAATGTGAATATATATTACCTGGAAGAATTACCTGGAGCTCTTAACTCGGCCACTGAGGAAATCAAAAATGCAGTTAAAAAAGTTAGTTTCTGACAGTGATTGTATATAATTAAGATTTTTGTTTTCAAATGATATAGTAATTTTTAACTTTGGTTAGTTAAAAATTAAAATGTTTTCTAACACTAAATACTGCATTCAAATAAAAGTATGGAAATTTGAAAAAATGAAGTACGTTTTAATAATACTGAAGTATTCGAATTTTGCGCGAATTTGTTTGTCATTAGAATACATAAAGAGGGATAAGAATACAATTAGAGTTCATTATAATTACAAAATATATAGGATAACTCAATAATTGTTAAAAAAGCAAACAGGCTATGGTATTTTAAACATATGTTTAGTAAATAAAACTGAAAGAGAAGACTGAATAAATCGATTCTATGATTGGAATACCTTAATTTTGCTTAAGATAATGCAAATTCCTGCTTTTCAGAGCAAACTGATAATACAAATTGTTAGACATCTTTCTGGTGGAGAATATTATGTGCTAAACGATTAATATAAATATTTGTTCAGCTATTTTTTCAAGCTTGCTTAAAACCATTCCTGCTCCCGAAGATAGTGAGTTATGTTCTAAACAAAGATCCATCATGTTCGTTAAAGGCGGCTAGGGAATGCATAATAGGTCATCGTTGCAATGTCCTCCAAGGGAAATGATACTTCAGGTAGTGACACGTTAAGTCTGGGTGCCTTTTGCAACGTCTTTACTCTTAAAATAAGAGGATCTACTCTCGAGGTCTGACGATGGCACTCCCACTACAAAAAATAGCACAGTTCTGTCTCCCTTGTAGTGTCGAAATTTGGAAATTTCCAAGTGACCGAATGTTATATAACTGTTCAAACCCTATAATAACTGTAATTATAGTTAATAATAGTGTAATAATAGTTAATTTTATAGTTAATAGTATATTTAATTTTTAGTTTTAATAGTTCTTTTATAGTGTCCTATATACAAATACTTAATCATCTGAGTTAAAGGATAATAACTCATCCACACCTTGGAATGGGAAGGTGAGTTAGTACCGAAGAAATGGGCTTCTTAAATGTCAAGTTATTTTTTTTTATCACACGTATTGGAAGTTTGGTAACAAATATAAATTCCAAACTTCTCACATGCATAACTACATTCAACCACAAACCAATAGTTTGAAGGCCAGGAAGCAAATCTAATATTAAATGCCGAATACAATAGAGAATGAATAGTAAGTCGCATCTTGATTGGCTTCTGACACGGCATCCACAGCATACTTTAGAGCGTGAGAAGCATTTCAACTTTAATATCTCATTAAGCATTTTTTTAACAAGTTTGAATGATACCGGCAGCGAATATGTTAAAAATGCTTAATGCAAAAACTTTTAAATGATATTTCAAAATAAATTCTTAATTTACTAATTTCAAGATAATTTTTGTGACTTATTTTTATCAAATAATAATGTACTAATTTTGGATAACAAATTAGATACTTTAACCAATGATTCCAACTTTTAAATGATATAATTTAAATTTGAGAATGTACAGAATTGATTATAACAACTAAAGAACAATGGAAATATGTAAATAATCTAATGAACTAAAATAGACATTAAAAGAGATTTCAAAATATTGCCAATATTTTTTTCTTCACATTTTTTATTTTGTATTAAAATCGAGAGAAAATTATAAAACAGAATAGTTTCTTCCAGTTTTTCACCGCAATTCCCTCCCAAGAAATGTTTCTGGGACAAAAGTGAGCAATTATTCTTACGTATTAAGAAAATAATAGAAATTTCTTGAAATTATCATTAATTAGTACTTTGGCTTTCGATAGCAAAGTATGTGAGTTCGAATCCCGTTTTGGGCATAAATGTTTGTGGCAGTTGACATTTATGCCCAAAGTTGTTGTGGAATCCACTTTAATCTCTAGGTTCAGGTCTGCTTAGATCTCGTGAGTGACAAAAAAACCTAACAAATTCACAAAGCATTTTACTTTTAAAAAAATGTACCTAACACCCCTCATATGCCATAAGCATTTTTAATCGTTCTGTCAACAGTTGTGAACACAAAAAAAAAAAAAATTCCGTATTTTCTATGAATTGAAAATTTTTCTTTATTTTACATACAATATTAAACATAACGAGTTTTGTTTATTTCTGATAAACGAATTCTAAGAGTTTTAAATCTTATGAAACAAGCATATGACCAGGCAAAAAAAATTCTATAGCTCTTGTAAAGTATTATATTTTTAAAAGAAAGATTTAAAAAACGTAAAGTTTTCAAAAATTTTATATTAGTTTTTTAAAAAATACTTTAACAAATTTTAATTTCAAAATTTTAAGTTTAATTTATTAATAATTAGTTTTTAAGTAAGCAATTAGTCTTTTACAAGTATTTATTATTTTATAATTTTATAGCATAATTATTACACTTTTAAAATAAAAATATTCTTTAATAATGGCTGCCATAAAAAGTTTTCAGTTCAATAAGTTGAAAAACCCGAGAATTTTAGAAATATAAATTCGTATTAAATTTACTTTTATCTCTCTCTTTCCTTAACACAATACAAAAATAAGTTCCTTAAATGCATCTAACATTTTCTCATTAAAACTGCTGAAATCATTAAATGTGATAAAAAAAATTAGCTGTCTATTTTAAGAATTTCAATTGTCTTTCAGGCTTCTAGGCACTTCGAAGAGAAGTATGGAGCTAAGCCTGTATCCCTCAAACTGGGCGAATTGATGTATGCCATAGACATGTGGGAATGCAAACTGCTGGAGAAAAAGAAAAAGCCTTTTGTGAAAGCGCTTAGTTTTGAGGGAGAAAGAGTGCACTTGGGATTGGAAATTTGCAAGTGTCTGTTTGGGAAATCGAAATACACTTTTCAAGTTCTCTTTTATGCTGTGATAGAGAGACGATGTAAGGATATCGTTTACTATCAGAATCTAGACAAATTTAAGCTGTTGAAACGAAAACTGAATTTCATCTTTAAGGAAGACGCTATCCTTTTGTTACCAACGTATCCAGAGCCTCCCCCTCACTACTCCTTGTCCATTCCTAAATATTCTAATTTTGGATACACAGCTATTTTCAGCGCTTTAGGTTTTCCTGTGACTCAAATACCTGCTGGGATGAAATGCGGTTTGCCGATAGGAATTCAAGCAGTTAGTGGACGATTTAAAGACCATTTAACTATCGCTGCTGCACTTGAATTGGATCGCGTTTTTTACGGTTGGAAATGTCCGTCCTTTATTGATCTTTAAATAATTTGTAGTTGAATATTTTTAAATTAAGTACCTCGAAATTCAATAGATCTTAGTATTATAGGTGATATAAGCTTAATTACTTAGAATCTATACAAAAAAGTTTATTTTTATGCCCACTATTTATGCCTGATATCATTACATTCAAATGAACATGTAGACAATAAAGATGTCTTTTTAGGTTTCAAAATGCTTAGAAATCTAACCTTCATACTTCATTTGAAAGTTTTGCCATTTTTTTTTATCATGAAGTTATCAGCATTGGGATTGCTCAATGCCTCTTTCGTGTAATCCAGTGTGATTAGCTCTAGTGTTTTCGAAGGAAAAAGCTATTGATATGGATTTTACTTCACATTCAATATTTAAAACAATATTATAAAAATAATCAGAATATTTAAAAAAAAAAGATACGATGGATTTTTATAGAAAATTAATCATAGGTATTGCAATACAAAATCTATCATCTCAATACTATTTTTAATTCATCAGTTTTACTTAATTCATAAATTCTTTAAAAATATTGAATCCCAAAAATTAAAGTTTTTATTCATTTCTATTTTAAAAAATTAATTACTAATATTTAGTGACCCTTAAAAATCTTATTTCAGAATTCATGTACAAGAAATCAAAAGAATTATTTATTTTTTTTTATTTGTTATTTTATTTATTGTTTTATTATCAACATTTATTTGTACACGTTTTTGAATCTTAATTAAATACTATATTATAATTCGTAAATTATGTTACTGTATCAAGTTCCATTGTACTAAGATAAGGTTTCTTTTTTTTTTTATCAAATGTGATTTTAAAAAAACATTTGAAACGTGTGATTATTTCATTAAATTTTTAAAATGTCTTAGTGTAGAAAATGTGAAATTTATTTTTGCTGGAATAGGCTTGACTTTTCTGTTAGATGTATTAATAGATCCAGCTGAGTTTTTGCTTAGTTACGGATTTATTTTATAAAACGATAAGTTAGAATGCTGAAAATTTCTATGTCTATTAAAAAGATTAGATAAGGATTTCAAAAAATTTTGTTGAATAAAACAAAATTACTTAAAACACATGCGCAAATTATGAACTTATTATATCATAGTACATATTAGGATGATAGTTTGCCTCTCGATATTCATTGGAAATTTAGATGAAGTTTAAAGTTTTTTTTTAATTAATACATAATCAAAATTAAATTATATCTATGAAAATCAAGCCAATGAAATGTTTCGATAGAAAAGTATGGAAACGGATATAAAATTATGCAAGTCAATGGAATGTATTAATAAACATGAATTATTTTCTACTCATTTCATTTTAACTAAATCATTCACTAATTTTTCATTATTTGATTCGTTTTGATTTTTTACATAATGAATCGTAATCTAATTTATTGAATAAAAATACACAGTTTTCAGACAATTCATCCTTATGATCTAAAATACTTTAAATATCGTTAATCTGGTAAACTTTTAATGTTGATTACAAAAAATAAGATTGTTGAGGTTTTTAAGCTTATATTGAAACTAAAAAATAAGTTATAATCTATATAAAACCTCATCTTAAAGTTTGTGAAGAAAAAGCAGCATCGGAAACAGGCATATTACTAAATAGAACAGTTTCATTGCACTTTAAAAACCAGGATTCTCATATATTCATAATGGAGTCGTATAAATTAAAAACTTCATCTAAAATGATAACATTCATCTTGGAATTTATATGAAATATATATAAAATTAATGTTTATTAAAATTTATTATATATAAATGTATCAGCATTCATATCAAATTATTTTAAAATTTCCTTCAGTTCAGAAAATCTGATTATATTGCATTTTCAAGTAAAAAGAACAATCTGAATATAATAAACTTTTATAATTCACAATATTTATGAATATTATAATATTACTTTTTTAACACTTTTTATGGCTAAGAATATCATTTATGAATGATTTGAAACCAATCACAACCATGGTTTTTTTCTAATTTAAAAACAAGCTAGTGCATTAAGTTTCAATTTAAGAATATGTAAAGTGCATAAACTAAATTTATTGCATACTAGAACATAATGACCTTAAATGGCAACTTAAACTGAATGTCCCCCTATGCTCTAAAAAAAAAAAGTTAAATAACAAAATCCAAAATATTAAAGATTTGAACAAATAGTATCCACTTTAATGGAACCACTTGGTTCGGAATCCACTTTAAAACGTTGGTCCCGGTCTAATTAACTCTTGTGTGCAAAAAAAAATGACCGTTGAATGATAAGCAAACCAAGCTTATTCAAAGTCATATAATCAAATTCAGATTTAATTGCTTATTACTATACACTTCCATTACCTTTTAATGTATATATGTAAACAAATAAGACATGAAGTAATATAATAGAAATATTAATGTTGAAATATCCCCTGTAAGAAATATTTCGGATTTTTTATGCACTCGTGCAATTTACCATGAGAACTATAAAGGTTAATTGAATTAAATTTACTGTAAACTAATTCTTCTCCCCTTTTCATCTAATAGCTTGATTTGCTTACTTTATAATAAAAGTTATGATAAAACTATTTAACAACTAAACTTATTTTTCAATTAAAAGTATTTTTTTTATCTTAAATTATATTAAATATCAAAAATTTTTAAATTCTAATTTGTTTTAAATTTATTTTAAATCTGAACAAGTGAGGAAATATACGCATTACCTCAAATAACCTTTCTTTGAAGAAAAGTAAAAATATCGATATTCTGCCTTCGATAACACAGGACAGTACTGCGATTCCTTTTAAGAGTATCGATATATTTTAAGCAAGAACTTTATCTGGTTCTTATTCGTAAAAATACTGTTAGTCAGAATGTAATAATAATAAAAGTAGCTGGAGTTCTTTCCTTTCTTTTGATGATCTGCTTAGATAATGCTGCATACAAGTGCGGTATGATTTACGACTTAGATGTGATGACGTAATGCGTTCAGAATGATTGAGCCGGATATACAAGCTTCACACAGAGAGAACTTTGTTTCGAACGTTAATGGATCACTAAGATTAGTATTTAATAAAATTAAAATCAATGGGCTTTTATTTTCAAAGAAAAATTAATCAAATTAATATTTATTGTCTGTAAAGAAACTGGATTTAATTTTTATAATGAATAAGGTAATACAATATTTTTAATTAAATCAAAAATAAATATATAATTCATTACACTCAAATTTTATAGAATTTACTTTAACGGAATTTATATTACTTTCCATATACTAAAATAGATATTTTCTATACCAGCTGAAGTTATCAATGCTTGTGCATTGTATATCTGAAAATGAATTCTTTTTGTTTTGCTTTTTATAATGTAGCATCTAGATTTATAAAGCATTTGTCAAAAACAATTACTTTTAATGGTACTTTTAAGCAGCAAAAAAAAAAAAAAAAAAAATTTATACTTTTACTGAAATTAATGAAGCAATCCTTATTCGTAAACTTTCCATCTTTCTAATGTTTTGATGTTATAGTTTTTAATATGAATAACAGATGGCGGTACTAACTTCTGATTAAAGTATTTTCTCCACTATTTAAAAATGCCAAAATTCTAAAATTGTTAAAGGAAATTACTACTTATGACAAATTATTTAGATGTTCGGGTACATTTTTAAATTTATAGTAATTTTTAAATTCGTGTGTTCCTAAAGTTTTTACTTATTGCAAAACTTATTGAGATTATGAAATCATTAATTTTTCAAAAAACATTTATATAATATTAGTACACTTTCAGTAGTACACATATTAGTATACTGTCATACTAGATTCTTATTTGTTAACATACAGATGCCATGCTTCCCTGATATGTTATTTATTAATTAATAAAATTTCATATTTTACTTATTGGAAAAAAATTCAACACTAAATACTTTTTTATTTCATCCATAACTTTTATTGAAGAGTATACAATTTTTAATATACTTCATAATTTCGCATTAAATCCTGTTTAAAATTAATTGCATGAAATATCTGAAGTTATTATAACGTAAGTAAGTTTTACTTTTTATGCATTCAATAAAATTCCATCAGAGTTCTGGACTATACCCTTGAGACTTGGACCTTTTCGTGGACTTCGTAAGCCTACTACTAGATTGGGTGGAATAAATCAACAACATACTTTTGAACTCTTATTTTTAAAATTAATACAAAATAATGAACGTGTTATCGGTACTTAAAGTATTTCTATTATGTTTCCAGTTAGATACGAAAATTTACTATACCGGCAACTTTTATAGACATATTAGAAAACAGAAAAGTTACAACAGACATGAAATTTTGAAAGCTATTTTTGAGTTGAAAAACTAAACCTTACGTCATTTAAAATGATATGATTAAAAATGTCATTGAACCATTAGCATTCAATAATCTCATGTCATTTAAACCATTAGTATTCAAGGCCTTATGTCACTTAAAATGATATGATCAAAAATGTCATTGAACCATTAGCATTCAAGGTTTTTTCTTTATGAATTGGGAGTCTTCAGTACCTTCATTTAAATTTCCTTTACAGGAATGCTCCAATGAAAAGTAACCATTTATTTGAATTAAAACTTGTCACTATTAAGTAAATAATCATAAACATTAATAAACTACTTAAATAACTTCATTTCACTGAATGTTTTTTTTATTTTTTTAAATATTTGCTCTTGCTAAGTTTTTCATTACAGTTAGCGCGTAAATAGAAAGTTTAATTAGAGAATTGTTAGCATATATTGTTTAGAACAGATTTTTCCTCTAGATATTTAGTGATTCAATAAATGACTGTTTCATAGTTTAAAATGTGTTACTAAGAATTGTAATGAGTGATATACTAAAAGTGAGTAAGAAATTTGATAACGAGTTGTCGAAAATTGATAAGTTTTCTTTTTACTATTAAATTTAGTATTTTTCTGATAAACAAATGAATATTTCTAACAAATGAAATTCAATTCTGCGAATCGGAGCAAATAATGAAAAATGCTAAATTCCTGTAGTAAAACACAATAAAACAATTTCTGTGGAAAATTGACATTTATTAAAAGGCTTACTTTATCTGTGATGTGTCTTGAATGTTTGGTACCATTGTGATTGATTTGTTCACTACTGAATACACAAGTATTTTACATCAAATGAAAATCAAAGAGTTGACTTAATACTTAAAGTCAAAGTTTACATGGACAAAAATGCTTATTGGATAATGTATAAATGATACTAAAAATGATATTAAAGCGCAAAAGAATTGAACAATAATTTTATCTTGCAGACCATGAAATTGGGTGAATTTACATTGCATTCTGTGGTAAATTTCAAAGTGTAAGACATATTGATATAAAGTAAATTATCACTTGTGGCTTGCAAACAAGTGTAATTCAGCTTTTGAAATAATTTGGATTCATTCCTTTTGTTTGAGGTATTTAAAAACGGATTTGTAAATTCACATGACAAAACGAAATACTCAATTTCAGAACTAAAAAATATTCCGTAATGAATGTTAAATTGAAAAATATATCATAATGAGATTAGTGTGAGCAATTACATATGGAACTAAATTAATATTGTGTATTACAATAAAAAAAAGTTGCTGAAAAAGTAAATTACAAACTAAGCTTTCTTGGGGAAAAAAAACATCGAATCAAAAATGAAAATATTTTATGCTTTTACCAAAATGATTATGTCTCCCTTGAGGAGATTGGATTTTACTCCAGAATATATATGCTTGTTTCTAGATTTCAGTTTCTTAAATGTTGATAGGACATGGGCTTTTCCATCCACCAAATACTTTATCCAGTTCTAGAGCAGCTGCGATTGTTAAGCGATCTTTTAGTTTCCCACTTATTGCTTGCAATCCAATTGGTAGTCCGTTGCACAAGCCAGCAGGTATTTGAGTGGAAGGGAAACCTTGAATACTGAATATACATGTGTAACCAATGTTCGGGTACTTCGGTATTGTCATTAAATAATGCGGTGGAGGTTCAGGATGCGTCGGCATAAGTAGCACTGCATCTTCTGAAAAGATTTCTGCGAATTTGCGACAAAGTTCGTCGTGTTTCTTTAAGCATTCATGATAAAATTGATTTTTTTCACGCCTGTCGACCATGGCATTGTAGATGGCCGGCCATGTATGGTCTGCACATCGAAAGAGACTTTTGAAAAACTCACACCATAGGTTGATTTTCCCACTTTTAAGCTCGAGTAATCCTTTCATAGGCGGCACGCCTGTTTCCAATAACTTACATTCCCAGATCGAGAAGCCATATTCCAATTCTTCAAGATATAAGGGAACTGGTTGGATTCCATATTCTTCTTTGAAGTAATTTGCTGCCTACAAAAAACAGGGTTATAAAATTTACATAAAAAAAATTGAAAATGTCTAAATATCAATTATATTTTTTTAGTAAATTTAAGATTTCTCGTAGTATTGAATGCTAAGCAATAATTCAAAACGGAGTACAAGTTCGTATATTGTTAGGATACATGGTAATGTCGATCATGTTGAAGGAAATGATTATAAAATTCGTATAATATTCTTTATGTGAAGAAAGGGTTTAAATATTTAAAGGAAATCTCTTGTAAGTGATTTATTTTCCAGGCATATAGTATGCCAGGAATATAAGCTGGGTTTTCTCGCAATCCGCAAGTTGAAAAGAGTGGAAATACATAATACCTATTCAGATAATCCTTTTTTTCTAACATTGTTTTATAATAATTGAAACAATAATGGATTTAGTTGAGACATAGTGAAAATAATGGCAAGTTTAAAGCTTAACGGGAATTGTTGTATAGTGTGTAAATTGATTAAGAAAAATGCGTATTTCAGTATTGAGAAGATAATCTATTAATCTTATATTAAAACAGGTTTTTTTTGTTTGATACTTTTGATTTAGTAAAAGATTCTATTCGACGATTTCGTTCAAGATAATTATTCTCATATTTTCATGATTGTTAGGGAAAGTAACTATTTTGATTAAATAAATTAATTAGCACTTTTCATTCTTTGTAATAACTGAAAATGTTTCAAAGCACTTTTTTTTACAGAAAAGCAATAAATCAGTACTTTTTTCATGAGGAAAATATTTCAAAAATGTTCCTTCATGAGCATTCTCTTCTATATTTGGACCTAATAATAATTTTTGGCTTTTAAATTATTAATTCAAGTATGTAT
The DNA here is from genome assembly GCA_030067965.1 of Latrodectus elegans. Taxonomy (NCBI): domain Eukaryota; kingdom Metazoa; phylum Arthropoda; class Arachnida; order Araneae; family Theridiidae; genus Latrodectus; species Latrodectus elegans. The sequence goes on from CM057819.1 coordinate 92,337,861, forward strand.
TCACAGTTTGTAAGACAGCACTTTGTGGTTTATAATTATCAGTTTTAATTGTACATTTTACTGAATAATGGAACATGTTATTTCTTATAATTTTAAAAGATAATTGATATCCATGATCAATAGTGAAAAAATTAGCTCTGGTTATATCTAAGAGTTATTGAATTACAGTTTAAAGAATAATTAGATGCAATTGCAGATTGCCATTACACTTAACAAAAGCATCGAAAAATAAAACTTAAATATGTTATTAACAGCACAGTCCAAAAAGTATGATAGAAAGTAAACATTCATTGTGGAAAAACGAAAACATACGAGAACATTCCTATCTTTATTCAATAAAACTTATTTTATTGAATAAAGATAGGAATGAGAGTTTAATGTACACGGTGATCAAAATGGCTACCGTTCAGACTTCAGTGCCTTAAAGCCGGTCCCGTAACTCTGCCTTAATGGGATGGAATGGGTCGGAATCAAATAAATGAATCTCACTTCGGATGATTGATTTAACAGCATTCTTATCGATTCCGTGTTGGATGTAATCCCATTAAAAGAAGTCGTACGGATTTAGGTATGAACCTGCTTAGCGACCACTTTATCCCATATCTTATGAGTCTCATTGCATCCAGTGCAATCAAATGACGTTCCAATCCACGTAAAGACGTCAACCCTATCTGCACATGAACTCTATCTGCACATGAACCCTATCTTGCACATGAATCAGTACCGTCGTATCATGCTGAGACAAATCGCATCAAGGCCACTGTTCTCGATATTTCATTCCTGTGACATACCGCTAAAAATAGCAGACGAATTGTTGACCGATTAACTCTTCTAGATATCAATTTCGTTCGAAACTCTGAATAACACTCCGTCAAACGTTGACATTACTTTGGTTATCTTCATAATATTTTCTTACCATCAATAATCTTTCTTCTAATACCAATGATTCATTTTTGCATACTTATTTTCGGTAATCAAGTATTCACCTAAAATGTATCAATGTATGTGATATTGCTATGTATAATAATACTTATTTCAACACATTTGAATTTAGAAACTTAAAATACTTTTTATTATTCTTTTGAACCCTCCTGTATTAGCGAAACTCGTTTTAATTGCATATTAAAGTAACACACTTTTGTGATGAACAGTGAACAACTTTAAATATGATTTTAATTGTTCACATGTAAATGATTGCATAATTCTGTACTACACCGATGGTAAAATGCAAGTTTTAAGGATAAAATGCTTAAATTATTTTTCTTTGATTTATAGAAAATTATTTTAATCGCTTGGTTCTTTAGTATGTGAATAAAATAAAATATAATGTGAAATTCTATTTGTATTAGGAGGGAAATGCATTTAATAAAATATGCTGTTTTGGTTTAAAATAAATAAATTCAAAAGCATTACATACTTTTTTCACAGCTTCTTTAACAGCTGGAACTGATTTGTGCAGTATACCAGGAATTTCTTCAATATAATATATTTTAACTTTGCGAAAGTCAACCTGGAAAAACAAATAATTTTAGCTTGTTAAAAATAAACAGTAATAACTTAGTTTTACAAATTATATGTATATATCATTAACATTTTTAAAATACTACTCTATGTCGTCAAGACGAAGTTGCAGTGTTTATATTGAATAATCACAAATATGTACTTTTCTTTGCATAAATTCGACGCTACAATTAAAACTTAATTGAAATTTATTTTTGGGCGCTTTGATGGGGATTTCAAAACTTTTTAGATAACAACTAAAATTATCTGAATTTTTTGGATAAATATCATAAAGCGTTATTTAAAAATTATTTGAAAAGTTTTCCTGTCTACAAATACTTTCATTCTAAATTAATAAGTATTAGGGAAACACAAATTTATTTAACACTCATTAATTATTCTTATTACAATAATAAAATCGAGAAAAACTAAAAGTTTCTTATGGGCGGAATAATGCTAACCCTTTTCTAATGTCAGGAAATAAAACTAATTTTTCAACTGCTCCTTATCTTTATAACGTATTTATTATCCGTAGTTTTAAAAGCTTGTATGTAGAATTACTCATAATAATATGCACACTAATACTAATCCCTCTTATGGTTTGTGCCTTGGAGCAGCTATTTTAAGTTTCTCTTAGACATTGGAAATATTTTAGATCCACAACAAGAATTTAGTGTGAAAGTTTAGGTAACTATTATGCAGTTATGTAAAATCAAAATGGTACATATATTTGCTATTACATATAAATAAATAAATGAATATAAATATATAAATTAGACGTGAAAATACATTTGTACCTAACTTAAATGGTTTTAAATTTAGTACAGTCTCTTATAATATTGGAAAAATAAGTCTGAGTATATGAAAAACTTCAGAACATCCGCTTAAAGTTTTGATGAAATAATAAATTTTATTTCTTGATGTACAACTGTAAATACATTTTATAAATAAATAGGATGAAATTAAATGTATACTACTAAGATTTGATAAATATTGAAATATTCTTTAATTCAATATTTATCAAATTTTAGTAGTATACTTTGATAAAAGAATTTTTAATAAAATGTCATTAGTAAAATTTTTTTCATGAGTGATAAGACATAATAAAATATTTTTATTCATTTTACAAGCGTAAATGTTATTACCTTATCATCCAGTCGTAATTTTTTATCATTATTTGTAAGCACTTTCATCAAAAGTGGAATATCTTCAACATACCGGCACATAGGACCAGTGCTCACAATCGCATCTATTTTTTCGTTTCTTATTTCCATTTCACAATAGGGAAATGTCCCATAGTTGGATACAATACCTGGCACAAAAAAAAAAAAAAAAAAAAAAAAAAAAACAGAATATCAATATTTTTAAGGTTTAAGATGAAATTAAATTAAGAATAAGAGAAATTATATTAGTCAGATTCTTTGGATTATTGTCAGAGAAGAATCAATCGCAAAAATGATTTTACGAATAAAATATCTTCACATACCAATTATTGATTGCTCTGAATTCAATGTCCTGGATAAGCCACTTAATGATCAGTTTTCAATGACAAATTTATTAATCTAGAACTTTATATAGGGATTAAGAAATTCGACTATAGCATATTACCAAATTGGTATTAGTAAAATTAACTATCTTAATAACCCCAGATAAAATTTAAAATCAAAACTAAAGGAGTGTACGAAATAGCAATTATTATTTTAACATTTCAATAACCATGGAGTGGGAAAATAGTATTCAAAAATTGTCCAAATTGTTGAAAATTGGAAGAGGAAATTATTAGAGTTGATATTTTTAAAGTCATTTTTTTAAATTGCATTTGAGGTATCAAAATAAATTTCGTCTTTAACATACTTGACAAACTTTTATACATTTTAAGACAAACGCTTTTATTATTTACCGTATAAAAAATTGAAATTTGAGGAATCAATAACAATAAAAGAATTTTTACCGGTATAATTTGTCGGAATTCGTAAGTAAAGAAATTTAGGTACCGTTAAAAATATCACTTTTTTGAAGTTGTGTACTAACAAACAGAAAATTGAAAGTAAGATGTTTGCTTTAATTTTCTCTAAGGATTTTACCATCTTTAGATCACCTTAAAAAATTGCTAGTGTTCTTGATAATTTAATTTCTTAAAAATGAGTTTAGATTATCATTCAAATAAAATATAATTAAGGATAATGAATAATAAAAAGGGGGAAATATATTGAAATTATAAAGTGCAAACATCTTCAAGTTTTAAAAGTATATATTGTTAAAAACAACACAATCACATTAAAACCTGTCTGAAATCAATATCTTCAAATACACTGACACGTGAAAAGTTTTATATCATATAAAATAATAAAAATATAAATTTATTATATATTTTAAACTTAAATATTTATCTTCTCATCCATTTAAAAATGATTTTTTAACCGACATAGTTTCTCTTCTAGTGGAACTTTGGTTCGTTTGGTGATTCTTATAAATAAACAGTCCGCTTGTTTGAACGACACAGTTTATTGAACAAAAAATTGAATATATTTATAAAAAATGGATGTACAAATAATTACTATCGACCTCACGCGTCAATTGGAGGAACGCTTATCTCTAATTTATTTAGTTGGGTAAGAAAATATTATATTTTTATATCTAAATGCTATATTTTGATTTAAGTTTTAAAGTATGGAACTTAGTTTCTAAAGCTTTTAAAATAGGATAATGTGTGATTGTTATAATAACACTTGTATCATAAACTACATACTGTCGTATATCTTTTATTAAACAAAATACACCCTAGTTCCATGGCTTTTATTATTTTATTTTCATGTGTGATAATTTTAATTATAGTTAATTTAATCTATAAATATTGAATATTTGTTTCTGATTGAGAGTAGCAATCAATTATTTATTCTTAGAAAATCTTTTAAAATTAGCTGTAATTAAATTACAATATTGGCAAATTATATTTTTTCTATATTAGTGATTTATATAAATTTTTATACATTTATTCAACTTATAATTTTTTTTAAAGAATTATTTTATAAATACAACAATTGCATAATTTTTAAGTCAATTATACAAACTAATTAATTTTAATGTACTTAAACAAAAGTATAAAAATTGTTGCATAGAATTTTCATGGATATGTGTATACTGCATAAATCAATACATAAAAATTCCTCATCTTTTTAAAGTCTGTATAGAACCAGCAAAAAACATTGAATAGTAAAATTAAAATCTGCGGAACTTGCTGAAATTTTAGCAAAATTAAATTCTGAGTAAGATGCTCAATTTAAAACTAAAACATTTACACAATAAATATACAAATTTGCAGGATTTTAAGCAGAATTTGCATGGTGTTCGTATCAGAAGTGTTTTTTAAACTTTTCCCCATTTTTGGGTTTACAAATTTTAAGTTTTCATGACAGATGAAAAAAATCTTATAAAAATTATTATACAATAGAGAATATTTCTAATCAAAAGGTGAACCGTACATTGTAGCAAGGATTTAAAGTACTAAAATCCACCTACGCTAAATGCTTTATATTTAAAATTCGATTCAATTAAAAACGTTTAAACTTAGCATGGCACTTTTCTCTTCCAACAAAATGAAAGGTATTGAACATCTTTAATATTTCATGTACGGGAATTCTCTCTGCATTTTCAAACAAAAATTAATTTTTTTATCATTCCGTGTAGATTCTATTTAAATAAAAGTCTCCTCTGGTGAGAAACAGAGTGTCATAAGTAAAAATAATTTGTGCTTACGACAAATAGTAATACGAGTGCATCATAAATATTATAAATAGAAATTGCATTAATTTCCGCTTCACATCTAAAGTTACCTGTTGTAGGCTTGTGTCCATAAATGCCACAAAATGAAGCGGGAATTCTGATACTTCCGGCAAGGTCATTTCCAATGCCGATCAGTGCTCCACCGGAAGTGATGAGGGCAGACTCTCCTCCTGAAACATTTCATGATTTTATACAATAAAATAGGTAATTAAATTATGGCAAAATATTTTTAATCCAAGAATAAAATTTTTCTGAGTAAATTATAAAAATAATTACTGCACATTTGTATTTGCTTAAAATAAACCCTAAAAGTATTTTTTACCAAAAAAAAAGTGTACATATTAACTATAGCATCATAAGATGATAATTAACTGAAGTCAGAAAATTTGAAGCTTAAAAAACAGTATCTGTTGTAAATATAACTTCTGTATAATAATTAACAAATTTGAACTGCAAATTAAATACGCGGCATTTATATTTTTCTTATCTATGAATTTTAGGATACTGTTTAATGAACATACGTCCATTTATAATATTTATTCATGATTATAATGAATATATATTTGAGGGAAATTATGTCCCACTTTATCAAATTAGACAATAAGATGTCGTGATTAATGTATTTGAAAAAATTCTGAATGCATTGATGTAAAAATTTTAAACTCTAAAATAATTTTATCAAATCTAATAACTAAATATATTTATATTTTATATGCTTAAATTTGTCAGAGATAGTTCAATAATTTTTTGGCGTGAATTGTATAGTGTAAGATTTTGTGAATTTTTTTGTAACAATTTTCGAATAGAATATTCCTTTTTTGCCATTAAATAATTTTTATCCTAAAAATCTTACAACGAATTTTTATACAGAAACTTATAATCTTAAAAAGGCTTATAATGTAAGCAAATTATTTAAACTTGATTATTTTAAAAAATAATTTAGGGTTGAGAAAGTAGAAGCAAAGCGTGTAACAATTTACCTGCAATAATTCTCTTTAACAGATTATGGAAACAAGAGCAGTAATTCAAATTATAAAAGGAATAAACATTTTAACTGTTTTTATACATTTTAAAATTTGAGTGATTTTAACTTTAGCTAAATATTTGACCTATTTCGCTTACGATTATAAAATAGCTCTTTTTTAATATTTAATTAAAAGGAAAGTTTCAATTCCGATTAATTTATAGTAATCCAATATTAATCCCTACGATTGGTCCCATACAATGGAAATTCATTCCGTTGGAGCAAAAATTCACTCGATATTTTTAATAGTTAAATCATTAATTGATGTTCATAGCAAATATAGATTAATTATTAATTTTTTAAAAAAAAATGGGGCAAAAATCCATTTTTATAGTGCTTAAGGTTTTTGAAGGCAAAATACACTTAATGTTTACACAAACTAAGTGGCAACAGAAATATAGTATGAATGAATCCGATAGAGGTCAATTTCATTCCTTTATTTTCCTATATCTCTTAGTGTAAAACATTCATTCTAAGTTGATTTTGGTATTTAATTTTGTCTTCTGCTAAAAATTATTTCCGCAAAAGTGCTTTATCAAATGTTTTTTAAGCATCTTTATTTCAAATTTAGAAAGATTTTGAGAGAAAAACTGGTATATAAAGTTTGTCATTTATGAATTTAATATATTTATGTGTTCAAAGTAAATCTAAACAAGATTGTACTTTTTTGCCTAAATATAGCAACCTATAGTTGAAAGAGTTGTAGAATAAACCTTTGTCTATGAAAAAAGATACAGAGAATTGATATTTTTGGCATATTTTAAATTTGTAACATAATTCTCTTAGATTCATTAAATCTTTCTCATTAACGGTGATGAAAACTATGAAGTATAATTGACAGAAAAACAATTGTTAAATTTTAAAAAATTAGACAATAACTGTAAGTGCAGTAATTTTATTCTGAAATTGACATAATTCTTAAATTGAAATAATCTATTGGAACAGCTACTTGGCAAATATATTATGTACCTGAGCTTCCTCCAACAGTTCGAGCATTATCATAGGGATTTTTCGTCATTCCATGAACAAGATTCGAACTTTCCCACCAGAGACAAGTTTCAGGAACATTGGTGACTGTCACGGGTATTGCTCCAGCTTTTCGGTACAGAGCAGCAGAATCAGAATCTTGCTTTGCTTTGTGTCCTTTAGCCCAAACCAATCCAGAAGTTTGAATTAAATCTATGAAAGTGAGATAATATATTAAGTATGGTAATGTTTATTGAAAATTTGTGCTTGGTAATTTAAATTAAAAAAGTAATAAGTTTTAGAAAAAGAAAGAGTTTTTTTTTTTTTTAAATATACTTAATATGAGATCTCATACTAAATTGAACATAACAGCTTGAATAGTATATTTACATATTTTTCTATGAAAGGATTAGTTTAATATTAAAATAAAAACACTAAAGAGTTAATCTCAAGAAAAAATCAAAATTTCTGATATTGATCGTTAAATTAATAATTAATTCGATATTTTGTAACTAGATATGGATTTCTATATTTTTCAACTTCCAACCACAATTATAATTTAAAAGAATAAACTTCATAATATGAGTATTTAATATCACGAATATAAAGCGACTTAACAGGAGGTGACACTTTGTGAGGGGCATCATGAAACTTTAGTTGACAATAATAAATCATTGAAGTAATTTTCCATTTGTTTTAAAGGTCATTAAATCGCTTTTATTAGAAGACAACTATATTGTGATTGTTGAAAGACAGCATTTTAAACCACTAATAATTCAAGAAACTATTACAAAATCTATTTTTTCCTTAGCTTATTTTCTTGGTCATTTCTGACAGAAATGATAATAGGCAATATAACACGGTGGTTACTACTTATGGCTCTTGATATATTTTATTAATTTTAAACTATGAATGTGAAATTTTGACACAGCAGCATTAAATTAAAATTATAAAATTTACACTTCCATTTAAAACTACTTACATTGAACTTCTATTTAAAACTACTTACATTAAATTTGATAAAAAAAAAATATAAAACTGGAAGTAATATGTTTTCTTTGCAGCTCATAAGAATATCATCAGAATTTTAATAGAATTCAAATTACATATTGAAATTTAAAAGAAGCGTTAATACACATGAATCACTATGCTTTCAAAATATGAAACGCAATTTAAACATATTTAATACTTTAAATTAATTAGAAAAAGTGGGGCCATGGTAGTTTAGTAGCTAGGGCATCAACCTTTGGCTCGGTAGGGTGGGGTTTGATACCTAATGCCACCAAAGACCCACCGAGAACACACGATAAACGTGCTCGTTAAATCTGTCGTATCGAAAATCCTGAGGTCCGTCGTTGAATAATTAGAATCGGTGTTATGATCTGGAGAAAATTTCCTCCCCTTCCAGATCAAAGCCAAAATTGAGAGTGGGTCCTCTGGTGCTGCCATCTATCGGAGGAGTTTAGAGCAAAGTCCTACTTACCTTCGTGGTACTCTCTTTAAGCGATCGACATACTCAACTAACTTAAATTAACATAGCCAACGGCACAGCGAGTCTGGTTTGTTCAATTGTCATAATTAACAACAACAAAAAAATTCATTAAAAAAACAATCTTATTCGCACATTTCTCATTACCTTTCACTCCAATCGCTTCTTTACAAGAGAATGGAATTCCTAGAAGTGGGGTATCGCTTTCAATTTCATCTTCAGATTTACCACCTTCCAGGAAGCTGTCAACCTCTCGAGCATCTTTCAGCGCTTCTTCATACCTGGCGTCCACAGCTGCGTTGATCAATGGATGAACTAAACGTGATCTTTGCACATAAGCTCTCATCAAGTCTTCACATTTTAGCTAATATTTTAGACACAGTAATGTATATCAATTAGTTGTAGAGCAATTTCCGATAACAAAAGCTCTTTTTTTTAATTTCAATGACTGGAAAATACATACTTGTCGTTTCCGAATTTTCTTAGCTAGCTGCTCAGCAGACATAAGGAGGAGTTTGTTTTCAATTGGTGGCAATGGCTTTGTTTTCCCCATGAATAAATGATACAGAAAATCCAAAACATAATCCGAGTAAGGTCGAGTAAATGTTAAAATAATACGGAGGAACTGAGCACAGCAACCAGCCACCTTAGAAGGAAATAACATGATAGCATTGCATAAATATTTTTAAAACATTTGAAACATTTATGAAGCCATATAATATGTATAAAAAAAATTTTAAAAGTGATTTCACTTAAAGTTTTCCTGATACTTAAAAGAATTAGAAATATTCCAAGAAATGTTCACCTAGTTTGATTATGTTAAAGTAAATTAGGCTTAAAAAAGTAAATTGTTTTAAAACATCATTAAAGTAAATTAGGCTTAAAAATAACTTGTTTTAAAACATCATTAAAGTAAATTATATGGCTTATTAAAGTAAATTATTTTAATACATAGAGGAAGAATTCGTTTTATCAAAAACTTGACATAGAGATTAATATAAAACTGTCATGCTTCTTTACTCAGAATGTATTCCAATGACAGTTAAATTACAATTTTTCTTTCAAATCTTCAACTTTACGGTTATAAATAACAAAAAGTCCCAGTCTTAGAATGAAAGGTAATTTAAAATAAAAATACAGGTAAATCGTATTTTATAGGAACAGCATTTTATTGAGAAGTATTTAGGAAATAATATTTTTAAAAAATATTTTATAATATGAAATAAATAAAATCAATTATCAATTAATTTTTGTGGACAAATTAGTGGTTTCTTATGATAACATTTCTTCAGCAAGCAGAAGAGAAATTAAATTTACATTGCAATGAGAAAGACCTAAAAAGATTATGAAAAGGAAAATTACTAATAATTTTAAGAAAATTATTTTCTTCTTTTATACTTCACTGTGTGTGCCCAAAAAATTTAAGTAAAAAATATTTTGTTAAATGAACATACAAATTATTCAGATTTTTTGTTGAAATATGCAGTGAATGTATAAGTAGTAATAATATTAGATCTGATCATCTTATTCTAATTTTATTGATTTCCTTGAATTCATTTTATTATTTCTTTATAAATTATTCATTTAATTCCTCCAAAATAAATACTTGAGTTCTGGATCCATGATTTATATTTTCTGATTTATATTATTCAAATAACAATATCTCAACATTAAAAAGTGGGTAAAAATATATATATTAATCAAAGATTTAAATTGAAACACAGATAATAGTATCAAACATGGAGTCTAAAGATATTTTAATTTTGCATAGTTCCATTGCATTGAAATATTAAGACTTCCTTATTGGAGAATTACAAGTGTTTCATATTTGTATGTAGTTTCATATATGTTTGATACTATATGGCTTTAATATCGAATTGTGGAGAAATAAAAAAGTATTGGGACATTGTATCGTTTGTATCAGTTTCCCTGATGCGATTACTTTAATAGTGTGTTAAAACAATGATAGTTTTCTGTCCACAGTCATTAAAGATTAACTTTTTGGTTTTTCATCATTGAATCTTATTCTTCTAAAGATAAGCTCTCATTTAATTCCCTGTGTTATAAAAGTTTACCCATTTTAATGCATTTTTTTAAAACTTTATTACTATCCTTTAAAGAAAATAAAATTGAATTTTTATTTAGCATTGTGTATCTCAAATATTAATCAACTGTATAACACAATTCGCATTGAATAGATTACATTTAAAAATGCGAGATCTGTCAATATGTTTGGTAAATATAATATTGTAACAAAATCATTAAAAAAAATTTTTTTAACCTCAAAATTCTTATCTTATGAGACACTTGTGTTTTTAAAAATATTAGTATTTAATCCTCAATATTTTTGAATATGTTTTTGAATATGTTTTTAATATGTTTTGGAAGACCCATTATTAACGATCAAAACATCTAAAAACGCAAATCGGGCAGGAGACACAATTTGATGCGTAACCGAAATTGATAAAATATTTGTTAAAGGTTTGACAGTTCATATTTATGCGTTTCTGAGACAATGAACTAGTCAAAGAAATTTAATGACTTTAATCCCACTTATATGTAGTATTATAACGGGATGTAAGTTTTCACGAAATAAACTTCATAAACATTTCTGATTTTCTAGAGAAGACAAAATATTCACAGTAATTTATGGGATTGTGAAGAAAAAACATCAGTACAATGAAACTTTAAAAAAAAAATAATAATAATAAGACGTAAAAAAGATATATGTCGACATGCTGGACAACGCTGTTTACCGAATGTATCACAATATTTCGTAGGAGGCATTCAATACATCCAGTAACATAACTATTCTATTTACATAACGAGATTTATCAGACATGTTTGATAAAATAGTTATTTAAAATCTTTAATGGCCTTCTCAAAGCTTGATTTAAATCCCACAGAACATCTTTGGAAGGAATTAAAATGCAGATCATAAAGCCAGACAAGCTGACCATCTTCACCAGGATGATTTATTTATTTCACTTGGGATAAATGCCTGGATGTTAACTTCAATGTCAATTCTCATTGGTGGAGTAGTCAATAAGAATTATTTCTGCCAGTAACAGTAGTCTGAAAATCACTTTCCTATTGGTAAATTGTCTCTCCATGCGTGTAGTGGCTCTCTTAGATGGAAAAGGTAAATCAACATCATATGTTTTAAGATTCTCCGAAACGGTAACACTGATTACGCGGATACTTTTAGACAGATACATGATAAAATAACCTGCATGCTAAACCAACAAATAGAAATTTATAATCACTTCTGTGAATTTCCTAATGAATATAGCTTTTGCTTTCCAATAAATTATCTTTAATAATAAATAAAAACTACTGTGCATTTTGTGACTCAAAATCAAATATAAAATTTTTATGAAATTTTTAGTCGCTTTATTGGTTGAAAATTAAATTTTAATGAAATTTTGAAATAAGAATATTTTAATCATTTCAAATTGCACGAATGTATATGTATGTCATCTTGAAGTAATTTTGATCTGAACTTGCATTCAGTATTATTTTTATAGGTAAAAGAGTCGAATTTTCTTATATATATATTTCCTTAAAAAAGTTTATAACATCTCACATGTACTACTCTACTTTGCTCTTAATTCATCACCTCATGCATTCAAATATCACTTACTGTTGATCCTTAAGATTTAAATTTTTTATAAGCTTCTATTTTCATTAGCTTTTGTTATTACTTTATCAAGAATGAAACGCACCATGAGGGTTAATATGAAACTTCTCAAGTACATTTTGTGTGGAATTATTGTGCATTAAATAATAGTTCCAGATGAATATATTTCATAATAAGATAAAAATGAAAATTTCATAACAACTAATAAATATTTAATTGTTGTAAATACAAATTGCTCTTATCGATGAAAAAATAGCGTTAATTGTTACAAACAACTGCATTAATTAGCATGCCTTTTTTTTGTCATACATTTGTTTTTGTCAAAAATAATGATAACTTCCAAAAATGTTCAAAGTAATCCTTAGATTGAAATTAAAATTTTAAAACGCAGTTTAATCATTTAAATTTTTATCAATACTGCAATTAACTGCTTTTCTTTTAAAACTTTCTCATTTAAAAATATACTTACTGTGTGAATATAATTAAATTGTAATGATAATAAAATTTTGTATGAATACATTGGAAGATTTTATAAGTTTTTTCTATTTAATATTACAACTGATATTTCTTAAGCCGAAAATAAAATTCTTTCTGAGATTATATACATTACATTTTTTTTTGGTTTATAATATATTTTCAATGATAAAATTACTTAAAGTTTTTATCAATGATAATTTTTAAATTTTAATTTCCTTGTAATATATTACCTTGAATGCTGATATTTTTACTGAATTTAAAGTTACAATGATGATAGTTACAATGATTGATAAAAAATGTTTAAAATTAAGTGAAGTGTATATAAAATTCCTAAAACCCATTTAAGAAAAAACTAATTTAAGCGAATTGAATAAGAAAGCCTTTTGTACAAGAATTTAAATAATAAATATCAAAATAAAATTATAAATATCAAAATTAAATTTAAAATAAACCAACTAATAATAATAAAAAAAAAGATCAGATCAAATGACAATTAAAATATTTTATTAGTTACAAGAATAATATTTAAAATTTAAATATTTATGGTGTCTCTAAAATAATTTTCACTACATTTTAATAAATATAAAGTGCACATGTATTTTACAATTACGTTTAATTATTAATTCATGGAAATCATTAAAATAACTTTATGAAGATAACTTAAAATTAATATTATCAAAATGAATAAAATAAATTTAAATTATGCTTAATGAAAACTAACTATATTTTGGGATACAAATTATGAAAAACAGTTATAGACGATGTGATAATAAAGTTATTTTTAATAATTTGATTTGAATTATTAAACAAATTTTAGATTACTTAGACTATATCTGATTTTTCAAACTATTTGGTATATATTTCATAGTTAACATATAAAATTAGAATCTTAAATGTATCAATTTAAGTTACTCTTTTTAAAAAAGTCTCTAAATTTTATTCGTAACGAATTCTATAAAATAAATATTTTAAAAAAATTAAGTACATTTTTTTTTATTAAAACATACAGGGTTATATAAACATAAAAAAATTTAAATACATTTTTTTGTGTTTATATAACCCTAACTTAACCAAACCCTTATACTCAGATAAATATATAAACAGAAGAGAATTTTGCATTAGAAACATAAAATAACACAACTTACTGTATTTGAAATAGCCATAGTGCTGTTCTTATCCCATGAAGGTTACGAATGATTTTCAAACCCGGCTGATTATATTTTTTAATCGAGATAACGGTTAATCTATAAGGAAAGCACTCAAGAGTGCAAGTTGCAGGTCAAACACAAAAAGTTGGCTTCGATAAAGCCGAAATTGACATCACGTGATAGATAAATTAGCCGCAAAAGCACTGCAACTAGAAAAGTTCCGCTTTGCCGGAGCTCTCACTTCTCTAATTCGGGCTATCGGAAACAAAAAATGAAACTTCTGTGCGGAAGATAACAATTGTTTTCAACCCGTAATTGACACTACAGACGGAATTACTTTTTTTTATTAATGTGTTAACTGTCCACAGATTGTGCAACTGGTCTAAATGACACATTTATACAAAGAATTTCCTACCCATATTTCTAGGTATTGATGAAACACGAGCAGGTGGCATATTCATTTCTGCAGAGAAATTTGGTGAATAACAGGTGGTTTTCATTTCATAGAAGTCAAACAATGAGTATTAAAAGTTTTTTTTTATTACATTCATTGCCATATGAAACAAAAGCTAAAGAGAAATGATAATTGTTCAAATATACTTAAGATAAATTGTTTATCATAAGCGTTTATGAATATTAAATAAAAATCCTATATTAATGTTTTATGAATTATAATATACATGTATGAGAGGAGAGAAAATTAAATAAAACATTTTTAAATTTTATTAAATCAATGACACTATGGGCAGTACTTATTTAAATTATGAAGCACATTTGTAATAACTTTAATAAATAAGTTTTTAATTTATAATCATTTATTTTATAAATTATTTAAGAAGTTTCCTTCATAAAATTAATATTTATTAGTAACATTAATAAATTTGGTCATCTCATCATAGTTTATATTGTTATTATTAATATTTAAATAATAATGATCAGTATTTAATAATTTTTTTTATAATTTTGTTATGAAAACATAATTAAATAACAAATATTGCATTATTATAGTATTGAAATATAGTTTTTTATTAATAGTAAAAACACACAAAATAATGCGTATCATGTCTTAGAAAAAGATTTTTGAACCCTGATTCATAATTTCCTTAAATAAATGATTATTTTATTGAATTTTGCGTTAAAAATACTTGGGAAATTTTTATTAAATAAATTATTTTTCAATTTAATTGAAAGTTCATTAAGATACTATTTTTCAACAGCTTTTTCCTTTAAAAATACTTAAGATATGTCTTTACCTCGGTGTTTGAAATGAATCCATAAATTTTGATCGAATTTTCTTATAACTTCTTGTCATTTGGATAATCCCATCGATAAACCCATAGTATCTGAGTAATTTCCTACTCCATTCGGCGGCTACTTCATTCGGTATGGCAGTAGACAAAACCAAACTGCCCTTACCCGATTCTTTAGTGGTTATCTGTGATCAATTATTTTTGTAGGTGATAATAAACTCTCCAAAATTTTCTCTAAGTATTCTTCTGCACTGGCCTCCCCTGGCTGTATTTTTTCTTGTCTAGGGCTCACCAGGGAGGGTCTGGTTTAAGATCCTTTATTAGTTGAAGACTTCTTCAGGGTAGATGAGCTCATAGACTCGATCTAGCTCTGCGGTTTAAGGGGATGAGATACAGCAATAACGATTTAGATAATTTTTTCTTTAAGGAATTTTTATTAAGTTTGAACATTTGCAATCTAATTGATTAAGTGTGATTTGTGTTTGTGGTAGGTTCGGGACTTAATCTAATTTGAGTAATTTATTTGAATGACTAAAGGTAGCCGACGTTTTGAATTGCTTATTAAATTTTTGAAAATTTTAATGCATTTTAGAAGGATATTATATGCAAAATAGTTTTGATTGATACCCTAGTTTTATCGCAAATTCTCAAGAATTTAGGCGTTGTTGAATTAGATTCTGTAATCAGCTATGAAAGTACAACTTAAAGTAGTTTTGTGATCAACTCTATTAATTCAGTTTACAAATTCTTTGTGAATATATTTATAAAAAATTATAAATATTGAATTTATTTAAGTTGAGAAAGTATGAATATAATTGGTATTTAAATATACTATGTTATAGAGAGTTTGAATCAGTAATCTTTTTCTTTGGATATAAATAGAGCTTGATATTTATTTAATTGTATAATAATCTATGATTAAAAATAATCGTTTTTGTGTGTTTCATAAGGATAATACAATTTATTAAAATTATTTTTAAATTAAGTACTTCGTTTAAAAAGTGTATAATTAAATATTTAATTACATTTGTTGTTGTAATGGGTCCCACAGTATTGAGTTTTTCCTGACAAATTTTGAAATAAATCTGTTCTATACAACTGTTTGAAATTTGTCACTGAGGAGCAGCATTATTTTCCCACATTTATTTTTTGTGTTAAACTATCAATTTTTTAATAGTTTTTCAAAATATTTATTAAAAAATTATTTCTAAAAATTATTAGATTATACAAAAATAAAATTTTAATAAAGATGGTAAATCATTTTTTTTATATCGATTATTTTTTATCGTAATAAGTTATCCTTTTATTTTCAAAAAGAAGCAAAGGATTTACATTGAGTTTATATTGAGTTTATAATGAGTCTTTATAATTATTTTATGTTGCGAGATTTCGGGTGATTCAAATATTTTTCGAGTTTACTTGAAAAGTTCATAATTTCCAAATATATGCAAGGAATATGTATATAATTGTTGACACCAGCTAACTCCCCTGTACCTAACTCGAAGGAGCTTTACCAGTTTAATGAGAGCTTCTAGGACTTTTACTTAAAAATACTTAAAATAATATAAAATTTTTACAACAGCTGAACATGATTATTATAATGATTAAAATACACAATCAGATTCCGGTTAACTGTAAGGATGAAAACAAGGTAACAATATAATGGAGTTTATGATAAATTATATACAGTTAACACATAATAATTGTAATTTTGCAGAGTTTTTGATTATTATTAAATAAAACTTATAACGTATATTCAAATAAGTTTTTTTATATTTACAAAGACATAACCTTAATTCGGTCAAAAACATGCTCTTAGCTAATTTGTAGATCAGTTCCCAATATAAGAAACTGAGTTTTCATTGCTTATTAAGCATTCAATTGTTTTATTTAATTTCTCTCTTTCTGTACAATTTCTCAAAATTCTCTTCTCCCAGATAATCTTCCAATTTTCGCTGAGTGTGGCTAAATGCCAGGATAATGTTTAGTAGCAGGTAGTCAAGAAGTGAAGTGGGTTGCCTTCCTTTCCACAAGTGCAATCTTTGGAATCAAAAATGTGGAAAGAAGATGGAAATAGTCCATGGCCCGTAAAGAAAAGTACCTCATTTATAGTCCAGTTAAGGGTTTTCCTCCTACCTTTCGGTATTATCTCTTGAACATTTCTTCCAGTTATTCCATTGTCCCATTCTTCCTGCCAGGGATCCAATTATCAAGTAGGTATTTTGTATAACAACGTGGTAATGGTAGGACGTGAGAAGAATTACCAGACAGTGCAGGTACTTTTGCAAGCCTGTCCACTGCCTCATTAACTTTTGTACCTAGATGGGCCTTTACCGAACAATTCCTCATGTTATCTGCTACCGTTAGGAGAGCTTACATTTTTTTGTACCATTGGATACTTCGTAAGAGAATTGAATAAAGATTTAAGACATGCTTGACTATCTGACCAGATGTTTGTCGGAAGAGGTTGTGAAGCACCTACTTGTATGGCTTTTCGCAGAACATAAACTTCAGCTTGGTATATTGTGTTCTTTGGTTGTAGCCCAGTACTCCAACATACTTTGTAAACCAAGTTCAGAGTATACTACCATTCCGGATCCAACTTTTTCTTCAATTTTTGAGGCATCTGTGAAAATTGTCTGGTAGCATTCAGTGTAACATGGTATATGGTTTTGCTCTTGTATTCTTAGTTTGCTCTCAATATTGAAGACACAAGGATGGATTGTTTCACCTTTTATAATTTTCTCAATCAAATTTGGTGCAGGAAGAATAGGATCAATTTCACAAGGAATTTGTGCCCTTGCATTCCTTATAAACTTTGCCTCAACTTCTATTTTTAGGTAGAGAGGAGGTATTCCAATTATAACTTGAAGAGCTGCTGTAGGAGTCGTTCTAAGGGCACCGTAATATTTAGCAAAAATATCCTTTGTATCGAAGTAATTAATTATTTTCCCCTTGTTGTTAATGGCGTTCCCCAAATTCGGTGTCTTTGGGAAATTCCCCAATTATTTCCTGCTATCCTTAAGAGCTTTTGCTGTAATGCTGTAGCTCTATAATATGTGTATGAATAAGATAAATCAGTTTTGTCGAATTTACATACTATTTACACCAAAATATTTTCTGAAATACATTAATGCATATATTTTCTATTTTCTAATATGCGATTAAATATAAGATAAGTGCACTTGACAAACTAAATATCTCTTATATATACCTACATCAAAATGGATAATCAACAAAATCATTAACTAGTTTACATAATATTTATCATAATGAGAAAGATAAAAAATACAAATTCATTTTTAGGTATTTTACATTCATTAGACTAATTATTTCTAAAAATACTAAATATTATTTCACTAAAAATGCAAATTATTAAGAAAAGTTAAGAGAATAACTGTTATTCTTAAATAATAGATCCCTTTTTTGTAATTCTTATAGCATATGTTTCACATACTTGTATTAACTTAAACAGATTTTTTTTTTCATTATTCATCAGTTTTGTATAATATCTAAAATAACAATTATAAGTTATAATTCGACTTCTCTAATAAGATTAATCATGTAATTTATCTCATTTTAATTTATTTTCGTAAGTAAATTAAAATTGAGAGTAATTGAACTGGAAATAGCTGGCATTGTGCAAATATTAAGCAATGTTTAGCTCATTAAGCTTCGAGTGAATAACAAATTTGAGAAGAAAAATGTGTTGATATCAATATTAGGCACATTTAAAAGCAAAATGTATAAAAAAGTGCATTTAAAATCACTTACTTGCAGTTAAATAGGTCAGGTTTGATACTTAATTTACTTCATATTAAAGTACTATATACAAATTTTTCCACCACCGCTGCAATAAAAATTACCGTAAGGATATTGGATAATCTTTTTTGAGTTTAACTTTGGAATATAACACATTGTTAAGAACACCAGCGTATCAACACAGCTGTTAATTGCCATCAAGAGTGACATCTAGAACGTTTTTTAATAGTTGATTGGCTATTCACCATACAATATCTCACCAATCAATTTAAGACTAGTGCACTATAACTTGATAGCAATGGAATTTAAATAATTTGTGTCTTAAGTACTGAACATTTTATAATATCACGTTTCCATAATTTATAATATCATTATTATCGTCTCATCATGGGTATAAGCTATATTTCCATCTTAATTTAAATGATGAATCTTAATGATATCCCTAATTTGAGTTTACTATCCAGAAACTTTTATTTATTTTATGTTCATGCAAAAAATAATTGATAAAGCAACCAAATGTATTTAGGATTTTGCTGAATAACTAAATCTACTGAATGAATATACTAATTTTTTGTTTACAGTTAAAAAATAATAAGATTAAAAATGGGATAGATAAATTTAAAATGACTCAGGTAATTCTTGTGTACATAAAATTCTTTCCGGAAACTGTCATTTTAAATGGATAAGATTTGGTTGAATTATCTGAAGACTTATAAAGCATGGAAGACCTTAAAACATTCAATGATCTTGTCAGATTATAGGATGATATGAATTTAAATAAAAAACAGTTTAAATAAATCTAGTGGCAGTGTTTACTATTAGATTTTTAATTTCAAGATGAAATGCTTTGCAGAAACTGTCGTTTTAATTGGATTAGGACTGATAAAAATATTTGAAACCTTATAATGCAAATTAAATTTTAAAAGAATCAGTGGTATTGTCATATTAGAAAACTAATGATTTTAAAAGAAATTTTAAAAAAATGAATGATAATTATTAAATAGACGAAATGCCTTACAGAAAATGCCTTTGTAATTGAATTAGGCATGATTAAATTATCAGAAATCTAATAGTCCACGTCAGAGATTAAAATAGTAAGTTAAACTGTCATACAACATTCAACAGGAATACTAAATGTTGATATTTGGAGTTTATTTAATTGTAGAAAATAATATTAAACTATTTGCCATTTTATGATAAATGTTGAATTAATCCCGAATAGATTATACAAGAATTCATATTTATAACACCTTTATTTTAACTGCCTTTTTCCTGTGCTTATGTTTTCGATATTTTCAAACAAACGTAAGAATTTATATTTGTGCTCAAAAATATTGAAAATATTAT
This sequence comes from Latrodectus elegans, assembly GCA_030067965.1. Taxonomy (NCBI): domain Eukaryota; kingdom Metazoa; phylum Arthropoda; class Arachnida; order Araneae; family Theridiidae; genus Latrodectus; species Latrodectus elegans. Next base: position 92,358,247 of record CM057819.1, read on the forward strand.
GCTTAAGTGGTTAGAATGAAACCGCCGAAACATTTATTCTTTATGAGCAATCCTGCCAAATCATATCTTTAAGATGATTATTATTCACAAACAATATTTGCTATATTTTAACTCAAAACTATCTGGACATTAATTTCGAGTTCATTGAACATATTTGAGAAACATTCAAGCTATACCATACGAAATCATTATAGATATGCATACAGAAATGTAAAGAATTAATTTGACCACATATTTATAATAAAACAGATCAAAACATATTCTTGTTTAATGAAACTTAATTATTTGAATAAAATAAATACGTAGGAAACTTGGTAATATATTTTTTAAAAATGAAATTAATTTTTTCAGTTACGTAACATAAATATAAACTAATAATCAATATATTTATGAATTTTATATCATTAATATCTTGATTTCTGTTAAAATTAATTATCAGTATAACAATGATATAAAATTCAGATCTGATTGGTGTTCACCTAAAAAGTACATCCTTGTTGTCTGCTTCAAACTGAGCTATGTTGTCCGATACTAAAAATAGTAATTTTCATATTTTATTTTTAAAAAATTCAGAAGAGTTTCCCAGTTGTAATACTTGTATTTTCTTTATAAGATATTTTAAACAAGGAAATGTAAACATTTAATTTATTGAATTTAAATTATCATTATAAGCTTCATACATTTTAAAAGAATAATTGATATTTCACATGTTCAGACTCCAAAAATATTAATGGAAATGATAAGAATCTTAGTATTTCTGCGATTATTTTAGTAGGATGCGTAGAATCTTTATTAATAACGATAATTTTTCTTTAATCTGGTTATTTTATTCAAGAATAGTATATATACATATATATATATATATATATATATATATATATATATATATATATATATATATATATATATATATATATATACATATATATATATATATATATATATATTCAAATAAAAAATTATAACACTGACATTATAAGGAAGAAAAATATCGATAGAAAAGAAATTGTCTTTTGAACATTTTTTTCAAAATGATCAGTTTTTCCCTTTTACCTTCCTCAATTTCAACTAGATAACTAAGGTTAATGAGCCTTACAATCAGTTATTGCTATTTTAATCACCGAAAAAAATTGCATTTTAATTGCAATAAACACAGAACTGGTACGATTGAAATCTGAATTGTGTACTAAGAAACTGGAAATAATTCTACAAATCTTGTGAAATCTAATTGCTTTTTTTATATGTCATAATCATTATTAAGAAAGAAATCGTTAGTGTGTAAACTATATGATATAATGATGTGTCCTTCAGTCACCGTAAAGAAGACAAGATTTCTTGAAAAAATAGGAATTTATGTTCTGGGATTTCTTTCATGTAGACAAACTTGAAAGTCAATGTATTCAGAATTCGGTTGGTTAATGGCTTATACATTACGTGTTTGAATAATTCTTTTACTGCTAATTCTATAGCAAACGCTTTTATACTAACCTTAAAATTTATATGCCTTGCGGAATGCTATTTCCTTTTCTTATTTTACAGATAAAATGGATGATGAAGTAGTATAGTCATACAAAAAAGATACATGTATGAAGTTAAATTTAAAATCAATATCTACTTTAATGTAGTAAAACTCTTATGTGACATAAATTCATTAGACAAGTATTGAATTATAATAAATATTAAATTGCGATTAATAAAATGGTAATTAAGAATTGTTTTCAACTTATTTCGTTTATTAACTTTTTTCTTCAAAAAAATACCTTTTATATCTTAACAATAAATGTAGGCACCTTTTTTATTTCGAATTATTAACAATAATAATATTTTAAATATTTAAAAATTAATAAATTACTTATGATTACTGTGAAACTAAGCAACTGTATTTTCTTCTTGAAAAATAAATAATGAATACGCTTAAAAATTGAAAACGATTCTTGATCACTTTTCAAAATTTAACTTTTTCAGTTATATACATATATTAATTTTCTTTAAGGCCTTATTTTATAAAAATATATGTTTATAAGATATATATGGATAAATAAAAGCTTTACTTTTTAAAACTAATATATGGAATTTAAAATTGATTCAATATATTATGTGAAAATTTAAAATTATTCATATCTTTGAAAATAACTTCAAAATTTAACAATTTAAAGGATTCTAGACAACTGAACTCGATTACATTCTTGAATTTAGTTTCAGCTGTAGAGCATGATAATGATATGTGCAATAACATTCATATTTAAGTCCCTTTGTTGTGTTTATTTTTGAATATATTTTTAATTTATTTTCTTTTTACAAAATACAAATAGTTTCTAACTACTTTTACTCTTGTTTCTTTACGTAATATCATCGATAATGTTTCTATGGTAGTCAATATCTTTTATTCTCATAATAATATATATTAATAATATATCACATAAACTTAACCCTCTTAAAAATATTATGTAATATTTTTAAGAGGGTTAAGTTTATGTGATGGTTTAAGTGAGAGAGCATTTTAGTATTGGATTGTATAATAATTAAGTTCAAATTTTTTATTATAATAGTATTTTTACTAAAAGTTAAAATTATTTTATTTTCTAAAGATTGTAAAATTAATAATCTACTGAACAAGTTAGAACACACACACAATAATTATATATAAACTTAAATTTTGTAATGATTTTAATGCAAATAAACGTACATAGTTCTTTACAAAAAATTTCAACTAACTGAAAAAATCATTTCAGTGTATTCAGTAAATATTTCTTTAATTCAACACAAAAAGCATTTCGAATGTGATAAATAGAAATTTCGATATCTATGCTTATAGCTAAAAAAATATAAATAAACATTCTAAATTAGTAATTTAAGTTCTTGAAAAAATATTATCCGAATAAATGTGAAAGATTAGTTTAAAAAAAATTGGAGTATATTGATATTATAAAATTCTTAAATTTAAACATTGGTAATTGAAACAATTTTAACAAAAATTATCTTTCATAGAATTTATTTTTGAAGCTCTAAATTTTTAAATACTATATATAAGCATGCAACTGCTTTATTTAATAAATTGCATTTCAAAATATTTTATTAAATTATATTGATATTTAAAATTTAATTTTTGAAAATATGGATCTTATATGAATGCATTAAATATCATAATAAAATAAATATACAAATGTATGTATATATATGTGTGTGTGTGCACATATTGAAATTATATTAAATATTAACAAAATTTCATCCCCTAGTATTGCAATTTTTAAACACACATTTTGAGCTAAAAAAATGTACTAAAATATTAGAATTTCAAATTTTTATAACACATGAATTTATATGGAAATACAAATTATATTTTTTGTTTATATTTTTAATATTAAATTTTTTAGTTTCTGTTTTGAAAGTTTAATAAAGATATCTTTCTCCCTAAGTGAAAATATGTCTCAAATTTACAAAATTTTTATGCAAAAGCTCCGAATGAAAATTTGATTCTTACAAACATTCCAAAATTCAGTTTCTCGAGATGAATAAAATCATCACAATAAAAAATGTAATTATTTCATAACGAAATAATAATATTTTTATGTATATATTTATTTAATAAATATATCAATAGATAGATAAAAAGATTCAGATTTCTAATTACAACTTACCGTCATTTTACAATCGATAGAAGTATTGGTTGCAACAATTTTTTTCAAAGTGATTCCTACAACCGTTCTCTTGTCGAGGTCTTCATATGATCAGCATTTATCTTCGAAACATTTAAAGAAGAAACGTTTGAGATTTCTTAACTGATCAGGCACCTGTACTATCTGAAATAAAATCTTAGATCGTTTCAAATGGAAATTTCCACTGCTTATTTCCTTGAAGTTAGTTCTCGCGGTTTCAGTTTTTGTTTGTCTTTTTTCGCGCTAATTCAATGGGTTTCTTTCAGTGCTCTTGTAAATATGGATGTATTTCAATAATTTGCAGTTAATTTTGTAATTTCCTGAAACAAGGATGTCAAGTTCTTGTATCATTTTAATTCATTTTTAATTAGATCACGTGATTTTTACTAGCATCGTAAATTAAAATAAAGTAGAAATGTGCTAGGAAATGATGTATATCTTTTATAGTGTGAAATTGGAATTCTGAAAAGTATGGACGATGTATTAAATATTATTTACTAATGTGCAAGTAAATCATTTTATATAAATGAAAGCAGGAAGTAAAATTTCATTTAAACTTAGAAATACGTAATAGAAAGAGGTTCTCAAAATTTACTAAATAATGCAACAAAATTAAAAATTATTCAAACTATAATTAATTTCAAATATTTAAAAAAAACTCAGAATACCGTTAATCATATAACTTAATAATTGTTCCATAGCAATTTCTTATTGCTCTAAAAGAATAATATTAAATGCGAGTAAGAATCTTATGAGAAAGAATGTATTTATAAATATTTAAATATTTGTGATGCCACAAACACATGTTATACAAATTTTCTGCTCACATAATTTAAAATAAATATTTCATTTGTAATTTTTGTTATTAAATTTTATTTTTTGTTTTGTTACTGTTTATATTTCCTTTCGTTTAGTTTTATACGTGTAACTTTTTATGTTAAATATTAAAGCTTGAATTGACTGTGATTATTACTCTTTGAATATTGTAGTATTATTTTGTCAATAATGCGTGATATGTGTTCAATATCTACTATGTGAATCTGGGTTTGATTTCCAGATTAATGAAATATTATTTATCTATTTTCTTATTATGTTCTTAAATACTAATACTTTCACAATATTTCACAATTTTTCGTGAGGAACAACATTCAGGAATAAGTTGAAAATACAAATATACTAACGATAATATTTGTATTTTACTATTACGGATTTTATGTATAGCATTTTTTAACTTGATGCACTAATATAAATATTCACTTACATGAAATCCTGGTATAAAAACAAACAAACAAATCGTTTTCTTTTTACTTTATTAATATCAAAAATGTAAGGAAAAAATGAAAACCATTATTTATTATGATAGTACACAGGTATTTATTTTCAAAATGTTGTTTAAAATGTCATTGTAAGTTTCTCAACAGAAAATCCGATGCTAAACTGAATTCAGTGGCATGACAGCTCATATCTGTTTTAATGGCTGAAGGCCCTGAGTGCAAAGCATAGGTCCCAATTAGATGGTCAGTTTAAAGAAAAACTCCCAGAGTTTATTTTCCAAGCATGCTTGGTATTCATTTTATCGACCCATTGAAGGGATGAAAGGCTGAGTCAACTTTGCTTAACCCGAGGATTGGACCTATGACTGGAAAACGCGCGACATAGCTTCAAGCTTGATACACGGATATAAATTGCAAATCATAAGAAAGGTCAAACAAAAAGTCATCAAATAAAATATTTCATACATTTGATAAATGTCAAAAATTAAGTAAATTCTAATGTTAAAAACCCATTACTAAGATTTCAGGCAGTTAATGCATAGCATATTACAGAATGATAACAGAAACATTATATGCAAATTACAAGATGGCACCTGATGACGCCGAGCATAAGTCTCAATGAAGAGAGTGTAAAAGAAAGAGGTAAATAAGAACCTAAGGCAAAAAAGGAAACATGTTCAAAAGCTGTCCGTCAGGTGGCGCTCGTGCCAATACTGCATATGCACAACACAGATGAGGTATGCAGATGATGATTTACGTGGTAGAATTAACAATCGTTTGGAATGGGGGCGTACGCAAATAGCAGTAACTTAGGAACAAGGAATCACCCAAAGAATTATCTCTACGTTGTGGCAACGATTCGATGATGATGAAAAGAGTAGTAGACGTTACAATATAGATTGTTCCCGAGTGACAACGCTGAATATCTATCGATATTTGGTAAAATTTACCAGAAGAAACAAATGGAACACAGCAGAGGACCTGTCGCATCTGCTATCAGCAGTCATGTGTGTGTATGATCTTTTGAAAACAGTGTACAGATGTTGGGGACTGTATACCATAAGTGGCCAATCTGCTGTTCGTTAGCCACATGTGACTCTTTGAAGGTTTATTTGTGGCTCTCGAAAAATGAACCCAATTTTCCTTTTTATTTTTGAGTTATTATATTTAAAAAAATTATTATCGTTCCGTATGTGTTTCAAAATGGCTTTTACATTATTGACAACAAATATGAAAAACTAATTGTATCGTTGTAACACATTTCATTTCCATCCAAGCTAAGAATGATATGATTCGTAGAAAACTGCGCGAACAAATATAAACAGTGGCGTAATTGATCACCTCCAGACCAATTTTGTATTTTTAAACTTTCATGGCAACGAATAGTTGATATGTGCTTTGGGAAGACACAATTTGAATCACTTTTGCTACGGATAACGGAATTTGTAATCTGGAATAATTAGAAAATTAACTAAAATTTATTTCGTGGTATGTAATATGTGTTGTTATTGTTTCAGTAACACAAATTATTTATTAGTATTTTCTAGATTTCTTTATTTAAATCCAGTCCTTTTTGAAATACGACGACAGGGAACGAAAATATCAAAAGAAAATACGAGTAATAAAATAAAAGGTTTAATAATGAGTGGGAATAGAATTTTTTTTCAATGACAATAACGGAAAACCATTATGTATTTTTTATAATTCTAAGGACAAAAATTATAAAACTAAATTAAAAATTTACGTTGACTTTATGAAACCAATCTTCCTCAGTTTTTTAATCAGTATCCATAAAATTCCAAATTCAAATCAGGTAAACTTGCTTCTTTTAAAATAGACAACAGTCTATTTTGATGACCCTTAGTAATCAAGCTGATAATGTGGCTGAAGCCAGTTTTGTCATTGCCCGATATATTGCTCGCGCAAAACGTCCGTATGGAGAGGTAAGGTCCATTTAAAAAAACTTATATGATGCACCTGCAGCATTTCACAAAGTTATTTCGCAATTTCTTACCTTGAGACACACAGCCAAACGATGTGTATAACTGCAATTAATACATCTCCTGAGTGTAATTTGAAAATTACTTAAAGAACTATATTGTATTCAGGTTAACTCTTGGCGAATCGACTGATATCATACATCTTCATCAATTGACAGTTTTTATACGTTTTGTTTCACCTGATTTCGTTGGTTAAGAAAAATTATTAGATTTTGTACCACTTTTGAGTCAACTCGCGGTATCTATATTAAAAATGCCTTGATTCCATAATAAAAATTGCTGATGTACCTCTTGATTACCTAGTAAGAATTGTAAGTGATGGAACTCCAGCAATGATGGGTAAAAAATATATGTCTTATTAGGGTTTTAAAAGGTGATTCTCAAATTCCACTGCCGATACACTGTATAATTCACAGAGAATATATCGTTACAAAATATTTAAAATATCTTGATGTTATGAAGCCAATGTTATGCATTGTAAATTGCATTCGCACCATTGTAAAAAATCATCAACAATTCAAAAATTTCCGTGAAGAATTAAAGGTCGAAAAACTTCCAAATGACATTCAATTCTTTTGCATTGTTAGATAGTTATCTGTCTTCAACGTATTAAATCTATTTGTAGATTTGTTTGATCTGATAACTGCAACTTTCTAAAAGAAAAGGGAATAACCTATTCAGAATTAGACGATGACGAGTGGTTATAAGACTTAATACTTTCGAATGATGTCATGGAACATTTGCAAACGCTGAATTTAAAATTGAAGGTTAAAGATAAATTAATTTCTGACTTCTTACACTTATTAGATATCAAACTAAATTACAAATTTTTCAAAAGGACATTAAAAATAAAATTTTTTGTCATTTCCTTCCTATTAAAAAAATTTGCTCCAATATTAAGCAAGAAAAACTAAACGAGTATATTAAAAAGCCCGAAAGAATATCGATAAAATTCTAAAATAGATTTCAAAACTTGAAATATTTCAAATCATCTTTATTTTTTTCTGAATTCATTTGAAATTAACATGATTCAATGTGAATTTTCCATTTCCAATATAGTTACAACCCAAAAATCCTCTGGTGAATTAGTATTTATTGAGACGCAAGAAGATCAAGCTCTACAATTAAAATATAATTTGACGCCGATTACTGAATTTCGAGTATTTGTACAAGAATCGAAGTATTCTGAATTAAAAAAAAGGCTGATTGCCGAATTATTTCAATATTCGAAACAACGTACTTATGTGAATCATTTTATTCCACTTTAAAAAATTCGGGAAATCCAAACACCGATCGGTATTAATTAACCACGTCTTAAAGAATTACTAACAAGTTCTGCCTCCAATTATTCACCAAATTTTGAAGAATTATTAAAAGAAGTAAAATAAAAGTGCTTAATGTTTAATAATTAAATTCTACACATATTATGCATTTTTATTTATGCTTTCAATAAAAAATAATTCCTGTAAAAAATTTTAATACCTTTTATGTATATATATTTGCGGATTGGGAAAAATTTCAAATTTTTGGAAATGGCTCGGACTATCAAGGAGCTTGTCCACCCCTGATCTATTTGTTCGAAGGCCTGTTATGTGTGCTCACAGCAACTAACTGTCGTCAGCGGTTAACCTGAAATATAGAACATGTAATGTAGGCTCCGTCACAACGGGCTTGCATTATACTTTCCCACGAGTTGAAATTTATTTTGCAATTCGATTATCGGTACCTAATTTCTCTTATAAATGTCAGGTACACAGTACCATCAAGACAACATCACTGAATTCCAACGTTACAATGGTACCGAAGTTCCCGTTAGAAGAGTCATTCTCCAGCACGTTGAAATCGGAACCATGACTGGCCAAATTTATCTGGATATCATTCTAAAATAAGTTGTCTAATATGTGGGTGTCTAATAATTTGTGTTTATGGATAACAACGACCATCCTCACCATTTTTCTCTCATTCATCTTCAACGATTGCCTTTAATTGGCATGGGCCATGTTCTCAACGGACTTAAATCCGATAGAGCATGTTTAGGACCTATTTGACTGACAAATCGCAGCCCGTCAACAACCTATCATATCTTTACCGGACACTCGAAGATTGCTGATTGGAATTCTCTGCCCCAAGTGTAGTTCGATAATGTGATACTCAGTATGGCTCGGCGTTGTAGAGACTATATTTCTATATATGAGAGATATATGATTTATTAACCATCATACCAACGATGTACTGTTTAGTTATTATATGGGTGACATTTGGTGCAAATGTCTAAGGAGCTATAATAGTGATTTGGTATGTCTGGTACCCTGTCTTTTGTTCTTTGCCATTTGTTTACATGGGCTTCAAGTATGAATAACATTTGTTTCTCCGCCTTTAATTGCATTTCGAAAATTATCCTTAACTTATAGACATAGTGTGAAACAATAGTTACACATAAACAATCATACTTTATATTTATCTGTAGGAGAGAGAATAGGTCTAAAGGTTGATAGGTGTCTAGCCGTTAGGCCATTAACCCCATTATTTTAACATAATTAAGTTCACCCCTAATAAAACATTCAAAACACACATAATTCTTAAATTTAAATAAGTCTCAACTTTTGGATAACCTAAGGTAAGTGCTCCCAATTTGGTAGTACTTTGCATAGTATCAGACTATTTATAATAACAATGAGTAATGATATGATTCACCATTCTGATCCATTGAATTAGAACAGAAATATTTAATTCAATATTAATCCTTGCTGTAACTTTTTCCCTTTATTTGTTCTTATTATATCTATACATACATACATATACACATACACAGATATATATATATATATATATATTATTATTATTATTATTATTATTATTATAAATATTTATTTACACAAAATACAATGAAGACAATAACAATTAATTTTTCAGTGTTTTTTCTGTGGTTTTACCTTATAAATTTAGAGTTACGGCAGTAGTATTTGTGTAGCATTTAATGCATAAATCTTCTACTGAAATGCACAACTTGTATTAAAAGATTAATATAAATAATATAAATATGAAGGATATAAATTTAATCCATTAAAAAATTAAAATTTTGTGCTTAATGATAATATGTAAACGTGTTAATGCTTGTAATTATTTCTATTAAAAATGACTTCTAGTTAATTTATAGTTTATTTTTAGAAATGTACAAATTTTATATTTAAATGTATATGTTACGAAAACATTATTCATAGTGCTCTTCAGTTTTGATCTCGATAAACTGAAAAATTTGCATCAAACATTTATGTCAATTTTTACTGCAAAGTAAACAATTGTTTTCACATTTATTAAATTTTGCTGAAAACATCTACATAGACCAGTTTAGTTTGCGCCTAATTAAGCAATAATAATTTAAATGATCCATAGCAGTTTAAGTTGCTACTTTTAATTAAGTGGTAAATAATGATTAAATAACTATGTATGTTGTACTATAATTTAAAATGCACTAAAAGTTATTCTACAAGTGTTTTCTCTTAGAAGTTATAATTATATAGAAGATACTTTTTATAATAAATGACCGCGCATTCAATCCCATTAGGAAAAATTTAATACTTTACCTTGAAAGAAAGTTGTTTTAAAGTATTTCTGAGAAAGCTGTTTATATCCCATACGTAATAATAAGAATAATTAAATGAATCTATAATAATATATTAATTTTCCTACAAATCAAATTCCTAATATATCGCAGTGCAGGAAATTTTTCTGTCTTCGAAACATATGGTGATAAAAATCTTTTAACGAGTCATTTACTCTTAACTGTAAAGAAAAAAGCTATTTTCTTTCGCCAACGTTGTATACAATAAAAAAAATTGTTTTCCTTTACTGGTACCAGTGAGCGCTCTTTATCAGACATACTTCATTTAAACCGTAATTATCAGTATTACTTCGTTGCTTTCTTATTCTAAAGGTAATTTTATTTAACTCTAATTATTTAGTATTTATGCTATTACCGTCATCAGGATGAATGATAGAGAGTGTAAAATTTTAATGTTCTCCCTTTTTATTTTGATAATCATTCAAGGTTTTGAAAATACTTTCCCTATATAAACAAACTATATTTTTTAACCAATAAACTTTTGCGAAATGTTTCCGCAGTGGCATTTCTCCTCGTCATTACAAATTTTAATTTTTTTTTGTAAGTTATTTTCGTATGTAAAAACAACTCAGACATACGAAATACCTGATTCGTTATTGATGGATATCTGTAAAATAAGCTGACGCGTTATCCATCATTTTGATACTTCGATCATATATCCTTGAAAATAGAATTTTACTTTAGCGTTATAATCACACTACTGGTATAAAAACACTTAAATTATATTTTGATCTTCTAATGATTATTTACTAAATATTCATATGAAAATGTTTTTCTTATATTTTTAACGCATCTCTTTGAATTTTCTATATATATATTATATAAATATATTTATGCTAAAAAAAATATTTATATAATATATATAATACCGAAATAAAAATTATTTTTATGAAATATTTGAAAGAGTATAACAAATAAACATTTAATTAAAGATAAGGATGAAAATTAATGTGGTTGTAATCAAAATGACTTTATTTATCCCTAAATAAATAGTTTCATCAATTTTGTATTTTCAGTTTCCATAAACCAATTTTTTAATAAAGAAATTTATTTCTATGGTTCGTGGAGAAAAGTCAAGGTATTGCATATTGAATATTAATTGAAAATAAGATTTTGAATATATTTAAACGCTGAATGTGACGGTTTTTGCACTTGTATTGCATTAAATTATTCATTACACAGTGGTGATTCATGCTCTAAACTGGTATGAAAAACTACTGCAATATGTGTGTGTAATACGTCACAATTTATTTTATTCTGTTTCTCCCAAAAAGAACAAAAAGCAAATGTTATGTCAACCCGCGAAAGAAACATCAATTATGTTGATGCTTTTTATCATCAACTTTATATTATTATGAGCTTCTTACTATTTACGTTTTTATTATCAGCTTAGTTGATGCCAGTTCATTATTTTTCTAAAATATCTTCTTTCAAGTTAATATATATTAAGTCAAACGAAAAGTTATGCCCATTGATCGAGGACGATGATGTTAAAACCATATTAAAGAAAGATCTTTTTCTGGAAACATCGGTGATCGCAAAAAGCTAAATTCAGCTCAACAAACCATTTCGAAACACGTTTCGAAAGATAGGATTGGTGTGGAAAATTATTAATTGGGTGTCCACTGGAATTAAGTCAGAAGAATTTTGATGATGTAGGTAAAATATGAAGATGCCATGAAAGTTTACATAGAGAGATCCAAAGCTGTATCGTTACCGTATTCATCTATGCTTATTCGGAACACAATCGTGCCTTTCCTGAGCCGGATGATAACTGGAGAGGAAAATTAGATTTCCAATAAAAACATCATAAGAAAAAGAGTATATTGTGCGGAAAACCTACCCCTTCCAACTGTAAAACAAATTTAACTTTGAATAAGAGAATGTTTTGTTTATGGTGGAACATATGAGGACCAATACATTATGAACATTAAAAATTTAACGAAAAGCTACATTCGGAAAAGTATTGTCAGCAGCTAGATAATTTAAAGGGAGCAGAAAAAGTATAGAGGCCGGTGATGTTTCCAAGAAAAGAGTTAGTCACACACACACACAAACAATTGCAGAAAAAAGCAGGAAATTTTTTCCCATAAACCATATTACTCGAACTTATTACCTTTTAATTATCACTTATTTTGGCCCTTACAGAATTTTTTTAACATATATATATAATTCAAATATTGTTTACAATTTTTTGCTTGTACTTGCTTAAATAACTAAATTTATGTAGATTAAATCTCACAACAATTTAGAGAAAAAGCTTTTTTCTGGGTTGAATGTCCCAGATTTTATTCAGTCATTGTTAAACTGCCGAAGATAGGCGTTACTTTATTATTAATGGGGACATATGATCAAGGGATTTCTTGCATTTAAGATACAAATAAATCCTAATTGATTTCCCAAAATATATTAGTAGCGTTTGGATTTTATGTTAGGCAAGAAATATATCAATAAAAAAGTTTCTGGATTTATTTGAAAAATAATATTTTTATTCAATCCCTTCATTACATTAAAAAATGCAATTTAAATTAATATCATTCTAATTTTTTGAAATTTGTATGAGTTCATAAATTATATAACGATCAAAGTTTATTTCTATTTTCCGTTGAATGTTAATAAATTTTAACTACAATTCATAAGAAATGTTCTTTAACTATAGAAATTGATGCAAATTCTATCAAATGGACGTCAAATTGCATAATATTGTTTTTCAGTGCAAATTAAAAGGTGAATCTGATTTTTTAAGATTTATGCTTAAGAGTTTAAAACATATAATTATAAATTTGTGTGGCATAGTTTATTCGGAAAAAGAATTTAACTTACAGTAACTTTAAATTCCATATTTTGACAACGCCAAAGGAAGATAAAATTTTAATTAATAAAAAATTACAAATAATATACCTATATTGCTAGTAACTAAATATATTTTGTATATAATTTTCTATTTTTGGTGGAAAATGATATTCGAAAAATTATGCATTGTTCGACATCTTTTTCTTCCCGTTTGACATGGTTTTACACATGTATAAAATGTTTAAAATTTGGAGTCTGCCTACAAATAATATGTTAGATTTGACTTAGAAGCCATCTGAGAATAATTACAAAGAATTTGTGATAATTCGCAAAAATGAGCAATATTACTTTAACATCATTTCCAAATTAACAGCATTAATGTAACATCGTCCATATCGATCACATATTTTGTATGCATACTCATACTACAGTGAGCTACTTGTGGTGATAAAAATGTCCTTAATATAACAGTAATTTGATAAAAGGTTATTAAAATCATAAATGAAAATTTAAAAAATTAAATTCTTTAATATTTAAAGTACTGTGAGAAGAAATTGGTTTCCAATACTAAGTCCTGCTTCCTTAAACTTATGGAGATTATTTTAAAGAAGTAATTACTGAAACATTCTGCTTGTAAAAATCAAATTAATACTTTCAAGCAACAGAATTTAAAAAATGAAAGCTATTGGATAAAAGTTATGAGAAACACAAGCTCAAGATCCAGACTGCGATTCTTGTATGAATTAAATACAGTTCTCATTGAAACCGTGATCTGTTTTTTCAGAATTCTGAAATCTTTACCTTAAAAACTTGTTAAATTGACAAATAACAAATTATTTATGTGCCAAATGAAATAATTTTTTCAGTTTGCTGTAACGATGAGTGCATATATAGGATTTGTAAACTATTTCCTGCAATGCCAATTGCGATTCATAAGTTACAGATGAAATCTATAAACCATTTTATGCGCATTACAGCAAGAGGTAATCTTTTATAACTATAAACTGTCAATGCACACACTCACAAACACACACATACAAATATATATATATATATATATATATATATATATATATATATATATATATATATATATATATATATATATATATATATACATATTGTTAACATTAAGCTATAATATTTCTTAAAAAATAATGAGTGGTCACTAGATGGCAGTGCTTGATATATCATGTTTAGAGAGATGTACGTACAAGTAATTGAGAATGGAAATTGTGTGAAGGAGCTTGCTATGACGGAGCTAGCTAAAAGATGTCTGTAAATAATCCTATTTGTAAATAAATCTTTAAATATTTGTAAATTTCAGAACTTCTTTCTTCCCCACCTAAGCTACTCACTAGTCATCTGATAAATAGAATGGAATTAATAATAAATCAGAAGAGGGATATAAGTCGCGACGCTTTCGGAATTCAGGTAGGCGAATACAAAATGTTCCGTTTTAAAATGTGTCTTAACGTAGTAAGTAAATACATTAAATCGCGTATTTTAATATTAATTAAAAACATTAAATTGCGTATTTTAATATTAATTAAATACATTAAATTGCGTATTTTAAAGTACGAAAGATTTACGAGTTATGTGTATAAGTATTTTCTTAATTTCCTTTGCAAAAAGTAATTTCATTTTTAAAGAAACAATTATTTTCGTTTTGGGTGAAAAGAAAGTAAGAATTTCGTTATTAATAAAGTATTATTATGTGTATAAAGTAATTAAATATTATAATTTGTAAAGTATGGCTTTTTGTTGAAAGGCTAAAAAGGTAGATTTAATAGAATTAACAACAGAATTAGGTTTCTCGGTACCTAAAGATGCTAAAGTAACTGATTTAAAACGTACTATAACGGAACCAGAGCCGTATGAGGAAGAGTTTATTAAGTAGGATTACTGAAGATGGAATTGCATCAGAAATAGCCGCCAAAACGCTGGCTGATCGTGAGCATGAACTTGAACGTTTACGTATTGAAAATAGAATTCAAAATGTAAATATTTCAGATTTAAGTAGCAACGATGAAAGTAAAATGGTATACACAGCTTTTCGAAAGTTGAATCACGAATATAAAATCAAAGATGGAGTTATAAATTTTTATTTCGTTTTATTTGAACGGCAAGCACGACGTATGGGGTTAAGTGAAGAGTATTGGGTGTCACAATTATTGGGACTACTTCTATATGAAATTACGCAACGAATAGCGCATGAAAACGAAGATAATGCAAATAATTATAAATATGTAAAATCACTATTGATTAAAAAATATAAGTGCTGATAAATTTAGATTTAAATTTTTAAATCATATTAAAAATCCAGAAAGTTTGTGGAAGGATTATTCATTTGAACTGCAAAACTATTTTGAGGAATGGATAACGGTACTCGATATTTCAGAATTTAATAGTTTAAAAAATTTAACTATTACTCAACAGTTGAAGAGACAAGTGAATTCAACAACTCGGGAACATTTTCTAGAAGAATGGCCTAAAATTAATTCTCCAGACCACTTAGCAGATAAATCGGATAATTATGATAATGTTCGATCTATTCACTGTTTTAAATTAAGAAACTCATCGAATTATAACTCTCGTAATGATAAATTTCAGGTGGAAAAGAAATAATTTCCGTTTAGTGAAAATAAAAGTATTTATCGAAAAAAGTTAGTTAGCTTGGATATTCGAAATGAAAAAGAGGAATTTAAATGTTTTAATTGTAGTGATTATGGTAAAATAGTTTGTGAATGCCCGCGCCGAAGAATTTTGTTTACTGTAAGAAATGCAAAAAGCAAGGTCATTCTCAGCAAATGTGTAAATATGTTTGAAATTGATCAAAGGCGCGAGGGGAATAATTTATCCGTCAGTCAAAATTCGGCTTCAAGTGCGTTGTTGGCGCCTACGAATTACTTAAACATGCTGATTTATGGGAATAAAGTAGTTGCATTAATTGATACAGGAAGCAGCTGTTGCCTCTTAAAAGAAAGTATCGCAATAAAAATAAATCTGAATATGACCCCAGATAGCAGTAATTTATTCGGTTTTGGAAATCAAAATAACTCAGTAATTAAGGCTCTTAGAAAAGCCGTAGTAAATTTTCGTATAGATGATGCAGTTGGAAAATTTATTCCTTTGTTAATTGTCAAAGATAATTCCCAACCATGCAATTTAATTTTAGGTAGAACATGGTTAGATTTACCATACAATTGCTTTTACAAGTATTGGGTGTAATTTAAAATTTGGATACGCAAATGACGACGGTTTTTCAGAAATTCAAGTAGTTATAAAGGAAAATAAAATTAAAATTAAAACATTAAATGAAACAGAAATAGAAAGTAAATCAATTAATTTAATTAGAGTGAAAATCGAAGAAATCGAAAATTTGATAGTTAATGGAGCAATTTCAGTCAAAAGTATAGGACAGAATTTCGATTCTATTCTTGAAGTAGTAAACGGTGAAACAATTGTACCAGTAATAAAGAAAGAAGAATTTAACTTAAAATTTAGGAGAGGTCAGTGCTTATGTAGGGGAATGGAAGTATGTGAAGGAAGCTTTAACCCTATCTATAATAAAGTTAAAAGTGATAATGAAAAAGTTGAAGTTATAACAATTAACAAAGAGAAGTCTCCTATTTTAATGAAAGAATTTAATTTCGAGAAATCCTTAGAAAATGATAAAAAATTAGAACTTTTGATATTATTATAAATATCGAGACTGTTTTGCTTTAAACAGACGCGAGTTTAGGCTGCACGAATTTATGTAAAATGGACATTAAAGAAGTAAATGGTAGTAAGCTCATTTTTCAAAAACCGTATAAATCCGATTCTGAAGAGAGAAGGCACATAAAAAATTTTATCCGAATGGAAGAAGTATTTAATAGTTTCAGATACAAGATTTCTTTATTCTAGTCTTGTATTATTAGTTGAAAAAAAGACAGGAGAACAGCAGTTGGTTATAGATTACAGAAAATTAAACATTCAGACGGTCAAGGATAAATTTCCATTACCCAAAATTGATGACATTTTAGAATGCCTAAGAGAAAGCCAATTTTATACTATTTTGGATTTAGCTAGTGGTTATTTACAGTTACCATTGACTGAAGAAGGTAAACTGAAAACTGCTTCATAACTCCAGACAATACAGATCAATTTGAGATAATGATCTTTGGATTGGCGAATGCTCCAGCAGAATTCCAAAGATTCATGAATCTTGTTTTGGGTCCATTGTTCAACAAAAAAAGTACTGTTACTTAGATGATATATTGATTACAGCTAAAAAACATGGACCGAAATTATACAAAACCTTATTGAAATATTTGAGTGTTTAAGAAAAGCCAATTTAACTTTAAAACTGCCAAAATGTGTGTGAATTTGGAAAGCTATAGACTGAATTTCTTGGTTTCGTACTTAGTAGATATGATTTGAAACCTGGACCATGTAAAGTAGCAACTATTGAAAAATTTCCTGTTCCGAAAAATATACACGACATCCAAAGATATTTAGGATTTACTAGTTTCCTTAGAAGATTTGTTCCTAAGTATTCTCTGAAGGCAGCCCCATTGTCTGAACTTATGAAAAAAGATGCAATGTTTGTTTAGGAAAAAGAGCAATGTGAGGCTTTTGAGAAATTAAAAGTAATCTTATAAAAGCACCGATTCTATCTCATTATGATCCTCAAAGTGAAATTGAGATACATTGTGACGCAATTCAATTGGATTGGTCGGAATATTATTTCAAAGAGATAGTAAAAGGAACTAGAGGATGATTTATTGCGTTAGCAAGAAAACTACGGAAACTGAATAAAAGTATCATTAGAGTAAATTAGAGTTGATGTCAATTGTGTGGACATTAGAAAGGTTAAGGCAGTTTCTGATAGGAATAAAGTTTACAATCGTTACAGACTGCCAAGTAATCGAGTATCTAAACTCTAAAAAGTGATCAAATCCTCAGATGGCATTATGACTCAACCTCGTGCAAGAATATGATTGAAAACATTAAAAGTACAAAATATGTGTATTGAATTTAAATATTAAGAATTAAATACATTTATTTTGCTTCTCTTGATAATATTTTAAAAGTGGTGAATAATTAGCGACAGCACTTATCAGTAGTTTTTTGAGATACTGTTTAGTTAATACCGATCAGTGTTTGGATTTCACGAGTTTTTAAAGTGGAATAAACTGATTCACATAATATGTTGTTCTTCATATTTAAATAATTCCACAAACAGCCTTTTTTTAGATTAAGGATGCTTCGATTCTGGTACAAATTTCCAAAATTCAGTAATCGGCGACAAATTATATTTTAGTTACAGAACTTGATCTTCTTGCACCTTCTATGAATTCTAATTCTCCAGAGGCTTTTCGGTTCGTAATTATATTGGAAATGGAAAACTCACCTTGAATTATGTTAATTTCACATACATTCAAAAAAAATCAAAAAACAATTTAAAGGATTTCAAGTCTTTTAAATCTATTTTGGAATTCCTACAATATTCCATGTAACTTTCATATATGTTCTTTTAGTTTTTCTTGTTCAATACTGGAAAAAAATGTTTTTAATTCAAGGAAAATGATAAAAAAAATTGTTAATGTCCTTTTTAAAAAGTTGTAATTTAGTATTAAAACTAAATAACTAAATATACGCTGTGAGAGGCCAGATATTACTTTATCTTTTCTACGCAATAATAAATTCAATGTTTGCAAATAATCTTGACATCATTCAGAAACATTAAGTCTTGTAACCGCTCGTCACCGTCTAATTCTGAAATAGATTAGTTCCTTTTCTATTAGAAATGCAGTTATCGGATGCAATAAATCTGCAAATCGATTTAATGCGTTGTAGCTAAATAACCATCTAACAATACAAAAGTAATTACTATCATTTGTGTGTTTTTCGTCCTTTTTTTTTTTCAAAGAAATATTTAAATTATCGATGATTTTTGCCATTGGTGCGAATGTAATTTACAATGTTTCCATAACATAGGATATTTTAAGTATTTTGTAAGGAGAGATGTTCTCGATGAATTATGCAGAAAATCGGTATGAATTGTGTTATTCTAGAATTATCTCTTAAAATCCCAATAAGACAGGCTTATTTACCCAGTATTGCCGGAGTTCCATCAGTTACAATGCTTACAAGTTTATTAAGAAACATTTCAAAGATTTTAATTGTAGAATCTAATGCATTTTTAATATAGACACCACGCTTTGACTCTTGGAGTGTTGATTAATTTAATAATTCTTAACCAACAAAGTCAGGGAAAAACGTACGAAAATTGCCAATTGCAGAAGATCTGTGATATCTGTAGATTCGTCAAGAGCTTAGCTGAATGTAATACAGTTCTTGAAATCATTAATTTTGTTCATTGTATTCAAGAGATGTGTTAATTTCATTTATACGTCGTTCGGTTGTATTGTTTAAGGTAAGAATTTGCGAGATAACTTTGTGCAAAGTTGCAAATACATCTTTCAAGTTTTTTTTAATAAACCCTCTCTCTCCATATGGGCGTTTTGCACAAGCAATATCCCAGCTAATAACAAAACTAGCTTCAGCCACATTATTAACTTGATTGCTAAGGGTCATCAAAACACATTGTTGTCTACTTAAATTTGATTTTTCTTCTTAAAGAAGCAATTTTACATGATTTGAATTTGTAAATTGGTGGGTACTGATTAAAAAACTGAGGAGGATTGGTTTCAAAATGTCAACGTTAATTGTTCGCTTTGTAATTTTTGACCGTAGAATTACAAGTTATACATAATGCTTTTCCGTTATTGTGAATGAAAACGAAATTTTATTACCACTCATTATTAAAACTTCTATTTTCTTTCTCGTGTTTTTATTATTTCTTATTTTTTATTATCGTTTTCTGTCATCATACTTTAAAATAACGATAAACAAATAAAGAAATTTAGAAAATACATGTTTTGTGTAGTTAAAACAATAATAACAGGTATTACATACTAAGAAACAAATTATAGTTAACTTCTCGAAAATTCCAGATTACAAATTATATACATCCGTAGCAAGTGTGACACACAAATTGTTTCCTCCAGCGCACATTATTAACTGTCCGTTGCAATGAAAGCTCACAAATTCAAAATCGGTTTACAGTTGCTTGATTACGTCACTGTTTATGTTTGTTCGCGTTGTTTTCGATGAGTCATATCATTCTTTATTTACACGGAAATGAAGTTTGCTACAACATTCCATTTAGTTTTTCATATTTACTGTCAATAATTTAAAAGACAATTTGAAAACATACGGAATGATAATAGTTTTTTAAAATATAATAGCACAAAAATAAAAAGGGAACTAAAGTACATTTACCGATATCCACAAAGAAATCTAAGGGCCGCATGTGGCTCGCCGCAAGTTGACCTGCCCTAGATTAGAGAAAATGGACTCATCCGCAGTAGTTGTACAAAACGCTTGCAAGCGCACAAATGGATGTTAAAAGATTAAAATATTTAGAATGTAACACCATACACCAACAGCATTGTTATTTACGCCATTTATCAGTTGGAATAAATTTAAATCCATGTTTCTAAATTGGTGATTTCGTGTTCAGATTTCGGCATTTCTTAAATCAGCTGTCACAAACATATATCATTATAATACTGACAATTGATTGAAATGGCTCTTAAACATAGATTATGTTCATATCAGAACAACCAATTATTTTTATCACCTATCGTAACGCTTAGAAGCTAAGCTGAGGGAACCTTTTAAAACCTTTGATTATCTCACCATATAGCTATTTACCTGAAAAAAGGTGACTCATTTATCACATAATCCCAAAAGGTCTAAATACAGCACCAAATGTAATTTTATAACTATTTTTAACTAACTGTAAACTAATTTTAAATTTGCACATCCACATATTAGGATGGTGCGTTTTATAACAGTAGACATTTCATATATAGTTTTCTTAATGTCTATAACTGAAAATCTCTCCAAAAGACACCAGATTTTGACCTAATAATGAAAATTACACCGTTAGAATTTAAGTAATCAAATGAACGTAATATTAGGTTTGTAAAAATTTATGGTAGTTATTCTTTTAAAGATAATATAAAGAAAGCAGTTTCTAATATATATAAAACAGCTAAATAGATAACTTAAATATTTCAAAAGGGATTGAATATTTTTACCTTATAATTTTAAAAACTTTTTCTTGATGTATGGGTAAAACTTTAATTACATATATCATATTTTTACACAATTACAATTTGTTACGTAAGAATTTGGTACAAAGAGCTGTAATAAATTATATATATTCATTTTATAATATAAATTTTGATAATAAAATTGTTATGTACAGATATAAATTGTGCTCAGTATTATGTAAAAACACTTATAAATATTTATTCATGTGAGACTGCTTTAATATATTTTTTCTCTTAAATCGAAATCGATAACAAATGCCTCGTATAATATATCCGTGATATGATGAACGAAATCTTCCATTTTATAAAAAAATCTTACAGAACCTTTATTCACACAAATACTTAAGTCTCATTACTTAATATCTTACACAACTTCTCGTTTGTTCATTGCATAACGATACCTCTTTTTATGGAATTTCTAATTAATGACTCCAGCTCACCAGTTAATGCAAATAAAGGATACACAAATCAACAAGATATTGTAAAATGTAATGCGCTTCTTTGTAGGAAAAGGATACCGGCCAATAATATACGACATGAATAACAAACATTTAAACTAAGAAGGTAAATTACACGATATTGCTTCATTCATTATTCTCGGAAGCGAGGACGGGATGCGACGTGACGTCAAGGTCAGCAGAGAAACAGAAAACAAAAGGTAATTTAAATGTTTGTCTAGTTTGTCATGTGATGACGATTGCTTGCGTTTTGTCTGTATATTAAGAAATAAGCTATTTCTCATCAGGGCGTTTATTTGACATATCTGCAGGTGAAAATATTTTATTCAACTCTGTATCATTAAAGAAGAAAAGTATATGAACTTAAATATATATATATATATATATATATATATATATATATATATATATATATATATATATATATATATATATATATATATAATTAATAACGATAGAAAACTTAAAAATAAATGTACCAGTGGTCATTCATATTACTTATATTAGTTCTACCTGAAAATTCTGTACATTTTTAAAAGAAAATAAAATACAAATTTTGCGTAACGTCTGTAATCTTTATTAAATAATATAATTGTTATTAATGACTCATCGTGAAGGCTATTGTATACTCCATTTATGAAAAATGTTTCATCTTTTCATGTGAAAAATTGAATTAGTGATTGATTGATATCTTTTTTCCTTTTTGAATTTTTCGCCCTTCAAAAAATTCTGTTAAGGACGAAAACAAGTGATAATCCCGGGAAATATGCTGTATGGGACACAATTTTCTAGCCTAATTCTGCAAATTTTTAGACGAACTCTTTTCTACCTCTTTCTTGGAACATTGTCGGCCTCTTTTCTTGCATTGTGCCCTTTGACTTGAACGAAAAGCCACATTCGGAGCTTTTCGTTCAATTTTTAATGTTCATAATGTATTAGTCCTAAAATGTCACACCATATGCACCAAGTTCTCTTTTTCAAAGTCAAATTAGTTTTAGAGTTGAAAAGGCTATGTTTTCAGCACAATATACCTTTTTCTTACGATGTTTTCGTAGGTAATCCACTTTTCCTGCCCAGTTATCATCCGATTCAAAAAGGGCTTGATTTTGTTCCGAACAAACGGAGATAGTCTTGTGATGACTCAATCATCAAATGTTTTCAGATTTAATTCATATTCATCATTTTGAACAGTTCCATAACAATCCTATCTTCTGAATTTGGTCCGGAATAGTTTTGCTGAGCTGAATTATGCTTTCTGCGATCTCCGATGTGAGAAAAAAGATCTTGCTATAACATGGTTTTAACAACATCGTCATTATCAATGGACATAACTTACCAATAGACCTAATAATTACATAATGATAATATTTAATAGGTATGAGACTAAATGAAAAAAATACGATCACTATTGCCTAATCCATACTTATACAAATAACACTGAAATTTTTATTATAATCATTTGCAGCTATTGTATTAATGAAGAGTTTCTTGTTTACTATTATTATTAAAATCCTTTTTACGGAGAATTATTTTAAGATTTTTTTAATGTGAGGAAATATATTTTTCTGGCTTCGAATTTAAAATTTGCTTTCAGATTCACAGAAAACTTTGAAGATTTTATTAAAAACCAATTTTATTGAACTCCGTGTATATAAAACTATTATAAATAGTTGCATAGAATAGATGTAATATTTATCCGCATTTTTCAATGAAAAAAGGCGAAACTTTTATTTAATTAATGGAGATATAACAAAATGGGTCTAACTGTTTAATCAATATTTACAGTGGTGGTAAAAAGTATTGGCACATTTAATTGTTTGAAAATTTTGAATTTATTAAATAAAACAATTCATTCAATTTAGATCAATTTAGAATAAACAAAATGCTTATGACTAATTGAAACAAAGTGTACTTCACAAAATTTTTAAATTTTAATTATTATATAAAAAAAAAATACATAAATCTACTTGGAAAAAAGT
This sequence comes from Latrodectus elegans, assembly GCA_030067965.1. NCBI lineage: Eukaryota > Metazoa > Arthropoda > Arachnida > Araneae > Theridiidae > Latrodectus > Latrodectus elegans. Next base: position 92,382,200 of record CM057819.1, read on the forward strand.
ATTGGCACATCTTCATCATTTGGCGTAAACAACGTTTAATTTAAATTTAATACTTAGTAAAAAGTCCGTTTGCTTTAATAATGGCTTGGAGACGCCTGGGCATTGAGTGAACCAAATTTTGGATCAAGTCTAAACTTATTTTGTCCCATTCTTCAGCCAAAAGTTGTTTAAAATGATTCCTTCCTGTAATGTGGTGTTTTCTCACCATCACATCTAGAGAATGCCATAAATTTTCAATTATATTTATATCTGGTGATTGTGGAGGAGTGTGAAATTGTTTTGGTACATTGTAACCATTCTTTGTCTCTGAGTGCAGTGTGTTTTGGGTCGTTGTCCTGCTGAAACATAAAGCCACTTTGAAACCCCATTTTTGTAACACTCCCTTTCATATTATCACGCAAAATGTTCACGTACCCTTTTGCATTCAAATTGTCTTCAATAAAAACAAGGTTTCCAACACCATTATATGAAACACATCCTCACACTATAACATGCCCACCTCCGTGCTTTACATTAACAATTACATTTTTCTTCTTTAACTCTTCGTTTTTTCTTCGCCAAATTGTCCCTTTACCATCAGAACCAAACACATTAAATTTGCTTTTGTCCATGAAAACAACAGTTTTTTCCAAAAACCAAGAGGTTTGTTTATGTATTCTTTGGCAAAAACGGAGCGTTTCTGATTATTTCTTTCACTGAAAAAAGGTTTTTTGTCTTGGTGTTCTGCCATGTAGACCAACAAAGTGCAGTACATTTCCTATTCTTCTTTCAGAGACCTGTACTCCAGAAACTGACTCGACCATATTAGTCTAATTTCTCGCGCTGGCGTAATACATTTTTTCGACTTCTTTCTTAACTTTTCTCACCATTCTAGCATTTAGCTTCTTTGGTCGTCCTGTGCGCTTTTGGTTTTCAACCGTACCACGTTCTTCATACCTTTTACAGACATTTCTCACTGAGGAAAAACTTAAATAAGCAGCTATTTCACGATATTTTTTTTCTTGATTTCGCAGCAAAATTATCTTTTCACGTGTGCCTATACTAAGTTCTTTTATTTTAGGAATAACTATTTAATTTAAATATTTATATAAATTTATACTATGTATATTATAGCTAAACAATGAAACAAAACTAACTACTAAATTTGAAGCGCACTAATTGTGCCGTGTTTATTTCCATTTGAATTACTCAAACAATTTACTTTTTAAAATAAAATTGTTAGTTAAACAAAATTTTTTAAAACACATTTATATCAATGTAAGTTTCTTTTTTGGTTGTGAAAAAATTATCAAAATTGTATGATTTTCTTAAGAGTTAACGTTAAAAAACATATTGTGCCAATACTTTCTGCCGCCACTGTACATGCACTTTGCAGAAAGCATGTTTTTTAAACTCGCCTTTATAAATCACATTTTCTGTTAAGTACTCTCTCATATGGATTGTTTATTACACAACTCATATTCAAAAGTACAATAAAATAGTTTTTATGTAAAGTCATTAATTAAAGATATCTTTCTATAATATGTCACTAAAAATTACTGATTGTGCAAATTTTCTTGCTATTTCAATAAGTATCTGTTATTTTCAAATATTATTGCACTCAAATAATTATTTGTTAACAATGTCTAAGTAACCTCAATCAATTATTCCCTTTTGTTACACGTAAATTTTACTAAATATATATGTATATGTATATTATACACACGCAACACATATATGTACATGCATGCATACAAAGATAGTTAGATATAGATAGAATGTTAACTTCTACTTGGCATTCACACACATATATAATATTTCACCCAGCCGTTGCAGAGACAAATAAGTAATATATTATTTATATTGCTATGTGTGTACAAGTAGATTCTACAGATGAAAAAAATGTTTTAAATATTTATGCTTTTGTAGAAATAATTTGTCTGAAACTAAAGTTTCAGTAAACAAAACTGATAAAATATATATTTGAATGTGAATGTCTCAATCAATAAAGAATTTTTAATTTGCATTTTGTAATAGCATTTTTTCATCTGAAATTCGTATGTAACTTTTACAGAAACAAAATTGAAAACTTCATTTATAGTTAGTATTTTTTGGTTTCCATATCTAAAAGCTTCACCTGACTAAATTCACATTCAAATATAAAATAATAAAAATTATGTTGAAATAAGTATACGTTTTAACTCCATTATATTGTGTTATAATTAATATTCGCAAAATAATATCTCTTTTCCAAAGGAATAAAAAAAAATTCTATTCCTTGGCTCATAATTGCATGAAATATTTTTTGATGCAAAATAATTCTATTTATTGATATTTATAATTAGTAAGCCCAATTTAAAATAATCAAATATTCATTTATATAAATGAATCGACACAATTTTAGTAACATTATATGGGAATATTATTTTTATTACCTTTTAAAACATATGAAATCAATTTGCATACTATTATTAATCTTGTTAACAACCTAAAATCGAAAGTAGTTTAAATCTCTTAAGAATTCATGCGTTAAAAATGCAGGATGTGTTATGAGAGTTTTCAACTATTTTCACATACATTTAAGAAAAACTCACTTATCACTTTTTTAAATACGCTTAGACTAATAAGTCGATTGACCTTGAAAATAATAAATCAAACATGAATTTTCCAGACTAGTTATGTTAAAAAACTAGTCTTTGGAAATTTCATATTGTCAAAAGAGTGTATCACATTAATAAAAGAAGCTCTTTTCCTCACAAATTCCGTGTATTTCCTACACATGTTGTCGAAAGAGTGTATCACATTTATTATTTAAAGAAGCTCTTTTCCTCACAAATTCCGTGTATTTCCTACACATGTTGTCGAAAGAGTGTATCACATTTATTATTTAAAGAAATTCTTTAAATAATAAATGTGATACACTCTTTACTCACCTCACAAATTCCGTGTATTTCCTACATATGTTGTCGGAGGAGTGTATCACATTTATTATTCAAAGAAATTCTTTAAATAATAAATGTGATACACTCTTTATTCACCTCACAAATTCCGTGTATTTCCTACAGATGTTGTCGGAGGAGTGTATCACATTTATTATTTAAAGAAGCTCTTCCTCACAAATTCCGTGTATTTCCTACACATGTTGTCGAAAGAATGTATCACATTTATTATTTAAAGACGCTCTTTTCCTCACAAATTCCGTGTATTTCCTACACGTGTTCCTCGATTTACTTTCATATATCTTGTTTAAATGCTGCTATTGTGGACATTAAAAAATGTTTAAACTTGAGATGAAAGAATTTTTAAATTCTTCATTTCAAATTTGCATAATAATATAAATTGCAACTTTAGTTGCTCTTTCAAATGATTTTATCAAAAGCATTTTACGTTCATTTTAAAACTCATCATAAAAAAGAAATGAATGAAACAATTTAATTTATAGCTTTAGTTAAAATAATTACTTGAATTTCATAACTAATATTTATTACTGAAAGTAAAGTATTTATGCACATATTAAGTTATAACTTATTTATTTAAATAAATTCTTTATTTTTTATTTTTGAGATTAAATGGAGTAAGGCTACACAAAATTTAACAAATCTTACATCAGAAATTTCTTTCTGGCTTTATACTGTGCTTTATTTCGAAAATTTGGTTACAGCATTTGCAGTCAACTTAAACAGTGTTTAAAGTTGATTTGCTCTGATAGTAAAGTAGCTTATTTCTAATGCATACCGTTTTAAAAAAATTACCAACTTCAAGATATGAAGCGCGTGTTTCTTTCCCTGTTTTTATAATTGCCATTTATGCATAAATGCTGGCGGTAAAAAAATGTATAATAATGATAAACAACTACAGATCTGCATTCCTCTTCCTTTCTACGTTCCGATTGGGTAATTAATTTTTAAGAGCAAAAACTATATGTGATTTTTTATTATTTTTTCCCATGCACCGAACGCATTTTCGTATTTCTCAATATGTCACCATTTGGCACCCACTACAGTGTAGGCGAGAAGTGATTCAACATTTAATAAATTTGGAACTATAGAGAATTTTCAAGCATTCCACAATTTATTCGATGTGTTTCTATCTAACGTGATAGCTAATGTAAAATAGAGTTTCGTACAAAACTAAATAGAGGATAAACATCGTTGATAAAAATATCGTTCCTTTTCTAAATCGTAATTTTTCCCAAAGGAAGATACAGATTTTATAATGGAAATTTGAGTCACAAAAACTGGTAAACTTAGTTCATTAGTTACCAATATAAAAAATAGTGACAACCTAAATTTAGAAGTGTTTATCTGATTTGATCGAAAATTATGGAACACGCAGTCAACGTATCTACAGACTTCAGTTGATGGATCAAAGGTCTTTTTATGGTTGAGGATGCTGATAACACCAAAGTTCAATGACTTGTGTGCTAAGATTATCCAAACAAACCTAAGTCTTAATAAAATCACAATCTAAAAATATTTTTAACAGCATACAGAGTAATTTCTATTTTTCAGTCTGATGCTTGAACATGTAGTAGTTGCTTAGTATCTGTCTAACAGCATTTTTTTATTTCTTGTGGTGCAATGAAAGGTCAATAAATTTCTCTTACATTCTATTGTTATAACGTTACTTATTACTTAAGAAAGAGATAAATCTATTTCTTAAGTAATAAGTAAATGCAACTTTATAAATTGCCGCTTATTAAAAGAATGTTTCTCGACTCTAAAGTCATTATTGAATTGTATTTTTATGTTTATTAAATTGTACCTTGTGAAAACTTCGCATTATCAAAAATGTGTATGTAAAGTATTTTTGCGAAGATTTGAAAAGCGCTCATATATATGTGTTCATTGCTTAATTTATTAATATTCCTTAAGGCTACTCTTTCAAATAACAGATGTTTGGCGCGCATATTAGCCGCTACACCATAAGAATGACGTTCAGGAAATTCCAGAGATCTGTTATAAGCAGGAGATAAGTACTGTATTATATGCATGAAATTTCTCAGGATTAAGAGCTGGAAAAATTTTCATTGTTTTTTTTCCCTTGCAACATGTAAATATATTTAGTATTTATGAAAAATTACTAGGCCGATAAAGAATTTCATCCTTTGAGTTAGTAAGTGGCGGAATGGATAGCAACTTATGTAATGGGGCTCTTAATAGATATGCGACCAACGCCTCAAAAAAAGGTTGAGTTTCCTTAATTTAGAAGCAGATGCTACGAGACTTTGCCTGCCGTGCCGGTCCCACATATATTATTTTACATTGAGCTGTATTGTGATCATAAAATATATGAAAACTACTGTTGAACAATAAATATGTAAAATTCTTTAATGTTTAATAACCCATTAAATATATATATTAACGAATTTTCCTTAGCTTCTGTGAGACTAATATAATTTTATTTTAATTTCCAAACTAAATTTTCTCTTCGCATAATTTAAAACCCTTTTTATATATGAAAAAACTATTGTTTTAAATCAAAAGTAAAATATGGGGAGACTGTTTTTCCATATTAAATTATAAAATTGAGAAAAATAAATGACTACGTTATATAAAATAACATAAAAAGGTAATACAAATGAACATATCAATTATGGTCTCTTTATATCTTTATCGTGGCTTTCACTTGCTAGAAAATTTACAAATTATTTTTTATAACTAAATTTCAAACAATAACTAATTTTGATTATTGGAGAGATCCTCAAACATAATTTCTATATAATACAAGTATCAATACATTTAAAGATTAATTTGTTTTTTGCTAAATGGTCATTTTTTGAACATTAGTCCGGTTCCAACAGATTAAATTGGATTCTCAACTACTACAAATATGCATGCCCAAGGTGGGATTTAAACCCACTAACAGTTGAAGCGAAGGCAAGAAATACCTTTAAAAACTATAAATAGAATTTCAATGTTTGAAATGTACGATTTACTTTAAATTTTTAAATATTTCTTGAAGAACGAATGAATTTATAAAGATTCATTAACAAATATATTTATATAAAAATATACTCCTTTATTGGTTATAGAATATAAATATAAATGACAGAAAATCTAAAATAAAAATAAAAGATTTAAAAACTTATATCAGTTTTTGATATAGTAAGTAAACTGGAAATATATAATTAGTGCTTTAAGTACAAAACTCACAAAAAAATCCCTCCTCACACACTATGAGGTTAATGATCTTTGCTTTTAGTTTCATTTGGTTTCCCATTTGCTACTTCCACGGCGCAAGGGCTCTTCCACCCACCAAAGACTTTGTCCAGCTCTTGTGCAACTGCCAAAGTGAGATGGTCTTTGAAACGCCCACTAACCGCCTGAATACCAATTGGAAGTCCACCGGTCAGCCCTGCTGGTATCTGCGATGAAGGAAAGCCAAGTATGTTGAAGATGCAAGTGTACGCAATGTTTGGGTATTTCGGGATGGTCATGAGGTAATGGGGTGGTGGCTCTGGGTGGGTTGGAATCAGAAGGACGGCGTCTTCCTGGAAGATCTCACGAAACTTCGATTCGATCTCTTGGTATTTTTTCAGGCATTTGTGATAAAAATCATCCTTAGTTCTTCTGTCCACCATTGCAAAGTAAATAACTGGCCACGTGTGTTCCGAGAGCCGGAACAAGCTCTTGAAGAATTCCCACCACATATTGATGGGTTTTCCTCCGGTGAGATTGTGATTAAAAGAATTGATGTTGGTTTCCAGTAACTTGCATTCCCAAATTGGAAAGGCATATTTCAAGGCATCCAGTTTCAAGGGAATTGGAGTTACTCCAAACTCAACTTCGAAATGTTTAACAGCCTGCAAAATAAAATATACATCAGATTAATCGATTGATATAAATTATTGCCTTATATGATATGATTTAGTAAAATTTTCTGCAAAGAGATTTGCACGAAATTTGAGTTTTTAAGACTAGACATATTTATAAATTTCTTTTTTATGAACATAAATGGTTTTTGCAAATGGTCTGGATAATATATTGAGTGATCCTCGTATAATAATGTATCTTATTTTTAAACTTTTAGCTGTTCATTAAAGTATTAAGATTAATATAAAATTAATCCCTTTGCTAGTTATGTTAATATATTATATATCGCAAAAATAAGGTTTACGTTTATTTAAATATGTATTAGTATAAGCTACTTCTCTGAAAATATATTTTTAATTGCATTTTAAGATATTTCTTCGGGAGTTAATATATGTTGTTATAACTGTGTGTGTGTCCGCGCACGCGCGTGAGAATATCTTAAAACCTTCGATAATATTTTTTATAATACTTCCATATCTGTTTTGTTATATATAATAACTATAAAAATTTTAATTATTTAAAATGTTAATAGTTTTGTTGTTGTCGTGTCCATAAAGGTGCAAAGAGTACAAATGAATTTTATATTCCTCCAAAAGTCCTAGTGACGAGGTCTGCTAATTCTCGATTGCACAATTTATTCCACTATTCAAAGAAAAGGGGGTGCCATTGCCTCCTAGAATGTTGGACTTCTTGTTAATTATTTTAAAAACATTCATTAATTTTTATTTATTTTCTTTACCAATAGCATGTTTGAAACATATACGTAGGTAGAAAACGTCGAAAATATAAATTCATTATAAATGTTACTTCTGAAACTCCAAATTTGTTTATTATTTGTTATTACTATTTTTAACGAAATCAAAACAAATTTATAAGAAATAAATACTTTTAAACTAAGTTTAATTTTGGTAAAATATTATAAGTTATGTGTTACTTAGTAAATAATAGCTTAAAAGTTTCGTTCCCCTAATTCTTTAATTCAGCTTTTCAATTATTATTTATTTATTGACACTATTTCTTATCCAGTCATTTACATGAAATAATCAAAGGTGAGATTTTTAATAAAATGGATTCCTTGCAAACACAGTATTGCTGGGAAAATAGAATTCACTTCTTTATAATTCTCTCTTTTTTATAAATGAACACATTTTATGTAAAATAAGAATATGTATCATATTTAGATATATGTTTCAATATTAATACTTTGAAAATCAAAGTAAAAAATCTGCTATAAAAACATACGATTCTTTTCAATATTAAGTATATGAAAAATCTTAGCTAGTGTTATTTAGCTTATTTGAATTTTACTTGAAAATTTTTATACATTCGCTTTTTCGGGCATTTTTCAAATAGTGGTGAGTATTTCTGCATTTATGTTAACTGCAATCAAACCATTCATTTAGAAATTAAAATAACCTCAGTATTCTGAAAAGTATATATTTCTAAATATAAAGAAAATATTTTCTAATATTAGAAATTAAATTACAGAAATTATTTACCTTTCTAATTTGTTCTTTTATAGCTGGGACAGCAGAATTTAAAATACCAGGAAATTCTTCCATGTAATAAATCTTCAAATTGCTTAAATTAACCTGCAAAATGCAAAATACTGTTAAAAATATATTTATTGTTTTTCAATAACAATTTTTTTTATCAGATGTTTAATTTGTTATTGTCATTTTACGTTCCTATTTGCCAACAAAAACTAATACGATCTTAACTTTAGGCTTAAACCGATTCCAGAAAACTATACAAATCCATAGCAGAAAACAGAATCGAACTAATGAACTATTGAAATGAGCGCTAATCATTCCCCAAACAAATCAGTTTCTGTCTAGTGTTAAGTTATGTAACACTCTAGTTAAATATATTACTGAAATAATTATAAACTAAATATTTCACGTATTCTTCTATTTGATTGATATAAATTGTAGACTAAAACTTTGGCAAAAAAAACATTGGCCAGTGCAGTACTAAAAAAATATTTGATTTTTATATATACTGTGCATAAATCTATTATAATATAACATGTGATATTTAAATTCACATATTTACAGAATTAAAATACCTAAGAAAAGAAATATTTTGTCATTTATTAATATATTTAGAATAGTTGCAGCACAATAGTCTAAAAAGTTAAAAGTTTATTTCTAATTTTAGCACTTTTCAGTATTTTATTTTCATCGCTTTTTAATTCCAACCAAGATTGTGAAGCTAAAGTTGAATAAAATGTGAATTTTATCTTTGAAAGGATAACAGTTGTAAATTTATCTTATTTATAAACACACACACACGCGCACACACACACACACACACACACACACACACACATATATATATATATATATATATATATATATATATATATATATATATATATATATATATATATATATATTACACGAACGTAATATATTTCTCAATTTTGTTTTACTTGTGACTCTGAATTGCACAAAACAATAGCAGTCTGGTAATACAATAATTTTGCTACATATGTGTAAGATGTTTAAAATTATAAAAATATTATCACTAGTCAGTTTAATGACAAAATTAGATACTGGCAATTTTATAAGTGTATTAAATATAATTTTGATATTTATCTCATTTTTCCTAAACCTCAGGCAAATAGGAACTCAGTTTAAACTACAATATTTACGTTATTTTTTTAGCTCAGGACCCCTGTAAGTTCAGAATATCATTCTAATACTTTTATTGTACTAAATTAGAACCTTTGCTCCGAGTAAACTTTGAATAAACTTTCAAATCTCCATACACATGAAATTCTTAAAAGTTCTTATCTATAACTACATAATATTATGAGTGTGTCCTCATATATAAACGAGTCCTATAAAGGAATCATATAAGTTAGTACGTAATATTTTTAAAAGTACTTAGTATAATTTCCTTTTTCTTCAAAATTTGTACCGAAGTATATCACGTGTGTGCTAAATTTAATAATTTTCGTATTCGAACGCCTGAGAACTTAATATATATATATATATATATATATATATATATATATACTAAATTGTACTGTAATCTATTTTGCTCACAGGTTAAAAGATGTATAATTTTTAACAATGAAATTGATTCTGTAATATATTAAACATATATTTAAAACTTTCTAACTTTTGAATCTTTCAAATGATGTAAAATTCTGTAGTTCTTAAATGAAGAAATTACACGTCTTAAAAAATTGCTTAAAACTTTTTTTATGTTTAAAATATTGTAAATGGGTAAGAATTGATTTCAATAATTAATTGTATTTCAAATCTTAAATTCCACGTAAATGTAACGTCATTTTGATATTTTCCATCAATTTTTTCATAACATTTTTTAAATAAATTTTTTCCAACAATTTTTTTCATAACATCATTTACGTGGGGTACTGATGAGGGAGGAAAAAAATCCGAACTTCTAATTCAACAGTTGGTTTCACATTCTAGCATTTTATATTAACTTTAACAAAAGCTAATATAAAATATTAGAATAAAATCCACTATTGAATAGGAAGATTATGATTGTTTTTCTATATCAGGGCACTGCCTGGGACTATGATATAAGCTTAAAAATTTAATAAATATTAAACAATATTTTGTGTTCTATGGAGGGACACATTGTTTTATATTTAAATAAATTAATATAAAATGTTATCTTTAACATTTTATATTAATGTTAAAGATAACATTTTAACATTAATATAAATTTTTTTCCTTTTCTGTGCCTTTTCTGTGGCTCAATATAATTGACTATTTACTATTCTGTCATCTGTTAGAGACATAATTTCCTTTCTTGTCCGGACTTCGAATACAATTGTAGTTTTTGGGCCAATATTTTAATTGCCTGTTTCAATAAAGTGATTTCAGACTTATTGTGCATGTTAATATTTGTACGCCTTCGAGCTAGACGAGTTTATTACGAATCATCAGATATTCAATTAAAACTAATGATCAAATTCATGAACATCTGATCAAGAAATCATGAGACATTTGATATGTTGATGTATACACTAGCTTTTATTTATTCAATACTATTGTACCCGCGTTTACGCATTGCTGTGTTTGAACACAAAGGCAGATTTGATACCTCAAACATAATTTATTAATGATCAAATGCATACAATACATGAAAATGAAAATTTACAATAAAGTTTTCCTACAAATATGTCATTTTAATATAACTTATGTACAAAACATAGATATACATAGCTAATGGTAACTCGTGAACCCCTAACGTACAGCTGTCCATGTGAGAAGCATGAATCTATCAAATTTAATCCACATACTTGCAATGATTGTCCCTGTTCTTTTTTAATGGTCAATGCAAAGGCTAGTCATACAGGAAACTGTGTAGACGTTTGAATTCAAATGGAGTATCCGTTAATTTCATGGAAATGCGCTGTAGTAATACACGTTACCCTTTGTGTTTTCCATTTGAACTGGTCGCCTTAATTATGTCATTAGTTAATTTTTTACTGATAGCCTAGATCCATTGCATAGTCGAGGATTTATATTTCGTAGAAGGATGATTGGGGAACCAATTTTCAAAGATAATGCGGTGACATTCCAGGTAGATCCGATGAATTTAAAAATTCTAGCATGCTCACTAAGCCATTGATTATTTTTATAATTCTGCGATAAATTTGGAAGAACTTTGGCAATGAATTCAACAGTGGATATTACTATGTGACAAAAGTTTTTTTGCATATGCAATGCAGTGAGTGTATTAGTCCATTTCCATTTTACCATTACAAATAGCAAACAATTTTTTTGCCAATCGTTCAAAAGATTCATCTTGTTGTAATTGAACACGCATGTTCTTTAAAGATATTATTTTCTTCACATACCGTCATAACACTGATTATTTGAGACATGCATTCAAATCATCTGCATGTGTTTAGCGAGTTAAAACTGGTAAAGTTTGTCGAAAATTACCAGTTAACAAAATGAGTGCAACACAAAAGAGCTGTTCATTTCCTCTCAAATCTTTTAGTGTGCAATTGAGTGCTTCCAATGATTTCTTGTGTGTCATGGTGCATTCATCCTATATTATAAGCTGACATGATCTTAGTACTTTTCCCATCCCAGAACATTTGCTAATATTACATGTTGGAATTACAATTACCTAATAATTTAATGACAATTTCAATGCTGAATGTGATGTTCGACCATCGTACAAAAGAGAATTGCTGAAATAACAGATGATACAATAGCAAGTGCAATATTTTTTGTGGTCTTATAGTTGCCAGTATAATTGAAGTAAGAAAAGTTTTGCCAGTGCCTACAGGTGCAGCTAAGAAATTGATTTCTAAATGGACTAAAAATGGCATTTTGCTTTGATGGAATAATTGTGGAGCTAAATAAAACGTATTTCCAATCATTTTCTTCAGTTGGAAATAAACATTTTTATTTATTCACGTATTAATAATTTATTCTCGTATTAATAATTGCAAAACATTTTTGACTATATTTTTGTATTCATTAGAATTTGCTGGCGAAAAATCGAACGTCAAACGCATTACTGTTGTTTTTTGTAATTTAAATTAATTTACTGAAATCTTAAAGGAAATACAATTTATGTATTTAAAATATTTTAAATTTTAATATGATTTGTAATATTCAAACAACAATTGAAAAAAATATAAATATAACAATTCAATATTTTACTTACCTTGGGATTTACGTTTTTGTTTTTATTACAACTGTTATTATGGCTATGTTTTTTTTACCGTCTATTTGTTTTATAAAAATAAATATGAATAAATTTCATGGATAAAAATTTATTTTTTTAATTTATTCATGGTTACACTTTTAACAAATATTACTAATTAAACGTTATTTTGATATTTTTGGGGTGGAGTTTTGTTCTGAAGCAACTAGAACCCCAATTCTGATTTAAAAAAAAATTTTTTTTTCAAAAATCTTCCTAGGGATATACCTAATAATTTCCCAAATTTTCATGACGATTGGATGTATGGTTTTTGAATTTATCGAGTACAGACAGACAGACATTTATTCATTTATATATAGATTGTATTGTGTATCACGTCGGATAAATAAATTACTCGAAATAACCAGCAATATTATGATGAAGAAATTTAAAGACTAATAGATATTAATGAGAAGTGTACATGCTCTTATGATACTTTTATATTCTTTAATGCTTTTAAAAGTAACTTAATTAAAATGTATACATAAGTTAGGATACGATTAAACTATACATTTACTTATAATGAGTAAAATTGTATGTATAATTTAATACTTGTACATCTAATTTGTTTTTGTGCAAAAAAATAGCTTGAGAAGTCTTAGGATTGATTTCTTTTATTTACATTATTTGCTTCGTCACATCAATCATATTTGCAAAGCTTATTTCCATGTTTCCAACGCAAATAACAGAACACGTGACAGATCAAATCAATATCTCTTAAGAATTTTAAATAAACGCTTATAATCAAAAATATATCTAAGAATGTTTCTAAACTAACTGAATTTCAATGCGTTACATTTCTAGTGTGTTTTTCTTCTTTCTTACAATTAAGAATATAGTTGGAATGTATATTTTTTCTCAGAAATGTAAACAAAAGCATTTAATATAAGTAAGATTTCATTTTAGAAACAATGTAATGAATAAAAATTAATTATATGGTTATACCTTAAATAACATATAATTCACAAAACTATACTTTCAGTTTTCTCTTTTGTACATTTTATAATAATGAAATTTCATGGTTAAAGTTATACGTCAATTTTTTTCAAATTTAAATTTTATTTTTCTTTCAATACAGACATTTCTTTGCTCTTTACAAATCCTATAATATGGAAATAATAATAGTATTTTTTATATTTTAAAAATTAACTTTTAAGTAAGTACTTTTGTTATTATTTAGAAAAACAAATAATATTTTAATAGTATTAAAGCAAATGTGGTTTAATTTTTGGTAAATGTTTGCAAGAGGGTACCTATTGAATTTTTGCCGTTATTTTGAACGCCAAGATTGGCTCCATGATGTGACTAACAAAATGGCAACCCTAAAAATTACATTAATAAAAGCGTTAAAATTACCAGGGTTACCAGAAATGAAATTTTACCGCTGAATTTTCACCAAATCAAGGGGAATCCGCATATTGTCAGTTTAATGAGTAAATAACAAGTAAAAAAATAAAATATTAAAAAAAACTTATATAGGTGTAGTGATCAACCTTTATAACTGTTAGCTAGTAATGTAAAATAATTAAATAATAAACATTTAAAGAAATAAAATGTTTTTATCGCATTATTTTTATCATTAATATTGTGGGATTATTATTTATCATATAATATCTTTAATTTGTATAATTTATCATTTGTAATGTATTGATACGATTTCTTCGCGGCTCCGAAAATGTAATAAGCCAGAAATAAAGAAAAATATTTTTGCTTTTAATCAAGCACTTTCTCGAATTTATTCACTCGTAATAATTATTAGAATCTTTTACCCAGGATAAAAACTTATACACTTTCTATAATGCAGAATAGAAAATTTTTTACATGTTTCAGAACAGATGGCTCACACATCTCACTCTTTGCTGTATTCTAAGCTAACTTTTTTTTTTTTTTATTAAAGTTGATGTTAATATTTCTTCAATGTAGGCTTTGGAATTTTTCAAAGCATTTCAATAGTATTCCTTATGTATCTCGGTTCCTATTGGCTTAACTCATTCGTAATGTTAACTTATGTTTAAGCATAGCATAAATTGACTGCAAAAATATTAAATTATGTTTTTAATTTAATACTACCAAAAATATTTCGCTTTATGTTGCCAAATATTGCCAAGCTGTCTTAAGCATCACAAATTTATTTCTCACCTCCGAAAACCACGTTTTCACAGAATAAATGGCATACAGGCAATAGTCCCGGAACTCTAACAATAATAATATAATCAAACAACTTATCAAACAAAAGTATAGTAGCCATTCATACAAATATTTGCACTATTTACATTTATGTCGCGATATCCATGCTTTAAGACCTATATTCGAACTCAGATATTCCATTCAATTCAACACATACAACATACAATAAAACTATCCACTAAATTTAGTTACATGTACATTAGATCCATAAGCAATCCTTGACATTTATTTGAATTATAAAACATACAAATATTATTCTTATAATATATTTTTATCGTGAAATCGTCTAGTCATGAGCAAGGGGATTTTTTAATATTTTGGCTCATTTTTGAAAGTACATACCTTTTTATGAAGAGTTATTCTTTTGTCATAGTTTGATAGCACCTCTACAAGCAAAGGAAGATCCTTAACATATCGGCACATAGGACCAGTGCTAACAAAAGCATCTACTTTGGCATCTTCTATGGGGTCGCATGGGAAAGATCCATCATTGGATATGACACCTGTTGTCAAAGAAACGTTGTTTGAATAGGCCACATTTTTAATAATTTCCTGTTTGAAATCTATACTATAAAAGTATTTACTAAAATATGACAAAATCAAGTTAACAATTATTTAATAAATATATATTTAATAAAAATATTATATTTAATATAAAATACTATTTACTACATTATATAATAGTTACTACAATATTAATATATACAAAATACTTATTTATATTTAATACAAAATCATTTCCCATGTAGCTGATAAGCTTTGGTTGTGTTCCAATACACTAAATGTTAAGTGGCGTTAAAATAATGGTTGAAAGAGCGATACATATATTATTTTAAATTTTCAAAAATAACTCAGCATATTTTAGTCGAAGATTCGCAGTTCATTTTGAGATAAAAATCATGAATTATTAAGCTATTTGAAACTTTTTTAGTACTCGTGGTTTAAAATTGCATTATTATGAATGAAACAGCAAAATTAAATTTAAGAAACAAACGACTTGTGTTTACAAAATAAAAATAATTAAATTAGGTATTAATAATGAACATTTTTTGCAGTCCTAATTTAATGCAAAGAGCACTGCTATTTGACTCGGCATAGAGTCAAAAAAGTTTTCAATGTTTACTGGGAGAGAATATTTCATTTCTCTTATGCGCATTTCTAAGTTATTTTATTGAAGCTGTAGTATCAAAACCTCAAATTTATTAAGTCCTACATATTTTCAATTGATGACACATACGACAAATAAGTACGTCTTTAGAGATGTTTGTCCTTTGCGTAAAAGACATTTTGAGCATTTCATGCAACATGTGATTGCATATTATCCTGCAGAAACTTACCTCCAAGAATGACTTGAGAAAAGCAAATTACTCCGGCCTACAGCACTTCTGCTTCTGTTATACCTGTACCTGGTCACTGTTAAGACTATCAAATATTTGCAGCATGATGCGCAATCCTATCCAGCCCATAAATCAAATACAGTACGTAAAAATAAAAGCAAAGATTGGCGCAGTTTGTCCTTTTTGGACCTTGCATCAGAAAACCCAACCAACCAGCTCATAAATCTGAGTGTTCGTCCAAAATGACATTCTATAATCCATTCTCGAAGTTAGCTATCACATAAATACAGTTTAATATGAATCCGGCCATCATGATACCACAGATTAATGAGAGATGCATCAGAGAATCTACTTGTAACCAATAAACACTTCAATTTTTATTTTCACAAACCCAAAGCAACCAGAGATGCCTATAATAATGCGTCAATTGGATCCTATATAAAGTGCTGCTAAACAGGAATTATGGTCCAAGCTGAAAATTTGCCACAATTTACTGTCCAACAGAAGTCAGCAAACTTGCAAAGTTTATAGTTATACACCTTAGCAGAGTCAACCAACTTGATGCCTACTCTCTGTATGAACTTGCCCGAGCTGTCAGTAGCATACAGACTAGTTGCTTATCCCTTTTTATCTTGCATTCCTTGATTTCTGAACCGTTCAGTTGTTTTAACTGTCAAATAATTCCGAACTTCCCTCCCAGTATTTCTGTTAGTTAATCATGAGCTACTATTTCACAGCAAGAAAATCTTCCTTCATGAAAGCAAATGATTCTCTCCTATTCAAACTCCGTAAATTGTCGGAATTTCCCTCTTTTAGTGAAGAAGTAGTCCAGTTTATTAAAGTTTATGACTAGCAATTAATCATTTATTATTGATTTGTGATTTCAGTAAAAGTTCAGGTAGCATTGTTTAGCCAATGCCTGTGTTAATAGCATTGAAATTTTAATCATTTGATAATATGCTATAATTTACATTTGATAAAAATGCGTCAGCGCAATCATATCTTCCTTTCATAATATATATACTTTAATTTACATTCGCTAGAAATGTTTCAGCTCAATCATGTCATCCTTTCATAATATACATGTATATGCTATAATTTACATTTGCTAGAAATGCTTCAGCTCAATCACGTCTTCCTTTCATAATATATATGCTATAATTTACATTTGCTAGAAATGCTTCAGCTCAATCACGTCTTCCTTTCATAATATATATATGCTATAATTTACATTTGCTAGAAATGCTTCAGCTCAGTCATGTTATCCTTTTATAGTATTGCATCTTTTACAAATAGAGTTTACATCAAGTTGAAAATAAATTCTTTACACGTTTAACTTGCATACACTAACTTAAAATATTTATAGTACTATGAGGAATTTATTATGATTATTAACCTATACTTTGAGAATCAGAAATGTGTAATTATCAAAAATTCACAACTGTACACAGCATTTCAAATAAATTCAAAGCATTCTTTGATGTCTTCGCTTAAAATTAAATCCTTTAAGTTACCAATAAATGATATCACCTATGGTATTTAAAATAATATTCAAATTACTTTCGTGTAAACTTAATTTTGGAAATACTTCTGTAATATTACATCGCACTATAAAAGTACAAACCAAATGTGTGTGTGTGAATAAGCATTTTTCCTCAATTACTTTCAAAACTTAAAATACGACCGAATCATTTAGGGAATTAATATAATTTCAAAATCAATGCTGACGTAGGAACAAGATATGAATATTTAAGAAATAAAAAAGGAGCTAAATAATGCAGTGAAATGTATATTATATTTCCGATTTGAGTGATCATTTCACCAAATTTTTATTGCTTTGTAAAAATAAGTAATTTTTAGTCTAAAGTGGAACCACAAAATCATGTATATTTTATTGGAAATTTTTTAACTCAATTTAAGTACTTTCCTTCATAACTAAAATAAAATTAATTCAGAATTGATTCAGCATTGTTCACCAAAAATAGAAGTCTAGTCCAGAACATTCAAAGCTCATTCTCTGTTCCAACTTTCACTTAAAATATTCTTTTTCAAGCGAATGAACAAAGCTATTGATCTTATCATTACTGAATGACCAAAGCAGGTATTGTTGGCTATATACTGTGCATAGACATTCGTCAAAGTATTTGATACTTCCCTGATTCCTCTCTCACTGGTGGTATATGAAAACTGTCTATTTTTCATCATCAAAATCCAAATAAATTATTAATGTAAACAAAAATTAGCATATATAAATCTGGTAGAAATAAAATCTCTTTAGTGTAGGGAGGCAGTAATTACTTGATAACTAATCAATGGAAATTCGATTAACTAAAATAATGAAGAATATTTACATAAAGGAAAAGTAAGCGATCCTTAATTTAAGTTTGCACTTAAATATTATATTTGCTGTATATTATGATTCTTATACTTAAGATACATAGAAATTTCTTTTTTTCATTTAAATAAAAATATATAAGTTTTTAAATAGTGAGCGTATTTACTTGTTGTAGGCTTGTGACCGTAAATTCCACAAAAAGAGCTCGGAATTCGTATACTGCCCGCAATGTCATTTCCAATCCCGATCACTGCGCCACAAGAAGTAATAATTGATCCTTCACCACCTGAAACGCAAAAATATTTTAGTTCTTTATAAAAAAAAATCAACATGTGGGAAACAAACGCAAATTTTATTGTAACTTTTAAAAATCATTTTATGAACAATCGGCAATTCATTGGTAAGGTATGTGGTATGTTGTAAGTAGTTAAACTTAGGGGCATTTTTAATTCCTTTAAATATTTCCTTATGATTTTTTTATTACAAATATACAATTTTAAAAATTGGATTTTGTAATATATATCTTATGTAACTCATAATCTTATTGTTTTTTTCATTTTTTTACCAAAATATTAGATATGAATGACTATAAAAAAGTAGTTGAAAAATGACCAAAACGAACATTTTTATCACAGCTTGATTTCGAGTAAGTTAATCAGTTTATATGTTACTCACCTCATTGTTTTTTAAATTAACATACATAAATATAATTAAAAAGATCATTTATGTAATTACGTTTACAGTTTCTTTAAAAGAAATGAATTTCAAAAATTAAAATAAGTTTTAAAAAATTACTTTTTGAAAAGATAAAATTATAATTTTAAAAAATTACTTTTAAAAAGGTAAAATTAAAATGAATTTTAAAAAATTACAAAATTATCACTATTGCTTCAATTTTAAATACATGTTTACGATTAAATTAAATATACAATTATTCTACTCGTACTTTTTAATTGAAAAGGCACAAAAGCAACCCTATCACAACAAAAGATCCTTTTTTAAAAATTTATTCCTAAATAATTATATTCCGTTTATATATTCATTTCTTTTTTTTATATTTTACATGTAAAACAGTATTAAAAGATATGTTTTATATTTACTTTTTAATTTATTTTAAATAAACTAATGCGACGTCTCTTTTATATTAAAAATAATTATATGAAAGAAGAGAACAATGTAAAATTAATTATCAATTAAAAATTTGCTCTTTTGCATTTAGGCTATTACTAATTTAATAGACATCCACTTTAGAATTTCAATGATGCAATTGGAATAAAAATTTTCTCATTTCAACTCTGAATTAAATAGCATCAACTTAACCCATTTGTGTATGAATAAAGCAACTATTTTTGGATCTATAAGGATACATACCCCCAATTGTCGACTTTGATACTTTTTACACCACGTAACTGGACGCATCTTTTTGGAAAGGGAAATTTCCCAAAATTCTCCCCATTGAAACCTTGAACAAAAAATTTAAACGCTGTTACCACTTAAATAAACCATATATGGCGTAAAACACGAAAAAAAGCAAACCTGGCAAAAAAAAAAAAAAAAAATCCGAAAAGCAACAAAAACTCAAATTGGAAATGCTATAATCAAAACAAAGGACACTAGATTTGGCGAGAAATTTCTTGGGGGGGGGGGATAAATCATTCTTATACCCTGGTTTACTTATAGGAATACTATTAATTTTCAGTGGATTTAATATTTTCTCACACTTATTCTGGCAAATAAATTAAATTAATTTTCTGAAAAGCTGTCTTACCAGAGCTACCCCCAACTGTCCTGGTGTGGTCGTAAGGATTCTTTGGCATACCAAAAATGAGATTAGCACTCTCCCACCACATGCATGTCTCAGGAACGCTTGTGACTGTGACGGGAATGGCACCGGCTCTTCTGTATTGAGCCGCTGCTACAGAATCCTCTTCAGCTACGTGATTTCTAGCTTTATATATGCCACAAGTCTGAGCCATATCTAAAATAAAAGAAATAGCATTTTAAAGGAAATTATTACTGCTATGAATGATCAATTATTACAATTATAATCAATTGTTAAATCAAAAAGTATTTTCGTCTGCCATGACAAATTATACAATGGTGCAAAAGAATGGGTAAAGCATTAAATATATTTGGATCTGCAAAACCATCAACTGGAGTAAGCATGTGGAGAAATTTTGCTTTTGCTAATAACAGCGTAATTATTGCATTAAATCAATTACAACTGACAGTCTGTTTAACTATATTAGTGTGATTATTATTGTTGTTGTCGTGTGCCAGCAAGGCTAGCATTATGATTTGCGCTGCTCTACTATTGCATCTGAACCATATTTTGGTGTGGAGTCCGACTTCCTCAGTACACACATGCCATAGGTACCCGCTTTTACAGGGTAGGCAACCATTCACAACCCATTCATACATGAAAGGGACAAAGACAGGGTAGATAGAGAGAGAAAGTACATCCATGACCGAACTGGGATTCGAATCCAGGACCTCCCTAACCGCAGTCAGGCACGCTGTCCATTAAACAAGTTGGGCGGCTATTAGTATAATTAATAGAATAATATTAATTTTCCATACTTAATAAAATAAAATTCAAATTTTAAATAATGTAAAAAAACTAT
Source organism: Latrodectus elegans (assembly GCA_030067965.1). Lineage (NCBI taxonomy): Eukaryota > Metazoa > Arthropoda > Arachnida > Araneae > Theridiidae > Latrodectus > Latrodectus elegans. The sequence goes on from CM057819.1 coordinate 92,403,186, forward strand.
TAAAAAATTACAGATTTAGCTATATTTATAAGCGAACAAATAATTCTGAAATTCAAATTCAGTTCATTATTTTTTAAATGAACATGTTTGCGAACCTATATTTTTAAAAAACAGGTACAAAGTTCCTTTTTTATAAGTCATATTTTATAATTATAATTTAAAGAAATTCCTTCATATTTTTACTAGTTATGGAAAAATTATTCAAATAAAATTCAAAAGACGGTGAAAATCATTTTTGTTTTTTGAAAATGGGTACTTTGAAACAGGCTTCATTTTTCTGTATCATCCTTGATAATGAAATATCAAAAATAAATTTAATGAGGTAAATTCATACGAGCATAAATACAAATGTCTGTTTTTCAAAATTTTTTCGGTTGCATTTACGTATATAATTATATTGTCATCTACAAACAGCATTTATACATATTTATTTTTCAAATTGATTTTATTCATTACAACTTTAAATTATCTTTTCTGAACTTATGATTAATTTTTTATAGTTAAAGTTACATAGATAATATTAATACTTATCAATTTTTCGTTTTCAGTGTGCCCATTTTTTAATTGCATTTAATTAGCGTCTGAACAAAGTAGATATCATTTTTTGGAATTTGTTAATAAATATTCATTGTGTGTGTGTGCGGAGACATTCAATATATGGATAATTTTCTACAATGGTATGGTAATACGAGTAATAGTACAATAATATAGAGGAAAATTGTATGGACTACTATATCGGAGAAGAGTTTTTACTCTCGGAGACCATTGTTTGATGTTTGCATTTCACAAGAGAACCCGTCAATTTTGAAGCCATGAGTACCACACTTGGATAGATTAAGATAGTTCGTGTCTTCCTATGTGATGATTCAAGATTCATTTCACTAAATGATTTTCAAAGAGTTTTAATTTAGAGAGTGCCTGCAAGAGTATGTCATCTTGTAATCTGAGTAACCTATTGCTTTGATAGCACTGATATTCTTGTATAGGGGGCATCACGATATATGGGCTTTTACTGCTTTACATCTTATTTGGTTAAAACATTGACAATAGATAGCTGTACGGGTGAGATTTCTAAGTCTTACATGAGGCTTTTTCTTGAAATTTGGGAGACCAGTTCATTTTTACAATCGATCACATAGAATTGCACTTTTTGACTTCTGAACTGTGGTGTTCATCCCATGGTGTGGTCAAGGAAGTCTCCAATACCAAAAACGAACTTGTACATTACTCTAAAAAGAATCCCGGTGCATCAATAATCCCTCCCAAGACACAAGCCTTAAAAACGGCACTTTACAGTGAATTCATTCCTCAGAATATCATTGCAACACTCTTGTGCAATTAGTTTATAAACGAGGTTTATTGCCTACGCTTGTGGGTCAATAAGTAGTAAATGTAATATAAAATACCTTTTTATACAATGAGATAATTTCCAAGTTTTACACCAATAAACTTCAATGCAAATAAAAGTTTAGAATAACGATATCACATATAACTTTTAAACCTATTTCAGATGCTATGTCTTAAATAAGAGTCCATGTTAAACATTCAAAGTGTAGAGTAAAAAAGTCAAAAATACTTTAACTCTATCTAAATTACTACATGAGTCACGGGTAATAGATTTTAATTTTTCATTAATATGTGTTATGCTGTTAAATGTGCATGACTTTTAAATGTATTTGTAAATACTGCTCTATATTACTTACCACGAATTTTTATTTCTCTACTTGATTAATGGCGTATATATTTAACATATCAATCTTTTCTTCGATGTGTTTTGTTTTTTGTGGCCTTGTAATCTTTCACTTCCTATCAATTACAGACACTGTCTACAGAGAAACGGAAATTGTTGAAAAATCTATTTTCGTTTCATTAAAGAGAGGATACTGGCCTTTCATATACAAGTCATTTTGTCAAACTAAAATATTTTTACAATGATATGTATTTGAAACTTTCATTTACTGTAAGAAAGTTGAAAATGTTTAGCAAAATTTTACGCAATAATTGCTTAGTATCAAATTCCAAAAATTTATACACAGAGAGCAATTAAACTAAACTCTAAAAATTTATTACTATGAAAATCATCGACATAGTTTGTAAAACTGTATCATTTGACTGGCACTGTAATATTATAAATTGATTCGATTGAAATATATTTTTAAACAAGCGATATGAATGCCTTTTTTTTAAAAAGGAAATTTTAATCCTTGTTTATTTTTGAAAGCTTATGTTTTTTTCTTTGGAATTTATTTAAAATAAAAAAACTTTAATTTCAGAAGCTGATTTGAAGTATATGATATGTTTTCAGTACATCGTTTCTAAGCATTTAATAAGAAAAAATATTCTACTTCTCATATTTTTAACGATAAAAAAATCCTAATTAAAGTCAAAATTTAAAATCAAAAGGATTTGTCCAGAGCAAATATTGAATAGAGATAATCAATTTTGAATTATTGCAAATTAAACAATTTGCTAATGGTAAATATTTCAAGAGTCTCATATATACCATAAATATGGAATTTAAAAATCTGTTGAGCTCCCTTATTAACGATATTTTAAAGATTTGACATTATAAGAAATAAATAAGGAGGTATCTATAATAGAATAATACTATTTGGAGGGTTAAAGATCTTCACTTATTAATCGTGATGGATATTTGAAGAATCGTAAAATCAAATTTTATTTATAGATAAGGATATTCGAAGTAGAAAGCCAGTAACCAATGTAGGTGTAGACTATATCTACATATTTAAACATATGATGTAGATAAAGTCACAAAAATGAAATAAAATGTAAGAACTTTATTATTCATAATGTAAAGTTAGATTGTGTTGTGTATCAACATTATCAGACAAAGAATTTGATAAATCATGGGTTACCAAAGCTTTTAATCATTCATATTCTTTGTTTTTCTTATTATCACTAGAATGGTTTTGCTTAAAAAAAATTTCAAACCAGATTCGTTAATTTTGGCAAACAAATCTTATTTTCCTTTCTTAAAAATTAGTCCTTCCTTAAAAATTCTTTAATAAAATAAATCCTTTCTTAATAATTCTATTAAAATCAATCAACAATAAAATAACATGCATTGTTTCAATACATAAAAAATATTTTTTCGATAAAATAGTGATGACATCTATTGTTGAATTTGTTAACTATTTCTGTAAAAATGCCATTTATTCGCTTTTATGGCTAATATTTGGACACCTGGATTATTTTATGTTTGTAAGTTTTTATTTAAAATTAAAAGTTCTGATCTCCATTCTTTTGCACTTCTAGGATTGTATTAAAGTAAATATTGAAACTGCGAAACACATTCCAAATACAAACAAATACAAATGTTTGAGTTCTTTAAATATAAAAATTTATTAATTACACGCGAAGCTATTTACTTATTAGAATTTTTAAAATAATGATTATTTTAATTTTAAAATACTAAGCTTATAATTTTCACAAGGTGTGACGCTTCTCAAAAATTCAGAATTTCATTACTAAGACTGAAAATAATTGTCCAATAAAATTAACATAACTTATCTCTTCATAGATTTATGTAAATTTTCTTTTTTTTAATTTAATTTAGCTTACATTTATCTTAATATAAGTATTTTAAGTTAAAATGTTGGAACTCAAAAATCATCGCTGTCATTTATTTTTTCAAAAAATATAGATGACGTTTTTCATAGAAAAATAGTGTAGGTGAAAAAATATTCGAAAAAAGAATAAAATAAACAATTGACATCTAACTCATTTTTTTCTTAAATTCAATTAATATTTTTAATAATTAAAACCCTCATATACGCTACAACTGTTCATGCATATTTGTTTTCTCAATTATTATACAAGACTCAATATTACAATTCGAAATATTATGTATATAATTTTCTAATATGTCAAATTATATTAAATTCAGAAGTTCAACTTAGAATATAAATTTACTGAATAGTTAAAAATTGCTTATGAAAATTATAAACTAAAACTGAATTTAAAAGCGTTATTTAAATAAGATTCAGAAAGAATTTAATCAGCATACTTTTTTAGAATAGTAACTTTTGATTATCCGTGAAATTGCGTGATGCGTGCGTGTGCGTGAGATTTGTGTGTCTCCGCGTGTGTGACTATAGTGGATATAATTCATAAAATTATGGAAATAGGAACAAATCAACATTAATATGCATTTGAATAGTTTAAATAATCTTACTACCGTAAACATACTTAAGAAACCATTAGATTACTCACTGTTTATAAACCTGCTTAAAATTAACTTTCTCAGATTTATGTCTCAAAATCAGTTAAATGTTTCCCATTTTTTTGTAATAAAGCACATTTTTTGTTAGTGTTTGAATTTTGTTTTTGGAATTTAGACACAGCAAATAAGTTGTCGAATGATGATTATCCATTCGTAAATAACCATTTGTTGATATTTAAATTGCAATCTTTTTGCCAAATAGTATACTCACTTTTCTTGTTTTTAACAAGCACATGTTAATTTTTTTTACTACTTTAAATACATTTATAAGTATAACAAAAAATACCAATTGAATGTTTTTTCATTGTTTGTATAAATCATTCAATGATATTTACCAAGTAGATAAAATAAAACAATACTTCATTCACATGCTACTGTCCCATCCTATTCGTTTTTCTGATGACAGAAAATCATACAAAGAAACTCAGAAATTCTCGACAATTTAGCATAAAAGTACGCGAAAAATAATATACAATTTTTCAATTTTTAGTAATTTTCCATGTTTTTCTAGGTTACCTTTAACGCCAATGGCCTCTTTACAAGTAAATGGGACACCAAGCAGTGGCGTGTCACGGGCGATTTCATCGGCAGTTTTTTCTCCTCGATTCAAGAAACGGTCGACGGCTTTGGCATCATTGAGGGCGTCTTCGTACCTCGCGTCGCATGCTGCGTTGATGATGGGGTGCACTTCGCGGCATCTCTCCACGTAAGCCTTCATGACGTCTTCACACTTCACCTGTTTTTTGGCGAAAATCATGCGATGAATTCTGTGTTACGCAAGCATTTCGACAGACATTTTTCATTTGAAATTTCAAAATGTATATACTCACTTCATTTATTTAGATTGATTAAAACAGATTTAAAAACTTGTGTGCTTCAGTTTTCTGTCAGCGTCTTTGAGTTAAATGAGGAATCAAAAAATGTTTAATGTTTATTTTTGTGAATTTTTTAATTAATATTTTTTAAATGATGTTTATATTCAGATAATTTTTTTGATAAGTAAAATGCTTAAAATATAAATTATCATTTCAAAAATAATTGCAGTATTTTTATTAAATCCTATCTAGTTATGCGTGAAAATCTCTTCCCCTTAAGGATGTTTCACTTATTTACATTTAAGTACCTGCTTGAATTGTGTATGCATTTTAAGCATCAGTTTTCCATTTACCAGGAACATTGTACATCATATATGGTACATATGATTAAAGTAGCGGGTATCAAGAAATCTCTAAATTACATGCTGTGAAAAAATGTGTGTGTGCATAACAATTCTACTTTTTACATATAATTCAAATTTTTTTAATGCAATAATTACATTTTTTACCAAAAAAGTGGTATGTAAAATGTGCAAATTTTTTTCTATATCATCTTGGATACTGAATTTCATTATATAAAATTCATTTGAGATTGTATAGAAAATTATTGAAAATGCACATTTTCTATAATTAATTTTGTGTTATCGCAATATTTTAAAAAACAAATTACATTCTTATAAGATATGAAATAGAAAATTATGAATTTAATAGATATTTTAAAGCAATTTTTTACGAAATTAAAAATGGACTAATTAATTTGACTTAATGCGTGAAAAACTATTTTAAATTGTGCTCTCTCTCTCTCATGATATATCCTTGTGTAAATGCAATACTAAAAATGATATCACGTTTATCAATTAATGCAGGACTATAATTTTTACCATTAAATGTTGCAATTACTCATAAATCGTAGATGGTTTGATTTTAATTTAGTTGAGTGTAATTTGAGAATTTGAAATAATTAGCTTCCAACATTTACTTGAATGTATACATTGATAGAAGGCAGTTTAAAATCCAAAGGCTATTGCAGGGGCGTTGCGCTTATCCATCATGTATAACAACCTACCCGGAAGACTTTTCATGAGTAGACAGCTGTATTTAACTGTCGCTAGTTAAAAAAAAAATTATAAAATCCTCAAATACTGGCTGTGATAGACATGTGAAAGCAGAAAACAGCATAAATTTCCAGGAAGTCAAAGATAAAGAGTGGCAAAATACGTATTTATACTTTTCGGAGTAAAAGATGTTGATTTTAATTTCAGCTGCTGTGAAGTATTAAGAGACATTTTTGGTTCGACTTCTGAAAACATCTTTAGTGATGAAAGTAATATTTCTTCTCCGGCGAAATGAGAATATATGAGTAGCCTTTTCAGGTGGCTTTCCACAGTAAATGTTCAAAAGAACCATAACACAGCTTATTAACACTTGACGACACCTCTTTACTATGCTTTATTAAATGTGTATGCAAATTTATCAGTATGGAGAACTATATATTAATTGAGATCTTGTTCAGGAAATCGACAATTATAATAAACATAAGTTCCTCATTTGGAAATTAATTTCACCGCGTGAGGGCTGTATAACGGATAATTAGCATAGTTTTTTTTTTTAACTTCTAGCTTGCAAATGTGTCATGGTGGTAGCTTGGAAGTCTTCCAAGTTTTCTTTTCTTTTGATACGACACACATATGAGTCATTATTTCTAAAGGGAAGATCTGGTGAATAAACAGTATTAATAAACATATATACGAAAATAGCAAATTATCTAAATTGGAAATTTCGTCTCATACTATATAAATGAGATACATTAGTTGTTCTTATATTTAGGCATTTTTATCCATAATTTGTGCAGGTGTTTGCTTTCTTATTTATGATTTATTTTTATACATTGAACGTGGTTTTTCATACATAATTATTTTATAACTATCATTAGAGTTTGTTTTTGATTTTTGTATTTTTATTTGGCTTCATAATAGTTGATAAAACAGGCTCTTTTAAATTATTAATCTTCAAATTAAATCTTTTTTTTTATTTAACATACATGTTAAATTATCTGTATAATATAATGTGTATATATATATATATATATATATATATATATATATATATATATATATATATATATATATATATATATATATATATATATATATATATATATATATATATATATATATATACATATATATATATATATATATATATATATATATATATATATATCGTCCAGTGGTAAATATAAACAAAAACAAAATGTTCCTAACAGCAGTTGAAATAGTTACTAAAAAGCATATTAGCGATTAATTTTCATTAAAAATAGAGAATTATAATTTTTTCAATTTGAGGTTATTAGTATAGCTATAATACATATTATACATTCATCGAATTCCTTCATTTCCGCTCAGTAGATCATTTGGCATTAAAGTGGCTTAGAAGTTTTTAAGGCATCTCCCGAACATTTTTAACAAAAATTTTACTTCTAATGAGGATTATTCTTTCACATTCTGAGATATTCGTTTATAACAAGGAAAGGAATCTGAAAAACACATACTATCTGACACTCACACCTGACAGGCAGCTAAGCAAAAAGAAGAAACTCCAAATTCACCTCACATTGATCAACAGCTGTAGGGATTGAGCTGCGACTTCTTTATTCTAAAGATGACAGTTTCATCATTAAACATCAGATGATATTTTCCGTTCTTCAAAGTTATTGTTCGAAACAGTGTCTAACTGGAGAATGGGTATGTTTTTAAACCATGGTTATATTTTGCAAGTACGCAAAGGAATAAGTGGATATGCTCTTGTTACATATACATACTCGTTTCTTGGTTGTTTATCGAACACTGTGACCAGCACTGTCCTAAGGAAACAGAGATTCTTAAGTGGTTGCAAAGCAAAAAAAAGGTAGACAAGACTCTAAGCGGTGTTAGTGGAATACCGCTACGATACCTTATAATTTCTATCAAACATATGAAAAGCAGAGTTTATTTACGTTACACATTTTCAGCTTATATTTCATAATTACAATGATAAAATTTTGAAAATTCAACAAATGAAACCAAGTTATCTGCTCCCCGCACAACCATATTGATCTAACTCCAGTTTTTTGTGTTATTGTTACTTATGACACTTGGACAAGCCAAGCTCGCTATGCTAATTTAAGTCAATAAAGAGCATCTTTCGTTTTAATCAGAGCACCACGAAACGTCTTTGCTCTTTAAATCCTCCGATAGATGGCACCACCAGAGGATTCACTCCCTTAATTTTGGTAATGATCTGAAGGGGGAGGAAATTTTCTGCAGACCATTGTACCCATAGTAACTGCTCAATAACCAACCACAGAACTTTCGACTCCACAGATTTAACGAACACGTATATCGCATGTTCTCGGTGGGTCGTTGGCGGCATTAGAATCGAACCCCGCCCTTCCGAATGGAAGGCGGATGCCCTAATTACTAGGCTACTACGGCCTAAGTTTTTTTTATAGAAAGAGCTAACAGCTTTTAACTGTAAAAACCATTTTAAACATCCGCGAGTAATCAGTTTTGCTTTTTATATTAACAAAAAAAGGAATATATAATTATTCAAATCACATCCGACGTTTACTGTAATTTTTAAGAAAAAGTAAAAAGTGATTTACAAAACAAAGTGATTAATTTAAGTTTGCGCTCCTTGCAGATGAAGGATCTGATGACACTTTTCTAAATTATATTGCATCAACCTTTCACGTGACTGCCAGTTAAGATTTGAATTTTTAATTAATTTCATTTAATTATTCATGTGGAAAAACAGCTTTGTGTAAACAATACAAATAACTAATTATGCATTCTTAACATCTTATAAGATAAATATAAAGACAAAGAAAGAACAGACACCAAGAAAACATAAGACCTTGACAAAAAAACTGTACAAGGGCATCTAATTTTGTAATGATTCGAATGTGAATAAATTTACTAAATAAGTTGTAAATCTTTAAAATTCTGAATACATTTTTGGCTAATAAAATGCTTGAAATCTAAATCCTAAGAATTTGACTGTAGGACTGAATTTAATTAAATGTGCGCTAAGTAATTCGTTATATACCAAATATTCTTGGTAATTTTGTTAATGAACTTTTTTTTTTTTCGTCTTCTAAATAGAGAGTAACTTTACAACTGTAAATATAAGCAATATTAATGTGTATTTAAAGAATATTGATAAAGAAAAACAATTTTTGTACAGATACGAAAGAATACAAATTATTTGAAATACGAAGAAAATAATACCAAATTCAATTTAATAATAATGCTGAAACACAATTAACGGAATAAAACTATAAATATAGTGTAACTAATTTTGTAATATAATTTTTTTGAAACTTTATGTTCTAGGCAATTTTTTAAATTATAGAGTTTTTAATTTTAAAAATGAACGTTATTATGAATTCATGTATAATAAGAAAAAGAAATATTTTAAATTAATCATAGATAATAAATATTCCATCATAAAATGTCAACAAAATGACTAGATTTTCACTTAAGAAGACAATATTAAAAGTCGGTGACACTTATTAAACCTAACAGATGAAGTTTTCGGTTCACTATCATTAAATTGTTATTCAAATAATTCAAATTCTAGAAATATTTATGAGACTGTATAGTTAAAAAGTGTATTAATTAATAATATATGCATTAAAGAATCTATTATGCTTATTATACAATATAACAAAATAACTTAAAATATGTATTGATCAAACTATAGCCGGCTTTCTGAATAAACTTTTATAAAAGTGATAAGAAATTAAAGTAGAAATTTAAATTTTACGTAAAATACTAAATTTTAATGAGTGAATTTTAATGAATGAAATCTAAAATGCTATCACGAAATACTACCATAAAAGAAAAGCAGTCTATGATAATGATATGATACAAAGAATTTTTTGAGACTTTATGTGTAAGTTAATTGAGAAATTTTATCTTTTCTAATGTATTATTAATATGCCTAAAGGAAAAATATTTAATTGTTTACTTTTTCTTAAGACAGAGTCAAATTTCTGTGTTTTGAATTTAATATATAAATCCATTTCATTATCATTTAATAGCGAAAATACTGGGCGTGATTACTTACTATTAACCAAAAAAATTTGATGAATTTTATAATATTTATAAAATACTAATTAAATCAGATTGCTATAATTTAGGTAGAATTATAATTCATTGTAGAATATCAAAACTAGCAAAATTATTAAAAAAATTATAGCAACATTTAAATAAAGTATACTGTTAATAATTCTCAAAGTGTTTTACTTTTCAAAAGATAATAGTGTATTTAAAGCATTTTGCTTTTATTATTATTATTATTATTGTTGAGGAATTTTCTTCTAATTTTATTCTTAAAGCTTGCCATTAATGAATTACTTAGCATGCTTCCGTCTTTTTAGTACTTATTCACTATCATTAATTTCATTATCAGCACCATTGCATACTAGTCTCTATCCACCCTCCTTAATCAATCGAAGCGCTTGATCTTCACAATCTATTCTCTTATTCATTTTGCTCTAAAAATTACTAAAATAATACATTTTTTTTCCATTAAAATGTATGTTTACTGATGTTTCTACTAAACGTTTATAAGAATGGAATTCCTAATAACGACATTATTGGCCGTGAATAATAACAAGAAATTCTTAATACGATCTATAATGTGAGAAGATTTATATTATCTGCCCAAAATAATAAAAATTTCAAGATTCATTACAATTGAAATATTTTATGTTAAATGTATTATTATTAGATTCAAAGAGAGATACATTTAATAAGAAGTTGAATGCAGTTGATTAGTATGTGGTAAGGAATAAGAAACGTATGACGCGATACACATGCCGTTTTAAGGCAAGGGTCTCTACATATTCTAAAGAAACTACAACCTTAATATTTCTTACCATCTAAAACTATAGGATGAAATATAAAATTTTGTCATGTACGACAGTTGTTTCAATATTGAAAATATATAGACCGGTACATAAAATTAAAATTATCAACACTTTAGATGGAAGAAAGTAATAAATGTCATTGAAGCCAAAATCATGTTTATTCATAAGTACCGGAAAAGACATTGGAGTATTTATGTATTTGAAAGTCAAATTTTCATATCGGCGGGATTATACGCATTTAAAAAAATGAAAATGAATCTTCTATAATTTCTAAAATGCATAAGAATTACGCGGAAGTCGATGAAATTATTCTCGAAAATATTAAAGATGCTGAATTTATATCCTCAGATAGAGATCATACTGCAAGAGAAAAATAAAAATTTCAAGTTGATTCATCTAAATTATAATCCATAGTCACGATTTCCTAAATCTTTCAGTCTTTCTATAATTTCTAAAATGCATAAGAGTTACGCGGAAGTCGATGAAATTATATTCTCGAAAATATTAAAGATGCTGAATTTATATCCTCAGATAGAGATCATACTGCAAGAGAAAAATAAAAATTTCAACTTGATTCATTTAAATTATAATCCATAGTCACGATTTCCTAAATCTTTCAGTCTTTCTATAATTTCTAAAATGCATAAGAGTTACGCGGAAGTCGATGAAATTATATTCTCGAAAATATTAAAGATGCTGAATTTATATCCTCAGATAGAGATCATACTGCAAGAGAAAATAAAAATTTCAACTTGATTCATCTAAATTATAATCCATAGTCACGATTTCCTAAATCTTTCAGTCTTTCTATAATTTCTAAAATGCATAAGAGTTACGCGGAAGTCGATGAAATTATATTCTCGAAAATATTAAAGATGCTGAATTTATATCCTCAGATAGAGATCATACTGCAAGAGAAAATAAAAATTTCAACTTGATTCATCTAAATTATAATCCATAGTCACGATTTCCTAAATCTTTCAGTCTTTCTATAATTTCTAAAATGCATAAGAGTTACGCGGAAGTCGATGAAATTATATTCTCGAAAATATTAAAGATGCTGAATTTATATCCTCAGATAGAGATCATACTGCAAGAGAAAAATAAAAATTTCAACTTGATTCATTTAAATTATAATCCATAGTCACGATTTCCTAAATCTTTCAGTCGGATTGAGAATAATCCAGATTTCGAAAGCGTGATATGCAATTTTAAGTTTTCTTTTTGTCAAATATATTTAATATCTTGTTATTGCGATATTCTTTGTAACATAAATTGTGAATATTTTGGTTTAGATACTTCTTTAACATACATTCACATAAACCTAAAATAAGTTTTTATTATTTCCCACTCATAATTTCATTTTGAATTATATATTTGCTTTACGAAGTCCGGTGGCTTAGTGGTAGAGTTTCACACTCTCAGCGCACAGGTTCGAGGTTAGCACCCCAGGGCCTGCTCGTTCAGAAAATAGCGATAGACAAAGTAATCCCTGGCCTACATGAAGTGACGTCCCCCAGAGTTTAATTTGGTTTAATTTACTTCACACATTTTTTAACTGATATGATATGCATCACGGCACAATTCAAGATTTTACGATCAGTTTACAAAACAAACTGACAATTTAATGAAATGCATCATTTACTATGATATGACATTCCTGTGAAACTTGTTTTTTAAACGAGAAAGATTTTCCTCAAATATAGCTTTATGCCGATGCCAACTTTTTCCAAAAGTTTCAGTCGCTAAAATAATTTTAATAACAATATGGATTATCCTTCTCGATGATTTTTTAATTCATTGTCATTATATTTGAAAAATATATAACTAATATTTATTTAAAAATATACGTTCTTCATTTTTAATAAATTGTCTTACTAGCTAATTAAATTTATCGTCAAATTAACAAAACAAGTCTGGTATGAATTTATTTCTATCATGCCCTTTACTAGTTCTTTCACATTTTAATATATAATTATACCCTTTTTTGAAGCATCTCTTACAAGAGAATTATTTAAGTTTTCAAGTTCACTCTCTAAAAAGAATTTTCATTTTATTGTAGTAAAAAATTTAGCATTAACTGTCGGTTATTAATTTTTGATTACTTTGAAATATTGATGAATAAATTAATTTTCTTTTTAAGAACTTAGAATAAAAATTCGAAGAAAATTAAACTACTTTTCAATTAATAGTGTATTCCTGCCAGTAGCTTAGAATGTTGAAGTATATTATGGCTGTGTCAACTAATTATTCTTCTGATTTTAGAGTGATAAGTGATATATATATTAAAATCTAAAGACTACCTTATTAGTTTTTATAGATTTGATGATCATTTATTATTCTATATAAAATTATAAACATAATTAACAATATTCCATATTGGTATTTTTATCTCTAGTATAATTTATATACTTAATTTCATGTTCATTGATAATTTTAAAAATATTATTTTCATTTATCCCAAATGAAAAATATTTAAAAAAATCTAATGATATTTATATTTCAATCAACTTAGATCTTAGCTATATTGTTACAAAGTTTACAAATATTTTTCATTTATATTCGTTTTGAGATATCTCAAATAGATCCGAACTCAGATTTTGGAACAAAAATCGAGAGATGTAGGCTTACATTAAGCATCGCTTATCCAGTAATTTTGTGACTTGGCGAGATTTGGCGAGAAACAGATAGTTCTAGAAACTTCCACCACCTAAGCTCAAGAGCCGTTACTAAGCAAGATTGCCAAGAATCTTCCAGAACCTTAGAGAAAGACCTAGGCTTTCTCGCCAAGTAAGTTATAAATACCACCTTTCCATGGACCGAGTCAGTCAGTTTCTGAGTTTCCAGCGGCAGTGGAAACTAGTGGATACGAGTTGTCTCTCTGAGGTATTTAAAGATCTCTATTTTTTGGGAGCTGTTTACCGTTGAATCAGTTAAATCGATACTGTACAATTATGATTCGTAAATGCTGTAACTACTAGTGGGTTTTTTTTCGGAATCTTTTAGAAATTTCTACACACACAAATAAAAATTCTGTGATCGTTAAGAGTTTATTTTATCAACTCTCAATCAACACGAACCCCGAAGCTCGGTACAATATTATTTCCAGAAATTACAATGAGTCATACGATATAGAAACAATTTAAAGAAAAAAGGGGGAATCATACGAAGTCATTCTATTAACATATGATATTTATTTTTATTAATTAGTTACAGATATCTGCCTAAAATTGTTTTCAACAAGTCTGAAAGAATAAAAAATTTAATTTGCTTATGTTGTTTGCAAAATTGAGATTCAAATCTCATTTGCTTCAAGCAATTTCTCAGTTATTGAAAGTAATTAAAAGCGAATTTATTCAAATATTTGTTTGTCAAAACAACAGAAATTACTTAAATCGATTTAAGAATTAGTATTTGTCTCACTGAAACTCCTTAATTTGTGAAGAGGAATGTAATTCTAATTTCTCTTTTAACATATATTCTATATACTATTGATTTAATAGACTAGTGTATTGTTTAATATAAAATAATTTAATCGTTAATATTCCAATAATATAACTGCTTTTTATATACTTATGTTGAATAAAGAAAGTGTTTATACTTCAAGAAAACTAGTCATTGTCTTTGAGCTGATAAAATTGTCCTATTGACTCAATACAGAGTCCAAATTTATTTTCCAGTAAAAATGGTTAGGAAAAAATTATATTCATTTTTGTGTTGGTTAAAATTAAATTTAATCAATCAGAAATATTTTGCTTATTCAAATTACAGATAAGAGAAACCTATTCAAAAAACTCCTTTACATATTAATTAAAATTTTAAGACTACATTTTGTGAATCAATCTCTATTCAATTAATGAACAAAAATTAAATACTAATTCATATTTACTAATATATTTAAAAGTGTATTATTTTGTAAATAATTTGTCATGCATTGCATGATTTAATGTTTAAAATATTGTTAATGGCAATGGATATAACAAAAATAATTTTTAGAAAAACTGTTCATCCAGAAAAAGATTTCCCGAAATTAATATGCGTTTTATATTCCTGAACTGTGTGTGTATGGTTGTTGTTTGCACATTCTGCAAATTTTGGAACCACGTGCATATACACTGAAAATAAGCATGAATAAGTAAATTACCTTTCTCTCCCTGATCATTTCAGCAAGTTCTGTTGCAGAATACAGCAGCAGAGAGTTCTTGATGGGAGGTAATGGCTTCGTTGGACCCATCACCAAGCCGTAGAAAAAAGACACCACTTTGTCCGAGAATGGTCTGGTGAAGGTCAAGACAATACGCAGACATTCTGCAATCACTCCTGCGACCTGTTGTGAAGATTTTAAAAAAAAAGCTTGTTATTTCTTATTTCACATTTCAATAAGTTTTTTATGGCACTAAAGTGAGAAAAGATGTTGGGAAATTTATCAAAGTATTTGCTCTTTGTTGAAGACCAGTAGATATAATTTACAATTTCAGAAATCTGATGAAGACAAATATTTTTTAACCTTAATAGATAATTTTCAAATTTCTCTATGATATTCAGAAACATTAAGAATATTATTCGTGTTATTTCTTCGTTTTTATTATGTAATTAAACTTCTTTTATTATGTAATACAAATGAAAAATTTCAATCTATTTGCTCTCTATAGTTATTTTAAATTTACATGTCTAAAAGTAAGAAAATCATTTCTTCTCTGCCATGTTACTTCATGCAAAGAAATAAAGATACGTTACTATCATTTTCTTTGTTTTATATACAGAAATTTAAAGTAATACCATATTAATCCAGTTAAGTATGATGCCAGATACTACATTACTATGGAACTAATCTTTTTCCTACCGTACTAACAAAGACAAGATTTATAACTTTAATAATAATAAAAATAAAATAATTCATAACTTAGTATAAATTATTATATTTAAGAAATATATAGATAATATTAAGAAGTTCCTAATTCGATGTATTTCAAATATTTAATTTTTTGATTATAAATTCGACATAATTTTAAATTGAACATATGTATCAAATTATTAAATTCTAGTTACAGAAAATATTTTTAAATAATTATTATTTTTTTTAATTTGAGTAATGTTTAATAACTAAATTGTTTCAAAATTTAATACAATTTATATTTTACTTAATGAATTACATATTTTCGTATACAGATTGTTTAATTTAATTTAAATTATCTGTGCATGATAAAGTATTTCAATCCAACAATGAAATTTTTTCATTTTACAACACGTGAGCAATCTAGAAAACATAAGTTAAAATTAAAAAAAAAACTTTTTTTTTATTCTTTTTTACCATATTTGCATTATCCCTATTATTATGACTGTTTTTAAATTTTATTAGAATTTTATTATTCTCTCGAATAAAATTCAACTTTTTTTATTTTATTGGATGTTTTAGAAACAAAAAAATATTAAAAATTCGTTTTAAAATGGATTTAACTTTTATAATTTTTTTTTAACATTCTCAAATTTATAATTTTTTTATATCTTTAGGACTAACTTAGAACTAATTTTTTCTAATAAATTTAATATATTAACACATATTAAAATAAATTACATCGCTATGATATACTAAAATGACAGAAGTAAATCTTAATCATGGTGTTTGAAGATGAGCAAGCAAACTAATCCACCTTGACATATTAATAACTATTATTGACATTTATGAAAACGGATATATAACTGTAATTTCTTTGGAAAGTGTTGCATTATAAATTCTGTAATTTTGGCTATGGAAAGGTAAGGATAGGTATAATTAACAAGCAAAATATCTATCAAGTGTTTTAACATAAGAAAATAAAATACTTTCAAGGCTAAATTGTTTAAATATTACGTAAACGTGCAAATTTTCATTCACTCTCTTTACTGCAATTACATGTTAAATTAATGTTACATCGTTTAAACTTTTCCTCCACGTTAATTTCTTACTTCAAACAATTTGCTCAAGGATGCAATAGTTAATGTTAAATTTGGTATGATAACATTTGTAATCAGCTGATACGCAAGAACATAATGTATAAGCAAATATTTAATACATTATTTTTTTAAAAAAATAAACTCAAACTTAAGAGGAAATTATTGATAACTTTTAATATATGAGAATATACAGACAATATATATATTTATAATTTGAAAACTACAATCACTAGAAAAAACTATATTTATATATATGTTATTTATCTCTTACCATCATCAATATGTAATTACATTTGTGATATCAATTAGAACATAAAACTTGCTAGGTACTGGCTAGAAAATTCAGCGAAAAAGTACTTTTCAAAAATGAATAAGATTATTCGAATCAGTAGTATGCATCTAAGTTACAAATCATGGTGTTTAAGATATCCTTAAAACGCCATTTACTTACACCCATTGATAAATTAAGTAAATATAAGATATCTGGAAGAAGTTGTAGAAGATTGACTGCAATAAGCATTTAAGATTATATCAATAATATTAATATCCGAAAAACTTACTGAAATGATATTTAGATTATAATTTTGTATTTAAGATATAAATGGGACGATTAAAAATTATTTGCTTGTAAAACAAAGATATAATCAATCGTGTCTACGTACAGAAGAATAATACGATCCAATTTATCACAATTGTGATTGTTAAGATTGAGAGCTTCATGAGACAAATAACACAGGTATGTGATTCCCTATACATTCTCTTCCTTACATAAGAGCAATGACTTTTGAACACAAATCCCTTCGCCTTTAAAATATATCTAGGGCTTAGTTCTTCCAATATGGTAGCTCGTTGTTGTCGTCGTTGCATCAGCATACTTTCCTGAGGCTACACGTTGAGAATTATTATAAGACAATACTTTAATTCATCTGTGAACAAAATAAAAATCTATTGATTTTAAATATGAATTGTTAATTTGACTGTGTACGATCCAAATGTTTAATCTTGGTAGACAATATAGTTCGTTTCGAAAGCCTTTTTATGCTTCAATATTCATTAATCGTATGCTTAAATTTAAAAAATATTAAAAGTGTTAGTTTATATTTCACGAGAAATTTCATTAATATTACTTGCAGTTACTATACATTTTAATCATGACTTACTGCATATTAAAGAGTTCATTAATATTGCAATTTCTTCTGCATATTTTAACTATGCTATTCTTTGTTGCAGCTTTGAAAACTCACAAACGACCTAAAAGTTTTCCGAATGCTCCTGAATCTATTAAAGTATATTTAAATTTATGTAAAGAGTTCCATTTACATTAAAATTTTATGTTTTATTTTACATAATAATTAACATTGCGATAATACATAGGCGATATCTTTAATTTAGCAGAAATCATTAAAAGTTTAAAATTCTTGAATACAATTATATACGATGTCCTACATAAAGGTATACAAACTTCCGGCAGAAGTAAATTACATCTAGATGACTCAAATCCCTTAAGAATGACGAATTGAAAAAGATTTCCTTTCATAATAGAGAGCACTGAAAAATCATGGTTATTTCGAGAACTATACTTGCTTTGAGCTATAGTGGCATTCGTGGGCACATCAATAAGGCTTATTCACGTGAGAATTATCTATGAAGATGAGCAAATAGCTTTCGATACTAAGTTACTCGAACGAGTATTAAAGAAACAATTTTCAAATCTCTTTATGGAGAGATAAACCATTGTCAGAGAGATACTAATACGAAGCAGTTTCACTAAGATGAAATGCAAAGCACGTCACAGCAGCCAGTTAAAACCCTGTGACCCCGATCGAATAAAGTTCTTATATTTGGCAGAAACTTCTGCTTTAACAAAGCCTTTCAGTTTGATTTAATTTTTCTCATCTATTTACATATCTTCCCAGAAATTTCCTTTCACTCGCGCAAAGATTGTCAGAGGGCAGAATATATGAACTCCGAGAATGTAGATCATAAGCTTAAATCCATTTTTCCATACGAACTAATAGAATACAATGATCGATTCATTCAGAAGTGGGATTTTTTTTTTATATATCTGCAAAAGAAAATCTCTAGCCAGTCTATCTATATGCACGTTCACCATTAGTTATTTGACATCAGTTCTTTCCATATGGTCATAAGAAGTAGTGATCGAATATAATGTGTGTCAGTTAATAAGGAGACTGTGTTAGGCCTAATAAAGAACATTCCCGATTACCGTAAACAAGGTTTAACAACTTGTATTGGGATTTCGTGAAACAAGGAGGGCTTTGAATTTCACTAAAAGCATATTTAATTATTGGAGGAGAGTCTTTTCGAACCTCAATAGAATTTGTTACACTTGAGTTGCAGAAAAGTAAAAATTTCAATCGTTCTTGCTGATTTAAATTAATTAAAAAGTGCATGATTCATCTTGTCTTTTTCATTTTGATTTTTCTTCTGTTCTGTTGTCAACGTGTTAATGCTTTGAACCAATAAGAAACGGCTTTTCAAACTGATGCTTTAGTCTTTATATAAGAAATGGTTTTCTTAACAAAACGAGCTTCGACAATATTCTCAGACATTCGATCGTGAACACACCTTGTTTGCTGTTGCTCAAATAATGCGATTTAATGCAAACAGCATATTCAACGATAAGTCGGATTTGTTGCCTGCCTTCTTAATATGACTTCTCAATACTTCATCTTATACCTCACGCCGTCTCAGTATGGCGTGACGTAGATGACACATTATCTGACGTCTTGGATATTTTAAATCAATGAGAATTAAAATAAAATGGCGTAGTCATAATCTCAACTGGAACAAAAGAAGCAAGCACTTTATGGTTAAAAATTGACAAAGGAAATGTTTTATCTATGCATGTATCAATTAGTAAACTTTAATATTAATTTTGAATAATAAATCTTACGTCAATTTAAAGGATAATAAATATCAAAATGTATTCTTTTTTCGTGCTAACTATCAAAAATAGTTCATTTATTATATGATTTTGCACTTTAAATTGCACAGAGTCATTAATTTTAGGAATATTATCTCAAGATGTTAGTAAAGATTTAAAAATATTTTAATTATTGTTTGCTTATGTCTGCTTCTACTTTTAAAGGAGATACAGTGACTCAGTAGCTTTAGACCTCTTTCACACTAGACTACTTTTATCGCACGATAAAAAGTCGCTCCATATTTATTGTGAGAAATTATTAAAAAACCGCACAATAGACTGGTCCCCGATAAAATATCGTTTTTCAGTATAAAGGAGAGCAGTCTATTGTGTGTTTTTTTAATAATTTCTCATAATAAGTATCGCATGACTTTTTATCGTACAATAAAAGTTGTCTAGTGTGAAAGAGGCCTTAGGCCGCTTCCCGTTAAGATCAACAAAGTGAAGCATCGTTTGCCTAGGGCAGTAATAGGGAGGTTAACTAAATTCTCTCCCACTGCGTTGCTGGAACTCAGTGGGTTGGGGACGTGTCCTAGTTATGTGACGTCCAAATTGCTTCCGCTGGTATGGTGTGTAAGTGGAATGGAGGGTGCCAGATCAGCTGTGATCTCGTCACCTAATGGTGGTTCAAAATTACGAGACACATAGTGAGGGGTGAATAATAAAAACCCGTTAACTTAAAGATAAAGTCCGGGGCTTGCCTACACCCCTATGCTATATTGCATCTTTAGAGACCGTGGTTCAAAATTACGAGGCACTTGGTGATGGACGAGCATTCCAAACCCGTTAACCTAAAGACACAGTTTGAGGCTTACTTGCACCGCTATGCTGTATTGCACCTTTAGAGACCGTGGTTCAAAATTACGAGGCACTTGGTGATGGACGAGCATTCCAAACCCGTTAACCTAAAGACACAGTTCGAGGCTTACTTGCACCACTATGCTATATTGCACCTTTAGAGACCGTGGTTCAAAATTACGAGGCACTTGGTGATGGACGAGCATTCCAAACCCGTTAACATAAAGATACAGTTCGAGGCTTACTTGCACCGCTATGCTATATTGCACCTTTAGAGACCGTGGTTCAAAATTACGAGGCACTTGGTGATGGACGAGCATTCCAAACCCGTTAACCTAACAACACAGTTCGAGGCTTACTTGCACCGCTATGCTATATTGCATCTTTAGAGACCGTGGTTCAAAATTACGAGGCACTTGGTGATGTACGAGTATTCCAAACCCGTTAACCTAAAGACACAGTTCGAGGTTTGCTTGCACCCGCTATGCTATATTGTACCTTTAGATACCGTGGTTCAAAACAACGAGGCTCTTGGTGATGGGCAAGTATTCCAAACCTCTTGGCCTTAAGGTATAATCCGGGGCTACTCCAAACCCTTATGTTTGTATATACCTTCAGAATATATCGTATGTTAAATCCACTTGAAACCGTAGGTCTCAGTTGAAGTAGCCTTCGTACTAAAAAATGGCAGAAGCGTCATAAGTGAATGTCTTTTCAAAGCCCATGATTTATTAAGATATGCACATATACTAGAAAAAGATTAAAATTGCCATATGTTAACATGATAAATTTTAAAATTGCATACTTTTAACACTTTGAGCAGATTTTGGTGTATTTTGAAATTTAACTTTATCAAGGTAGAATGGTGAATTTATTCGAGAGTATGTATAAGGATATATTTTTTTAAATACAAAATTATTTCTGTGCCAGACAGTCAGTCAGTCGCATCTAATTGAGTTAAAAGACTTTCATAATCTTTCTCTTCTTTTTTTCTTTTACATGCTTGACTGAGAAAATCTGTAAAACCCAATTTATGTTCATAGTATTTATTTGGTTTAAATTATATGATATAGTTTTTCTTTCCCACATATAAGTTGTTTGCTATTTATTTGTTTGTTTTTTTTAATTTAATACATCACAAATTTGAAAAGGATTTCTTTAATAATAAATTAATAAAACAGGAAATAATGAAACAAATTTTAAAATTTAATTATAGAGCGATAAACAATTGCGCAAAAATCACAAAAGTAAATAAAATAGTATGGTGATAATTGAAAATTTTATATAATTTAAGATCCAAGTTCACACACACAGTTGATGTAACTTAAAATTCATTTTGCTTATAAACTACATAAATGAATTATTTATTTTCTTCATATTAATTTCATTAATTTTTCGACAAACTAATTGTCAATCATTTTGAACAATATATTTACAATAAAAAGATATATTATAATTTTTAAAATTTTCTCATGAAAATAACAGTTAATCAATAATATTTAATGAAAATGTGTTTTAATTTATATACATTCTTTAAAAAAAAAAGACATTATAAAGTGTGAGCATTTAATATTCAGTTGTCCTTCTCATTCAGATCATAAACTTTAAGCTGGTTTCAATAAAAGTCATTTTTATTTGCGCATAAATGTTGAATGCTTGAGATGATCCGCTTCGGCGTTTTTCAGATACTTACTGTCAGTCTCTACACCGGAATACGTAATTTATCTTGACCTTCACGTTTATTTTTGGAAGATAAATGAGTTTTACATTTACAACCATATTGTGAGGAAATTTCTTATTAATAGTAAAAAGTATACGCGTAGAGATTTATATAACTTTTTTTTCCTCTCAAACTGATTGTGTGTGTGGGTGTGTCTAAGGATTGAAAATAGAATCATTTCTATTTTCCTAACAAAAATAAATAACTACAAGCATTGCAAATGGCTTAATACTTTGCGTTAGATATCTTTTATACATATAAATTAGATTACAGACAAAATTTCTAAACATTTTAATAATCAGAAAATTACATTATTAATGAATAGGAAAAAAGAAAATAATCAGAATATTCATTCTTTAATTTTACTCATATACACACATAAAAATTGATTAATTAATAAAAATATTTTAAATAAAGGGACAAATTGAGCAATATTAACGAATTAAATAAAAGATGATGTGAAGTAGTAATGAAATGTTTATTCATTGAGAAAATTTTCTGGGAAATAATATTAACAGGATAGTAAACATTAGGAAAGAGTGAAAATTGTCCTGCTTAATATCTTGTTACATTAATTCCAAACCAAATTAACAAAGTAAAAAAAAATTTTGAGACATCACGGCACTTTCGCATCATTAATTTATATATATATATATATATATATATATATATATATATATATATATATATATATATATATAGTAATTTTTTTATATATTATTTCACATTCATTAGTTAAAAAAATATTTCGAAAGTTTTATTTTATAAAGTTCAAAAAAGAAATAGGTTCCTTAATTGGAACGAAGTTTTTTTAAAATTGTTTCAAAGAGCTATAAAAATATACAGAGATATGCTAGCTTTTGATAACTATTTAAATAATATGTATACTGAATTTAAATGTCATTTTGATTTTTTAAGATATTTATTTCATAAGTATTTTAATATTCATTACAACTGGCAATAAATTATACAAAAATTTATTTTATAGAAATTTCACTTTCATTCTTCTCAATTTAAAACAAATTATGTAAACATAACAAAAATTATTTGATATAAGCAGTCAATAAATTTTGTCTTTTTTTCCCTTAAAAATTCAAAGGAAAAACGAATAAAATTTAGATTCCCATACACTTAGTTCTGAAACAAATCGCGTAGGTGACATTTTATTGTTGCAATGTTTTAAATAAAATAGTCGATCAAAAGAAAAAATGTTAGAAAAACTCTTTAAAATATATTAAAAATGCTTTCTTAATTCATTTCACAAAATGAATTTAAATAGAAACAATTTATATTTTTATATGATATTTTCAGTAAAACATATTTTTTTATAAATACAATATAATTTAACTATAATTATTTAAACGACGAACAAATGTGTTTTTATTAAATGTTATCACTTTTTACAGTAATTATGTGTATATAAGATATTTTAAATATTTGTGTAACTAAATATCAACATTAAACTTATAAAATAACATATATAATATAATTAATCGAAAAATATTTAAGCACTCATACACACATTGATATATACATTGTATTTTGAATACATACAAACCATAATAAATTGAAATAAAATGTTTAACATAATTCATATTTTTGTTTAAATAAAAATAAGATTTACTTAAATTTATTTCTCATGCACATATTTTGAGAAAAAAAATTGTATATTTAAGTTATATTTAAAATTATATATATATATATATATATATAGTATTTTTTAATGAATAATTTGATTGAAATAAGATGTAATAATAATGGTAAGATGAAAAGTAACTGTTTCAAGAAATTAACCATTAGCAAACGTAAAAGGATTAAAAATGTTGCAATTTATAGGTAGAAAATATAGTTTATGCTCATATTATCTGCATATTTTATTCAGATTCATTTTATAAATTGTTCTATAATAACAAATAATAATAATAAATTATTAATGGAAACGGAAATTTTATTATATATATATACATATACATATATATATATATACATAAACAAATTATTATTTAAATTCTCTTAGTATCGTGCGAGTTACTTATTAACAATTCAATAACTGAGATTCTATTTATATAAGAAGAAATATTAAAATCACTTACTGTCACCATAGTGGCTACAAACAGTAGACTATTTTCGCCAGCTCGGTTGAAGACTCCTCTTTCTTATGCAACTGTATCCAAAATTAATGCCTCGCTGATCATTTCAGAATGCCAGATGAATACTGAAGTTATTTTATGGTCCTGCGAGAGAGAGCGTTGCGATATCTTCCTGTGGCTCTGATAAACAATACTCCAGTTTATCTAAGTAGCCTTGACAGTTTAGAAAAAATCACGTGCTTCTTCTCTTTTTTCAATCTTTCCTGGGTTCGCTGATCCTAAGTGGTTTTGAAATACATTCTTACGTTTCCTTTCTTGAATCTTGCGAAGTCATATTATTTAATTCGTGGCTGTCACTTGTAATTTTATGCAGCTAATAAACGAGCACAAACGTTTGCGGGTGACTCACTCCCACGCAGCTGTTTTCATTTTAATAAACCATTATTTGCAATGATTTAATATGGATTCAAAAAAGGAAGCGGGTCATAATATGCGTTTGCTTCGCATTGGAGTTTTAAAAATAGCTGAAAATAACTTGCAGTTTTATACTATAATGAGTTGTAATTTTTTTATGATTATGCTGCATTATTTGGTTATACTGGTAAAAAAAAAATTGCTTATATACTGGAATTCAAATATATCATTTACGACTCTAATTAATATTCACTTAACTAGCGAAAGAACAACTATTTTACATTCAGTTTTTGACTGCCAAGATACAAATAAATTAGTTTCTATAAATAGCAGATTTTTTAATAAAGTTGCTTTTGTTGTTTATTCAGTTTACTAATAAACGTATAAAATGACCGTTTTGTACTCTCAGATATTTCAATATTAAACTTAGGAATGATGAAGGCTGATTTTAAAGCATAAAAAATCCTCCAGTAAAAATTTTGAATAAAATAGCATTAGAAAATTTTAATCTAGCTTATAATTCTTTATGGAAAGAGGATGGGTGTGTTGTTGTTGCACCAGCATACATAGACCTGAATTCGGCTCAAACAGTTGAATAGAAGCAGCCGGGTGGAGTCTCCATTATTTTGAACTAGGGAATCAAGCAGAAGACCCCCAATGCTTAGCCTGTCTCATTATCATTTCACTTAGAATACATCACGATTACCACTTATTAAATGTGTCTCAGTAGCCTATAGCTAACGCGATGCATCTTCGGTTAAGTAAGCTCCACAGTAAATATAATATTCTATATAAATTATGTAAATTTATAGCATATAATAATGTTAATTTGCTTATATTATTTTATATTTCAATTACTGAAATGAAACAGTTTATGTTATTTTTTATATTTCAAAATTCAGTGGAAACATTAATATAAAATAGTAGTACCGTAAAGATTTATTAAAACTGTCTTATACATAATTTGAAAATTATCAGATTCAATTATCATATTATAAGTAGATAATTCTTTTTTATGGCCTGTGTCCTAAACTTCTTTATATAAATGTAATTCTTTCTCTACCTCTTAAAAATTAACGTAACTTAGAATAGTAACATAAATTTTATAAATATTTGATTATTTAATTATAAAGCTGCGTATTTTGAATTTTAAGACAGGAATTTAAGTTTTAAGAAATATTATTCCGTTTTTCCAATCATATTATGTAACTATTCTTTATAATATATTGTATTTTCTTTTTGATATATACATTCTAATAAAGGCTTTTTAAAACTATGTATGAATACTTGAAAGAAAAAGCGAAATGATAGATTTTATTGAAACTGTGTTAGTACATCGTAATAAACAGCATAAAAAATTTATATCAAACTTCTTACAGTAATATTCGTTTGTTCAATTTTTCCTTTATAATTTTAATCTTTATCAATTTTTGCCATTTTAAATAATCCATTTGTATACATTTTATTCAATTGTTTTTTTCAAACTCGAATACATATTCGAATAACTAACTAAAACGAATTCTAAAGAACACTTCTTGGCTCTCGTAGCATGATGAGTTGTTTTGACAAACTCAACAGACCACAAATCATTTTTCATCTTTCTTGAATTATGTTTTTCTATTAAACTTAAAAGTTTTATACTGGAAAACATATTTTCTTGCAATTTCTCATTCATAGCAAATGTAGGACATCAGTTTCGGTTTCGATTTCATTGAAAACCGAAATTGATTTCATTTTCAGTATCCCCTTCCTTTGTTTTTTTTTCTTTTTTTTTTTTTGTTAAAGAAGTGGGAGGATGTCAGAACAATGGTCTTAGAATGGCAGCCAAGCCAAGTTGATATCAGTAAGTTTCATAACAATCCTGTTAATCACTTCCGGAAAGTCTTAAAAAAGAAAAGCAATCAACGTTGGACATGTTCTGTTGTTATTGCTTATCCCAACTGGTGTGACAGTAGCATCACATCAGCTCCATGAATCCATGAGTTTTCAGCCTCTCCAGAACTACTACCGGACTTAATTCCGCATCACCCCTCTCACAACCGACACACTGAAGAATATGAGAGAAAGAGACCTGTGCCTCTTGACATTTGGGGCATAGAGAGTAAATCTTGACACCAGAAACATGTCTCTGAGCAAGCAGGTGGCCGTTTCTCAGTCTCTTCAGAGCCGTTTGATCGCATCTTTTGTGTGCGCCCGTTAAAGCGGAACTAGGATATTTGTCTTGGTACCATTCCTGGACAGGTTTGGCATCTCTAAAAACAGCATTGATGTCCATCCTGACACGAGAGGTCAGCTCCGATGCCAACAAGCAGTCTCCAATAACGGTATTCTGCAGGCTGCCCTCCTTGACCAATTGGTCCGCAACCTCATTACCATACACATTGACATGGGATGGTACCCACTGGAAGAGACTATGGTATTGGCCTGCAGATCAGTGAGATGTTGGACTATTTTAGTTCTTGTGCTGTCACCATGCCGCCACCACTGAGCCAAATGTTGGCTATCACTGAGGATTCAGATATCAGAAACTATCCTCTCTTTAACACAGAAACTTAGAGCCTCTTCAATTGCCAAAAGTTTGGCTCGGAAAACAGAGCAATAATCTGGATTTCTTCCACATATTCTTTTGTCATCTCCCTGCCTAACAAATACTCCACTACCGGACTCAGCATTCTCACCCCTACTTCCATTTGTTTTGATTTACAGTGCATTATGGGGAATCTGGTGGATTATCTCCAAAGCTTGGGAGCTCTTATTAGAGTACGAGCATAATTCTGTCTTAAAAAAGACTGGGCTATGTAAGTTCGTCTTTGCCCCCGAGCGGCAGACGAGGGAAACGGGCTCTATCTTTTCATGCAAGCAATCCTCCTTCATCGCCTTACTCAGTGGGGTGTCTCGTTTTAGTCTTTGGTTAGACCTCCAGGCGTTCACACAACTAGATGTTCTGTTCTGGTTTCCATAGCTGGCAAGCTTGGCAAAATAGTTTGTCAGTAAAATTTTTCTTCGTAGTCCAAGGGGAAGTAGGTTGGCCTCAAAGAGGACATGTTCTTTAATACCCCATAAAAACAAAAAATAAAAAGGATTGATTAATATGTAAGATTATACGTATGTATTATTTTTTAATAAATTAACTAGGAAATTATATATCCTTTTTAGCTTAAATTTTAGGATCTCCTGAACAAATTAGTCGATATTACAGAGACATCTATTGTAAATCAATAACAGGTTAAAGAACAATTCCGATGCCGAACATAGTCTTGTAATGGATTATATATTTCTCGGTAAGTGAGAACATAGCGTTTGAAATGTTTTGAATGTAAAATAATTTGCCTTTTTGAAATGCACCCTTAAAATTGTCTGTCAATTACACGTTGACCACTTTTAACAAAAAAGTGTGGTATTGATAATTTAGCTCAAAGAATGATGTTTCAGAAAGTCATTTCCTAAATATAAGCTAACGGAGAGAGAGAGAAGTGTACTTTAAATGATATTATAATATTTTCTTCCCTTTCTTTGAAAAGAAACATAAAAGCTTATATCTTTGGAAAAAATGCCTATGATAATCTGTGGAACAAAAACAAGATGAGTATTTCATAGCGAGAATGCTTCCAAAATGGTTAAGTATTGTTTTTCTTAGAACTCAACGTTATCATGAAAGATTTTCTTGGAAATACTCGAGATAAGATTTTCGTAGAAGTAGCTCAGAAGACTCCAAAGATACATTGGGCTATGACGTGAACACTGAAGTTAATTTGGACTCAGTTATCTTAATTTACATTTTATCCAAATAATTATGATGAATCTAGATAAATCTTCAAGAATCTTTAATAATCATGATCTATCATACATTATAAATCTTGGTGTTGTTTACGAGAATTATTCCTTGATACTGAAAAGTCATGAAAGAAATTGAAGGAGAAATTCGATTAATTTATATAAGTTCCATTTTCCTAATAATTTAAAGGAATTGAATATACTACAAAAACTGAAATTTTAGCTTAGCTATTAATGTCCTCCAAGAATAAAATACTTTACATTAAGAAAATAACGGTACTTAATGTATAATTCCTATATATTTCGAAACATAATATCAAGAACAGTGTTAGATTAAAAAAAAATTGTTCTTATTTGTATGCACAAAATCAAAAATCTTAAATAATAAATAGAACTTCTAAATATAAAAGAAAATCGAGTCTCTGAGAATCATTTCTCACTCAGCACTTTGTTTAAAAATAAATGTTATACCATTTAAATTTAACATTTTAAAATGATTTGCTGAAACATTTAATAATTCAGTTTAAACAGAAGTTCTTTTTCCTCTACATTCTTTTACAGGAGTCAGACAATTTCTGTAATCTATTTGTGAATTTTAAACAACTGAAGAAAGTAATAAGCTTCAATAAGATTTCATATCTTGCAAAGCGTTTTTACATAAATATATTTATATAGATAACATCAATTAGAATGTTGCACATATTTTACTCACATTATTATTCAGTCTTGAGTAATTAGCGAGATAATAGCAATTAGTGGATTTTATGTCTATAAAACATTATTCAATAATATAATATCATTTTTAAAAGATCTAAAAATCACTCTATTTCTATGAAAATATGATATGAATTATGTTAATGAAGGTACTCTTTAACTTTGAAGGAAGAATAAATTTAAACAACAATACTCAAGTCGTATCATTCACCATTACATTTTTAGCCGATTTTTTTAAATGAATCATGATTTTTTTCCACAATTCTTGATAAATTAGCAAATTAAAGTAAAATTCCAAACTATGAAATTTATTTGAGTTTCATCTTAGTTATTGCTTTATAGTAGATATATCTATACCTTATATTTGTCAGCCATTAGAAATGAGTTTAAAATACAGAAAGAAATTGTGCATATAATATATCATTTGAGCAATAGATAAATAACCCTATTTATATTTCAAAAGGTCATTGAATAAAGAAAGAAACACATAAAAATGACAACATTTGACCGTAAAAAGGAATTATGCACAATTTTCACGTTCAAATAGAAATTTTAATTTCGTCAAGTCTTGATAAAAACTTAAATATTGCCAGCCTTTCAAAATGCAACATTCTGAAGGAAAAATGCAAATCATGTGAAATTTTCGTCACGCGTTTGCGGTGATGAAATATGCAAATCATTGTCATTGTTGCACATATGAACATCTTGACGATCGTAGAGTGACATCTGCTGGCGCTTTTTATGAAGGGAAAAGAGACTATCAATTAAAAGTAGGACAATTTAATACTTGCATATGACTTGCAAAGGATGAAATTGCCTGCTTATTTCCTGGAAAAGAAACTGAAAATAAACATGAGTTTCGATTCCTTTTGCAAAATATTTACAAGAATCCTTGATGATTTAGTATTAATCGTTTGCATACTGAAATGAAGAGAAAAAGTAATTAGAATTACACATATAAGCTTGAGGTAAAAAAAATTTCTACTTATGCATTCAATTTTCATGGGTCTCAAAAGGTCTACTGGAACGTGTAGAAAACATGTGTACACAACTACCACGTTTATTATCCTCGGTTGTCTTCTTCATCTCGAAGTGAGAATATTTAATTGTTTTTCTTGAGTAAGTTATATTACTATGCTGAGTTTTTCAAGCAAATTTCTGAGTCGAATGAGGAAGAATAATTATTATAGGGATTATCTACACAAAAATCGGCAATCGCATTGAAGGAAATAAATCAAATGTGCTACGGATGTATAATCGCTGTAAGCAGCAGGTAACTTCATAAAAACCTGTCTTGAATCAATAGTATTACACGTAGATAACTCAATTTCCGCGTAAAGAATCATACATTGAGAACCATATGACCTGGGATATTTTTTATTAATAACTTAGTATACAATCTTAATTTTTTTAAAAGTCTATGAAATACTTTAATTGACATTGTCTTAGATCAAGTTTTATGGTTATAATTATTTTGCTCAAATTGTTTCGTTTGCATGTAACTATAGTAGTTTTTTTTTCTTTCAAAAGACATTTGGTTATTTAAAATTTTTTTTTTATTTAAACTTCATTAGTGTACTTGTATTTAAATATTTTCATTCTTCCTCTCAAACATCAAGGAATGCAGGAAGCAAACATTTTTAAAAATCAACTTTTGTCTGAGTATTATGAAATTACAACGAATTTTGTGTGCATTTCCTATTTCACTAATATTCGTATTCCTTTTAACTAATATTTGTTGATATTTTGGAAATTAAAGTTTTTTAACATTCGAATAAACAAACTGTAAATAGAAAATTAGATTTTAACTTCTTCATACATTGAATAGTTAATAATCAATCAAGCTAAAGCATTGTTATTTATAAGGTAAAGGGGTAACACGAAATTATTATTCTTCTGTTTTAGTTCAATGTATCTTTTTATGAAGATTTTCATTAAAAATTATTCATATTTCATCAAAGCTATAGGCTTTGAAACAAAAACATGTCTCGATCAAATTACGTGAATAGATTATATTGAGCTTATCTTATTTCGTGATGTAGGTCACACAAATCGGTAATGTGTTTGTGTGTGTGAGAGAGAGAGATAGAGAGAACTGAGAAATTTATACTTTATAAGTGGTCGACAGTTTTGTTCTTTTATATCATTTTCTAATTTTCTCAACACTTTGTCAAAAAACACTGCGCTAAATATATTTTATTGATTTTTTTTCTGCATCTCATTATCAATAATAGGAAATAATTTAATTAATTAAAATTTTAAACGCTTAGATTCAATAATGTTTACGTAGAATTTGAATAAACTAAAAGAAAAAGCTTTTATTAACAGCTTTAAAAAAATTACAGAAAAATAAATTGAAAAATGAATAAAAAATTGCTCAGTTAACAAATTATTTACTTTGAGATTTAACCCATTAGGGTTCATTGACTTTTTTTTTATCTGATGGTATTTATTATCTTTTACATACATTTTTAAAAATGTGAGTGAAAAGCTTACTGATGAAATCTATTATTCTTTCTTTATCTTACAAACATATATTTTCCTATTGTGCAATTCAAAATATATTGAATCATTATTGCTTACAAATGCTTATCACGAAGGCTTTCGTTTCTTTCAAATTCGAAATATTTTAAACAAATTATATTGCTTTTAAGATGCATGTGTTTATAATAAATATATTGTAAATATTTTTCACATATTTATGCATATTATATGAGAATTAAACAAAATCTATTGTTTCATTTGGTTTTGTTACTTTAAGAAAATGTAATTATTCGGTTATTTCTGAATTGTTTCTTGATTTTATTCCCTTTATACACTACTGGCCATTAAAATTGCTACACCAGGAATTAATGCAGATAACAAAATGATATTTATTGGACAAATATATTATACTAGAAATAACAAGTGATTAAATTTTCAAAAAATTTGGCTGGATATATAGATTCTGAGAAATCAGTACCCAGAACAACCACCTCTGGCAGTAATAACAGTAGTTATACGCCTGGGCATTGAGTCAAACAGAGATTGGATTCCATGTACAGGTACAGATGCCCATGCAGCTTCAACATGATGCCACAGTTCATCAATCGTAGTGACTGGCGTTTGGTGACGAGCCAGTCGCTCGGCAACCATTGACCAGACGTTTTCTATTGGTAAAAGATCTGGAGAACGTGCTGGCCAGGGCAACAGCCGAACATGTTCCGTATCAAGGAAGGTCCGTACAATACCGGCAACATGCGATCGGGCATTATCCTGCTGAAACGTAGGGTTTCGCACGGCTCGAATAAAGGGTAGAGCCACAGGTCGTAACACACCAGAAATGTAACGTGCACTGTTCAAAGCACCGTCAATGCGAACAAGAGGTGACCGAGACAAAATCCAATGGCACCCCATACCATCCCGCCAGGTGATGGGCCAGTACGACGAGGACGAATGCACGCTGCCAGTGTACGTTCACCACGATGCCGCCAAACACGGATGCGACCATCATGATGCTGTACATAGAACCTGGATTCATCTGAAAAGTTGACGTCTCGCCATTCGTGCGCCCAGGTTCGTCGTTGATCACACCATTGAAGGTGCTCTTGTCTATGACGCAGCGTCAAGGGAAGCCACAGCCATGGTCTCCGAGCTCAGAGTCCATGCTGCTGCAAACGTCGTCGAACTGTTCGTGCAGACACTTGTTGTCTTCCAAACGACCCCGTTTCTTGACTCACGGCTCGTGACGTGGTTGCACGATCCATTACGGCCATGCGGATAATATGCCTGTCTTCTCAGCTGCTAGTGATAGGTGGCCGTTGAGATCCCGCATGGCGTTCCGTATTACCGTCCTGAACCCATCGATTCCATATTCTGCTAACAGTCATTGGATCTCGACCGACGCGAGCAGCAATACTGCGATAAGATAAACCGCAATCCCGGTACGCTACAATTCGACCTTTATCTATGTCAGAAACGTGCTGGTACGCATTTCTCCTTCTTACACGAGGCATCACAACAACTTTTCACCAGGCAACAACGTTCAAATGCAATTTGTGTATGAGGAACCAGCTGAACAATTTCCTCATTTAAACACAATGTAGGTGTCGCAACTGGCGCCTGCTTTGTCTGAATGCGCTGAAAGAGCTAACCATTTGTACATCACAGCACCTTCTTCCTTTCGTATAAATTTCACGTCTGTAGATGTCGCCTTCTTGGTGTAGCAATTTTAATGGCCAGTAGTGTATATTATATAATTTTACTTTTTTTTCTAAATTTTATTTTGCAGGTGATTCATTTCATATGATTTATATGTTCACGGTTATTTATTATCATTTATGAGGTTGTTTTTTTCCAATATTTATTCCTTTATTTATCACTTATACTTCATAATCGATCTCTAATTCTCCACTACTAACTATATTATTACCTTTATTACTTATCGCTTATAATTTAATTTCAATTTACAAATCTATTATCATTAAATTATTTTACATTTATGAATTACATTTACTTTTTATTTGTTAATTTAATTAAACCAATATTAACACAATTTTTCTTTAAAGTGTGGTCTGTGTATTCCAACAGACCTATTGCCAGATCCATTTCAACAGGTTTTATAAAATTCAGAATATTAAAATATTAGAATTGACAAAAAAATTCAGAATATTGAATATTCCCTGAAGTAATCTAAAAATTAAAAACTACAAAATGCTCATTTGGATTACTTGAAATATTTATTTAATTAAATCCCTATTTAACTTTTACGTTGCAAATTGAACGATAATTTTATTTATTATTGCTACAGAATAATTTTTTCCTATTTTGATAATATGGTTTAAAATAAGGGGTTCTGTGTATGAATATGCGTATACTTCAATTTTTGAGTTTAATCAAGATTTTTTTTCCTATTGCGGCATTTGTTTCTTCCATTTTTTTAAAAAGACACTTTATAAAAATTGTGATTGCAGATTTTTTTTAATATTGCATCATTTTATAATTTTGAGCCTCATTATTATTCTACAGTTATTTCATACTACGATACATTTACAGATTTCTCATACAGCAATTGTTCCAGCTAAAACAGCCAAAAATTTTATTTATTTTACACAAATTAGCAAGCACAATTTATAATTTAGTTAAAAAAAATACTTAAAAAAATATTAAAAAAATTCCAAAAAAAAAAAAAAATTAGTGATCCATAAAAAAATTTTATCATTTATAGAAAATAGAGTTGTAATAAAAACAATATAGACAAACTCAAAAACAAAGAAAAAAGTTGAAGAGAATTAAATTTAAAAAATTGATCTCAATGGGAACTGTATCAAGTATGTAATAATATTAAATGTAAAATTTATTTCATAAATTTTGCTCTTAAATCAACAGAATTTAAATCTTATGGATTTAAAATAAAACTGAGCAAAGAATAGGTACTTTACATTAAAGTAGAAATCATTTACTAAAATATCACACAATTTTATATATATATATATATATATATATATATATATATATATATATATATATATATATATATATATATATATATATATATATATATATATATATATATATATATATATATATATATATATATATATATATATATATATATATATATATATATATATATATATATATATATATATATATATATATATATATATATATATATATATATATATATATATATATATATATATATATATATATATATATATATATATATATATATATATATATATATATATATATATATATATATATATATATATATATATATATATATATATATATATATATATATATATATATATATATATATATATATATATATATATATATATATATATATATATATATATATATATATATATATATATATATATATATATATATATATATATATATATATATATATATATATATATATATATATATATATATATAGTTAATATATTTAATTATATTCATATAATATATATATTTAGAGCTATATCGCTAATATATTTCATATAACATAAAGTGTTATATGAAAAATATTTAACTCCAGTATTGGAAACATGAAGATTTCTCTTGTAAATTGAAAATTGATACTTGAGTTTGACAATCTAATTTTCTATTTTGTAAAGCAATACAGAAAAATCAGAAATTTCCTCTATTTGTTGATAATTATTTCAACATAACATTCAGATAAGATTAAAGCCAATTGTTGCATTTTTAAACTGATAATTAAATGGAACACATGACGTTACTTTTATCTGGTAGTTTAGTAAAAAAGTGCAAAGTATAAACACAGAAGAAATTTTATTTCTAATTATTTTAGTTTATATATATTTTTGATTGACAACAATACGTACAAATCTCTTAAAAGTAGACTATTATATGTGTATATTATTTATACTAATACAGCCCTGATGTAAATATATTTGAGAATGGAATTTTAAAAAGTTCTACGTTCAAATAGTTCAATCAAACTTATTTATTCTATGAAAAAATAAATGACTTTTCAAAACTTTCGTTCATCCTTACATAAAGATATGTTTACAGACCTAGATAAAATATACTTAGGAGTGAAATTTAAAGTTCTACGTTCCAAAAGTGCAATCGAACTTTTTTTTTTTATTTAAAAATTAATCTCTCTCTCTCTCTCTCTTCAAAATTTTCGATCATTCATACAAAGAGAATTTTATAAATATATAATATACAAATTCATATAAAAAGAATATTTAAAATAAAAAAAAATTAGAGAATCACTAAAAATATATTAACATCAAAAAATAACTGAAGCTTTTAAAATTTCATAGAAAAAATCAGTTTTTCAATC
Organism: Latrodectus elegans; assembly: GCA_030067965.1. Taxonomy (NCBI): domain Eukaryota; kingdom Metazoa; phylum Arthropoda; class Arachnida; order Araneae; family Theridiidae; genus Latrodectus; species Latrodectus elegans. The sequence goes on from CM057819.1 coordinate 92,439,357, forward strand.
GGAAGTATTTTATTGAACTTTCGTTTCAAATATTTGATTCTTTTTGAGGAATTTTCATGCATATGTTTGACTATTAAAAGTAAGTATACTTGGGTCAATTTATTATTTCAGTGAGAATATGGAGTTGCAGTTATTCAAGACATTTTTTTTCGTTTGTTTGCTGTACATTATTCATTTTTTTATTGATTTATTTAATGTATTTTATAATTTTCTAACTTCATATTTTCTCAAGAATAATTTTAACTTCTTAATTATTTTATTCAAGGAATTGGCACATTTTTAATTTATTGATATTTAATGAACATATTGCATATGTTCCTAGTGTTAAAAGCATATTTTAAAATCTTATTCAGTAATACGTGTCTTAAGGACTTAGAGAGAAATTGTGCGTTATCCAGCTAAAATCTTTAAAAATAGCTATCTATGTCGTATTCTTCCCAAGTTTAATACTAGAATTTAAAATTTATAAAATTAAAAGCATTAAAATTTAGGCACACTGTCTTTGAAAAATCTACAATCTGTACTTTTGTAAATGTAGTGCTCTTAGATTTGAAAATGATAATTTGCTGACTTATAGATTTGATTTTTTTTTCTTGTAATAATATGTTGCAAATTAATGAATTGAATTTTTTAAGGTGAAACAATTCTACACTTCCCTTTAAAGATTAAAGAGTAAATATTTTTTGCATTTATTTATTATTCCATTGAATATTTTTACCAAAGGAACTGTGTGTGTGTACTGTCTAATGTTGTAAATTGTAATCATTTTTAATGTGAAGTAAAAATAAAGCAATTTACAAACCATATTGAAACAAATAAATAAAAACTAATTTATATGGCATTAAATTACTGCATTTAAAGTTACTTTTGCTGAAATAGTTATCAGTATATATGTTAACATCATATATTCTAAGTCAAAAATTTAAAATCTGAGATCCAGAGTATTTAAATATTGTACATGAGAGTAATGAAAAGACAAGAACGGAAGAAAATTGTTTTTGATGATACTGGCAACAACTGTCCAAATATAAAGAAATCAATTTTTCAATTTGTGATTGAAGCATACTTTAAGGACTTACAAATGATACAAATTTATTAAAGAAAACTCTTTTATTAATTTTTTTAGTAAAGTCTATTTAGGAAGTACATCTCTTTAGTACAATTATGTGTTCTCTTTTGAAACATTTCTCTCTACAAATAAAGTGAGTGATAAAGTTAATGATTATTTAAAAGATAATTCTTTAAGCTAAAATAACAGAGAGAGAGAGAGATTTCCTATTTTTCTTACTTATTCTGTTAAGAGTTTCTTAGATTGATTTGCAATGCTAAATCTTTGAAACTTTTGCATGCAAGAATTTTGGTTAATTTACATTGCAAATATTTTTTTTCAATACATTTTTATATATTTCACCAGCATGCTTCCTGGTACCAAGCCTAGAATTGAGCTCCACAAATTAAATGGAAGCACCTGATTGTGAGTCTTCATAATTTAGAAGCAGAGACCTTGCAAAAGAGCCCCGATATTTGACCAGCCACTTCCGTAAGTATCATTTTACTCGGGGAACATTGCGACCACAACATATTTAAGGTGCCTTATCTACCTTTAGAAAAAACTACAGGCCTTTGGTTAAGTCAGAATTCGATCGTCCTACCTTCTAATAAAGAGAATGATACGCTAACCAACCAGACCACTCCTGCCTCTTTTTTAAATGTGGAAACTAAACTGGTAGCTAAATGTTTAGAAACTCTAATGCTTAGTTAAACCTTTTATAGACTCGCCTTACCTTTAGCATGTATGTGTGTAGTGATTCAAAATGTAGCATGTTACATGGCAAATTTTAATTCATTTCATGCAAAAGATGATCTTAGATAGATTAATTAACGGCTTAGGGATTTTTATAATCTAATGTTGTAACAAATATTCAAGCTTATTGATAGTAATTTTGAATTTTTTGTTATTTCAATTTTCAGTTTTTCTAAATATATATGATTGAAATTTAGCATTTTCTGACATAAATTAAAATTAACACTTCTTTGTTATGCCTATGTATTTTACCATTTTTTTTTATTTCAACATCACTTACATTTGAAAAGATTATAATATTTAGATGTTTGTTTGAAATTTAAATACTTTAAAAACAATAGCATAAGCCATTTGATACTATAACTACGAATTAAAATGTAAATTTATCATTTGATTTCAATACATGTTGAAGTCAGAAATAAGTGTACATTTTATGAAAGACACTTATTTCTTCATAAAATGCTGTATTCAAACTAAATTTATACTTTCAATATTCAAATTCAAATGAAGAAATTACTTATTTAATTTATTATACATTTCTCATTTTATAAAATATTACTTAGAATAAAAATATTTGAATTCAAATTTTTTTAAAATCTTAAAAATATTAATTTATAGATTGAAAAAAATACTTGTTAAGATTAAGTTGCAATTTCTCTCTTGTTATTCAACAGACCAAATTTAAATAGTTCAATATCTATTTTATGTCTCTGAAAATGAGAATATATAAAATTATAGATTTTGGAATATTACGAGTAAATATATAATTTAGATTGATGTAGTATTTATAATTGCTTTCCAAATATTTATTTCTTTTAAGTAAGAGATATGTTTCATTATTCTTTATATACATAAAAGTGATTTTTTTATTAGTTAATAATTAAAATTGTCTTGTGGTATTAAAATATACATTTAAAAAATAAAATGATAAATTTATCATTAAAACATTATAATTACTTCGTTTGTAAGATTCAAAATAGAAATTTAGCATTCCTTTTGCTTTTAGAAGTGCTCCTAATATAATGATTAAGTGTGTGCCAACAGGCTGTGCATTTCATTTATTGTATAGCAAATAATAATTGTGGCTTGATTGTAGTAGATAATAACTGTGGCTTAATTGTAGCAAATGATAACTGTAGCTTGATTGTAGCAAATAATAATTGTAGCTTGATTGCAACAAATAATAATTTTAATCTTAAATATCTAAGTCGGTCTCTTATATTGAAGATATTTTTCATTTTAAAGTCACTTTAAATTTCCAAAGTTTACTTGACTTTAAAAACGATAAATTAATGCTCCAGCTGGTTATATGTTTCTGTATACATTCTCTCCTGCTGCTTTGTGCACGTGAAATTTTTCGTTTACAAAGTCAGATAGTTGTGCGATTTTATATACATTTCAGCCTGCCTGTTGTCGACAAAATTTTTCCTTTTCAAAACCAGCTGGTTATACAGTTCTGTATACGTTCACGTCAGCCGGTTGTATATGATAATAAGGTTGATTTTTAAAACTGAAACAAAATTTCAGCCAAAAATGTTATTGAGAGTTTTGCAGATGCGCATGCTTCTAGACGGTTATGTAAAGAGACGTAATTATTCTTAGTTTAGCTTTTTTGTGTAGCAGCAGACATTTCTTGATTTCTTGTGTATCAACAGTCGCACCTTGGGGTTTTTCTATTGTGAATATATATATATATATATATATATATATATATATATATATATATATATATATAAATGAATCATCCTTATATATGAGAGTCTTCACAAGGAATTTTATCCTTTTGAATAGATTGGCACAGCTGCCGTATAATCCAGGATTACGAATTCTGAATTTTTTTGGCGATGGAGAATTGTTGCAATGATAAGTATCGTGTTGTGTGCGATGACGTAAATATTAGGGTTACCAAAACAGAATTTTCAGCATAATTCTTATAGATCTCCATATCTATGACGTAATAAAAATGAGGTTGTCAGATACATAAGAAAATCCGCCAAAAAATCACTAAACTCATAATTTGGCGTCCTGGATTATACGGCACCTGTGCCTTTTATTCTTGTTTTAATTGTACATAATTTTCCTTTTCAATTTGCATTATTACTTTTTTACACTTTGGATTAATTGCTGTGAAGACTGGACTCTATTTCTCTAACTTTAAATATCTTAAGGTAAAATACATGGAGCTTTTTAAATGAATAATTTGTTCATCAAATTGATTATACTGGAATAAAAATTCATACCAGAATAATTACCGCAATAATCGAATTTTTTGTTAACCATAATGTGGTTGTTTCTTTCGCGTTCCAGTTGAGATCATGACTACGTTACTTTATTACAATTCTGATTGATTTTAAATATCCATGATGGCAGATAACTTTTCATCTACGTCACATCGTATTGAGGCGATGTATTAAACCCACTTTGTTGACAAATTTGCTGCCTGTCTTCAAATCTTCTTCTTCGAGCAGCAACAAATAAGATGAGGATACTGAATTTATTTTTATAGAATGCAAAAAAAAAAGAAAAAAGAAAAAAAAATGAAGGCATTAATTTTTAGCACTAATAACTTTCTTCATTAGATTGAACATTAAGTCTTCCAGTTCCAGATATATATTAGATGAAATAAAGTATGACAGGGATTTCACCAATTTTTTATATATAAACAATATATAAAGAAAATTTCTCCTATAACATGTTATTTCACGTGTGGAACCCAATGTTTTTTAACCTTTTTTCCCATTATTTAACCAGCTCATCTACACCTGTTCTTTTCTTTTCTTTGGGATTCTGTGGAAAATTATTTTCTTCAGTAGGTTTTCATCTTCATATCTTTAGATATATCGCAACTATCTGAACTGAAATATTTTAATTACTTTTACTACATTAGATTTCCTAAAACATTATTTTTGTTCAAAACTATATCTTATTAGCCAAACTTATTTTCCCCTATAGCTTGAAAAACTATTCTCAAAATATTTTGTATAAAAGACTTTATATAATCTGCTCTCAACTAATGTATTCATTGCCCAGCATTCAATTTCATATAGAACGATTCTTTATTCAAATTGCAGACATCTGGCATATTATTTTACACTATGAATATTGAATGTTCAATAAAGAGGGCTTAAAATATACATAGTTTGTTATTCGATAAGCTCTAATTTTACAATGATTTTTCGCATATCTACATTTTCGTATACAATTAGAATTAGACTGATTAGCTGTAGTCTATAATTCTACAATTTGTAATTTATTTCAATTAATGGAGATCTTACAATACGTCTTTGTACCAAATTAATTGGATTTTATATACTTTTCAGTAATTTATAGTTTTTAAAATCTGAAAGCCTTCCGAATGCTCCCTTGAGGATTTCCAGTTATGAATTATTTACATAGAATTTGGTATTAAATACTTAAAAAAACTGTAATTGATAAACCTACTTCATTTTGTAATGATTTGACAGTATCCATTTTAGGTACTATCATATAAGAAATCCCATTCAACATAACAGAAATACTTTCTTAAATCTACTTTGAGTTTCTTCTAAAATGTTGAATGTTGAATGAAATTTTACAAAATCAATACTTTTTCTATCGTTCTGTTATGTATACTTATGTTATATATATATATATAATTCTATATATAATATATAATATATATATATATATATATATATATATATATATATATAATTCTATATATATAATATATATATATATATATAAAACAAATATCAAAATATCAATTCGTTATTGTACACAACTCGTTTTTCTAACATTATTGATCAGAAATGAATTTCTTCAATTGATCAATATCAGCACTCATTTTTGAATTTTATCTTTGTGTACCTCTATTTACCTCCAATTTTTAATAATTTTAAATAGTCATTTTTCATCATTAAATATTGGAAGTGAACCGGGGAAAATTTTAAACAAAATCCTTTTCAAATGCTGTTCATTAAATATTTTGTTTCCTCAATTAGTTGTTAAATTTTAAAACTGGCTTTTATAATTGTCTTACTAGTTTTCATAAATTTTAACAATATATTTAAATTTTAACTTTCTTATTGGTTCATTTGAATTAATCCTTATTATATCCATAACTATTGAGAAATTCTTTCTTTCCGCAAAGTTTTTTTTTCCAATTTTTTAGCCATGAATTTTAAAATATCAGTAATAAAAAATTTTCGAGTGCAATAATATTTTGATGCAGGACACAACGCCTTTTTCTAACATAATTAGCAATAGTTTATTAATTGTTAATTATAAACAATTAACAATGTTTAATCATAATTAACTATAGTTAACTAAATATAATGCTTTCTACATCCATTACTTTCTGCTTTTAAAGTAATTCATTCCATCTGATATTACATTCTTAATTATAAATGAAAAATATAATTTTAGGTTATTTAAAGTCGCATCTACAAATTCGAGAATAGAAAATATTCACATGGAGAGTTATAAATGTAGCGTTTCAGTCATTCGAATGTGTCGCCATTTGTGTGTTATCCTTCTTGAACAACATTATCTTCTGGAACTAGATGATAAACTAAGTAAACTTCCATTTTCTACAAGGCGAAAAAAGTAAAATTTTTTTTATTTAAGATTACACTCAAAAGCGTTGGTATGTTGAACTTGGCAAGTTGAAATGGAATTTTAATTAATGATCTAAAAAGTAGAAATTTTTTATTATAAAGTTACCAGTGCTCGCTATAAGTAGAATAATTCCAAAACCATGTGAGAGGTTCAAATGAAATTGGAATTGTCTTCATTTTTTTATTATTATTATCTTAAATAATTAGTTATTCTTAAAATAATTAATTCTTAATTCACCAGAAAGGAATTGAAACAAAAAATATATTTTTTTTTTATAAGATGGACTAAGTTAATAAGCAGTTGTCTAAATCTTGTAAATTCAAACAAGCCTTGTTGGATTCGAAAGAGATTGGTCCGAGTGATTTTTATTATTATTATAATTATTTAAAAATTTAAGTTTACTATTTAAAGACTCCATCTTCTTAAATGAATATAACAGAGGTATAAATTGCTATCAGATGTGCATTAACGGATTTAAAAATATACGTTCGCATCTTTTCTTAGAGAAAGTAAGATATCAAGTATAGTTGATGCAATATTAGGAAATTATTAGACAGATTTATAAGTTAAACATGAAACATCTGAGGCAGAAAATCTTGAAAAATAAGAAAATCGTACATTTTTCTTCAAGCTCAATATTTCTGTTATTTATAAAATACATTACTGAAAAAATTTAAATTTGTTACTTAAAAAATACTTATAATTTAATTTCAATAAAAAAAATATATATTTTAAATTTTTACCACACTGTTATGGAAAATGTCTATAATGTAAACATTATTATACTGAAACATTTTTGAATTCGAATTATAGTTTTTTTATGATTTCAGTAATTTTGTGTAAATTTCACTCTTGATTTGAGAGAGAGAGAGGTAATTATAATAGAAATTTTGACTTTGCTTAAGCTTTAATCATCTAAAGTATAAATGTGTTACATTGATAAATATTTATGGACTTTACGCAAATGATAATAATAAAAAAATTATAAATTTTATAAAAATATAACATTTTAATATATAAGTCCATGTTTATTTTCTGCTAATTTTAATATATATTTTTTATAAGAACTCCTATTACTTTTTATCTAAATCAATGATACTGAATTCCATATAAGAATATTAATTTTGCAAACAAATAAAATTATTTATATGATTATTTATATTTATATGTTTTAATTATTTAAAAGTACTGTAACAGTTGCCTTTACTATATTGGTAATTATAAACATCTATTTGGATCTTTTTAAAATAGAACTCCCTAATCTATTTATTCTGATTTTTGCATTTTCACAAATTATTACGTAACACCTGTATAATTATTAAGAAATATTCTCTAAAATTAGTGATAACATCAGACATATATTCAGTTTCATTTAGTTACTCATTTCTGTAACTTAATTTCTTAATTGAAATCGATAAAATAATATCGGTTTGTAATTTACCAAACCATTTTAAAATATTTTTATTACTTTCAAAAACACTTTAAATATTTTACTCTTTTCTCCTCAAAAGCTAATGAAGCAAATTATTCAGTATCAATCAAGAATTTTCTTGCATATACAAGTAGCAAGTTTCTATGATTGCACATATTTAATGGAAATATTTTTAAATTTAATTAATTAGAAATTAAATAAAAATAAATGTTAAAAAGAATGAAAGAATTTTGGAAACTTGATAACATACTATCATATAAGGATAACAATTTAGATTTAAAAGTATTCTGAAGACAAAGGCTCCAACTGTTTTTGTATCATTGAAAAATTTAAACTTTTCTGTTAAAGAAAAAAGAAAAATAATTCTGTAAATATAGTAAAAACTATTAAATATTGTTTTGAATATTTTTTTAAAAATTTAAATTCATTGTATGAAAGAAAATGAATAAAATGATTATATTATTTTAAAAACAAAATGAAAGTACAAATTTTATGCGAAAATAATAGTGACCAGATCAACTTCTAGGATGGACAAAAATAATGAGAAGATAACGTAAACTTTCATCAAATTTCACAATTCAAAAAAGTTTTCAAAAAAAAAAAAAAAACCTTGAGTTTTATATTACTTATTGCGTTAAGTTGAGAAATGACTTATTGACTGACCTTTCTAGTTCCAAAAGAAACTATTCTTTTTTTTTTATGCCCAGAAAACAATGAGATAGAACTTGTCACTAAATGCCATAATAGTGCTTAGTCATGAACCTAACAAACGACAAGACTTGCGCACTTGAAATATATTTGTTTCTAATGCTTCCTTCTTTCGCATTAATGTAGCGAAGTAAAAGTGAAGAGAATTCAAATTTTGTACTATTATACCTGTATTCTTAAAAATTAAAAAACTTACAGTCAAACGTTATCAAAATATGATATTTTGATATATTACTTTGTATAAATACATTGCAGAATAGCAAAAAACTTAAAAACATTTCGTATGGTCGGAATCATAAATTCTTATTCTGTTTTTCCTTACTAATATCGAAATAATCTAAATAATTCAATGGTTCATTGTATTCATTAAGAAAAATTGGAAATATTGATTTCTATCAAATTATGGCATATACTAAGAAGAAGATTAGTTTTCATGGGTTCTTACGAATCAAAGTATTATTAAAAAATCAATTCTTTTAATATGAGAAAACTTTGAATTAAATAATTACAGTCATTAAATAGAATATTCATTAAATTAATAAAATGTTTTTCGAATAATTCTAATAAGATTAATATTGTTGAATTCCGAATTAGGATAATTCAAAGTGAGAAACAATTTCCAAAGATTGTGATTTTCACAGTAGCTTAATTTTAATTTAATTACACTTACCACCATATCAATTTATTTAATTCAATTGCTCAAAAATTTCTTTTACAAAGTTCACTAATAATAATATTTTAAGGTAAAAACGTTATTATTAATATACAACGAAAATCCCTTTTATTCATGTTTATTTAATAAACACCCTGTTATAAATTTTCATGGCACGGTAAAAAAAGAGTGAAAAAAATACAAAATATTCCTATATTTACTACATATTAATATCCTAAATAAGCAGCACAATTTTAAAAATTTGAGTGTTTTTTAATATTGAATAATTTGATCAATTATAATTTTTAAAAAAATATACAATAAAATTTCAAAATATTTTGAAATAAATGATTTTTATTTTATTTTAAAGAACAACATATATTTCCTCATGCACCATTACGTGTCACACAGGGCTTTAAAGGTATAAAGTCAAACAAAGATATATAAAAAATACACATAATCACAAAGAATAAAAACAAATAACAAAAGTATCTCATATAAAAGTATCTTAAAGTATCTCGGTATAAAAGTATCTTAAAATATCTCATATAAAAGTATTTTAAAATGAAAGTATCTCTAAGTATCTCATATAAAAGCGTCTCTATGTATCTATCTCATATAAAAGTTTCTCTAAGTTCCTTGTATAAAAATATCTCTAAGTATCTTGTATAAAAGAGTATCTCTAAGTATCTCATGTCTATTATATTAAATTTATTTTAACAAGAAGTATGAAAATCGTCAACCAAAAAGTCATGTTGCTACTCCAAATAAATTATCTAATTGGCAAATAATATTCTTTTGTACATTATTTCACTACAAAGAAAATTTTTAAAATATTAATATAAAGCCTCCATTTATCAGAGTTTCCTTTATTTCCTTGGAAGTAATTCCAATAGATTTAATATTACGTGACGTCATAACTTGAGTTGGGGACATTGCCTTCATCGTCCAATAAGTTTTTTTTTTTTTTTTTTTTTTTATTTATTTTTTTATTTCTGCTAGGTTTGCTGTTTAAAATAATTCTACTATATTTAATAACAGAATACTTTTCAGGTTGAAACTGATTAAGTTACAATATTTTACTTTAAACAGATCCAGATTTATGTCATGATAAATTATTATTTCCCTTGTTCCAAATTTTCCTTTGGCTGAATATATGCCATTTTGCTATTTTTCACTCGATTTTCTTGTTTTAATCATCACTTTAAAAATGACCAGAAACAATCTTGTGTCACCCGAAATGAGAAAAGTGTCTAATTACTACTTAAATAATTAATGGTCTTATTCACAAGGAAAAAGTAAAGAATGGAGAGTTGACAATGCCCTTTTAGGAAGGAAAATTTTGGTTACTTTCGTAACTTACGAAGCAGCTAGCCTTTAAATTATCATTATAAGCCATCTACAGTACTAGTAGGTTTTAATGGTTGTTTGATTAGAATTTGTTAAGTAAATCGAAGCTATGAATCGTTATAAATACTAATGAAATAAAAATAATGTTAATGTAAAATTTATTATTTTCACTAAAAGAAATCACTATTCTTTCTTTAATTGAAAATATGTTTATGGTACTGTAAATAATCAGTAGTTCACTTTTGCAAGGCAAACAATTTTTTTTAAAGAAAAATCACGAAACAGTATTGAAATAAGATAAAAACTTACAATTGGGTAACCCTTGATTCTTTTACGTTTTTTTTTTACGCTAATATAGGTGCCAAGATATAATGATATAGCCGCTACAAAAAAACTATGCAAAGATAGGGTTACCAGAAATTAAACTTTATTGCCAAAATGTACCAGCAACTCGAAACACATATCCTCAAGTCAAAACCAATAGAAGCAAGGTTTCTTAACCTGTGGTTTATGGATCCCTTGGGGGTCTGTGGATCATATTTTGGGAGTCCAGCGACTGTTCATATTTTTTTTAATGTTTGCATCGATATTAAAAAAAAATAAATAAATAAAATAAAAATTTTTTTGTCACGGGCAACCTTTGCAAACCGCTATCTGCCATTTCCCAATGACAGAGACCTAAACAATACGAGGGAAAAAACATTCGCAAACCATACAAAATTTGAAATTTTTAGAAACAAGCCTTTGAATTTTACTTCACTTGGAAATAAAGTAAAGTTAAAATTAGTTCCGCAAAGTTCTTGCAAATTTTTAAAGCAAAATATTTGTTATACTTTTTCATAAGTTGTAATTAAAGTACTTTTTTTTCAAGTGTTTTTCTTATGTCTTAATGTTTCATTTGATTATTTGATATTTTTTGTAACCCAAAATGTCCAAAAAAGTAAGTATGATGAAAATTATGCAAAATATGGATTCTGCTGCATGAACGAATCGGACGGTATTGAAATGCCAAAATGCTTTCTGTGTGGAAAAGTTTTGGCAAACGCCAGTGTGAAACTGGCAAAATTGATAGAGCATCTCAAATGTCTTCATCCTTAAAAAGCATCTTACGATCTAGAATTTTTTACAAAGAAGAAAGCCCAATTTTCGAAATTTGGAACATTAACCAAACTTGGATTTGGTATATTTCACAAAAACCTTTGGTTGAGGCATCTTTCAGAGTTGCATACCTTATTGCCAAAAGTAAGAAACCGCATACTATTGGAGACACATTAAATAAGCCATGTGCGCTGGAAATGGTTGAATTAGTTTATGGACAGGAACAGAGAAAAAACTTGAGGCTATTCCATTGTCCAAGGATGTGATACATTCAAGAATAGTTGAAATTTCTTGCAATATCTTGAAACAGATCATCAATGAATTGAAAGTATCGCCATTTTCTTTTAGTATGCAACTGGATGGAACTACAGACATCTCGAATTGTAGTCAATTTCTTATTTTTGTTCGTTACATGTCTGCTGATACTATCAAAGAAGAATTCTTATTTTGTGAGCCTCTTTTGCTAACTACAAAGGCAGTTGATGTTTTAGCGGTTTTAAATGTTTTCTTTTCCAAACACGAATTTGACTGGAAACAAAAACTTCATTCACTTTGTACGGATGGAGCACCTGCAATGCTAGGCAATAATTCTGGTTTTGCCCATTTGATAAAAAAGAGGCTCTTAATGCTATTGTTACATTGTTTTGTTTTTTTTTACACTTTTACGATTCTGAAAAAATTTTATTTTCACAAAAGAAATTCTTTATTGCTTCAAAACGTAAAATAACTTAAGCTGTTCGCTCAGTAAAATCTAAATTGTGTTTTATATAGACATGTCAGTCACAAAACATTTTTTTATATTAAGCAGAATTAATGGAAAAAATTTAGCAAAATATAAAACGATTTTTAAATTAACATTTAGTTATTTTTAGATGATTTTTAATGTTAAAAATTTATTAAAAAAATACGAAATATGGGAAAGCATATAAAAATTAAAAATATATTTTTATACATTGACTTATTTTTACCAAAACTAATAATGATGGCGCTATTTACAACGCCCCGCTCATAATCTAATGAATTTTCATAAAACTCGAGAACGCGTATTTTAAATAATTCTGTGGAGAATACTTAATCCAAAGCGGATATCTCACCGATAAAGAAATTAATAGAAGCCATCGTAGTACAAAACATTTATTAGACAACACATACAGAAAGATACTCAAAACATAAAATGCTTATTAATACTATAATATATAAATTTAATACAAAATACAAATATACATAAAAATATTACTTTCACATAAATCATAATGAATTTCAACTAAATAAAAGTAATAATGATACAGATAATAAGGAAGTGAAATTGAGCTAACTGAATACGAAAATAAGTCTTTAAAATTTATTTATTAGCTGGTTTCACAGTTCGATCAGTATTAGTTACTATTGGTAGCAGTTCGCCATTTCTATCAGACACTGGATTTTCTATTTCCAACCTATAAAGTTGTTGGCAAGCTGCCATTTGAAATTACGTCCATCATCGGACTCCCATTTCCGGTATAACATGCCATTTCTAATATGGAGTGAGTCCCAAAGAGCCCAATATTGTTTAGTAGCAGGACTATAGGTGGAGATGTCCTGCCAACTTGGTCTCATACTGGAAGATTCTTTTAATTCAAAAATTGGATTTATATCTGGGTCTTCTTTTTAAGCTTCTCTAAGTCCTTCATCACTCCATGGGTCTGTTTTCGATGGCGGTAAAACAGTAACTTGGCGTGCCGAAGGATTTACCTATTGATAGTTCTTCTCTACTCTAGAACAATATCGACAGCTTCCATTACACGGTCTCCTTGATAAAGCATCAGCATTTCCATGAATAGAGTGCCTCTGCGATGACGTATTTCAAACTCCTGGATTCGTTGAATCCATCTGGCTACATGTCCTTCTGGATTTTTAAAATTTAAAAGCCAGGTTGAGGATGCGTGATCTGTCCGAAGCAAGACCTTTCTTCCATAGAGATAATGGTGGAAATTTTCTATGGCTTTAACGATTGCTAGCAATTCCTTCCTGTTTGTATAATAATTTCGCTCCGATTTCGACAAACATTTACTCCAATAAGCAATGACATATTCTTTATCATCAATTTCCTGCGACAAAACAGCTCCAATATTTTCGTTGCTGGCATCTGAGTCTAAAATGAATAATTTTCCGGGCTGGGGATATGCAAGAATGGGTGAAGATGTCAACGCTTCCTTCAGTTGTTTAAAAGCTTTCTCACATTCATCTGTCCATAGAAATCTCTGTTTAACTTCTGTCAACTTGTGAAGAGGTCTGGCAATACTTGAAAAACCCTTAACAAATTTCCTGTAATACGTGTATAGTCCAAGAAAACTTCTTAATTGGTGGACATCTTCTGGACGACTCCAGTCCTTAACTGCAGAGATCTTTTCAGAATCTGTTCTTACACCTTCAGCAGAGATAAGGTGTCTCAGATAGCTTACTTCACGTCGAAATAAATTATATTTGCAAAAATTCAGCTTCAGGTTGGACATTTTTAATTTTTCCAGCACCTTTCGGATGTTTCTTAGATGGTCTTCGAATGTGAGCCCTACCAAACAGGGGTCTTCGAATGTGAGCACTACCTATCTTCCAAATATACCAAACAGGCTTCGTAGAAAAGTCCTCGTAATACTGTCTCCATCAGGCGTTCGAACGTTGCAGGTGCATTGCAAAACCCAAATGACATATCCTTGAACTGCCAAAGTCCTTGTCCTGTGGTGTACGCAGTCTTTTCCCGATCCTCAGGATGTATCTCTATTTGCCCGTAACCACTCTTGAGATCCAAAGTCGAAAACCATTGATTTGCGGATAAAGCATCAAGTGTATCGTCAATCCTAGGAAGAAGGTAACTATCTTTTTTAGTGATATTGTTTAATCGACGATATTCAACGCAGAATCGGAAAGAACCATCTTTCTTCCGAACCAAAACAATAGGTGAAGTCCGAGCACTCTCTGATGGCTCAATAATGTCATTCTGCTGCATTTCCATCAGAAGATTATCCACCTCTTCCTGCTTAGCGAATGGTAGTCTTCTCGAATGTTGTTTAATGGGTGGATGATTTCCTGTATCTATTAGGTGCTGCGTTATTTTGGTTCACCCAACATCATCTGATTTCTTGGAAAAGAGATCTCCGAATTCTAATAATAGATTTCTTGCAGCATTCCTCTATTTATCATCTAACTCTGCATTCTGAAGGAGTTCATTAATTAGAGTGTCAGGAGGCTCAGATAGTGTCGCTTGACAATTTCTGTTAATACAGGTCACTGGAGTACAAGTCGCCAGAACTTCTTCTTCTTTTATTAGTTTTGCCTTATCGCTTAGATTAGCTACTCTTACCGGGATTACTTTTCATGAAAAGTCGACGAGTGAAGAAACCACTAGTACTCTTTTAACACTATTGTCATAATCTGGATATTCAATCAATCCATAATGAAAATTATTATCTTCTGAAAGAGCTCCGGAAACTATCATCTCAGTTCTTGGTGGTAATGTTGTTTCACTCTTGGCAGTTATATGATGGACTGTTTTAATATCTGAATATTTCGTCTTAAAAATCGCTATGTCTTCAGAACACGAGTGTAGTTTATTATTTTTAAAATCTAACTTGAAATGGTTTTATTTGAGGAAATCCAATCCGAGAATAAATTCGTCATTTATATCAGCGACAGATGCCATATGATGGTACACGGCATTACCAAATGCAATGTTTAGATTGACTTTTCCATGCACTTTAATCTTATCAGCAATCACAGTTTAGAGGGTAAATCATGTCGGCGTCCAGATGAGTTTCTCACCAAGTTTACGAGCCAGATCTGTCCTAATGATGGTTACGTGGGCTCCAGTATCGATTATCATTCTGCAGTGAACTTCTTTTAACATGTCTCATAACGAAAAGTCCGTTGTCTCCGCCACTTACAGAAGAAATGTGAAACAATTT
The DNA here is from genome assembly GCA_030067965.1 of Latrodectus elegans. NCBI lineage: Eukaryota > Metazoa > Arthropoda > Arachnida > Araneae > Theridiidae > Latrodectus > Latrodectus elegans. The sequence goes on from CM057819.1 coordinate 92,454,938, forward strand.
AAAATGGGCTTCTGACTCTCTGGACATCTCCGCCTACCGTGCTGAGGTGGAAGCTCATTTCCACCATCTTTTAGTTTCGGGTAGTCACTACGGACGTGTCCGACTTCACCGAAAATCCAACACTGAATTTTCGTGTTTCTGCCACCTTTAATTTTTCGAGTCCGTTAATGGTCCGTTAATTTTTCGAGAAGACTTTTCATTAAATCCATATCCATTTTTCTTGTGACACGTAGCATCAACTCTTCAACCCCGCTTCTAGCACCAGTTGTACCCAGCTTCGGGGTTCGTGTGGATTGAGAGTTGAATAAAGCAACCACTCAATGAACACAAGACTTTTATTCGTAAAAAAATTCCACTAGATATCCCAGCTGTAACAATCACAATTATACAGCTACAATTCGTCGAATAAAATAAGTAACAGCTTCCAATCACAGGTCTCCAAATACCCCAGGCAGAGAACAGCTTCTCTAGACTAGCAGTCACGACTAATCGTCTTCACTTACTGACTGTCTTTACAAAACTAACTCCTTCTATGTCGGGCTGCGGTATTTATACCTGACTTGGCTGGGAAATTTACCAATTTCAAGTTTCTGGAAGCTTCTAGGCGATCTCGCTAAATATTGGTCCTAGAGCTTAGGTGATGGATGTTTCCAGAAGTATCTATTTCTCGCCAAGTCGCCGAAAATCTCGCCAACTGTCGCCAAGTTTTTTCGCCAAAACATCGCCAAGTCACCAAATCATTAGAAAACCCGCTTTTAACGTATAACGCGTCTAAATACCGCAATTTTTGCCCAAAATGTGAGTATTTCCGATCTGTCTGAAATATTTTAAGACATATACAATAATTATTTATAAATTTGTAACACAACCTATAAAGTCGTTGGATAGGTCTTAAAAGTTCCGAATTTTTGGTTTTAATGACGGCGAGTCTTATCTGACCATCACAACCAGGAATTAATTTTATTATTTTTGTTAAATCCCAAAAGGAGCGCTTTTTATTAACATCTTCTACAAGAACAATCTCTCCAATACTAAGTGATCTATCCTTATAATTCTTTAACGACTGTTGCTGTAACTGTCCTAAATATTCTGAACGAAAACGGGACTTAAAAACATCTCTAAAACGCTGTATATATTTAATTCGTTTTCTCAATTTCACTTTGTCAACAATATCAAGGTCTGACATTCCAGACGTTTTAGTTTCGTGTAAGAATTGTTCGGGAGTTAAAGGTGGCTCATCATCTATGTCTTCCGACACATAGGTAAGAGGCCTAGAGTTTATTAATCGTTCACAGTCACATAATGTAGTAAGTATCTCTTCATACTCAAGAGAAGCGTGACCCAATATTTTTCTTAATATTTGTTTTACAATTTGAATCAGATGCTCTCGCCATTCACCCCACCAGGCTGCGGAAGGAGGATTAAAATACCAATGTATCTTTTGTTCGGCAGCTTTGAAACGGAGACTATCAAATTCAATAGTTTGTAGAACCTTGTCTGCCCCTATAAAATTCTTTCCGTTATCTGAATAGATGGTTGAAGGACGTCTTCGACGCGCAATAAAATGTCTTAAAAACTGAATAAAACATTCAGTGCTTAAAGATATAACGAGTTCAAGGTGAACAGCTCTATATACTGCACACAAGTGTATAATACAATATAACATTTTCTACCATTTTTCAAATACAATGGCCCTGCAAGATCACATCCCACAATTTCAAAAACGCATGCATCGCGTACCCTATCTATTGGTAAAATACCTGGGATTGTCTCACATTTCTTAGCCTTGAATCTCTGATATTTTACACATTTATTTATACAATTTTTTATTGTCTTACGGGATCATAAAATCCAGTATTTCTCTTTTAAATGAGACATTAATACAGTAGTGCGAAATGTAACAAATCATTATGTGTACACATTGTCAATAATTTTACAACACACTGATCAGAAGGTAATATAATAGGATACTTAAAATCATATTTATCATCTCTAAAGGCAACATTTGATTTATCTCTTATGAGACCATAAGAATCTACTATTGGTCTTAGTTGTTTTAATTTATCATCCCTTTCACTTTTAAAAGATTATTTTTGAACTATCAACATTAAACTAATTTCTCCCTTTTCAATTTCTTGTAGTGTTAAGTCCTTTGAGAGATTTTTATCAACTTTTCTGACCTTATTATAAAATTTAAAAATCCTTGCTTTATATTCTTACAATTTTCTTAAAAGAAGAAAAATAACTATAGAATCTTTTAATGTCATTATCATTTCTCGTTAAAATAGTTATTACTGTATAACCGGTATAATCTATTATTTCAAAAACTTGGTTAGCTACAGCTAAAACCATTCTTTTTCGTAACCGATTCTTGCGGTTGTTTTTCTTTCTCTATTTTGCATGTTAGTGTATCTTTACCAGTATGCCATAGAAAGCCTAAAACATAAATATCATCTTCCATAGAGGGACTATTTTCGAACACTTCACTGCTTATATTACAATTCCAACATCTTAGATCAAATGAACCAGAAGCCATAATTACTTTAGATTCCATGAAAAACTTTTTTAATTCTATCTCAGAATTTAGTCTCGTTAAACAATTATCTACGTAAAATGCTGTTTTTAAAATTTCCGCGGTGTTCTTTAAGTTTTCCGGAACCTTGTTTAAATGATACTTTAAAGTAACAGCCAATAAATAAGGGCTTCAAGTTATACCAAATACCACTCTTCGATGGCGATATTCCGCTACATGTTCTCCATTTTCATTATCGTACCACTAAAACCGTAAAAAATCCTTATCTTTTTCTCTTATAGCGATTTGTAAGAAAGCTTTCTCAATATCTGATGTAATGCCAACGTAATTCTTACGAAACTGATTTAAAATTCTTAAATTAGTTCTATTAAATTGGCCCTGAGGACAAACAATCGTTCAACGACGGAGAACCGGGTGGGTGACTACTAGCGTTAAATACCGGTCTAACACTCGTTGTGCTGCTCTCTTTTATTACAGCACGATAGGGTAAATAATGAACTCTTCTTACTTTTTCACTGGAAACCTTTTCAATAATGCCAAGATTCAACCAATCCTTAAAAACCCTACAATATTCTTTAAATTTTCCTGAAGTCATTCATTTTCTTTTTGTGCTTAAAATACATCTATCTACGCTCACCTTATTATCAGATAAAAGAGAATTTTCAAGTACCCAAGGCAACGCGACCTCATATCTACCCTCATGAGTCACAGTAAGAGTCTCTTCAAAATATTTCTGAGTGTCCTCTTGTAATTGAGATTTAATTTTTCTGAAGAAGGCTCAGTTATTCCCAAAACATCCAACTTCAACAGTTCACCAATAAATCTATCATTTACAAGTAGAGATGAAATAATAAAAGAAGCTGAACTTTCAGAGCGTCGTTCAGAATCAGAATCAAATTTTCCCATAATGGTCCAGCCAAGTTTAGTATTAATTGCTGTAATTCCTGACTTCAGATTAATACTTTCACTATTTAACAGTTTACCAGCAATATCTACCCCAATTAGCAATTTAATTTCCTTATCAACATTCAATGAATTTTTTTCTAAATCATTTATTTTAATTCCTTGAGACTTTAGCTCTTTTAACCATGGACCACATGGAATTTGTTTTATTTCAGAACAAATTTGTGTTTCTGGCTAAAAACTTCTATTTTACATGTGTATTTACATTCAGTATCACCTAATTCAATTAAATAATTTTTATAAACTTTTTCAGGAATCTCAATACCTCCAAATAAAGACTGTTTAATTTTATTTTCTCTCACCAATGCAATTAAAATTCATACTTTTAACTTCATCTTCAGATATATAATATTATCTTTTATCTTCAGATATATAAGATTTCATAGAACCACTATCAAATATAGCTCTAATAAATTTTTTCTTTGAACGATTATAAATTTGGACAAGTAATGTTTGAAGGCAAAACATCTGTAGATGTTATATAACTATTACGAGTGCTTGTTTATCTTCACCTTTTTCTATATTTGATTTATCATCTGCTTTATGAGATAGTAAATCTGGGCATAAAATAATAAAATGGCGATTTTTACATAAAGAAGACTTATGGACAGACCTACATTGTTTACTTATAGGATTTTTCTTTAAACAAACAAAACAAGCATTCTTCTTTTTTACAATATCCTTCTTACATTTGATATTCAAAGAAAATGCGTCATTACAATTTTCTGATAAATGAGATGACTTATCACAAAAAATGCATGCATTGTTTTTAAACTTAGTACTATAATTATAATTATTATTGTTATTATTACTATTCATACTTAATAATTCCCATGCAGTAGGAACAAATTTAGATTCATTAGACATATTCTTTTTAACATTTACTTTTTCAGAACAGAAATCCTCATGTGTCATTTTAATTCTAAATTCTGCATCAACTTCAGTTTTAATAAAATCAATTAATAAATCCAAATCACTCTTATCTAAATCACTAGGGGTCACGCTCCTTTGTCTCTCCCAAATTTTTATTAAATTGGTTGGAAGAGCAGATTTTACTAATGGATATAATATGTGAGCAAAAATATCTTTTGTGAGCCCTAAAAACTCAAGCGCGCGTAGTTGCGTTTGTAACTTATCGTACAGTGTTATTAAATTAACACTTGATTTGTCAGTTATAACTAACTTTAATAATTCACTAACGTAAACTTGAAAGAGAATTTTTCTTTGTATGTGAATGTTTTCTTTTCCAACCCGCTCTTGTACATAGTCCACAGCTTTCTCGTAGTTAGCTTCGGTGTCTGGAAAACTTTGCATTATTTGTCTCGGAATTGATGCAGGCTTTGTTGATTGAAGCAAGTAATGGAATTTGTCTCTGGAATCAATTCTGCAATCTTCATGAATCTTACTAAATCTATTTCAGTAGTTCTTCGGGTCGCCATTGAATTGTACGAGTTCTATTTTAGGCAATTTCTGTTTCGTAGATGGCATCACAGGAGCAGCGACCATTGATGTGGCACTGTTCACCTCTGACGAATCAGCGATTCTTCTGTAGTCATTTAGTTTCATCGTAAATTTGCTTACCTTAACTTTATATTCAGAAAATTTATCATAATATTCTTGTGCGGTTTCATATTCCTTTTCGAACTCTGCTTCTTTACAAACCTTCTTTTGAAAAAGTTCAAAATAATTCTTATCAATCGAGCGTAATGTTTCGTATTTTTCTGTGAGTTGCTCGAAACTGATTCCTACTTCATCAGTATCTTTCTGTATTGATTTTAATAAACCTTCAAGTTTATTTAACAACTTTCGTAAACGCAGCTTTTCTTTCTTGCTTGATATTGTCGAAATCCATTCTTAATAATGGAAATCAAAACAAAAGCACTTAATTATCGGTGAGTTGAGTTAAATTATGCTTAAAAAATAACATACATCCCGGCAGGGATGCCAGAAATGTGGAGAATATTTAATCCAAAGCGGGTATCTCACCGATAAAGAAATTAATAGAATCCATCGTAGTACAGAACATTTATTAGACAACACATACAGAAAGGTATTCAAAAACAGAGAAGTGCGTAAAATATAAAAGTAAAAAAGAGATCTCTAAGTGACAGCAGCGGCGCCGCCGATGCACTGCGCATGCGTGGAAAGAGGAGGTGAAAACTCTTGCTATTGCTGTTCACCTTTTGAGTGTGTCCTCGGCGTAACACTCAAAACATAAAATGCTTATTAATACTATAATATATAAATTTAATACAAATATACATAAAAATATTAATTTCACATAAATCATAATGAATTTTCAACTAAATAAAAGTAATAGTGATACAGATAATACGGAAGTGAAATTGAGCTAACTGAACACGAAAATAGGTCTTTAAAATTTATTTATTAGCTGGTTTCACAGTTCGACCACTACTAGTTACTATTGGTAGCAGTTCGTCATTTCTATCAGACACTGGATTTATTATTTCCAACCTATAAAGTCATTGGATAAGTCTTAAAAGTTTGGAATTTTCGGTTTTAATGACGGCGAGTTTTAAAATCGTCATTGAACAGCACTACTTTATTTTATGATCTCTTTTCATAAACAGTTCCATTATAAAGAGGCATTTCTCAATCTATTTGTGAAATATACAGACTGGCAAACATATTTTTCGACTCTTATATTTAAAATTGTAAAAAGGAACAATCTAACATTCAAATGTGGACTAAACTTTTTCAAAATGGCGTAAGTTACTTTAATTTTAATCTTAAGTCATATTGTTAATAAAATATATTAAAACATTAAATAAATTTAATAATTATTCAAATTAAAAGATATAAAATTGTTAAATTACGAATTATAATTTTATCATCTCCCCCAATTAAATAAAGTAAGTTTGGTCTCATCTAAATTATTTTAAAATTTCATTGGAATAATGAAATAATCATATCATTTTTTCATGTAGAGTTTTTGATAGAAATTTATGATAAAATCTCTAATACCTCTAATCTATACTATTTACTGTATTAAAGCTGCAATATTAAACAGCAAATTTAAGCTCATATTTTTGTAATCTTGAACGAGATATGATTCTGAAGGAATTGGAGTTAAATGAATATTTAACGATCTGCATAATTAATCATAGCATTATTTTAGAAAAACCAATTAAAACTAGAACAATAGCTAATTTATTTTAAATAAGATTTTCAACTCAATGTTTCTTGTATCAATGTTTTTAGCTAGTGACCTAAATTAAATTCTAATTTTATTGTTAAATTTATTTTTGATATGTGATGTTTAAAAATGGAACTTAAATTCTTAAATACTCATTTTTATTTTGAAAATGTATTTTTTTAAATAATATTAAAAAATGTAACATAAGAAATTCTCAAAAAATATAATATGCATGACTTTTAAAACATGAACTTTTCAAATACTTAAAGTGTGAAAATTTTCATAATAATTTTCTTCAGTTCATATTATTTTATTGTTCCATTAAAATAGTTGCAAAATCTTTGCAGTTTTTAAAACAATTAATTTATCACCAAACATATTGCTTTTTAAATATTACTATACTTCTGGAAAAAAACTTTTTATCACACGTCTGTGTATTTAATGCGATGTAAGGTCAAAATACTAATTCGTATTGCTCAAAATTAAACAACAGAACAATAAAAATTCTAAATTGCTTCTAATTATAAATTTAACGTCATCCTTTGTTAATTTACAGTAAATTTTTAAAGTCTATAAATTTTATATATTTTTAAAGTTATCAAAAAACATATTGATAATAGTATGCGTGACAAAACGCAATATACATTATTTGCAAATTACAAAATGCACAAATGAGTATAAAACAATTTTATAGAAAATTTAATGAACTATTTGAGACTCATTTAAAAATAAATATTTATATATAAAATTTTATACTACGCAATGAATCAAAAAATGTGATTTGTTATGAACTTCAGGTTTTCTTCTCTTTACATCATTTTTTATACATATATATACACATATTTTCTTTGGCCGTAGTAGCAGGGCATAGGCTTTCCATCCGGAACGGCGGGGTTTGATTCTCAATGCCGCCAAAAACGCTAAGAGTGTCAATCCGTGGCCAATTGAGCAGTTACCATGGGTACAATGGTCTGAAGAAAATATCCTCCCCCTTCAGATCAATGTCAAAATTTAGAGAGTGGATCTTCTGGTGGGGCCAGCTATATGAGGACTTAAAAAAGAGCAAAGACGTACTTCGTGGTGCTCTGTTTAGAACGAATAAAGCTCCCACTATTCACTTAAATTCGCAAAGCCAAATCGCAGCGAGCTTGGCTTGTCCAAGTGTCATAACAACGACCTATTTTTTAAAATTTAGGGAAAAAAATTATTCTGGTCCAAATTTATTAGTTTACTTGTGCGTTTTCTGCTTGTATATTACGCTTTAAAATTTTTAAAAGTAACAAAAAAAAACAGAGAAACAATTCTACCTACATATAGGTAGATTGATAGATATGATGAGATAAGGATATGTATTCTGAATCTTTTACAAAACTTTGCATAAAAACATGTTTTATAAATATAAAAAATCAATGTATACATACCAAATTATATGAAAACTCTTTGGATTTAGATTTAAATTACGCTTCTTTTATGTTTCAAAATTTCAAGGCTTAAACCTACTTCCTAATCGTTGAAAATGCAAAGTTTGTATTAATATATTTATCCTAAATATATATATTAAAGAAATTAAAAAGACGTTTATTTAATACTCATACAAACTACTATTGTAAATTTTCGAAAAATACAAAAAAAATCATAATAGAGACCAAAATCTACAGCCTTCACTTTTTTTATCACGCATTATGGTTAATGATCCAGTGTATTAGCAAAATTTTTAAATTAATGCTTAATTGACATTTAATTTTCCTATCTTTATTCTAAATAAGCTCTTCAATGTGACGCCATCTATTAAATTTATGTTCCATGATTACATAAGTTACGTTTCATTTAAAATTTATAACAATTTAAAACACAATTACTAAATTTCTCTAATTTTTTTTAACTTATTTAATGTGTTTAAAATTCAAAATTCGTTGTATAATTTAATTATAAAAATGCATTAGTGTTCTATGGAATGAATTGCATTAAGGAATATTCGTATGATTCAGCTTGCTGGTCTAGTAAGCACATTGATGTACATTACACTGAAGCTCACTTGGCCCTTGTCAGATGCAATCCTGTCATTTTTCTATCATTGGATTTTGGGTCCCAAGAAGCCATTACCTCCCATCAAAAACAATCTGTTGCTGTTCTCTGCTACGGAACTTGCTGAAAAAATTAGAACTAGGCAGGTAATTATGTTATCTTTTTCCGTTATTAATAGTATTATAAAAATCTTATCTTAATACAATTTCTTTTAAGAATAACATTTTAAAAATTACAACTGATGCTATTAATATGACTAAATAATGTTGCTAATACAAGAAAAGGAACATTTAAGAACTTTTTTATATTCTGCTTCGAAGCTAAGAGGTAACCAAAGCTATTTAAAATAAAACAGTATTTTCACCAAAATATTACATAAGATATATGATATCAAAGAATTAATGTTACTGTTTTTTCAAAAGATTGGTTTTTTTTAAAGAAGTTTGTTTACACTGCTGCCACCCCCCACACACACACACCGTAAATGCAACACCCTGAAGAAAGCAGGCAAATAACTTGAAATTTACATGCATTAGCGGAGGTGAGTTATGCAAGTCATTAGAATTTCAACCCAGATGAACTTCACGCGCGACGTTGGCGTCACTTCAAAGTGCTGTTTAAGGATAGGAGATGACGATTTCAAGTTCGTCAATTGCGTTTTTCATGTTATTTTTTCAAAAAGAGGCGATCAATTATGCTTCTTAAAAAAAGCGATCCTTTTTTTAATCAAATATTCGAGTTCAACCAAGGAAGGATAGTGGCCTAACGAGATTGTGGAATATCTTTCAGGGAATTCGGTAGTCGTGTTGGACGAATCCAAACAACTGTAATGTGGATATGTGATCGTTGGATGTAGGAGGGTACGACGGACCAACGTGTTCGATCACAACCATCTCAGTGTACCACTTCACGTGGTGACAGACAAATTGTGCGCATGGCAGTGATGGATTGCTCTGTCACATCACAAACCATAGTATAGCACATTCAATTTGCAACGTAATGTAATATCATCCAGTGTCTGCACATACCATTCAAGGCCGTTTACAGCAGAGTGGTGTTTCCTCAAGACTCCATTGTTTCGTCTATCTTTGACACAGAACCACAGACATCTCCACCGCCAATGGTGTGATGAAAGAATTATGTGGACGGCAGAAAGGAAGGAAGTTGTCTTTACTGAGGAGTCACGCTTCTATCTGCAAAACCAAGATTGCCACATTCGAGTCCGAAGACACCATGGTAAGAGGATGCTGAACAGCTGCGTTACGCATCACCACACTAGTCCTGCACGGGTATTATGGTATTGAGCGATATTGGATATCACTCTTGTACTCCTCTAGTACGCATTGCCGGTATTTTAAATTGCCAGCACTACATCTCCGACTTGTTGGAGCCAGTTGTCATTCCTTACCTTCTGGGCTTGCCCATAGCCATATTTCAACAGGATAATGTGTGAACACACGTGCTACCCATTGTTGAAAGCTTCTTCGTTAATCGCCAGATTGAATTGCCTCCGTGGCTGGCTTGCTCTCCTATCTTTAATCAATGGAAAACATGTATTCCATGGTTGCTCAACACCCGAACCAAATTACATTCCCAGCTGCCACACAAGATCAACTTTGGTAATGTGTGGAAGCTGCTTGATCTGTTGTACCTCAAGAACACATCTAAAATCTCTTTGAATTAATACCGAGGCGTGTGGCAGTGGCGATCTCCAACAATGGCGGCTACTCTGGCTTCTGATTGTGGCTGGAATAACGCTTCACAGAAGTCTATAAATTTAATCATTTGATATTTGGTCTCAACATGTTATCTACAAAATAAATTTTGTTGCGATGTCTTTTGTCTTTCTTGGTGTTGCAATTTGGGTGGCCAGCAGTCTACTTTCATCCCAACTCAAGAACTTGGAGAAAAGTTTAGTCATATTCGTATATATGACTAAACTTTTCTACTTAATATTATAGTAGGTTGATATCCAACATCAAGTAAAAATAAGCTACTTCTGTAAGAAAGTAAGAAGTCAAATCAATTCTTCAATCTATGAATAACGTGCGTTTTATAGACATCAGTTATGGAGTCATGGAAAGTTAGAGTGCTATTAACCATAAAATTACCGAATCACAAAATTGTAAAATTCTTAAGAAAATTCTACGATAACTGGCAAAAAATATTTTCGCGATGACCAGTAAAACAAATTTAGATTAATATACTATCTTCACATTTGGATTTATAAGTACAATCGTTAAGAAGTCACAACGATTTGAAATCTAAACCTTAAATTCTAGGAAATGAAATAGTTATTAGTGATTCCAAAATCTTCTACATATTTCATTGTAATATTTTCAAAATTTCAAGGAAGAATATTTGACACCTTTATTAGTATAATTCTACATATTATCTCCTATTTAAACATTAATAACTTTATGTAACAGAAAATATTTCTTTAAATGTAAAACTACAGAGATACACTCTCCTCACGTTGAACTGTTTCAAGACAAATAGGAGTAAAATTTTCAAGGAAACAAAAAAGAATTCAAAGAGAACAAAATTAATAAGTAATACTGATTTTCGAAATTTCTCATATTAAGCAAAAGGAACAACTAATGTTATCTTTTACCTAACTTCCAATAATATAAGAGACTTCGTAATAACTCTTATTATTCCTATCGCCAGAAAAGTGGATGCGTATTATTGGCAGAACTCTACAATATCATTTATGATAATCAGTTTCTCTCTTTAGAAAAAGAGAAACAAAATGAAAACACTTTATTACTTTGATATGATTATTTGTCAGGAAGTACAACATCTGGGGTTTTCTTTACTGCTTATGAAAAGTCACACTTGAAGACAATATAAACAAATTATCGAATCATTTTAACCATCACTTCCCTTACATTTTAAAATAAGCTTTTATTAGATTCTTCTGCGTCAGAAACTTCTCATTAATCGTTTCAAAAAAGTTTATTTTTAAGATGATTATTTCATTTTTCGATGGATGTGTAATTACAACCTAATATAAATGAAATTAGAGCTAAATAAACTATTTAGGATTATTTAAATATTTTTACTGTGTTTACGTAAGTTAAAATTATATTCTTTGCCAAGAAAAGTGCTATACGTGTTTATTTCGCATCATTGCGTTCTAAAATTTCTATTAAGTATATATAAAATTTATAAGATTTCATGGAACCTTATAACATATTTAACTCCTATTAAGAGCAGTATTAGTATATACTGCTTGCATGATTATAATATTCGGTATTATATGTTATAAGTTTATATTTATAATAATAAACAATCTCCATATTTTATATTAAACAATTGTATGTTATAGTAAATAAATTTCAAATATAGGTGAAATGTGAAGATGTGATGACGGCATATATCGAGAGATCTCGTGAAGTACATCCCTTCATAAATGCAGTTATTGATGAGAGGTATGAAGATGCACTGAATGACGCTAGAAGGGTGGACCAGCTCTTAGAATTGAATGAAAAAACTGTTGAAGAGATAGCCAGAGACACTCCTCTTTTAGGAATACCATTTACTTGTAAAGAAGAGATAGGAATAAAAGGTATTGAATTAAGTATGCATATATATATATACATACATACAAATATATATATGTATATATATATATATATATACATATATATACATACATATATATATGTATATATATATATATATGTATATATATATATATATATGTATATATATATATATATGAATATATATATATATTATATATATATATATATATATATATATATATATATATATATATATATATATATATATATATATATATATATATATATATATATATATATATATATATATATATATATATATTCAGTTCAAATATGTAAATAGTCATATGCTCTAAAGTAGAAACACTTTGTTTTCATTGAACTCTGAAAAAAAAAAGAAAAGAAAGAAACTATATATAATCTAATAAAATGCTTGATGAAATAAAGCATATCACTATCAATTTAAGTAATACCCGTATTATATACTCAAAGGAAAAAAAATATATAGATGCTCTATTAGATTTAGTTGAGAAATATGTACTTAAATTTTCAAAGAATAATTAAAATGATTACAAGTTATGAATATTTAAAAAATAAAATGCTTAGGTACAGTTAAAAAAAAATTTTTTCAAAACTAATTTAATTAATATTTTTATTTCTATATTTGAAAAATCAATCGATTCTACGATAAAGGAGTAACTCAGCATTCTTTTTCATTTCTTCTGAAAAACATTTTGAGAATTTCTTCGATTCAGAGACCACCCTCGTATTTTGCCTATATAGCGCACTTCACGGTCAATAACGAAAACTTGGTATAAATTCTTGATGTTTACTATAAGGACATATAATTTTTTTTTTACTAATAAAATTTTAAGTAATGTAATAAAACGTTTTCTTCTGCTACTTCTGCTATTGAACATTTGAGCAATCATTATCAATTTTTTTACATTATCAAAATATTTCTACTTAAAATCTTGCTTTTTTTAAAATTTAGCATTTATTTCACTAGGAAAATATTTTTGTTCTCTTTCGTAAGAAAATTTTTTTACGTATAAGTCGTTTTGTATTTATACGAGAGACATTGAAATTTTTCCGGTAGATTTAAGTTTTTAAAATTATATATACAAGATGTTATTTATGTTCAATAATATCTTCTCAAATACTAATAAATTTCTTTATCGAATTTTCACAAAACAAAATACTTCAAACCATTTATTTGTTGGAAAAGATAAAATACGTATTTTAATCCAATAATCTAATTTTTTGAAGGGAAGTGATATCCATATAAGTTCTTTTGTGAAATAAAAAAAGTTAAAAGTGACATATAGCTAATATAGTGACCAGCTTAATATAGTGGCTGTTTTCAGAATTATTCGACGTATTTTCGCTCAAGAAACTTAGATCTTACTGAATGAGAAAACACATTTTAATGTCTTGAGAAATTTCTGTAAGACGATCAATTATGTAACAATTTACTTTAACTGTTTTCTGTCCAGCCAGCTCGATAATTTTGACTTATACTTCTAAAAAACTGAAGTACATTATTTTTACATGATATCTTTGTATTTCCCGATTATAGACGTTAGCTCATATTCAAAAGATCAGAGTATGGGCCTTTGAATTGGGCCTTGTTTTATTTTCTTGACATTTTGGAGCTTCAAAAAAGGATATGTAAACTTCAATGCTAGTTACAATTTTAGATATAATATGACGGTCAGAATTTTCATAAATTAGGTAAGCGTTCTTTACTGAGTGATTCTGACATGTTCTTTTTAATGTTTAGTTTAATTATTGGAGCCTAATTCCAATATATTTCTAACATACAATTCTTCACGAATAATTGCTTGTATATGTCTTTAGAACCAATATTAAATTCCTTTTATACTATTTGGTAGGTACCGCTGTTATTATATCGATTAACATTCTTCATATGACAAACACTTTATTGAATATTACTATTGATAAGGACTTTCATGTGCGTTTTTCATCCTGAAAAAATTGCGATTTCTAAAATATCCTGTAAACCATTTGAACTCAATAACATGAAATACAATTTAAAACGCTAATTCTAGACTTAAAACACATTCTTGATTATTTAATCCCTTTTTTAAAAAAAGTCATGGCATGATAATATTCTAGCTTTTATTTAATTTTTATGTCCAAAATTTATATTGGATATAAATTTTATCCTATATTGCAGTTAGCCAGTAAAATATCATTCGTTTACATAAAATAGTTCATATCTTCATATCTAAATGCTAATTATATTCTAGCAATTTTCTCCTGCGTGAATCTAAAAAATTTGAGCGACTTACATATTCGTATTTTTTTAACTATACAAAATAATCAATTTTGACAAAATTTTGAATGATGCATTCTTAAATTCTCTTCGAAGATGATTTTCGTGTTTTACAATAAAGTTGTAAGATTAATGCTTGTATTGGGGTCTTTTCTTTTGTAGCCTACATGTGTGTGATATTTATGAAAAAAACAATTCAATAAAAAATCTATCATTAGATTATCTTTATCTTGATCAAGCAAGAAGCTACTAAAGTGATGAAGAACCAAAATTATATGCTAACTACTACTAAACATAATAATAAAGAGTTTTTAACTATATAATAATAATAATAAAGAAAACTCAAAAACAAATTTTGGAATCTAAACTAAAAAAATTTAAAAAATAAATCTATAAAGCAGTATTTTCTATGACTGAAATTCCCATTTATTACTTCCAGAAGAATGTGTTAATTAGAGCGTTAGACTCTATCTAGACTAAAGCAATAAAATGAAATATTTATTACAGTTTTGATTGAAGGTGTTGCTTTAATCCTATTTATGTATTACTCGATATTTATGTTTAAAGGAAATTACAGAAGTTAAAAAATAAAGTTACAAAATTCACTAACATCAATTAAAATCCTAAGCACTTATTAAGAGTTATTAATGATTCTCATAATCTGAGAAAAATAAATCTGAAACAAGAATATGTGACGATGGGACACCAAATTACTACAGTGTTTCTCACCTCACCATCCCAAGCATTTTCATTTCTGTATTTAATGAAATCTACATTCAAAACATTTTTAACAATGATAAATATTAAAAAATGAAAAATTAAGGAAAAATGTATACAAAGTAAATGCATTCAATCATAAAATTCAATCGATAAAGGCAATATTTTTTCAACACAAATTATGCTTACAGAAGGGTTGCTTGGAAGACAAAACTATAAAGAAAAGCGCAATTTTTTAAGCTTTATAAAGAAAAACATTTGTGTCAAGAATTAAGAAGCGATAAAAAATTTTGTTCAGGGGCTTAGAAACCGAGAGAAGATGTGCTTAAAGTTTTCAGGACTAAAAGAAAAGCTTTGGGGCTGATTTGGATTGAAAGATAAAATTTTTGAGCGAATTTGTCATCGAATTTACTACCTTCTTTGTTAAAATCAATTTCGAAACACTTGGAGAGAGGGATTACGATTTTCGAAAATGTTTTGAATATTATGAATAATTTGAAATTTTAATTGTGAGTTACGTAACTTTATGCGTAATAGATTGTTTGTCAAGGATATAACTTATGATTCGTAAAAGTTAAGATTATTTTAGGATTTTCTAAAGGGATTACTTTATTTTGTGCTAAACGATGTGCCTCACCCTTGCCAATGTCCTTATGAATTGAAATATATCTTTACATTAATAAAGTGAGGACAAACACCGAAAATTTTCAAGAAGGCTCTGAAATTCAATTATCAGTTTCTAGAGTATTCAGAAAAAATGCTTTTTTCGATTATCCTGAACATTCTAATAAATTTCAGCCAGTAAAGGACTTGCTCTAGAACTAATGCAGTAATTTCTAATAAGAAGTCGGTGTGATGTAATCTTTTGATTTACTTATTTCAAAACATAATTTTGTAATTTCAAACTGGAACCGTCTTCATTGGTGAGAAACGGAGGCCTGCTATTGTATGTAATTTCCCCGGTCCAGCAATGTGAAGCGAAGAACTACGGGATTACACACAAACAAACAATTTTTATATCAATTGCATACACTCATCATGAATGCTTACCTTTGTCAATAAATATAAACTCTCCTCAATAAAGTAACTATACTAAAATAAAAATGGTTATTTGATTTGTTCCCTTAGGAATGGCTCAGACTTGTGGTTTAATGCAATTTAAAGACCATGTAGCCGAAAGGGACGCCGAAGTCACATCTCGGTACAGGAAAGCAGGTGCCATTCCTGTGACAGTAACAAATGTTGCAGAAGCTTGCCAATATTGGGAGACTATTAATCTCATATATGGCAGAACTAAAAATCCATATGATCATACAAGATCTGTAGCAGGCACTACTGGTAAGAACGCTTTCGTAAATTAAGACTCCTTTGACATTAATTATACATTAAATAAGTTAAGTCATTGCATTCATAACTGATAAAAAAATCTAGTGAAATATCTTGATATTTCTCCTTATAGTTTCCTTGCAAAGTAATGAATAAAAGTTCGGAAATATTTTAGTGAATAATGCTTAAGAGAATTCATGTATAGTAGAGATGTATGATAAAAGTATGCCTAATAAACTGATAAATAATCCAGTAATGGGGGGGGACGAATTGCTTTTATGAAATCTGTCAAGTGAAATAATAAAAAATGTGAATTATTTTTTACTATTTAAAACCAGAACTATAAAGTAGGCAAGAACGTTCTTGCCGCTTTCGTGTTTCTAGTGAATGAAATAAAAATAATTATGCAAATTAGTGTATGACATGGTTGAGACATCGGTATGTCGAGAGTAGGAATATTACTCACAATAAAAGCATAATAACCCCAAGCACATTTATCAATCGTAACTCGTACAAAACAAAGAGAAATGTAAAAGTCGAAAAAGCTCGTTCAGTATTGTTTGCTCTGCGACTTCAAAATGAGCCTATCAGCTGCTGCATCAAGTCGCCGAATATGTCAAGCGTTTGGGGATAGTGCTGTGAATGACTGTAGGGTAAAACATTGGTTTCTCAAATTTAGATCAGGAGATTTGTCCCTCTGTGATGAAGCTTTTGTTTGGTGAACTAGCCCTTAAGTGGTTCACTACGAACTGCTACCAAAGGGTCCCTGCTGACCCGTACTCCAGCAATTGGAACATATGAAACAGGCATTTTAACAGAAGGAGCCAGCAGTGGTTAATCGGAAGCATGTACTGTTCTTGACCAACAACGTGAGGCCACACGTCGCTGAGGTGGCCATGAACACAATACAGAGACTTGGTTGAGAGACTTTATGCCATCCTCCTTATTCACCTGACCTTTTACCATCAGGTAGCACTGATTGGCAGTACCACCTTTTCCATTTCCTGGATAATCACCTTCGTGGAAAATCCTACACCAATCAAGCAAACTTGCATCAAATACTCACAAATTTCTTTGCGTCCAAAACTCCCAAGTTTTATGGCCAGGGAATTGCACAACTAGAGACACATGAAGATGACGGATACCAATGATGATTATTTCAAAGACTAAAAACACAGACTGCACTTTCTGCAGGACATGTTCTTTTAGGTCATTAAAAAAACTGCAAGAATTTTTTTGTTTACTTTGTATTTTAAATATGAGATATCCTATTATAATAACAGAAGAAATATTTTTAAGTATATATTGCAAAAATATTTCAGAAACTGGAGAATGATAGTATCTTTTTTTATATTTTTTTGTCCATTATTTAAATAACCTGTAAGTTCATTCAAAATGCAGGAGGAGAAGTAGCACTTATTGGCAGTGGTGGTGCATTAATAGGATTGTCAGACGATATGGGAGGAGGTATAAGAATACCAGCATCATTTTGTGGCATATATGGACATAAACCTACGCCTGGTAAGTAATACATTATATATATATATATATATATATATATATATATATATATATATATATATATATATATATATATATATATATATATATATATATATATATATATATATATATATATATATATAATGCCTACAAGAAAACGTGTTCGTATCACATAAAATTACATTATTTATATGTCTTCATTTCTGTATACATAGATAATCGTGTAAGTTTAATTTTTACGATCTGGAGCAACGCGCTAAGCTACGATAATCTTCCTTAAAGCCGAAAACAACTGTAGTTTGGCCATTTCTAATGATATGATTGCCATTTATTGAATAAAACATTTTAATATAAATATTGAATAAAAAATTAAAATGATAAAGTGGTCTTAACGTTGTAAAAGGCATGAAATTAATTACATTTGCTTCAATATTTCAGAAAAACTAGGTTAAAAATTCCGTATGAGTTAATTTTAAAATATCAATATACTTTTAATTTAGTTAAAAATTATTTTATCCAAATTTTTTATGAACAGTTACTAAAAGCAACTAATTTTTTTTTCTTTTAGTGAAATGAATTGCTTTTCAACTCATCTCATTTAGAAGTATAATTTGAAATTTAACAAAATTTCATTGAAAGTTTTTATATTTTTAATGGCTGAAATTCTGAATATGTGTTGGTAAGATTTCCAATATTGTAGACAAAAAACGTGTTTTTATTTATAACTTTCTATAGCAATTATTTATCGTTTACTATAGCAATTAATATTAATATTTGAAAATGCTTAACATCAATTACTATAGTAAGCGCATGGGATGTAAAATGCTTGAAGGTTTTACGATTTTAGGCACATAAAAATAATAATTAATACACAAATAACTTTATTGATATTAAAGTTTTGGATAGAAAAAAAAGATACAAACTGATCGTAACAAAACTAAACATAAATATATAATTACAATTTATATCTTTGATTTAATTTAACTTCTTACACTTAGTGCATAAAAAGTATGCCTTTATATACTAGTTTCAATATATTTATTAAATAATAATATAGCACACGTGTAATGTACTGGAGATTAACTAACTTGCCTCTTAAAAGATTAATATCCTTATTTATTTGAACACTTTAAAGAAATCTCGATTTTTTTAATACATTAAGTTTTGCAAAATTTTGAACTCGTATTTTTATTATATAATAATAATTTAATTTTTAATATTAATAATAATTTATATTTTTAATAATATTGTTCAGACTGATTCCATTTATGACAATCTTTTAAATTACTGGTAATGTAGGATCCCCCATTTCAATTAAACAATATATCTTCGAAACTCCGTAATTATGTCGGTACATACAATGTAAAACTACCCATAGGTCGTGGGCCATTTTCATTATCGTTTCTCTTTTATGAGAAGGAACAATTAATTAGATTTCTCTCGCAGCTAATTAAAGAGAATGTATTAGCAGAGCTTCCTGATACATAAGGTTGCCCTTTTTAGGCCAATTAATTTAATCCAAGCCTTTAATCACATTTTCAAACCAAGTTTTTTTTTTGCATATTTTTCCCACTATCCAGCTCTACTTTCATAGGCTGTTCTAAAATTGACATTTTCACTCTAAAAAGTATGTTTTTAGAGCAATATTCTACAAATTATAACATTCATTTTCTTGGATTTAACTCAATTTCAGAATGAGCAGTAATGCTCGTTGAAATATGTTTTGAAATTCATCAGCCATATTAGAAATTAATATCTGGATATTGTCATGATTACCAATCCTCCTAAATTTATAACCTAAGAAAAGTTCCTCAAAATCCAGATTCCCGTGAATAATTCTCTTTTAGTGGTGCAATAATTGCTCTCTGATATAGTGAACATACTTCTTTGTTATATGTGATAATCTTTAAAAGCTTTTTTTCCTTTGAAGAAGTATTGCACCTAGAACATAACTTCTAGCATCATTTCTAATTACAAATATCTTAGACACATTGTCTTGCCTTCATATTGGTTCAGTTATCAAGCACTACGAAAAGGCTTGGAAAGCATACTGCTTCATTACCTTTTTTCTAAGCAATGACTTTTCTCGGATATTCAATGATCTAGTGATCTCGGAAATATGTTGGGGTAAACTTTCAATACTAAGAACATATATAGAAGAAGTAATTTTGTTTATGCAATCGCCTTCACATTCAGGATTCTTTAAATAACCACTTTTAAGATCAATTTGAATCTCAATAAAAGCCATTCACAGTCAGAAATATTTGAATCAAGAATATTTAAAGACGCTTTTGTTCTAAATTAGTTTGAATCAAAATAATTCCTAATCTTTGCAAGGCGCTCTTTAAACTCTGAATATATTTCTCACCCAGTGGGTGAAAGTACTATTATTCAACCAAATATGTTCTAACTTTTACAAATAGACCAACCCGCAAAAATTGTCCATTAAGTGTTTTTAAACTAAAAAGATCTATTCGCTCAAATATTAAAATTCTAAAGGAGTAGATATTTTATCTTTATTATGATTCTAATGATCCATCTAGTCCTCTGAGATTTATTTCATTTTGATACTAAGTAGACTTCAAATCAAATATTTTGTTAACATATCATACGAAAATTAATTAGTGGTAAATCAAATTTATCCACAGTAGTTACTGGACTTAATTTTTTATTGTCAAGACATTTGGACTTTCTGTTTGGTTAGGAATCCTAAACAACAGGTGCAAGAATGTAAGATGATACACAGAATATCATTTTATACTGTGCAAAATATTTCTATTATACGAAATATTTTTTTTACCATTATATTTAAGCAATACGAAATACGTTTCAATAATTGAATGATGGTTTTAGCTATAGTAATTTATAAAATGATGAATCGGCCATTCTTTTGGCAGAATTCTTTCATTTCTCTTTAACGTAGCTCAAATTGTTCACGTTGATGGATAATAAGAAATTATCCTTCTTCACTTTTATATCATCGGCAGCTGTTACGGTGTAATTGCGTTACTATGAATTCTCAATTTTATCATATTTTTAATACTGTATAGAAATACTTATCTGCAATATGAAACAACTGCAAAATATAACATATAATGTAAACTTTAAGCCTCTGTTCCCTAAAAACATAATTTGACAGGGCAGAATGAAGAATATCCGTAATCGTTCTGTATTGATGATCTGTTATTTGAGTTAAAATAATATATCTTTATAAAAATTTGCGTGTTGCGAAAACTAAAAACCAATATATTCAAGCAATACAACATACTTTATTGGAAAATGAAGTTTTAATTATGTAATTCATTGTGAAAAAATAAATTTAAAAAAAAGGAATAATTTGATAAAATATTTTATAAAAATTTATTCCCATCCAGGTATTGTGTCAAACAAGGGAATTTATCCTGACAATCCAGAAGAAGATGCAAAAATAGAACCATTTATGAGCACAGGTTGCATTTGTCGATATGCTAAAGATCTTCCACTTCTAATGCAAGTATTGACATGCGATGAGAAAATTCAGGTTAATAAAAAGGTACGTGTTGTGCTAAATTCTTACTCAGTACAGAAGTGCAGCTTCGAAAAGAGAATTAGGAACATTGAGAAAACGCGGAAATACTTTAACAATCCTTTCAACGCCCTATTAAATGTGTTTCCATTTAATTAATTAAATAATGAAAAATATCATCAGCGCAATGTTAAGGAATTAAAAATAGTTATAAATTGGTAAACTGATCTAAACAAATAGCATTCCTATTATTAAAGGAAAGTTAATGATCCATAGAGTGTCTCTAATCATACAGCCACTGCTGCTTGTTCCGGACTAAATTATGTTATAGAAATAAAATTCATGTTCTTTATTTTCTTTCAACCGAATTCGTTAAGCTAAGCTAACCGTTTTGTAGTTTTAAACCATGGTTTAGAGAAAATGTTTTTAACAAAGCTGTATCCCACTTTCCTCTCTACTCCAAAGCTGTAGTGGAACATTAACTTTTACAGAACGTTCAACGGTACACAGCTGTAGCAGGACACTAGCTTTTACAGAGCGCTCAACGCTTCTCAGTTGTAGACTCTCACAGAATGCTCAACGCTTCTCAGCTGTAGCGGGACACTAGCTTTTACAAAGCACTCGACGCGCTTCTCAGTTGTAGACTCTCGCAGAATGCTCAACGCTTCACAGCTGTAGTGGGACACTAGCTTTTACAAAGCACTCGACGCTTCTCAGTTGTAGACTCTCACAGAATGCTCAACGCTTCTCAGCTGTAGCGGGACACAAGCTTTTACAGAACATTAATCTCGATTGAATTTGGTTGGATTAAATAGAGAAACCATTATCTTCTGATCAAGAAAGTAACTTTTTTTCTGCAGCATTTACTTAATCTGCTTATTCCGAGTCTGAAATAAAGTCTGTTTGTTTGTTATTAAACATTTTTCTCTACACTTTATTTTTAATAATTAAGCGTATAACTGCATTGGTATAAATGTCATAAGTACTTAACTTTCTTTTGTTATCTTTGCTAATCGATGTATTTTTAAGTTATTTTGTGTTATTTGAGAAAACAAAATATTTCCTTCAATTTAATTATGCTTATTAGTAAAATATATGTATATATTCTCCAAACGTACTTAACTTGCCAAAAAAATAATGAGTGAAGTATTCTTTTTCTAATTTTTTTTATTTCATCAGTAATAAAATGTTTTAATCACTTATAATTTAATGCAATATCATGTTAGGTTTATACATAATTTAATGCAGTATCGTAGGTCTTAAAAGAAATTCAACTGTATATAGCATTGAATTATTTAAAAAGGCTATTTTGTAAAATCTGTATGCAAAAAATTACGCAAGTTTGCGATAAGATAAATAGAAAAGAAATTTTTAATTGAAATTTGTGCACATTTTAGAGTAATATTTGAAGCAATAAAAAAAATTGCCCTCACATTTTTATAAAAAAAAAATTCCAATTTTACTTGGATTTTTATGTTTTATTTCTTCCCTCTCAAAACCGGACCATTATTCTAAAGCAATGAGATGCTCAGAACACTCCTTTGTTGAATCTTCCCATTGCTGTTTGTCTCTGCATGTGTGTCTTTATCTCAGGTTTTTTTTTTGTGTGTGTGTGTGTGTGTGAGTGTGAGTGTGAGTGTGAGTGAGAGAGAGAGAGAGAGAGTAAAATTATTAAATGACATCAGCGCATATACGGTTAAAATGTTATAATTAAAAACCAACCGAGAGCATTATAAACTATAAAAGATCATTTTAACCTTTATATCTGGATGAAGCTCTGACACCAGAACAAATCATCAATTTTTCTTACAATTTATGTACAGTGCTTAAATAATCTACATTTATGACTTAAAGAAGAAATCTCTTTCACGATTTGGAATTTTCATGGCATGAAAAAAACAAATAACCGCTTTGATGTTTGTTATTTTTGTTCTAGCCATATACGTGAGTATAACCTTAAAAAACAAAAGTTCTAATCTCTTTTTAATTACATTACAAAAACCATAAGTCTCATTCCTCATGGAGCTGATGTTCCAAAGCATTTGTCTCTAACTGCATTGCCATTAATTCTTTCCAAAGTCTTCAAACTTGGACATTCAGAAATTCAATGTCACTATAAAGAATGAATCCATTAGAGTGACTCACTTCAGCTTTTTTCTTTACTGGTACCTAAAGATTTTGACTAGAGAATAGGACTTTCGGAAGAAACCTCTGAGTTGTTAGACTTCAGATTAGAAATAAAACTTTGTTGACCTTTTTTTTTGTATCGTTCCACAGGAACCTCTTTTTATTAGTTCAAGATTCTTGAAAAGAAATTTGTTATATACTAATAAAAAAGATTATAACCTAGTCTATTATTCTGATGTTCGCGGATTCATATCAAAATCTAAGAGCACCACTTATAACAAAAATTAATAGAGGCTATTTATAAATTTACTTAAAAAACATTTAATCTGCTCTTTTTTATTAAAGCCAATGTGCATCAATACCAGCTGATTGGCTTATTTTATTTTGCGGAAGACGAGAACTAGGTTTATTAAGAGCATTTTCTTAAGTACAGTTATGTACAAAATAAAATAAGCCAATCACGGTTGGACAATTTGTGGTGATTTGAAAGTAATATCCATGCTTCCTGGTCAACTATATGGATTTACAAATTTCTTTATGTTTTATTTGTGAGTGGGGCAGCCGTTATAAAATCCAAATTGGATTAAGAAAATTTTTCAAAAGGCAAAATTTGGAATCCAACATTAAGAATGCTCTTCAGAACAATTTAGTAGATCCAAATAAATATTATTATCTACTCAGTATCTAAAATTAAATATAATGAAGAAGTTTATCTGAGCTATTCCAAAAGATGATAATTGTTTGAAATACCTTCGCAAAATGCTTCCAGTTTAATCCGAAAGCAAGTTGAATAAGAAAGGAATCTTACTTAATCCAGATATCTTCAAGCTTGTAGAAGATAAAGAATTTAAAAGTAGCAGGACAGAAAAGGTAAAAGAACTGTGCCTTGCTTTCCAAGATGTCAGTGAGTTTCTGAGTAGTTACGAGTACCATAACAAATCAACTGTTATGTGTGAATATTCTGGAAAACATTTTTAAGGTCATAAGGGTCAAAATGCATTTTCTTCACTCATTTATCCAGAAACTTTCTGATGAGTCAGCGACGAATAAGGTGAAAGCTTCCTCCAAGTCATCAAATAAAAAGAGCGAAAACATCAAGGAAGATGAAACAGTAACATGCTCGTTGAATACTGTAAGTTGTTAACACAAAACTGAACATAAAAGAACATCAAAAAAAAATTTCTAATGAGAAATGTGCACTTAAATACACAGAATGTTTTTGAGTAGTTTCTTAATCTGTTTGAAATTCATTTCCATTTTATACGTGTACACGTTCATAATACTTACTCATTTTGATTAATCGTCTACTCTATGAAAGATACCTTATTAAAAACAAAATTATAGTTAATGATTTTCTTCTAGTTATTCTAATTATTATATTTAGTGATTTTGTTCCATAATTTGATCTAAAAAAATTTTTTTTTAATTCGTGGGGACTTTTAGTTAGTATTCTTAGTTTAGCCCTCTTGAAACTTAGTTGGGAAATTTGTGACAACAGGAATTCCATAGACTTTTTTGTTATTCCGAAGATGAGATTCGTGGAAATTTAAATTGATTTTTATCCATAGATTCTCAGAAACGAATGATTTCAAAAATAAAATTTGGAAACTCACCCTATTAATACTGGGTACATCTTCTCTGAGCACTTCACGTGAAATTTCTTGGTTATAGTTTAAATAATCTGAGTATATATTCCAGAAATGTCAAAGAAACTTTTTCTTTTTAATTGAGATATATATATAATCAAACTTTAATCTAAATCTCAAGAAATGATGGAAAAGTGGATGAGATGGAAAACGGAATTCCAAATTTTTAAGTAAATTTCGAAATTTCTCGGTAATAATAGTAGGAAATACACTGCATCCTTGACTTCCCAAATTACATAATCAAATAATGAGTTTACAAGTAAAAACTTTACTCAAGTTCAATTAATATAGGAAAACCTTTTTCATAAAACTAATTCCATAAAATAATGTACTACCCTCTAGGAGCAAACAAAGAATTTAAATCTTCAAAAAATTTATATAAATTACAATAGAAAAATGAATCATGCTAACCTGATATATTTTAACTGATTAACGCTGTCAATTATGAAAATATTTTGAAAGTAAATTTAATTATGAAGATGAGTTGTTAAGGGAAACATCATTTAATAAATACTTTCAAAAAATACATTTATTGAATAATATTAATTCATAAAACTATATGTAATTCAAATAGAATAAATGCCTAAACAATTAATAGAAATATGTATTTTATTACTCCTGTAAACTGATATAGAAATTATTAATAAATATTTTTTGCTTAAATTTCCTTATCAACTTAGAAAGATGTGTGGCAGATAATGAATACTTCAAATTAAAATTTTTATAATTGAGCATGCATTCATTTCACTAGCGAATATAAAACTGCCAATAAATAATTTATAAATATAAAAATAATAAAATTTTTAAATAGCTTTAAAATTTTTAATGATTTTAAATGTGTTGTGAATACTACAGGTCATGTGCAAAATAATGGAAATTTTGTTTTTGATTTTTTGAAAAAATTTTTTAGGTTGATTTCTCTAAAGTGAAAATTTATTTTATGGAAGAATTTCCTGGCTTCTTCAATTCTGCAATACCAGAAATTAAGCAAAAAGTCAGAATGGTATGCGAAATTCTATAACATTTCATTTTATTATAAAAACATATTTATATAAAATACTATGATAGCATGAGCAAGTGTGTGTACGGCATACATACTTATGTATAGGTCTGCATGCTCTGTGTGCATGGGAAGAATATTGATAACTTTTAATCTAAGATTTAACAATGAATAAAAAATATTTTCCTACAATTCAGAATGCAAAATCTTAATGAGATCTTGCATTACTAAAAGGGAGTAAAATGTCATTACATAAAAACTTTCGTCATAAGATTCGTTAAAGATGGCAACAATGTACAATATCATTGCTAACGTTTTAACGAACTACTATACAATATCCACTTCTTGATTGTTTTCTCCTTAGTTTCTTAGCAAATCTTAATTAAGCAAACAGAGCTTGCGAAGTTATTCAAATGACAAACTTCTTGCATAGTAACACCTGACATTCCTTATTCAAACTAAGATAGAACAAGCATGTGATGGAAAATCACGTTTCTTTTTATGTTCTCGATTTAGTGAGATCCAAAGACATCATCTGGTATTAGTACTCGTCAATTAATAATTGCTGTGTAGATCCAGGTATTACGTTACAGGAAAACAACATTTTTCTATCACTAAAGATAGAAATATGCGATTAGTGGTAGCAAAGCACTCCCTTATACTCTGCCATCAATGTCTCATTCAAATGGACCAAAGATAAAAATTTCAATGATATTTTAACTCATGGCACCTCTTTATCCAGTGGTGAAAGGACCAATAATTGAATCAAAATATTAAATATCTTGCTTTCACTTTCTCATTCGCTTATTGCTATCAAAAACTATAATCATCACTGAATAGAATATTACATCATACCATTATTCATACAAATCTAATGTGATTTGTAATCCATGCCATTTATAACCATGCATAGAACGCAAAATTAATAAAAGGTAATACTATTGTATGTTGTGTGATTTTAAAAATTTCTTAAGGAATTATTTTTGTTTATTGTCATTGGACAAAATATAATAAGTATATCATCTTCTAAAATTTCCATCATTTGTAAATTGTGTGGCCATCCCTAAAGTGTTCCCATTCTGATTTTCTGGCGTTGATCAAGTTGCGCTACTATAGCTGGCATAACCGAATTTACTTCGCACCATTTTTTTGATCATTCTTTTATGGACTTATTTAAGCCTGCTTCTGTTGTGGTTCGATAGATGGTCCTAACAGAATTTTTTGACAATGAAGAAGAATTTATTGAGAAAAGATTATCAGTTTTAATCAAACGAATCGTATTTTCTTCATAAAGTTCATTCTTTTCAAATATAGATTTATTAAATGACATTTTAAAATATTTGAAAAATGTAATTCTTTTGCTGACAGGAATAAACAGTGCCACATATCTGCATTTATCTTTTTCCACTCTAGAAATTGATCACGCAACAAACATAAATTTCTTATTATTTTTAGTTGTAAGTTTTTAGTAATTTTCATACTCATATAAACCAGATTTTCATATATAACAGTCTAATTATATTTTGTATTCAAAGAGCAACCATAGCAAACAAATTCACAGCATGGTAGCTTTATTTGTCACTAACAATGAAAGTCAATGTTACTTTATTACTTGCATATAAGGAATTAGACCTCTACTATGTATATATTCGATTTTTAACTTTAGCAACACAAGACATTTTGCACAAAATTAAACTTACTTAACTTTTATGCTTATTTACAAAACGTAGCTGTTAACATCCTAGTTTAGATTTAAAAAATTTAAAAAATCGATCATATGGAAACAGTAACTGGATACTATTTTCTCGTTATTCTTTCATTATGCAAATAAGTACTTAGACCACACACAAGTACCAATCAAATATTAAGAATTTTGTCCTTATTAAACATATCATGATTTTACATCAAATGAGTAATTTTATTAGATAAAATTAATATGAATATCAGCTCTTCCATTTTATGAATTTTGCGTTCAGTATTTTGTTTCATTTATAATAATGTTCTTTGATATTCATTTACTCAAAGCTCAATCCTATATATATATATATATATATATATATATATAGGATTGAGCTTTGAGTAAATGAATATATATATATATATATATATATATATATATATATATATATATATATATATATATATATATATATATATATATATATATATATATATACAGTAAAACCTCGTTACAACAATATTTAAGGGACCAAATAAATATATTGTTGTAGAGAGGCATATTGTTGTATCGAGGGTCTACATATTTTGAGCATTTAATAAGAGTTTTTTTATCATTATATTTTAAGGTGCATTAAATACTACTTTTAAGTCTATATTTCGAAGAAATTAATTTGTAAAATCTAATAATAGTTGTTTAAATACTAAAAAAATAAATAAATAAGATAAATTCAGAAAATAAGCACAGAAATATTCACATACCTGAAAACACTTTTTATTGAAAATAATCCAATATTTTTTTATTCAATTTTTTAACTGTTAAGTTCACCAATACTGTATGCATTGAGTCTAGTGCACGAAAATGTTCTTTATTTCTGTACGGAAGGCTTGAAAAAAATGTCCGTAGAGAATTCACAGATTGAAGAGCTTCTTGGGAGGACATTAAGGACTGCGATGGACCTGTATTATCATCTTCATTACTGTTTCCTGTCTCATCAGAAATTTCAGAGAGAATATCTTCATCAGTAACTCCTGCGAAAACCATAAGATCATCATCTGCTGTTAAATACTCTTCTATACTAATTCCAAACTTTTTACCGCTTGTTTCCTCAACTTGGGATACGGATTTTTTGATGTGCAAAACCAACCATTGCTAGCTTTAAAGGTTTCGTTCCCTAGCATTGCTGCAAATTTCCGTGCTTTTGCACATAATAAAGGTCCATTTATTGGGACATTTGTTGCTCTCATTTCTTGAAACCATTTTAAAACAACAGCATCAATGTTTTTATTTGTCGCAACTTTCAGTCGTTTTCGCTCTGGGTTAATTTCATTTGAAGTTACAGCATCTTCGATTTGCTTTCTCTTCTTTAGGAACGTTGCAACTGTAGATTGCGATAATCCATGTTTCTTAGCCGCATCAATCTGCTTCATTCCCTCATCAATATCATTGATAACGTTCAGTTTATCTCGAAAAGATAGTTGCTTTCGCCCTGTCATCTTACATTGTTTACGATGGACTTGCCTATTTCAAAGGGGTGATTTGGAGAGGTGAATATATATCTTGGAACAGGCAAAGCTGTTTTTGTTCCATACGTTGCAGTTATTATTTGTGCTTCGTTTCGAGAAGTTCGTAACTTTTATTCTTTCTCTTTCATTTTCGTTTGAGTGTGTTATAAAAGCTTTTTATTTTTTGTCCAATATGTCTGATAGTGATGACAATGAGCTGGATGACTATTTTTGTTCTTCATCAGGATCAGAAACGTTGGAATATGACATTACATCTGATGAAGAAGATTCCGATTGCGACTATTTGCAAGATGCCCGACGTTGGACACGATTAACTGAAATTTAGATTGAAAAAATTGTTTTACAGAGGTTTATTGTTCTAAAGAATATCGCAATATTGAGAGGAGATTAACATTAGTTTATATGCAAAATCACCGGGACCACAAAATATTATTGTAGTAGACGGAGTTATTGTTGTATCCGGTATCGTTGTAGCGAAAGTTTACTGTATATATATAATTTAGCAAATGTTATCCTTTCTTAACTTTTTAAGACTTGATATTTAATTGGGTATAAAAGTACACCTTTTGTTCAATAAGTAATGGCTTACTTAAAAATATCAAATTGTATTCTGAAATAATTATTTTATTCAATTTCTAATGAGGAAATAATGTTTATTAAATTTTAAGGTAAAAGTTTAATAAATTTTTATTGTATGTTTAAAAAACATTTAACATTAACATTCATTTATCTTATTTTAAATAACTCAATTAAGCACGTTTTATTCATTTTGTTTACCTAATTTTTAATACAAATATTTATAGTTTCTTAAGGAAGGCTTATAATAATTTACTGTTTCCTAATGCAAAATAAATATACAGTTAAGAGAATAATATTTTACAGTTAAAAATAAAACTAAATATAAAATAATATGATTCAATAACGATGAATACTAAATATGACAAAGAGATAAGGTAGTTGCCTTCCTAAAATATTTTGAGGAAAAGTTTTCATCTTTTAGCTTATTATTAGAATAATTAACTACGTCATAAATCTAAACTAATTAAAGGATAAAAGAACTTTCAGAAATTTAGTAAAAGCAGAAAATACTAAAATAACATACGAAATAAAATTAGAGGAATATATCTAATAAAAAAGTTTTAAATAATTTACAAGTTAAATAAGAAATGTGTTGTTGAAATCATGAATATAAAAGTGAATTTTACTGAAACTCTAAAAAATAATTTGTAAAGAAATACAAAGATATAATCTTATCCACCTCTAATTTATTTATGGATTTTATAACTCATATGTCATTTTAAAAGATTGAAGAAAATATTTTACAAAATCTCACTTTGACTAAAAAGAATATTAAAAGAAAAAATTGAATAAGCAGATTCATATACTTGTGATTTTAAGATTTCTATTTTTATTATATCACTCAAACGCATTTCTAAGCTCAAAATTCAGTAAGAGAAAAAGTAAAAAGAGTACATATGAATTAAAAAAAAATTTTTTTTATTCTATATCTTACTTTTTGATAATTTACATAACCTGCATTTACGACAAGGATCCATTATCCGGCTTTCCAAAAACTGGCATTTTTTCAAATTGTAATTTATTTAATTATTTATTTTTTGTAGTCATACCGAGACAGAAACTCTTGAAAATTACAACGTCCTAGTTGTCCTTATAGCACCGAAAAGCACATCTTTGATTCAGCCAATGGATCAGGGTATTCCAAATTCGTTAAAATGCTCGTATAAAACTGCTTTTATCCGAAAATATTTAGAAGTCTGCAACTCCAGAGAGGGAATGATGGATTTTCAAAAACATTTTACGATCAAAGATGCCCTTTGGAGTGTTGCTAATTCCTGGAATTCCTTGAACAAGAACACTCTGATCAATGCTTGGCATAATATATGGCCTCTTTTAATTTTTCTTGAATGAGAAGAAAATGACTAATTTTGTGATTTTAGCGTGTCACAAGAAAAAGAAATGAGCCGAGAATTGTTAGAATATGCCAAAAGCATTTCAAGTGAGGAAATAATCGATGAAAAAAACTGTACAAGATTCCTCAAATGCTCCGACTGTACTTCAGTTAACTTCTTACGAGATTGTCAGTGAAGTGCTTAATATAAAAGACACCGATTCTTCAAGTTCTGAGGATACCGATGAAGAGGAAATAGAAAATACAAAAAACGTTTCCATTGACCGTAGTTAGAACTAACGAAATAACTCTGCTGAATGGAACAAAAATAATTTTTTAAAGAACACGATATTATGCCTGTATAAAAAATACAAAAAACTTTATTGTCAAGGAAACCACAGCATTTAAAACAAAAATTAGCGATATGTTTGCATCAATAAGCAAAGAATAATCTTACTTTGCAAATTTTGGGTTATTTTATTATATATATGTGGATGCGTTTTTCATTAAAAATATTAACGATATAGTTATTATTTTTCCTCCCACAAAAGCTATTTCATGGATAAGGAATGAGTGTCGCGATTTTTTGCAAATGGTTATTGAAATTTTCGGCAGCAATCCGAAAACCGGAATATGCTCAGTTCCGAGGTAACCGGATAATGGATCATGTTTCTTGAATATTAATATATGCTTAATATAATTGTATTTAGTAAATAGTTTTATGTGATGCAATTCAATCTCACATTTATTTCTTTGACACAGGCTGCTAAGCACTTTGAAATAGAATTTGGAGCAAAAGCTATTCCGTTGAAAATGGATGAACTGAAATATGCTTTTCGTATGTTTGAATGTAAAATTATAGAAACAAATCTACCTCCAATTAGGGCTATACTGTCCGATAAAAATGATGTCTCCAGCATATGGTGGGAATTACTGAAAACTTTAGTTGGGAAGCCCTCTTTCACAATCCCTCTAATTTTTTTTGCACTACATAATTGTAGAAGCAGAGATAAATTTTATTATAAAGACCTCGAGTTATATCAAGAAGTGGAACGAAAATTCCAAAGTATTTTTAAGGAAGATGCTATTTTATTAGTTCCAACGCATCCTGAACCACCGCCTCACTTCCTGATGACAATTCCTAAATTTTGTCATATATCCTACACAGTTATTTTCAGCTTGTTACGTTTTCCTTGCACGCAAATACCCACCGGAATGTATAAAAACCTACCTGTTGGCATACAAGCTGTTAGTGGACGTTTCAAAGATCATCTCACTCTGTCTGCTGCTCAGGAACTGGACAAAGTATTCGGAGGTTGGATTAGCCCTTGTGACATCAACATTGATCCACAAACTTCCTACATATAGAAAATATTATTACATTTTCTATATATATGAAGTTTGTTTTCCATTATATTAAGTGATATGTAATGCTATTCTTATAAATGTTATTTTTTACTCATTCCTGTTTTCATCTTAAAATAAATTTCTTCTTTCATATGTTTTAGTTCATCAATAAATTAATTAAATAATTATTGTCGTAAAACAGCAAACTATATTGTTAAATATAAAAAGACTCGCTTTTTTTTAATTTTTAAAATTGAAAATTTATTGACCCTTAAATTTACCGTTTTAGGAAGAAATTTAAATGTATTAAATTTATACTTATTGGACAAAGAAAAAATTTAATTTAAAATAATAAGTAATTAAATTTTTAATAAATTTGAGTGCATAGATCAGAAGAAATCAATTGCCAACCACTTCTAACCGGTAAACTAAAACTGATAGCCAAAACATTACTTTCAGAAGTCTCTTGGTTAGATTTACGCCTGACCCATGTCAAATATATGCCTGAGCATTGAGTCAGAGATTGGATGCTAGCATCTATTGCTTATTAAGTTTCAACATATGCATTTATTCCATTGATGGGAGTGATTCATGATAAGTCATTTCGGCAACTATTGACAAGGCATTTTTTATTAGTAAGTGATCTAGAAAACATATATTGGCAAAATCAACAGCTGAACATTTTTAATATCAAAAAAGTACAATATAGGCAACATGAATTCTATTTTTTGAAGATTTTGCTAGTAATTCGTATTGTTCTAATAAAAGATAGAACCACAATCTCAGCATAGGAGAAATGTTATGGCCACAATTCAAAGTGAGCAAGAATTTGCAATGTGCATTCTTTTCAAAGCCACGAAACACGAATTCGATTATTATAAAACTGTAAATAGAACAATAATTCATCTGAAAATCAGACACCAAGCCATTCCAATTTTTGGGATCGCCATTGGTCATACTGCTGAAAGAACACGTAGAATTAAAGGCAGCCAAAGAATGGTTTCCAATCTGACTGTCAAGGCTTTTAAGAACAAGTCGAACTTAAGTAATCATTCAGACATTTCAATTTTATAAATGATCCTATTTCTTGATTCAAGGATTGGGTCTTGAGTGCCTGGTCTGATAAAGTCATGCATGTACAAGTCTATTTTAATTGTGAATGGCTTATATTCAGAAACTAAGTCTTGAACCCATCCATTCCATATTCTGCAGACAATCAAGGGTTCTTAACTGATATCAGTAGTAATGTTGCGATACCATGAAATGCAATTCCCATAGCCAGCAATTCGACCAATATAAAGTCAGAAATGATCTGGTAAGCATTTCTTCTTCTTGCATATGACATCCGAAACTTTTATCAGGAAACACTATCCGTAGGTAATTTTTGAAGGAGAAACCTATATTATTTCTTTATTTAAATACACTGTAAATTTCGCAACAGCAATGTGTTTTGTATGTATTCGTTGGAAAGCTAATTATTCTCATTATTCAGGTGAATTTTTTGGTGTCTCACTAATCTATGATAAAAAAAAAATACTTACTCTTAGAAGTTCTATCCAACACATAATATCATTCAATAAAGCTCCATATTTTAAGTAACAAAAACTCAAACAATTCTTTAACACATTTTCTCTTATCTCTCATTCATTGAATAAAACTCCCTTTTTATTGTTAATAAATCATATGCTTACTTTGACAAACGCTTCAACCTTTCAAGTAGGAAAACTCTACATTATTCTCATTAATATTACTCATTGTCTCTCTTTTATAACTTATATTAATAATTCTCATTATCTTATCATAAAATTCTAATTATCATCACAACATTCAATCGTGTTAACCCAGTGGAAAACACACGTCCTCCCAAAATATGATAGGATTCTGAAAACTTTTATATAGTCATTTTTTTTTTCTCTTTTCTTTTATAATAAATTTAAATAACCTACATTCAGTTTGTCAGATCAAATAAAAGCTAAGTACAAGAAAGTAAGCTAATGTTTCAACTAAGGCTCATTGACTATTTTATCATTTACACTTTAGGTTATATTTTAAAATTAAATTACAAAACTTTTATAAATTTATCTGTGTTACTTAACAATTTTGACATTTTGTTACATTTTCAAGGCTAATTGTAATATTTTATTTCATTAAAATTTTGGAAAATATTTCGTGAAATAATTGGAAAAGATGTGGGTAATAATATAAGAATTCAGAGGTACCCTGTAAACATCATGTATATACATATGATTTTTAAAATATGTACACAACCGTGGTAACTATGGATTATTAAAGTACCAGAAGAAGACACATTGAATTCATTCATATTTCTCAGAAATTCATGACTCAAAATAAATCACTAATATTTTGCAAAAATGACATTTCAATTCTCGATACTTGGTTGAAAAGTGGGATTAGTTTGACAAGACAGGCAAGATTTAACAAGTAATATAGCGAATGAATAAATCTATTCATCAGCAGCGAAACTATGGTAAGACTACGCTTTTCGGAAATCGAAGTCATGAATGATTTTTAAAATATGTACATAACCGTGGTAACTATTGATTATTAAAGTACCAGAACAAGACACGTTGAATTCATTCATATTTCTCAGAAATTCATAACTCAAAATAAATCACTAATATTTTGCAAAAATGACATTTCAATTCTCGATACTTGGTTGCAAAGTGGGATTAGTTTGACAAGACAGGCAAGATTTAACAAGTAATATAGCAAATGAATAAATCTATTCATCAGCAGCGAAACTATGGTAAGACTACGCTTTTCGGAAATCGAAGTCATGAATGATTTTTAAAATATGTACATAACCGTGGTAACTATTGATTATTAAAGTACCAGAACAAGACACGTTGAATTCATTCATATTTCTCAGAAATTCATAACTCAAAATAAATCACTAATATTTTGCAAAAATGACATTTCAATTCTCGATACTTGGTTGCAAAGTGGGATTAGTTTGACAACACAGGCAAGATTTAAGAAGTAATATAGCAAATGAATAAATCTATTCATCAGCAGCGAAACTATGGTAAGACTACGCTTTTCGGAAATCGAAGTTATGAATGATTTTTAAAATATGTACATAACCGTGGTAACTATGGATTATTAAAGTACCAGAACAAGACACATTGAATTCATTGATATTTCTCAGAAATTCATAACTCAAAATAAATCACTAATATTTTGCAAAAATGACATTTCAATTCTCGGTACTAGGTTGCCAAAGTGGGATTAGTTTGACAAGACAGGCAAGATTTAACAAGTAATATAGCAAATGAATAAATCTATTTATCAGCAACGAAACTATGCTAAGAGTACGCTTTTCGGAAATCGAAGTTATCAATATGACTCCGATGCTATTAAACCACTCAATGTAATTAATGTATTTCTACTTTGTACTCAGAAATCCAGTATGAATGTTTCGGTGAAATACACCAAAGTAAAAATTTTTATCATGATTTTTGAAAGATCCAACTTAATAATATTGAATATTAAAAAGCGCTTTCCTTGGTAATCCATTTCTCTATCAAAATCGCTATCTCAAAGTTAACACAAAGAATCTTCTTCCGATCTCTACAGGCAAAATAATGCCAACGATACACTGAATATTGGTTAATGAGATCAATGATTTACGGATTCTTTGCATCATTTTTCTGAGTAAAAGTCAAAACCCCAAGGACTCAATTTCGATCTACATTAATAATCTGGAGGCTAGAATGCCAACATTAAGGATTTGTAAAAAAAATTTCAGCCAATGTTTTCTGAAATGTCGATAACTGTACAAGCTAACACTTCAGTCTCATACTTTTACAACATAAATAAGCACAAATTTCAGTTTTGCAACTAACAAAGATAAAGTTTTGCTTTAATCTTTATTAGATAATATAAGAATTTTATAGTATACCTGTCTCTTTAAAATTGATTTCTGGATTAGTTGGTTGAGTTTTATGGCGCAAGGTAGTTGATTTCAGGAAGCTCAAGTTTCTTTCATAAGTCATATCTTATAAAGGTAAAGAAAAGAGTTCAAGAGGTTTATTGTTTAAAAAATACAGATAAAAATTCTGATTAGATTTTTAAAGGAAGAAAAATCATTATAAAAAGTCTTTTTAATTAAGTTAAGCAACCAATATTCTGGAATATTTAATAAACTGAAACACAAATAAATGTTGGTATTTCTCTTCCACAATTGCAAAATATGCAGCACCTCAAAGAAACTTAATAATTTAGAAAAGTAAAAACCTTTTAAATTCTTATAACTGTAAAAAAAAAAAAAATTATTGAATGGTGAGGGTTGCATTTTTACGCAAAGTGCATTTAAAAATATCTTTAAGATAAGGAGAATCTTCCATCAACACAGATTTTATAAGGAAAAAAGCAAAGTTGTGATATCATTTAGACGAAAAATTATTTTTCTTTGTTGTATTTCATAGCAATGAGAAAGAAACTGATTAAATTAAGAATTCAAGTTAAATAATAAATTTAAGTTATACTTATATGTATGCAATGCAATTAAGTTTTCACATGAAATTTGGAAAAAAAATAAATAAATAATAAAGAAAAACTTGCGTTTTTATCAAGTTTACATGGCTTTCTTTTGGTTTCTCATATGACACAGTTTCACATTAAACAGCATTTTTAAGTGGTACAGAAACTAATTATTTCCAAAATAAACTCAGAATATAAGTTTAATACCAAAGTATTTTCCACTTCTATTTCATAAATAACATCTTTATCACATTTTAAAATAAAAATATATCAAAATATCGCTTTGATAAAAATGCTCTGAATAAAGAAATGAAGTTATCATCAACGAACATTTTATAATAGCTCTCCTTAATTTAAAATTTAAATGCATTTATTTAAGAGCATTTTATAGGTTATTGTCTACTTCTTTTTTAAGAACTATTAAAATTCTTGAATCTTCTTTATAAAAAATCAAATGTCTTTATCTCGAAATTATTCCATGAATAAATTTGGGACAATAAGATGATAAAAATAATAAATATTGTAATTGTTAAATTATTATTAAAAATTAACTAATAATTGAACAACAAAGCCCTAATATATATATATATATATATATATATATATATATATATATATATATATATATATATATATATATATATATATATATATATATATATATATATATATATATATATATATATATATATATATATATATATATATATGTATATATATATATATATACCATTATATATATATATATATACCATTATATCTTAAAATTTGACTGTGAGTTCACATAAAAGTTAAGGAAATAAAGTTTAGGAAATAAGTATTTCAAAGCACACACACAATATGCGGTAAATGGTTCATATGTAGGTGCTGCCCTCTATTGACAAATGGGTTAAGCATAAAGTGTTGTCATAATTATTTCATTTAATATTTTTGTGAAAATTAATAATTCATTTATTTTATTGAATAAAATACTTATTATTTTTGCATAGAGTGAAAAAAATTTTAATAATATTTTCTGTGGCTTAGCAATTATATTCCTGTAATTTATATAATTTTTGCTTAAAAAAAATTTCATCATTTGCATTATCAGACATTTCCATCAAAATAAAAATTTACTAAAATCTTTAAAGATGCACAATTTATCAAAATTGATAACAACTAAATTAAATGGTCTATGCCTAAGATTAACATAATAAATTGTTTTAAGAGTTTCAGACATTTGAATTAAATATTTTTTATGATGAATAATTTCCTACAGTAATTCAAAATTAAAACTTTTCATTTCTCACTTAAAATATATTTCAATAACTTTTCTTTTTAATATCAAATTTTTGAATATTTAAATTTTAAACTATATACCTTATTGAATCAATACATTTAACTAAAATTGGGGATTAAAATTAATAGCTTCATCACAAAATTTTATTTTTACTTTGATAAATCAAACATGGATAAATATATAAAATTATCTTAAGTGCATTAAAATAACTTATTAGATGTTTTCTTTTCCTAAGTGAGAATTTTAAAACCTAAATTTGTTAAATATTATTCTAAAATAACCAATAACATAAATATTAATACGAAATAAATTAAATTTTAAATACTTATTTAATAGTTTCACATATTAATGATTATTGATATTTTTCAAGAACTAATTTCTATTATGTTTCTGTACACTTAAATCAGAATTCAAAATTGTACACTATTGTATCTTGGAATAATTAAAAGAGTAATTTGAAAATATAAGAAATTCTCAGTTTTTTTTTTTTTTTTTTTTTTTTTAATTTTTATTGTCCTTATAGTTTTTACATAATAATAACATTTTTAATATGTCCAAAGTTATTAAACCTATTTATATGATTATTTAAAAAATTTTCATTTTTAATCCTGCCTAATTGTAATTGAAATGCTTAATAATCAAGATATATTAATTAAAGATATATTAATCGGAAAATACCAACATCAATCGATGCAACCAATACTTATTAATACCAACCTTGAATATTTTAGATTTTCAAAAAAGCAGGAAATATCAAAAACTTGTTTAAAAAAATTCCTTGTATAAGATATTCGTTATTTAAAATCTTAATTAATAAACAATCTAAAATTTAATAAATAAAAAAAAATTGTAGTTGTATTTTCAAACGTTTCAAGTGCTTATTTGTGAAGCATTGTTTTCTAAATACTGATAAAAAGATTTTCCTTTAACAAATAAATAACTGTATTTATGGTTATATAAGACTTTCGAAATAGACCTCAGTCTACATCTTGAAATTCATGCTTTCTGGTGTTTAGAAATGTTCATGTTTAGAAAAAAGATAAATGCTTTCTATTAACTTTTAGTTCCCTACATAATGATAATGATCGAAACTCCATAAAATAACATTTTTCAGAAGTATCATCTGGTGTCTTATAATGTTAAGATTTTATTCATCAATAAATTATTAAATTTAATTCAATTACATTTTATAATATAATAGCTAAATAAATTATATAGGAAACACATTGTGAAAAATTACGTTAGAAAATTGTTATTTTAGATATAGTGGATTTTCATAAAAGTTATACGAGGGTTACTCTGAAATTTATGAGATATGCGCAGACGAGAATTTACCAAACAAAATTAATGGTTTAATTTTAAAATACAAAGTATTTTAACACTGAAGACGATTTTTTACTGACTTACTTCAACTTGTTTAGCGTAGAATAAATTTTAAACAGAAGAGAAAATGGGGTTGATGCGAGAACATTTTCGCGCTATCATTTTCTACGATTTAAAAGCAGGATTAAATAAAGAAGAATGCGTTCAACGGTTGCAATTAGCCTTTGGTGATGAATCTCCAGCTCGTACTGCTGTATTCAGATTGTTTAGAGAATTTAGAAGAGGTCGCAATTTTCTTCAAGATAAAGAACACATAGGAAGGACGCCATCGGCAGTAATCCCGGATAATATGTCTGCCATACGAAAAATGTTAATGGATGATAATCGCTGCACCTATCAAATGATACAGAAGGAACTTAACTTTGAATCCGCAGCCATTCACAAAATCATTCATGAAGAATTACATATGAAAAAAGTAATTTTGCCGTTGAGTTCCCCATAATCTAACTGAGCACCAAAAAGAGGAGCGTGTCAGAATCAGTAAAAAAACTCTTAAATTGCTAAATGATGGTGGCCACCACATTATTTCTAAAATTGTAACTGGAGATGAAACGTACATACCGTTTTTTGACGTTCCAACACGTCAAGAAGGCAACGTATGGGTCTTTGAAGATGATCCCACGCCGTCAATGGTGAAAAAACAACGCGCACTGAAAAAAGTGATGTATGCCGTTTTCTTCAAAAGTACGGGATTGGTCAAAGCCATCAAGTTGAAAGGACAAAAGACAGTAACAGCAAACTGGTATACCACTAAATGTCTTCCAGAAATTCTACAAGAACTGAATTTTAGGGGGCTAATACTTCACAATGACAATGCATCTTCACATACAGCCGGATTAACAGTTGAAGTTCTCAAACGAAAACAAATTAAAGTGATCGAACATCCGTCGTATTCACCTGATCTAGCTATGTATGACTTTTGGTTATTCTTTAATCTAAAAAATAACTTACGTGGACGTCGTTTTCATTCAGAAGAAGAGATTGATGTATCTATAAATGCATTTTTTCATCTATTCCAAGAAATGAATGGCTTAAGGCATTTAATCTGTGGAAAATTCGTCTACAAAAGTGCATTGATGCTCGAGGAGACTGCTTTGAGCACACTTAAAATTTTTTAAGTAAACTTTAAAAACCTTGTTGCATCTCAAATATTTCAGAGTGACCCTCGTATAATTGATTTGATTAATTTATAATTCAGTAAACTTTTTTATTAACACGAGGGTTTAAATTTGACTGAAATAAAATCTCAATATTGGGATTATATCCTACTTTTTGTCTAACCTTTACTTCATTAGACTGATTTTTCAAATTTTCCACTTTTTCAAAACATGAACAGTTAAAGAAATTGAAAAAAAAGATTTATTCTGATATTCTGAATGTATTTCCAAAAGAAAAAATATATAATCCCTTTCGGTTTTATGAGGTAAATGCTATTAAATTTACTTTAGTTATATTTAAAAATAAATAATAAATTAATTATAAGTAACAATTTCCTTTAATTTAAACCTTACCATTTGTTGATATTTTTATTGTTACATGTAATATCATTTATATTTCATGTGTGCAAGATGTAAAACATTCTGTAGATTATCTAATAAGTATTTGATATGTGATTTCAGTTTCTTAACATTCAGTAAAATTGTATAAAATACAATCTTACTTTTTGATATGTGTATAAATAGAAAAAAGAATTTCTACTAAAAGACATACTTGACACTTTACATAATTTAAAAAATAATAAATTTATGTATATGTAAGAAACAATTCTCAATAATGTTTAAAAAATATTCAAAGAATATTTTAGGATTTCTGATAAGAAATTAAAGATTTGCAATTGCCACTATGAGTGAAAATAAATATTTTTATTAGAAAATTTTTACGAGTTGAAAAATCGTTTGCAGAAAATGATTTTTTTTTTCAAACTTATCTACGACATCAGCAAGTAAATGTAGGATCAGTAAATTGCAATGTATAAAAGTAGATTAATAAGTTTCATTATTTTAACAATATTTTAAATACGTTTTCTCTCTGTATTTGCGATATTAAATAAAAATTAATTGATTATGAAAATTAATCTTTGCATGAAATTCACATTCTAAAACGTAATCTTTACATGCGATTCACATCCTATAGGTGTCATTTTGATGAAGATCATGCATTAATCGTTATCGAAAATGAAATGCTAAAAAAGTGTACTTATAATGATAATTTAAAACATTTAAGGGAAGAGAAAAGATTTGCTAATGCTGATCTGTTTTTGTTTAATGAAGAGCAAAAATCTCATAAAACCAACTAAATTTATATATTATTAAGAAAAATTAAATGTATATTAAAATCAGTTCAGAAGATATTAAAACTAATTTCATTCTCAAGGAATCAAATCTATGTGTGCACTTGTGAAACTGTAATAACCAAATCATAATCATTGAATGTTTCTATAAAGTTTTAATTGATGTGAGTTTATCTATATATAAAATATAGATGATGTCACTAATGTTTATTTTATAACAATTCCCATTTATTTAAATTTTATAAATTTATATTTTCAATTTAGTTGTGAAAATCAATGTTTTGAAAATTAAAAAGAAGTCAAAAAACATTATTTGATATTAATTTATATGAAAGGAATTTTACATAATCATTTCAAATGTAATTTTGAATATAGAATATATTTTTGAACAGAAAAATGTTTTATAAAATCTCTTCTCACATAAATCTGGAATTTTAAGATATATATAACTTCTTCGAAAGATTTTTGAATATCAAACAAAAACTGCAAAGAAAAATTACAATTAAAATTTTAAAAAATTGTATGCATTCAATCGTGTGAAAAAAGTGCTCACAAAATATTTAAACTAAATTAACCATTTATTTCAATCTAATGGTATGAAAATTTAAAATATCATAGGAGAATAAAAATTTAAAAGAATTTATGATATAAGTCCGTTTTAAAAATTCAAATTCTCAAATATCAATGTAATGATGTGAACTTCTATAAAAAAAAGTGTGATTTTTATTCATGGGAAACTTTAAATTATCAAGACTGCAAAAGCTTCATTATCTGCCTTTTTAAGATTTCATCGCTATTCATGGGAAGTAGACCTTGAGCTGGTTGTTAACCGTCGAACGATTATATAATGAAACACGTAAACTGGTTATTTATCGCAATACTTACAGCTAAATTTAGCTTAAGATCTTCGTAATATAAATTTCTTTTAAAAAGATATGAAAATTCATGATCACGAGTTAATTGATAGATTGATCACATAAGTTCTATCTTGTAAAAATTCCTCTTGCATATACATTGATAAAGAATCATTTCAATCTTAATCAATTCCTGTCCTGGGTTATAATTTTAAAAACAACAAGAATCATTTTTGATGTCAATCACAAGTGTGAAGTAAGTTCAAAGAATCGGCAAACACACATATATTACCCCTTCTCCACTTCTTTTCATAAATTAATTTTCTTTTTATGCATATAATTACGTTATTTGCATAAATTACATAAAATACTTAATGAAGTATGAAAATTACATTAATTATTTATTTTAAATACTAAATCCATTAGTTTTGTTAGCCAAAAATATTGCAGTTGCCGTAAACTTTTACTTTAGATTTTTCATGAGCTCTAACAAAGCAATCTTTAGTCTATTGAAAAATAGCTCAAGATTTGGAAGAAAAAAAAACATTTAAAAGATTTAAATTTTTTCTAACTCTATCTGATGTTTCAATTTGTTTGACGAATATGTAATTCCAAAACTACAAAAATATACGCGATCGTGTCTGTTTGGAGAAAGCTTTAATGGAATCATGAATATCATAAAAATGAGCTTGAAATACTTTTAGTAAAAATATTTCATGCGGTAACAAATGTGAAAAACTTCAAATCCTTCATTCTAAGAGATTAATCTTTTCTTAACCATTTTTCGGTGGGATAGTACTATTTGTATTATAACGTTTAACTATTAATATTTTTAAACCTTAATTGCTTTCAAAGTCTAATAATTGCTATCATCAATTATAAAAATTAGGCTGTCAAAACTTTCTGAATAAATAAATATTTAGGTTTGTAACTGCAACACAAGGTTAGGAATGAAACTTTGCAACATATATATAATCTAACTACCTCTAAATATTCCACAAACCAGTGTCTTTCTTTCATTCGCTTTAGAAAAGTTACTCCACAGAGAATAATTTTGGTTCCTATAAATGTGGAGACCATTAAAAATTTTTTAAAAACTGAGCAAATATTTCAATAATGCCAATTTTACTTAAAATAATTCAATATTTTAAGGAATTTTTATACATTACAAAGATGGAAATTATAAATTCAAATGATGGAAACTATAAAATTATATGTATTTACAATGCGTGAAAATTATGCATCAAAAGGTATGAAATAAAGTACTTAATTATTTTATCTTTGAGCATTTACTTTAAAAAAATATTTTAATCAAATTATGATATGAAAAATTAAAAAAAAAACTATTCTTTAAATTTTCCTTAAAGCTCTTTTTTGCTTTCGTCTTTAATAATTAACTTAAAAGTTTCGTATTTTCAACACAGTCATTCATAATTTAAAACAAAACTTCTTCTGTAATTATAATAAAGGTATCGGTACTACCTAATACTTTTAGCATAACATAAAATTTAAGATGAAATTGTTTAAAAGAGAATAAATATTCACACAATTTTGAATTATTAAATAAATTTAAATTAGTACTTCGCGATCTGTACAAAGTCAATATTTAATAATATACCAA
This sequence comes from Latrodectus elegans, assembly GCA_030067965.1. Classification (NCBI taxonomy): domain Eukaryota; kingdom Metazoa; phylum Arthropoda; class Arachnida; order Araneae; family Theridiidae; genus Latrodectus; species Latrodectus elegans. The sequence goes on from CM057819.1 coordinate 92,499,659, forward strand.
TATTCCAAAATTTCCACTATTTGTATGCTTATGTATCGGTACATAAAAATCGAATAAGAAATTTCTATAGTTTTACTATATTATGGATTCTTTATAAGCAAACTGTTTTATCGAAGATTTCAAAAACAAAAGAAAATATCTCCAGGACTAATATAATTTATTATAAGATTGTGTTATAAACATATTTATTATAAAGTACTCTAAAAAGCAAGTATGGCTATGATTGTATTAAAATGATGCATAAAATGGAATTCATTTTATAAAAGTTCCTTATATTGAAGTTCGATATTCGATGTATTAATTAAAATGCTTGAAAACCTAAGGAGTCATCTAATATTTTAAGTGGGATTTTTTAAAGTTTATTTTAGGAAAGACATTTTCAATAATTCGAGTACAATTTTCATTTGTCATCATATCATTTTGGATATAAAATATTAAATTTGTGGAATTTGCTTTTAATAAGGATGAATAATATTCTAATTTTGGAGAACTAGGAAGTAACTTATTAGGGTGTGATTATTGGCTTGAAAATCCATTCAATTTGCAAACCTGGCCTGATTGTTTTATAATTTGCATTGGATGATACTCTAAAAGTATTTAGTTCTATCTGAATAGCATTGAAATGTTGAAACCTGAGTTCAAAAGATATAAGTATCTCTATATTTCTTTAAAAATGTTGTAACGCTACTTACAATAATGATATGTGTGTTCTTAAAAAATAAAATACTTGTTGGGGGGAACTTAAGGTGGGTAGTTCATCAAAAACGCTTGAGTTCCAAACGGCGTTCACGAGTAATAAAAAATAAAAAATCATTTGTTAGATCTTGTATATACTTGTAAGATTACGTTCTTCGAATTCGGTAGATATCAGCTTGAAATCCAATCATTATTGAACAATGGAAGGTAGAAACCATATTTCGGCTTTCAAAATACACACTATCAAGATGTCTTCTTTGTATATTATCTCAGTATGAAATATTAATTTACGTCAATATTATCATTTTTTAAGTTTTGATTCACTTCTTTTTGTGTGTGTGTGTGGGTTCATATTAATAAACTGGTTCCTTAAATACGAAAATAAAAAGATTTAAAATTTTTGCACAAAGGAAAAGTAAATGATAAAATGTTTAGATATTTTATGAATTATAATTTGTACAAAACAACAATATATAAAATTTGAAACGTGTTTTACAAATAATAGTAATTTCTTCGAGTTAGAGCCCACCAAAAAAGTATTGTTGAACCTTGCTAACTACGTCACAACGTTTTAAAATAAAAAAAATAAAAAAAAAATTATTGAATCTCCTTGAATCGATCTAACAATAAATTTTGTAATCGGAATTATGATAAATGATGACTATCACTCTATCAAAGAACTTTTTTTATACTAAACTTATAAAGCTGAATGCCTTTCGTTTGTTAAGGGGTGTTGACATCTAGAGAAAAGGATGAAGACTCCAATATATCGATCTTGTCTCTATATTTAATACAAAAGTATAAGACATATGTTTTAGCGACATTGTTATAAGAGATATGTTTTAGCGAAAATTCAGTTATCAAAAAAAGATAGTTGATGATGCAAGCCAATTAAAGAAGACCTCGACAATGATTCAAATTTTCCTCTTCGTTGAATAAAGCTTTCATATATTTATTAAAATATCTATTTACACTTCAGATAGTAAAAAATTTCATTTAATAATATTGCAGAACAGAAAAATTAGAAATTTTGTTTTCTTATAGATGGAATTTAAAAAGTATAAATTTTACAAATGATAATTATTCTCAACGATTCGCTGATCACAAATGAAATGATAATAAATGTTCTTATGCAGAATTTGTATTTCATGTACACAAAGTTATAAAGAAACAGAGATTTCTATTCTTTATTATGAATTTTACTTTTAATTCTTTTGTGATTTCATATTTGAATGAAAATTTTGGCATTTCCTCCAAAATTATGGTATAATATATTTACTGTAAGTTTATTCTTTTAATAAATAAAAAAAAATTCTCTTTATATCTTAAACTCAAAAAATAATAAAGTCTATTAATATTGAAATTGTCTCGAGTATCAATTAAATTACTTTATTTTTAAGAGAATAATCAGAAAACAAGATGCTAAGCACACTAAATTTCAGATGTATCTGTGGAATTAAATATTATATATTTCATCATTTTTAAGGTACGTTCTGCTGTTCAAATGAATATTGCTGTGATCGTGAAAGAAAAGACAATTTTTAGTATTGAGTCCTTTAAAAAATTTTATAACTTATTGTCATTTCAGGAAAAAATTAATCGACAGAGCATAGCAGGTCATCGCGAAAATTGATCATCGGTCACAGAAATTTAATATTCCAGAAATTTAATGCAAGTAGCTTACAAAATAGAGGGTTATTCCGTTAGAATCACATGATTTGAATCCTGTTCTTGAGAGGTCAAGTGAGTAACTGCTTACAACAGTCCTATTTTCATAACAACTAGTCTGATAATGGCTGATCGGTCATGCTTTTCTCATATGAGAATTGGTTTGGAAGGTATCATCCATAAAAACAAAGTAGCTTTCCTATTGTTATTTAAGGAAAAAATAAATCTACAGAGCACTGCAGGTCATTGCGAAAATCAATCATCTCTCAATGAAATTCAATTTTCCAGAAATTTGATGCAAGTAGCTTGTAAAATATTGGGCTGTTCCGTTAGAATCACATGAATCCAATAGGTCAAGTGAGCAACTTTTACAAATGTTTCTGTTTTCATAACAACTAGTAGTTGATGATGGCTGACCGATCATACTCTTCTCATATGAGAGTTGAGTTGGACGATATCACCCATAAAAACAAAACAGCTTTCCTTAGCTCTTCGAAAAAATCTCACGTAAAATTTGCAATCCCCAACCTTACAGAATTTTTCCGTCATTGTACAAGCAGAGATGATGTGGTGTAGTGTATGATTCATGATTCATCTCATCTCAACATGACTCATCTCATTACAAGGATACCAGTTCCATCTTTGTAAAAGGATGCAAACATCAAAGAAAGTGATCAATTTCTTTGATCTTTGACTTCCCAGACTCTTTCTCGATAAAAATGCTTTGAGAACCGTTGAAGAAAAAATAGTAACAATTTTGATTTTTCCAATCACCATTTGAATCAATCTTAGCATCGCGTTCACGACTGCAAGATAAACAAACAATTATACAATAAAGATTTAATATTATGTGTGTGTGAAAAGCATATATTTTAAAACATTATTGTGAACTATATTTTCAATAATTGCTCTCAAGCTTTTCCTTTGTTTTATAACTTAACTGTTTCATAATCATTTCATCAACCACGCATTTGTCAATGTTTTTTTATTTTACGAGAAACGTTGACGGCTTAATACATGTATATTAATCCTTTTTTAATATATGTTCATCAATATTGATAAGAAATTGATATCATTAATATACATCAATTTGTGTGTGTGCACATGCGTGTGCGCGTGTGTGTGCACATGCGTGTGCGCGTGTGTGTGCACATGCGTGTGCGCGTGTGTGTGCACATGCGTGTGCGCGTGTGTGTGCACATGCGTGTGTATGTGTGTAAAGTGAGAAATAGGGTCATGATGTTGATTTTTGGCAAATTTTTTCACTAAGCTGACAGTGAAGGACTTAAACTCTTTATAAAATCGAGTGGTTTTTCACCACTCAATGAGCGATTGATATTTTGTACTCCATAAAGATACAAATTTTTTTGACGAGTTTATGGCACAAAGCAAATGTGATTGGTTTAAATGTACTCTGATTGGTTTAAATCATCACGTGGCTCTATGCTTTTGGTTTAGTTTCGCTAAAAGTGGAGGAATTTAGTTCTCCATTTTGTAAAAGCTATCGATTAGAATATTTAAAATATATAATTGGACAAAAAGAAATGCAGAAACATTACGGTAAGTCTTTATTTCTTATAATTAATTGAAGACTAAATCAAATCTTCATATTTGTGATTTTTCACCATTATATAAACTTTGGTATTCGAAAGTGTGAATGAATGAATTCTATTGAATTCATATTTATGTAATATTTATAATGTTTGAAATTTCTGATTAATTGATAATATTTAATAATATAACAATGTGTTTAGAAATTTTATTTTTTATTTCAAATACTAGGAATTGTATGTATCAAAATCTATTAATTTGTATATTTTAGAATTTACAATTAATCATTTTGTCGATGGAAATACAATTTATATTCGTATTTTATTTTTGCCATTATTATCATCGAAGAAAAAAAATAAAAAACAAAATTAGCAAAAGCAAATCTGAAACATGGAGTTATTTTGATGATGAAATGCAATATAAGGAAGAAATGATTCATCAGGTATATTCTGTATAATGTGTAATCAGAATAAGTTTTATGAAGACTGAGAAAATGTTAACTATTGTTATTACTAAAACTATTGATTTCATTGTTCTTGTAAAATTTATTTAAAAGTTTGAAGTAATATTCTATGTTTATGTAAGAACGCGGTAGCTTAATAATATTTTAAATCTATTTTGAAGTAAAATTTTCTAAATTTTCAATTTGAATTTAATAATTTCAAAAAATAAATATCCAGTATTTAGAATTCATTTAAACATAGTTTTTACATGTATGATGCTATTGTGTAAATAACATGAAAATTGCAATCAATATTTTAAGTTAAAATCTCATATTATAATTTTTTATTTTAAATTTGATTTTAAAATAATGAAAGGTAATTATTCATTAAACTATACATTAAATTAATATTACTTAGTAATAAGCTTAAGAAATTTTAAGAAGGTTTTTAAAGCAATTTTGAAGCAATTTTTTTCTGCTAAAACTAAATCCTTATTAACTTTATAGTAAATTTATAATTCATTTAAAATTTTTTAAAATTTTAATTTGAATTTAATAGTTTAAAAAATAAATATCCATTATTTCTTTACTTGGTCATAAATAGTTTTTACATGTATGATATTATTGAGTAAACACATTTGTGTATATGTATGTATTTTTCCTTTCAGATAAAATGATTGCAATTGGAAATGCCAAGTGAAATTCATTTTTTTTTAAAATTACGTCCTTATGTTGGCTCTTTTTAGCATAATATGTCTTGCAATACAATAAAGAAAAGAAGTATCTCCAGGAGTGGAGAGTGAAATTCATTGAGAAAAAATATTGGAACTTATGGAGAAAATGCCTAAAATTAAATAACATTTTGTTATGAAAAATAGACTATCTATTGTTCTATTCTATAATAGAATTTATGTCTCTAAATATCTAAAAGTTGCTGCTTTCAATGAAACATTGGTAGTATAAAACCTGTATTTTTTACACATTTAAAGACGAATTTTAAAATATTCATGAAAGTACTAAACTTTTATATCAACATTATTTTCCTACAATGCTAACAATTAAGCACACCATAATTTACAATCCCTTACATAATTTGTATATCTGCATTTTTAATGGTAAAACATGAAATATGCTAAATGCATTTTTAATGGTAGAACATGAAACATGCTTGGAAATGGTAGTTCATACATTTCCAAGTTTTTTTATTGCATGTGAATAAGATATTTTAAATTATTTTAACGCCAAAAATATTTAAAATTTTTTTAGTTATTTTAATGCTAAAAATATTAAAGTTTTGCAGAAAAAAAATTATACAAAAATGGAAGAAAAATCTCATTGTTATTTTGATATTTCTCTCATGAATGCATGATCCAAAAGAAAGTAATTAAAATCTATATTTTACAAAATATGCAATATTGCATACGTCTTTTATTATATTGTAGTTTTTTATCTTGTATTTTTAAAAATCGTTTTGCTTGCAATGTATTTGAATACTAGTGTATGTCATTATGTCATACAAAAGCATAATTTAAAAAAAAATCTTTAGTAATTTGTAAAAAAATTATTCATTTAGTTTAACCTGTTTTTCAGTTATAGATGATTGATTTAAAATGCTTTAACATTAAAAATTAATTTATATATGTATGTATATATTTTTATTTAATGTTTAACAATCCATTTTGTAAATTATGATAGTTATTATATTTATTTCATAACAGATTTAGGGTTATATTTATTTCATAACAAAGAAAATATCCAAAATTATTTTGTATTTGTTTCATTGTATATCAATAATTTATTATTTTTGCCACATTCTTATTAAAATTTTCATAAACTACTGGATAATCATAAATTTACTAACTTAAGTTACTATGTTTTAATTAATTAATTAATGATAACACCATTTTTTAACAAATTACACTTGCTTTTAAATTACAATAAATAGTTCTATTAATTTAATATATATGATTATTCTCCTTGTTACAGACAGATTTGGAATTTGATATCCAGAGGCTGACTGTTTTCTCAATAAATATCCTGCATTCTATGTTCCTAGAATATTATCATATGTTCAAAAACTTGTCCTATAATATGGAATAAATACGTGAAAATTCAGGATGAATTTTCACGTATTTATTCCATGTAATTATATTAGATGTAATATAATTATATGTAATTATATTAGTATTTTTTAGGCTGAATATGATTCCAATACAGAATATAATTACATAGATATCTGATTTCTTGTAGCTTTATTTTTTTTAATAAATAAGACTATCGTTTTTGAAGTATTATTCTTATGAAATTTTTTGGTATTAAAGTTTGTATAAACACTATAATGAGAATACAAATATTAGAGAAATTTTAGTTATTATATGTCTTTTTTTTTATTATTAGATGAAGAGATCCGTAGAAAAAGAACCACGCACAAAAGCAGTCAACTACTCTTGCTTTGCTGTGGTCAAAAGCAAGATCTGAATATGAAATATTTTTATCTGCGGAATAAAAATTTATTGATGTCGATTATTCAAGATTAAAAAGCATTCAATACTTTATATAAATGTCATCCTGTGTTAAGTACGATGATAAACTTACTGCATTTATAAATTAAAAAATGGTCCAGTTGGGCCTTTAATTGAATCAATACATTCTTACTATAATCGATCAAGATCTAAATTTTGCAAAATATATGCATTAAAATGCATATTATCATTTTTATTCTTATTCTAATAGTATTCTTATTTTGTATTATTAAAGTATTCCTTATTTTGTGTTGTGTCAAAAAATTGAGTTTCAGTATTATATTGACATCATAAACATAAGAAGTTTTGTATACATATTTTTATTTAATTTTTTCTGTATTAAAAATTGAATAAATATTTTTTGTATTATCTTGTATTTTATTTTTAATTTCATTCTTAGTTTCATTGAAGTTATTTTCAGTTTAAACTAAACTTGGAAAATATATCATAAAACAAGATTTATTTGCAAAAACATAAGTCAGCTTTGTTAACATCAGAATAATCTGTAAATAATTGTAACTTCAAAAAAGCATATTATCAATATTCAAAAATAAATTTTAAGCTATACTTTAAATAAATATTTTTTTCAAAAGAACTTAAATTATATTTACTTATATAAAATATTTATGTATTTTTTAAATTGTGTACAATTTGTTGTGTTAATAATGCTTGTAAAAGTCAATTTTGTACTTATGGGCCCATAATAAACTAAACTGAAAAATAAGTAGTGTGACGATTTTTTCTTGAGAGTGCTTCACTCAGACGTAAAACTAAATATTTATAAGTTAATGAGATAAATGGCTGAACAAATTGCTTAATATTGTATGTAATTTAAAAACCACTATAATTATCCAAATCAATTAAAATGTCATTCATATTCAACTGTACTGTTATATTATTGACTAAAGAAATCATATCTTTATATTGTAATTGTCAAAAATAAATAAATCCTTAAAATAAAGAATTCAAAACCTAATTTCTGCAATAATTTGTCAATATAAAAAAATCAGCAATACTTCTATAAAACATTGAAATTCACTCTTTTTTCCATCTAATTTATTCCTTTAAACGATATGTTGTTATTCCTCTTAAAAGGAGTAGTTTACCCACGACTTTCAAATGAGTGAATTTCTATCTAAAGATTGGTTGAGTTTTGGGACAATGAAAGAGTGAAATTTCACTCCTTCTGAGTGAAATCCACTCTATTATTTTAAGAGTGTAAGTCAACGGTCATGATGAATGTAAATTGGTTCTTTCTAAGCGAAAATAATTACATAAAAAATGGAAAGTAAAATAGGAGAAATTTTAAAAAGCTACCCCTTATGACATAAAATTCAGTATAAATAAAAAATAATAATAAATAAATTAAATAATAAGTTAAAAATTTTAAATATTCTAAATGACGAGACAGTTAAAAAAATATGCCATAAGAAAAGAAATAAACTACTTGAAGTTTTATACTAATTATAAAATACGAATTTACGATTTCTCAAATGTATGTTCTTTAACCCTTAAATGATAAACTTATTTTTTAATTTTTTGACCAAATAAGGTATTAAATCATTAATAAAATCATTTCAATGAAAAACGAAAGGCTGAATTTGTTGGAGTATAATAGATTACTACTATAACCTTTAAATTATATATTTACGTATTGTATTTCATTATAATATAGAAATCAAACCAAAAAAATAATACTTCTCACATGACTAATCTGTTCCATTTATTTTTTTCTTTACAACAGGAGAAAAAAATTCAAATTAATTAATTGTTCACCTGTTGAAAAAAGCGGAACACAATTAAGAGTGTCAAATGTATTTTTGACGCCTCGTTAATTTGTAAAATTCTAAAATCTCCAAATTGACATCGTGATAGTAGCTACTTTAAAATCTATTTAATAACTTCAGTTTAAAAATATGAGTAATTTTAAACAGAATTCTACAAATCATGACAAATACTTTTCAAATTTCCTCTGTAGATTGTATAATGAAACATATATATCTCTCTCTCTCTCATTTTACAAAACATGATATTTTACAGAAAAATATTTCTGATGAAAAGGTGGCGAAAGAATCACTGAATTTAGCTATATTTCGTCCTTGGCGATCTAGATTTTTAATGTTTATTTTAGCTTAACTGGTTTATAAAAAATTAAAACGTATTTAAGAAAAAGATATTTTTAAATTTTTTACATTAACTTTGCAATAACATTTAACTTTATATAGTCTCTGCTAGGAGATATTGTTATAAAAAATATAGCATACTCTCCCGTTGTTTGCTTTCATCTAAACATGTGTGTGTCCATATGTTATGATTAAACGCCAAACATCATCACCAACTCATATTAATACTAGTTACCAAATTAAATTTTAAAATTCTTTTTCAGTATGTAATTAAATAAATAACTGATCAATTAATTTTTATCTTCATTGTGAAACACGAAGATAATAAAAATTTTATTTTCAATATATACATTGGTGGCAAAAAGTATTGGCACTATATGTTTTTTAACGTTAACTCTTAAGAAAATCATACAATTTTAATAATTTTTTCACAACCAAAAAAGAAATTTACATTGATATAAATGTGCTCCAAAAAATTTTGTTTAACTAATAATTTTATTTTAAAAAATAAATTGTTTAAGTAAGTCAAGTGGAAATAAGTATTGGCACAATTAGTGTTCTTTAAATTTTGTATTAGTTTTGTTTCATTGTTTAGCTAAAATACATAGTGTAAATTGTGAACAAAGTTTCTAAGTGTATAAATTTATATTAATATTTAAATTAACAAGTTATGCCTAAAACAAAAGAACTTGTTATAGGCTCACGTAAAAAAATAATTTTGCTGCAAAATCAAGAAAAAAAAATCGTGATATTGCTGCTTATTTAAATTTAAGTTTTTCCTCAGTGAGAAATGTGTGTAAAAGATATGAAGAACGTGGTATGGTTGAAAACCAAAAGCGCACAGGACTACCAATGAAGCTAAATGCTAGAATGGTGAGAAAAGTTAAGAAAGAAGTCGAAAAAAATAATTATGCCAACGCGAGAAATTTGGCTTATATGGTCGAGTCAGTTTCTGGAGTACAGGTCTCTGAAAGAACAATAAGAAATGTACTGCACTCTGTTGGTCTACATGGCAGAACAGCAAGAAAAAACCTTTTATCAGTGAAATAAATCGTCAGAAATGCTCGCTTTTGCCAAAGAATACATAAACAAACCTCTTAATTTTTGGAAACTGTTGTTTTCACGGACGAAAGCAAGTTTAATGTGTTTGGTTCTGACGGTAAAAAGACAATTTGGAGAAGAAAAAAACGAAGAGTTAGAGAAGAAAAATGTGATTGTTAATATAAAGCACGGAGGTGGGCATGTTATGGTGTGGAGATGTGTTTCATATAATGGTGTTAGAAACCTTGTTTTTATTGAAGGCAATTTGAATGCAGAAGTGTACGTGAACATTTTGCGCGATAATCTGAAAGCAAGTGCTACAAAATGGGGCTTCAAAGTGACTATATGTTTCAGCAGAACAACAACCCCAAACATACTGCACTCAGAGACAAAGAATGGTTACTGTACAATGTACCAAAACAGCTTCACATTCCTCCCCAATCACCACATATAAATATAATTGAAAATTTATGGCATTCTCTAGATGTGATGGTGAGAAAACATTACATTACAGGAAGGAATCATCTTAAACAAATTTTGGCTGAAGAATGGGACAAAATAAGCTTAGACTTGATCCAAAACTTGGTTCACTCAATGCCTAGGCGTCTCCAAGCCATTATTGATGCAAATGGACTTTTTACAAAGTATTAAATTTAAATTAAAATTTGTTTAACGTCAAATGATGAAAATGTGCCAATACTTTTTTCCAAGTATATTTATGTATTTTTTATATTTATAAATAGAATTTAAAATTTAAAATTTTTGTGAAGGGCACATTGTTTCAGTTAATCATATGCATTTTGTTTATTCTAAATTGCATGAATTGTTTTATTTAATAAATTCAAAATTTGCAACAAACTACATGTGTCAATACTTTTTATCGTCACTGTAAATTTCAATTTTTATCTATCGGCATGATTATGAAAAACGTAATCAAAAATTGGTGCAAGTATGATATCCCCCCAAATGATTTCTCACCAAATTTAGCCTCCTTTGTTTTGATTATCGTGTAGCCAGATTTGGTTTTCCTCGTATTTTACATCATTTTTACGTCATATATAAAATTCTTTTCAGTGGCAACAGCATTTGAAATTTTCGTTTTACTTTCAATTCGAACTTTTTGATCTATGTTTGCTGTTGCATTTCGTTGTCGCCAACGTCTAAACATAGTAAACTGTTCTTTTTCTGATTTCTTTTTGTTTATTTATAATTTATATCTTTTTTATATTGTTTATTTATTATATATTTTTTAAATTTATTATTACATTTTTCTTATATGTTTTCAACATCTTAAACTGTTTTTTTTCTACTTTCTTTTTACATATTTATTATTATCTTTTTCTTATATATATTTGTTAATTTATTATTATCTTTTTCTTATATATATTTGTTAATTTATTATTATATTTTTTGTTTATATTTCTCCATAATATCATCGGGCAATTCTACATGTGAGCTTGACGTCATATCAATAAGTCCATAATTGTTATTTTCTTATCTCTTTTACCCATTGTTTTGAATAAAGGCAAATACAATAAAAAATGTTTATATTCATTTTCCATGATAATTTTTTAGATTTTTTAAACTATTATGTGATTTAAAATTTTCTAAAATGCGTATTTTCGAAACTTCGGGAAAATTTCCGAGTTTAAAAACATGCGCTTAACTTGGCGACGATAAAAATTCGCTATGGTTGCCAAGGGGGGATATCCTACTAGTTCCGCGAACATTTGAAATATTAAAGTTAAAAGAGCAAGGGGTTTATTCATTAAGAAAACACATAGGAAAATATTTTGTCCGTGTTTCTGTTTACATCACAGTTAATTCCTTACATTATAAAATATTTTTTACTGCCTATATCTACCGAACATAACCTCCGAAAATTTGCTACAATTGACGAGGCCGACACTTGAGCTGACATCTTTTTTTGCATAAAAAATGAGCTCAGTGACATTAGGCATCAAGAACATATAATTGCATAATCTTTCACGAACGTTGATCACAGTGTTTTCTGGTTAGATTAAAAAAGACAGCAAACGCAAATCGTTAAAAAAAAAGCCAGATGAAAGATTTAGAAATCATTCTAATTAAACAGATTGCGCTAATTGCTGTAGATCGCTCATTATTTTCAAGCAATAAAAATATTCAATGTGTCTAACTAGTAAGTAGAAAATGTTACAAAGCCACCGGAAGGATTTAGAAATCATTCTAATCTTCACCATTTTATAAATATAATAAAAAAGACACCCGTGCATTTATCTACCTCATAATTATCTTATTCATCATTTTTTTTCAATGCACGCATAAGCAAACAGCGTACTTAAACTCTTACATTGAATTTTCAGACCAAAAGATTTCACCACCAGCAATAAAATGTTATACACATCAGAGGAAAATCGAAACTTCTTTTAATTGAATGGGAAAGTCATTTAGAAACTGGTTTATATGGTCACGTCTTTCAAAAGGATGAAGGGGTACTTTCTTCTCTTTTCAACAGACGGATAGTTATGTCTGCTCAAAACAGGTGAAAGTTGTTTGCTATCTCTGAGTTAGTATTTTTTTCACTGCAAAGTAAGTTCATTTTTTCTTTAATAATCTATAATCATATTATTTATTTTCTATATGTTTTTTAATTAATATTAAAATTACAGCATAAATGATAGCTTAGAACTAGTTTGCATTAAATTATTTAGTTGATTATTAATTCAATATTTGTGTATTACATCTAAATTTACTTTAATTTAGATGTAATACACAAATATTGAATTTATTCAGTTGGCCAGAAATCTAATTATGTGAATTTTTAACCATAGAATTATATTATTAATTAAGTATTAATGTCATTAATATTAGGAATTATAGGTTATTTTTACAGAGTGGAAAAATTTTTTTAATATTATTAAAATTTTAAATTATTAAAATTAATTATTTTTAATATTATTAAAATTTTAAAATTTTTTTAGTATTATTTTTTTAATATTAAACTTAAATTGACTATAGAATTTAATGTTGATTTAATCTATATAAGCAAAGAAATTTATCGAAATTTTTATTATTTTGTTTAAATATGCATATGTAATATAAGGATAATAATTAAAGGACGCATACATTTTAATATGATAAAAACAACATAAAATGATATATAAAAAATTTTTTAATTCATAAAAATACAAGTGCATGATTCCGAAAATTTTGTTTATGCAACATATTGAATTTCTTATAGCACAATTGATGAAAAAATCTATTATATCATAATACAGGCATTAAAGGAACTTACAATAAATAAAATGCATGATAAATAAAATGTTAAAAGTAACTCATGACCCAAAAATGTCTACCCACCCATATCATAATTTTTAAACAGAAATATATTAAGGTCAAAAAAAATTTCATTACATATCTTTCGTTATCTTTTATACAAATTTTCTTTGGTATAAGCACTAATTTATTTGCAATTCAGTACAAAGACGTTAGAACATCCTTGAATTTCTTTGTAATGACATCAATTATTAGATTTTTTTTATTTAAATCAATATATCAATAAAAACAATTATCATCAGTTGAAAGTTAATTTTGCTGTAATTAACCATTTACATGCCACCAAAATAAACAGAAACTGTAATCTTGTGGATTATTAATATTTCTTTCTATCTGGCTGTAATCTAGTTTAGCAGTATCAAACATTTTCATTAAAGAAAATCTGTTTCAAAAAGAAAACTGTCTGGTTATCCGAAACGAATTCATTACGAATTCTAATTTCTTAATACATCCTTTTTTTTAATAAACAAGTGTAAGGAATAAAACAACACTATATAATATATGTTACATTTAATAAAAATTTTCATAACATATGTTATAAAAATCTAAATTGAATAATTTTTTGTATGTTGCTCAAATTGCTCATAAATGGCAAATAAAAAGTTTCTCATAATGAATATTAATTAAAATTTGTTTAATTTATTGCTATTTGATACTTGGGAATGCTTAAAAATCAATCTCTTGTTGGTATTTATTGAAAATATATATAAAATTTTTCTGTAAGTGCAGCAAATATAATGTATTTTAATTGATATATAAATCTTTAGTTATAATAAATCTTGTAAGCTACCGTATTTATTTGATCTGGAATATCAAATTGCATATCTCTTTTTAAGTAATCTAAATGTAATTCATGTATATCTTGCTGTCTGTTAAGAATTCTTCTTCGTCTTGGAAAATTATAGCCTGTCTTCTAAGAGAGTTTTATTAATGATCGTCGGTATATATACCCTTAATTAAATGTCACCTTCCAAAGGAGAATAAACTTCTTAATTATCTTATATAAGCCAACTGATTTTCTTAGAACTTTTACAATGACATTTACTTATGGTGACCATTAATTTGAGTTTAAATAAGCTAGTTTCAAACTTACTTCAAATCATTACTTCTTCAGAAGCAATTGAAAGTTTATACGGAGATAGTATAAGCTATATATATATATATAACAATTTTATAATCACTTAATATTTTTAAATAGAGCATAATTTAACATGATATATGAAAATATAATAGTTTTAAGCTGTGATTTAATTTTTGGTTAAGAGGTTTTATTCTTTTATTTTTAAACTGAGGTATTTAAAACGAACTTAGAAAAGTCGATTATTATACATTAATAGAAAATAAAAATTAATGTGTTAATATTATACATTAATAAAGAATAATTCTTTCAGCTATATATTTTCATCTTAATACTTAAATTAATAAACTGTGCAATTTTTCTCTTTATTTTTATTTCTAAACTATTACTAATTTAACTTCAAAAGCATTCCAATACTATACTTATCAAATCTGTATATGATTTTGTGATATTTGACTAAAAGTCATTGAGATAGTATTAAAAGCAACGCATAAAAAAGGAAGACCATAAATAAATTTCTGTAAGATTTTTTTTTATCAAAGTCACATATTTTTTTTTAAGAAAACACAATAAACAATTAAGTTAACATCATATTTGACACAATCATCAGCTTTAGAGATTCGTTTATTTTTTCCGTGAATCATAATCGTTTATACTTAGTCATCGATATAGAAAAACATAAGGTAATAAAACACAATTGTTTAAACTCTTAACAACGACGCCAAATACAAAATGGCCGGAAATGTTTGGGGCCAAATCAAGATACCCCAATAATACCCAGTTTATATTTATTTCAGCTTTATGTAAGTGATAACTATAGTATAGATAATATATCATGGAGTAAAGCCACTACTTATATTGATAGATAACACGTTTTATTGAAATAAGTATGTTTGATCTTTCTAAAAATACCATAACATTGGCAGATATTGATTATGGAAAGAAATCGATGAGCAGAGAATTTCAAAATATCATCATAATCACTTTTCCAATGATGTTTGTAAGGCACTAATTATGGGTCCTTTCTCCGACACTTTTACAACTTACTATAAATTCTATATGTGAGAAAAAGATACTTAAATAATATTTTTAATCTCTAAACTATATTAATATTTGGAAAATTTTTGGTTTTACTCTTTTATGAATGAGTAATTTAATCATAAATCGATGTCCATCTGAGAAGTGCGCTTGTTTCTAGACCTTAAATACTTACGAATTTCGTTTCACTTTTTATACATTAACTTGATGCTGATTAACCAGATGGTCCCTTACTGATAGAAGGTAGATTTAAATCAATATTTTATATAATTTAGACTGAATTTATATTACAAGCTCATAAATTTAAGGCTGTGGTGGCGTGGTTAGTGAGGGCGTTTGTTCTCGTTATCGGAAGGTGGTTAATTCGAATATCTAACCAACTGAAGATACGTTGTATTCGCAAATAGTGGCTGAAGGACATTAAATATGTCATGGTCACAATGTCCACCATGTTAAACGATACCTCTGGAGATGACAGGCTAAGGATGGGGATTTTCTGCTTGTTCCCTGCTACTAAATTACGAAGACCCTCTTTCGAGGCTCTGATGATAGAAACATTTTAAGCTATTGATGTGAAATAGAATAGAATGAAACCTTTTTACTCTCTCTCCCTCTCTCTCTCTCTCCCTCTCTCTCTCCCTCTCTCTCCCCTCTCTCTCTCCCTCTCTCTCCCCTCTCTCTCTCCCTCTCTCCCCCCTCTCTCTCTCCCTCTCTCTCCCCCTCTCTCTCTCTATCATTGCATTTTACATACTTTTTGTGTTTATGATGTTAAATTTGGAAGCTACTTAATGCTCTTTTGCAACCATCAACGCTTTTTTACACATTTTTGCAAAGCTCTAATCAGAATTCAACACCATTTTGTTTATATATCATTAAATCTTAGTGTGCTTTTATTGGCTGAAAACTTCAATACTTACAATTAACATACATTCTTAGTAATTCATCCAAACATTTTTATGGGCAGTAATGCTTATAATTTACATTCTTTAATTTTTTTTTATTTAAAGTCAATAAAATGGTTTTACTATTTCAAAGAAAGAATAGGAAAATTGAGCTTACGATATTAAATAAAAACAAAAATGCATTGTTTAAACAAGATAGGATTCAGTGAAATCAAATAACTCTTTCTTTACATTTTTTATTTATAGTCCAAAGAAGCTTCACAATAGAAATGCAGTCGATTCAAAATCTTTCGTCTTCCAATTTTGTCTTGTTAAGAAAAAATTTAATAAGGGCATTGTGAGTGAAGTAGAAATGGTGACCCTCATTAAGGATATTAGAACATGAAAGTAAATATCCAGTTAACCTTTTTATGACTCGAGAATTGTGAAAGGGATTCAATTTTCCTTTGATTTACTTGATCGAAATGAGTTTTTTCGCCATTATGCCACTCTAATAAACTTTAATATCAGAGGCTTTTTTCATAGCATCTATAAAGTATTCAAACAGAAAAATTAATTCAAAGAAAAGTAATTATATCTTATTTTTAAATATATGTTTTTATTTCTTTCAATCTATTTGTGATAAAACTTTTTTTAACTGCATAAATGCTTATTTAGATAATATCCTTCATGGAGTTAAAATAATTCAAACTAAAATATTAAAATTTTTAATAACTTCAAACTAAAACAAAATTGGAGAAAAATATAAGGTTTTACAATAGGTTAAGTAAACTATTCTTTATATATTTCGTACGATGCCTTTTTCAAGTTTTATATTATCCACAGATGTATATCTATACATTTGTATGCATCTGTGTGTGTACATATAACCTAAAATTATTAATTTGACTAAAAGATTGGAGAATCATCTTTTAAAAAAAAATTGTTTTGATATACAGATATTTTAATTTCACTGGGATAGTACAAATAAAGTAGATGATTAAAAGATTTCTCATTTACTGAATACTTTTATGTATTTTAAATACATAAAATGAATACGTACTAGGAATACAATAAAATTAAATAAAATAAAATTAATAAAATTAAATAAATAAAATAAAATAAGGAATACAATAAAATTAATGAATACAGTAAAATTAAATACATACCAGGCATGCCCGAAGATAAAATAGAATAAATAAATAAAATTGAAATTATTCAAAAAGGAATAAAAATGATTTTGCTCTTGTATACTTAATTAAAATTAAAAAAGTATCCTAAAACATTTTAAAAGAGAAAACAATTATTGCTAATTTTGGCTTTTGTAATAACATTACATGGTTAAAATGTTTTATTTATAGTTCATTACCAGTCTTCTTGACATTATTTGCATGATTATATCATTAGCTTATCAATATCGTTACAAGAGTTGTTACAATATTTACAAACATAACATCTAAACAAATAAGTCAACGTGAAATTTTAAACATTCAGTCAAGATTTAAATCGAACGTTCATGAGGTAGATGATAGCTTAGAATACGTGTTTTTTAAGTAAAGAGAGAATAATTCAAAGAGATATGTTTATTTTTAACAGCATTGGTTGTCTTATAACTAAATTCAAAAAGAAAGTATGTATATGTTCGTGCTTAGTTATATATGTTATTCCTAACTAATTTATTCAAGACAACTTTAAAAATCTCACTTTATCAGGGTTAGAAGGATCGTTTGTAAATACACCCTCATCACTAGCGTGAAGTGAATATTGAAGAAGTTGATTTGTAAAATGTGGGTGTCTGTAGAACAAACTTAAGAGGTAGTAGTAACTTATAGGTCAAACTTAAAAGGTACATTTTCACTATGCTTTGTCAGGCTTTGTCAACGATAATACATTCTATTGCTCTCTAAAAAAATTTAAATATAATCCCTTATATTAATTTGTATTAAATTTTTATTTTCATCTTGAAATTAAAACTTAAAGTATTTACAGAAATATTTATTATAATTGTGAAATTGGACTACCTTTTTTCCTTTTTGCACAACACCAAATGTTTGGTGATTTTTTTTTTTTTTTTTGTTAAATGCTTTATAATCTTGTTTCATCAATTAAAAATATTAATGTAATCGGAATAGTCAAATCACGAAGCTAGATTTGTTCATAAATATTGATGGATATTGACTGTAATTGATATATTTTATTTACTTATGATTTGGTTTAGTGAATCACTTCATTGTCATTTTTTATACACGCAAAGACAAAATTTTCTTAAGGCATATCTTAATGTTCTTGTAAAGGCTGTAAATAAATAAAATAACTAAATAAGTTATTTATTGTCATACAAGATAATTGATTCAAGACGATGTTACTGAATCACTATTACATAGCATTTTCTAGGTTGATAACCAGTTATAATTTTCTTTTAAAAATACCTGTAACTATTATGTGGAACTCAAAACCTCACTATTATTTCTGTGTAACACAGAAAATATTCTCAATTTATAATAATATTTGCTTTATTTAAAGAGTTTTATTAAATATAATATTACTTATAATTAAGAGATCATTATAAATACAATAGAAATTATTAGATTACAATTACAAATTATATTGAAGTTTATTAAGTTAAGATTTCTCTTAGTAGCCCAATCATATAAACTTTAATTTTTAATTAAATTTAAAAATTCTGGTTGTTCAATTAACATCAATTTAATAAAGAGCGGAAACTTGGTACTTTTCTTTCTCAAGCAAACAAAAATTTATTTATAAATAAAAAACATACTCACCAAACAGCATATAAAAAAAGCTAAACTCACTAAAAAAATTTTTATTTAATTTAAAGTAAATTTATTTAAAATTCACTGCTAAAACATTTTTGATCTTCCTAATTTACTTTTGTTGCCAATATTGCAGATACATTTTCGTAAATTAATTAAAGTTTCGAATTTTCGATCGATACAAAAAATAAAAAACAAGAAATAAAAAACATATTCACCAACAGAATATAAAAAAAGCTAAATTCATTAAAAAATTCTTATTTCATTTAAAGTAAATTTATTTAAATTTCACTGCAAAAACTTTTTTGATCTTCATAATTTACTTTTGTTGCCAACACTGCATATATATTTTCGTAAATTAATTAAAGCTTTGAATTTTTGATCGGTGTATAAAATTTGAATGATTTTGCAGTGAATAAGAAAAAGAATATTAGGATAAATAAGAAAAACATTAAATAGAAGAAATTATTTCTACCCCATTGCTTTTTTTAAAGAAGTTCATCTCCGAATAATACGATATTGAATCTAAGGAATTTTAGATATTTAATGGTTTAAAAACTAGTTATGTCAGAGTAACACTCTTCATGTTAAGAAACGAAACGTTTTCTTCGACATATAATGTAAAATTACAAATAAATATTCTAGCATAGAATTTTTTCATCAGCATTTTAAATCCACCAAGTTTTCTGTTCAGAGACGATCTATTTTCGAAATCGTCTGTCATTCAAAAAATAATCGTCTGAAGAAAGGCTGTTCAAAAAATACTCAATGCAGGCGTAACTTCATTTTTTAAATTAATTGCCGCCTTAGGCTACGCTTACCTCTACTGCCCTCGTAGGTCAAAACTCTCTTTGAAAGCATTGGAACTGGGACATGAACTAACTTGTGCTCTCTCTGCTGAGAGGTTATGTAAGCAAAATGAAGATTTCATCAAAGGCAAGTAATCTTGCATAGTAACCAATTACGATTGAAAAGATTTAAGTGAATACTTTCTCTTTTTTTTTACATTGCTGTTCATTTTGTGTCTCTAATCAAACGTCATAATAAAAATTAAAAGCGAAATAATATTAAATATCTATCATCTAATATATGAACAGAATGTTAAAAAAGGTATAAAATGATTCTTTTAAGTAAGTATAAGAAAATAAAATCTATTTTCTCGAAAATTCTTTAATAATCTTGTTATATTTGAATTACAATTTAAATTTATGCATTCATGTTTTTAAAATAAACATGAAAAGTTACAGTCTATAGCTATAGATATAAAATCATTAAAAATTTAATTATCTGAAAAATAATTTAAGAGATTATATAAATTTAACTACAATTTTTTTCTGTATAGAGATTCAATGAAAATAACATTATTCATTAATATGAATTAATTTTATGAAGATAATCTTTATTTTGTTTATATTTTCCTGTTGATTTTGTTAATAATCAAAATTTTAATTAAAAATAATATAATATCAATATCAGTCATAAATTTAAATTAAATCCTAAACAGACAACTTTTAACATAATAAATCTTGGGTTGTAATGAAAGTTTCTACCAAAAAAATTCTTAATTAAGTTAGAAAAAACTTGAAAGCAGAACCTTGAGTGCTATTAGTAATTACTACCAGCATCGAGGATTTTCTGCCAAATTTTTGATAGTTTTTGAAAACCTTCAGCCCTGAAACTTGGTGACTGCGAGTCCAAAAGCAGATTAATTCTATTACAGGCATCTTGAGTGGAATCGAAGATAGCACTAACAAGATGTAACTGCAGGTTTGAAAAAAGGTAAAAGTCCAAGTACGCTATATGATGGGTACAGCAAAAGATCTCATTCGAATCCCGTTATGAGTTCAGCCATGAATTCAGACACATGTGGTTTTGCATTATCTTGGTTTCACAGTACCTTCTTGTGCCAGAACTCAGTTCGAAGTTTGGATTTCATAGCAAAGTCAACAGACTAGCATCTCGCTGTACACTTTATTACTGATGGTCTTAACTTTATCCAGATACTCTTTGTGGATAATACTCCTGAAAATCTCACCAGATAAAATACCGGATATTTTTGGTAGTCAAATTGCGCTTTGTGACTCTACCGACGGTTTCACTAAGAGAAGACAAACACCCTTTTCAGCTCGTGTTGAAATAAATCGGTTTTTCCTTGGAAGTGATGATCCTTCCACAATTTTGTCAATACTTTGATTTTCGAGCAGATTTGTGCAGACATAAACCCGTCTGTTTTTATTTGTTTGTTCATGTGGCTCCCAGCGATTGAATTTGCACCCATGGTAACTCCTCAATGACCGAACACAGGACTTTCGATTCTACAGATTTGATGAGCACGTATATCGCATATTCTCGGTGGATTTTTGCCATCGTTGGGAATCGAATCCCACCCTTCCGTACGGAATGTCGATGCTTTAACCACAAGGCTACCATGAACCGGAAGTTTTCTAAACGTACCAAACGAAAATTAAAATTTTCCCAGCAGACAATGTAGCAAAAGTATCAAAGAGTATCAAATTATGAATACACCAACTTTAAAAATTGAGATATTTAAAGACTTTAAATACGTTTAGCTTAAATTGCTTTTAGCAAAATAACTAAGTTGGGTGCCTGAGTCATAAATACTTTAACGATATTTAACCAGCTCAATTTTTCACCAACTTTTCTTTTATTTTATTTATTTTTTTTTAATTATCAGTCACTTTTTGTTTTGCTTTTTGCACCCATTTATTTATTATTACTTGTACTTTCTGAATTTTTAATTACTTTCTAAAACAATGTTTTTTTTTTGTTTTGTTTCAATAAACATCTTATGTTAAGGTGTCCATCCTATCGATTGAGTATGAAAAATATACTTTTGATAACCAGTTTCTATAGCCCAGCATCCTTTTATGATATAATATAACACTATTGAACTTTTATCTTGTTTAGTTTTCTTTAATACACCGCAATCGTTATCGCATTGTATTGCAGTATTGCAACTTGTACAAGTTACTATTGTAAGTAAAAAAGACTAATGATCATTTATCCTCGTTCCTTTTTTCTTCATAAGTTTTACAGCTGATTTTAAACCACAACTGCCACGGTTAGTTTTCTTCACCTTGACCTCACTAATGCCGAATTCTCCCACCTCCTAACAATAATATACTTTAACCATATTTCCGTATTATTTAGCAATTTCATCTGTTTCCTTATCTTTTCTTCAAGCTTTTGTGGAAAACCATTTTCTTCATTTTCATGTCTGTAGATATGCTGTATTAATCTTAACTGACAGGATTTAATTACTTTTACTCTGTTTAACTATATTTTTTTTTAAATGTTAGGTTCCTTAAAATATTGCTGTAGCTCAGAGTTATATCTTATTCACGAATCATCATTTTTCCTTATTGTATCAAAAATTCTAAAAATTTTTTTTTTTTTTTTTTTTTTTTTTTTGCTTTTTTCAAAAGTCGTTAATTTGTCTTCAATTAAGTTATTTGTTGCTTAGTTCTCAATGCCATGCCATACCAAACTACAAGTCTTACTAAACTAGAGTTGTATTTTCGTTCCATTGCTCAGATGCTTTAATTTAAATTTATCCTCAGCCAAACTATCTAATTTGTTCAAATGTCATCATGTGTATTTGCATAAGCATAATAACCTTACATAAAATGTTTACGGATAACAATTTCTAAAACTCACTGACATTGAGAGATTTTACTGAATAAATTACTTTAATTCCTCCTAGAGTACTAAATTCCAATAATAAAGAGATTAAAAGGACAAGAATCTGATTTAAAAATAATAAAACTAACAAAAATAATAAAGAAAATCTGAAATAAATATACGAAATTGTTTATTATTTACATTTTAAATAATTGGTATGAGCGTTTACAATATATACACCGATTGAAAAAGTTATCTAAATCGATTTTATGTGTCCTTCAAACAACTCCGCTTAAAATACTACTAATCAAGGAAGAAGATAATTTTACTTTGAACAAAATAAAAGTTTTCTACGTGGAGACTCGATTTTTCAATGAATTACTTAGCAAAAAGATTTTATTCTAAACAACACAGAAAGGATTATCTCTGTTTTCAAAACATTTTAGTAATCAAACAACTAAGGTAAACCTAAGCATTTAAAATCTTTATTTTCTGCATTGGAATCCCTTTCTTTTTGAAAGAAGTATTAAAATTGCAATGGCTAACAAAACTTGAAAAACTTCATTAGTTTTAAGCGATAAAATATAGAATAAAAGAAATTATTTAGAAATATTTCTATAATTTTTTTTACTGAAACAACTACTGACTTAAGTATTAAGTTACTTGTACTTCTCCATTAAATAATATATGTGTTGTACTGTAGTAGTCTTGTACCAGCTTGGCTAACAATATGGCGTGCGCTGCTTCACTTTTCCAACTGAATCGTAATTTGGTGTGGAGTCCGACTTCCCCAGTATACACATATAAGTACCCGTTCATAGGGTAGGCAACCATTCACAACACATTCATACAAGGAAAGAAAGACAAAGGAAGGGAAGAGAGAGAGAGAAAGTGAGAAAACAAGAGCATCCATGCTCGAACCGGGATCCGAAGTCAGAACCTCCCTTCTAAATTCAGGCACGCTGAAGACTAAAAACGTAGTAGGCGTCTATATAATATAAAATAATACAAAACAAAAATTTTTGAAGCAGATTGGAAAATTTTGTTTTGCACTATTTCGTAGGTGGCGAGCCAATGACACGCCATTTGCGTTATTGCTAAATAACGGCTTGCGTTATTACTAAAAATAACAAAGTTCACTATGAAGTATTCAAATTAGAGTTAGCCATTGCAACGGAGTGATCGCGCGCCGCTTCATAGGAGGAAGAAGCACTCACTTCTTATTCTCTTTGTCTTAATTTCCGTCACAGATTACAATAATTAATGACGATTACGCCTCGTATCATAACTTTAAAAGTTTACCGAGTCACACTTAAAAATTTTTGAGGACCATGATAGCCTAGTGGTTAGGGCATCGGCTTTTCATTCGGAAGGGAGGAGTTCTATTCAAAATGCCGTCAGAGATCCATTGAGTACATTAGATTTAATTAGCCATATACGCGTTAGTTAAATCTGTGGAATCGAAAATCATGTGGTCGGTCACTGAGCAGTTACCATAGATGAAATGGTGTGGAAGAAAATTTTCCTTCCCTTCCAGATCAAAGTCGAAGCTGAGGAAGTGGATCCTCTGGTGGGGCTATTTACTGTTGAAGATTAGAGCTAAGCCGTACTTTCAGCTTCGTGGTTCCCTGGTTAAACCAAAGACACACCCTACTGATTTAAATTTGCTTAGCCAACGGCATAGTAAGTTTGGATTGTTCAAATGCCATACGTAATAGCATAACAACATGATTTTTAATTCTTATTTAACATGACTGGTTCAACAAAAAACAAAAAGTACAAGATGGTTAAAGTAATAAAAGATTCCAAACTTGATATGCCAAAAAATCTGGCATGATTGGTAAAGGTGAAAAAGCGGTGTCTGTTTTATGTTTTGGAACATAAAATAATGTACACTACTTTCTTGAAGTGATATGTATTCTGGAATGGTATGTAGAACATCATCTGTAAAATAGCATTTTGAAACAAACCACCAATATGTTTGTCAAAAAAGCACACCAAAGCAAAAAGAATTGAGTAAAGTGCAATAAAATACAGAAATAAACACTTGACATCTGTGATTTAATATGTTGGCAAAAATTGCCATACAAGCACTGCAAATATCATTGCTATGCATATTAAACCTTTTCAAGAGGGAAAGTTTTTGAAAGAAACCTGGTTAGCATGTAAGTCCTCAACTTTTTGATGATTTTGGTAATAAAGGTAAAATTATTCAGCGCATCCAAGATACTCCTTTATCTAGAAACACAATAAAAGACAGAATTCTAAAACTTCCCCGAAATGTAACAGATCAATAAAAAAAATAACATTAAATCCACTCCTTTCATACTGCTGTCTTGAAGATAAATACTGATCTCATTAAAAGGGCTCAGTTGTACGGTTGTTAAAAAATCCTAGCTAAGAAAGAAACTCATTTGAAAGAAATTATTTCAGTAATAAAATATGGTGTTCTAAATATGCTGAGGAAAAAAATGGTCTCATTCGCTTATTTCATACAGATCTAGAACATTCTACGCTTGAATTTTACTGAATTATTAACCTACAAATCTTGCATGCTAAAAGTGGCTTTCTCTGTTGATAATGTATTGGCGTTAGTCTCAAAAATAGTCAACTTAATATTGTCCGTTGCAGACTTTAAATAAGGGAAAGTTTGATTTTTTGTTGGATGATGTTAACTCGTCCTATGATGACTTACTGATGTGTAATGTTCGATTGAGCTTCAAAGATTTGTTAACTGTTTGGAAGAAATCAAATCGTTTCAGCAAAACACGGGAAACATTGTCCAATACGCATAGTTTTTGAACAATACGTTGCTTTCAAAATTGGTGTTTCAAGACATGCCAGTATTTCAATGAATTCAACATAATGCTTTAAGGCACAAATGAAATCACGCTTTTGAAGTTAAATTGTATGTTTTCAAGAACGATATTATTACAAAAAACTAAAACTTTATTTCCCAAAAGTGAAAAAGTATCAAAGATTTAAATATACATGAAAAACCAACGAAGAAAAAGTTATTGAAGAACTAATTTCCATAAATGATTCTTCAATCAAATAATATTCAGCTAGATTTTTTTTTCATTTCAAAGAATTATTTGAAACGCTGGAATTTATTATATACTATGATGTGATTTCATTTCATAAACTGAACTTGTTCCAATTCGATTAGTTAGAAATTGAAGTATCTGAAATACAGCTGATTCCTTTCCAGTTTAGTCCGATAAGGATTAAAAAATTTATTGAAAAAAATAGAAGTTAGAATGGATTGAAACGAAAAGATTGACGAGTAATATCAGTAAAAATGACTCTAACTAAATTTTGGCAGCAGATGATTCGACTGTAAACACATTTAGTTGTTTAAAGAATTTGACTCATTCCATATTTTAAAAATATTTTCATCTACTTATGCCTGCTAGTCACATACAGAAATGAATAAGATTAAAAATTCTCTTAGAAATGGTTTGGCAAATGATTCCAATTCGACAGACATTCTACTAAAAGTAACGTTTTACAACCCAATTATAAGTTATTTGTTATCTAAACCGCAACAACAGGATTCATACTAATAATATTTTAATTTGAATTACACATATTACTGTATTTTTTGGTAATAAGTAGAGTTTTTTGAGTATTTAATATTTAATTGTTTTCCCAATAATTATTAAGTCAAAATTACTTAACAGCACGTATATGGCCTCACTAAACATTTCTTTAGAGAAAATGACTAATCTATAAATGTTATTCATTTTTGTACTATTCTATTAATTCATAAACGAAATTTTGTAAATTCTTTCTACATTTATAGTAAGGGGAGTTATTGCGCCAGTAATTTCATAGTTTTTGCCTAAAATAATATCTACTTGCTTAAATCATTTTTTGAGTAATTTGTAATATTGCTCAAAATGAAAAGTGTAGAAATTAAATCTCAAAAAATCGTACTTAGCATGGTAAAATAACAGTTCAATCAAGAATAATGGATTTTTTAATCGTGATTAATTGCCTCATTTGGATGAAAGTGTCAACTAAAATACAGATTAAGAGTATTTTTTAACGTAATAAAATTGATGATGCAATAATGAAAGTAGTGGAAATCAAATTAATCTATCAGTAGTTTTTACTTGGTTTGACCTTTTATCTCCCTCGAAGTCTTAAAAGTTGCTGATTAAGTTTATAAAAAAATCTCAACGTATGCTTTATTTATTAACGCATTGTGGAGAAACTGTTAAAGACACACAGAGAGAGAGAATGGACACTAATCCTAAAATATTCTTCCATTGTAAATCAATAATCTTTTAAGCCTATGGAATTTTCTTTGAAAGATTGGGTAAATTCTTGTGATTATCAATTTTATCTTAAGGGAGATTATGAACAATGATTGAATGCTTGTATAAAACATTACAATTTAAAAAGAAATAAATTTCAAAAGAAGTTTCTAAATTAAAATATTCCTTTTAAATTCTCTAAAATTCGTCAGACGATTATGAATGTAAATTTGCTTTTCATTTAGTGCTTATTTTTATAATATTGGTTTGTAATTCTTTTTATGTATACTTTATAACCTTTTTATACTTCAAGTTTTATATAACGTTAATTAAAATTACATTTTAAAGGAAAAGTATGTAATTTAAGAAAACAATTTACACAATTTTAGATAGAATTATAAATAATTTGGAATGAGTTTCTTCCTAAAATAAATTTTGAATTTTGTTATTGTACTTGTAATTCACATTAAAGTGTGAGATTTAAAATATTTATACACGATATTTATTATATCTTTATTTCATTATTATTCGTTGCTTTTTGATATTTTATAATTGAAGATTTCAACTCAATTTAAACTTGAGTTAACATTGATACGTACATTGCATAGATTTATTATTTCCTTTAAACTTTTTTCTAACAGTGGATCTCCTATAATTTTGTGGTCAATTCTTTCAAAATTAGTACAATAATATTTTGACCTTGTAAAAATTTCAGAAAAATATATTAATCATACGTTTCGGGAATATATATTTCTTTCCTGTTCAAATTAAGGATTAATTCTAAATTATTAAATTAGAATTTAAAAAATAAAGAAATTTCCATTAATAACAGCATTGTTTTTTTGACGATACTGGTATATAAATATTGAATTAGCAGATTAATTATATTCTTCAATTTTTTTCAGTGAATTTAATTTTTTTATAATTCAAAGTAATTTTATTTATTTGACAAATAAGTTATTTTTGACAAAACTGCTCCCTAATTATTTGTTTTTAAGCAAAATAATTGTTGTTGTTACTTATCTCAAGTTGTCTAGCTAGGCTAGACAACCTCCATAAAACCAGAAATATCTAAAATGTCTAAAAAATGTGATGGATCCCGAAAGACATCGTCTTTTTTAGAATGTAGGCAGGTTAAGATATGTCCAGTGGAGGCCATATAAACAAAATAATTATTATGATCAAGCAATGTTTGCAATATTAGATAAAGCATTGTATTATTAAAACTATCCATTTTCTAAATTTTATATGTTTTATCAGACAAAAATTATATACTATTGTTCTCAATAATAAATATTGGGAGTTTAGAATACTAATTTCTCTAACTGCTACAAATTTCTTTAAATAATACCTTTAATATTTGTTGATGTTCCTCGGTCATACAACTTAAATAATTATGACCTAATTTTTTATGATGAAGTGTTTCTTACATTTCGCAATTCCATTTGTGTGTAAATTTACACCAGTCTGCGTGTATCTATATTACTATTGAGATGTTTTATTAGCTACAATTTTTTCTACTGTGAAATGTTTGTTTGTTTCAGTGGGAAAGCTTATTTTACAGTTTTTCTTCCTCAATGACGAAAATTAATAAAAAAATTCATATTATGAGAATAATGATTTTTTATTATGCATTATATTTCATCATATATAAAATCATCATCAAATATAAAATTAAATCGATTTAATTTTCAAATTGATTTGTAGTTCTAAGCAATAATTCATTAAGTCAAAATAATAAAAAATATTACGTTTTAAAATTTTATTCATTTATTCAATTGAAAGAAAGAAAAGCGCTAAAAATTGAGCAGATTTTTAAACCAAATATGCTTGCATTTCATGTGTACTTAAAAAAACAATTCAAAATTCAAAATAGTAAACTTTGTCTTTTAATTACATTTTAAAGAATAAGAATTTTATCCATTGATGTAAAGAACGCGAGATTAAAATTAGAAATATTTACAGCTTTTAACTTAAAATGAAATGTACTTCTGCAACTGAAAATGCATTCCAGTTTATACACAAATTTTTAAATATTAATAATTTATGCACAACTACGAATTTGTGAATAAAATCAAAAAGCAGTTTCGTGTTATTCTTGTGTAAAATTTATTTAAATTTCTTTTTGCATCAGTTTTCAAACTCCAACCATTTTTATATTTAAATATTAACATAAAATAAAATCTGAATTCTTTGAGAAAAACGATTAGAAATGTAGTAAGACTTAATCTGGATGATTTTTTTATATTGGGATAATCTTTAGAATTGAAGAAAATAAATTTTTTTAACAATAAATCATTATTTAAATACATATAGTATTGAAGCTACAAATTACGTCTAATGATAATAAGCGAATTCACGAAATTATATATTCGCATTAATTATATAGAAATAGTTTTAATGTGTGTGGGATTTTTATATTGTAGTAATAAAATTGTTTCATATGCAAATTTCAGTTGATTTGAAAATCCTTTTTTTTTAGTTTAAGTAACATACTTAAGGAAATAAAATAATAGCAATAATGTTTTATAAATTCGAAAGTACAACTTGTATTAAAAATTTTTTTCTTAGTCTACAAATTTTATTGGATCGAATTTTATTTCGATTTGATTTCGGATTTGCAGTTTTTACCTACAATATGTTCTCAAGATTGTTTTAAAGAATGTAAAATTATAAAGGGCCTTTAGATGCGCTTTTTCACTGCGTTAAATCACTTTACGAATGATTCAATGAATTTATTATTTAAATATCGAACTTATTGTCTGCTTGTTCGTTTAAATTCTACCAGAAGACAACCTCTATTTAGTTTCAGAAACGAAAGTCTTAACTATGAAATAAAAAGAAAATAAAGTGATATGAAAACAGAATGTTAGCTATTTTTGTGTACTTATACCCAAATAAACAAAAGCTCAAGGAATAAAAATAAAAAAACTTCTGAATTGAAACTTTATTTCAAATATGGAAACAGGTCTTTCAACTTATGGAAGTGTACATATTTCAAAACATTTCTCAGTTAACAGCTTCGCAGAACAATCCTATACACAATAAAATAAAGTCTCATGTTAACTAAAAACAAATCGAATGAAATCTATAATGTTTGAAAACTCTTTTTTAGATATTATTAATTGGAACTTTTCATTTGTCAATCACTATTTAAGAACAGGACATTTGGTTATTCTCGGAAGCAAAGTTGGCATTCTTCTCATTTGGTTTCCAATGTATTTTGGACAAGTGATGCATTGGAAAAGGAGAAATCGCGTTCCCTAAAAATGGCAAAAACACTATTTTTCCAAAAACCATAAAAGTTGTAAATATCATTTTTTTTTAAATAAAATCGTGGAAATGTAGAAAGAACGAGGGATGCTTTCCATAAATATTTTTCTCTGTCTTCAGCGATAAGATGACCATTTTATATAGAAAAAAAGCTATGTGCTCCTTCCTTAAAGTGAGTATTTAATGACAGTTAAAAATTTCTATTTTAAGCTATAGCCACAGATCAACATCCTTAATATAAGCTTTATTCTGTTCTCAGCTCTTTTTCTTAATTTAACCCCAGGCAAAGTTTTGATCAAATAAAATAAAGAGAGAGATTTTATTTATATATAGATTACAATTAATTTAGTTACTTTAAATATTAAAGGAGAGGTTTTAGGCTTATCTGCTCCAATTCCCTTAAAAAATATTTTATTCTTCAAATACTAACCATAACTCTAATAAAAATGCATTTATTAAAATGTCCAATTTTATTTATACGTTAAGAATATTTTTTAATATATCTTACAGTTATTTCATATTAAATTAATTTTTATGCTGAAACTTAATTTTTTACATTATATTAAGTAAGATTTTATGCGATAATTTTGACTTTTGACGTGTTCATTCTTAATCCATACATTTTAGATACTTATAAATAAGTTGACATGACCTTTAAGATAAATATATATTTTATAAACTATTGATAATGGAGTTATGTCTAATAAAAATGAAATAAGTTAGAAAAAACTATTGTATTTTTTGTTTATTCCATTAATAAATTAAATTTATTAATTTTATTATTAAAAATATATAATAAAATAGTTGCATCAAAATAATACTAAAATAGATAATAATTAAATAATGACATCACACAAAATAAATTAGAGAATTTTTTTTTATTTTGTTAAGGATTTTACCATTGTCATTCAATCCGTATAAAATACCGTTGTAATTTCTCTTCCTGTGAAGTATTATATAATAACAGTATCTAAAATGCGTATTATCGCGGTATGTATACATAATTGTCCAAAAATTACACTTTTAGTTTATTTGACCAAATGTTATTCGAGATATTTTAGTAATAAATGATTGCATGAAAATAACTAAACAATTTTTACTCATTTCTTTAATATCGTACTACCAATGAACCAATAACATTATCAATAAGTTTGAAAACAACATAAAAAAATTTATATTCTTTTATTGAAATAAATCATACAAAGGAGTTGTATTGTTGCCATAGAAACAAAAAGCCGTCTATCTTCCATCCGGCAAAATGGCAGAGATCTATACATAAAAGATACGAAGTCATTTTTTTCATAATTCTCTGGAAAAGATGGAAAACTTCTCATTTAATTTAATATTTTAATAGAAAATACTTATTTTTTTATTTATATAGTATTATCCTATATAACTTGAATGCCGATTGAAGTTATGTATGATTAAATTAGCATCACTATTTGTTAATTTAGTTTAAAATTAAAATAATACTTATGATTTCAAACTTAAAAGATTTTCAAAATTACTTTGAAGAACATTTTCTTTGAATAAATGAAATAAAACAATGTCATTATTCATATTAAAGCTATGTTTAACTTGTCCTTGGGGATGTTAAAACATTCCTATTCCGTTGA
Organism: Latrodectus elegans; assembly: GCA_030067965.1. NCBI lineage: Eukaryota > Metazoa > Arthropoda > Arachnida > Araneae > Theridiidae > Latrodectus > Latrodectus elegans. The sequence goes on from CM057819.1 coordinate 92,531,584, forward strand.
TGCTCGAATTGTTATTTATTAATAATCAGAATGCATTTTATTTAATAACAATAGATTTCAGCTTACTTCACCTCGCTTTTTATAATTTTGTCCCTTATCATTCTGCTCCACTGATATCCTCTTTTGCTTGGGAAAAGTCGCTGTTTTATTAAATGCGCTGGTCTACAAAAGTTAAGGAAAAACATGCTTTTCAAAACTTACCATAAAAAAGGAACAACTTACAGTAAAATTTACAGTTTATATAAATTATAAAAAAAAAACAAATTTATGTGTAAATTATACAAAAATTATCTACTATTTTTATTCGATGGAAAAGAACAAGTACATATGAGTGAGAGAAAAATATACAATCATCCTACTAAGAAATTAGACGTGTAACATTTGTATGTTTTCAACTTATGATAGCGAATTCGTGAACAATAGTTAGTGGTGTCTCTAAATGTCTGAGAGAAGTCATTTAAGACTGTGGTTGGTCGGATGCATGGAAATGGGAATGTCACAAGTTGTTGCTGCTATGCGCCTTAGTGTGCCTCTCAGTGTGGTCCGCTGTCTCTGGAATCAATATCAAACGGAAGTTTCTCTTTTCAAAATATATATATTCCAGGCTGACAATCAGCTACACCTGTAGGAGACCGTTTTATAGTTTGTTTTTTTTTTAATCCGAAGGAGAAAAAGCATTTCTGTGCCACAACTTGTTGCAGACAAATCTGTAGCATCAGAGAGAAGAATATATGCTAGTGCGATGCAAAGGCATCATCACCGTGCAGGTCATTATGCAAGATGACCAGTTGTGTGTGTGTGTCCCTCACCAGACGACAGATAACGGCCTGCTTATCTTGGGCAAGAGGACACGTTTCTTGAGTCACACAGCAATGAGCTTCTATACTTTTTACAGACGACTCCAGATTCGTACGGGAGGGCGATTGAGGAAGTGTACTGACTTCAAGGGAACAAAGCATCAGATACTATCAATCCAACGCTAAGTAAAGACACGGCTACCACGGTGATGGAATAATGGTTTTGGGCAGGGATCTCACTCGATGGTCACTTGTGTTCCAGGGAGAAACTGTGACTGGTGTGAGATATCAGGATGAGATCCTTGATCCATGTGTCCACCGATATGCCTTTGAAATTAGAAATGGTTTCATTCTCTCAACTTCATCGAGTTGTAATTGTTGAGGAATATCTTGAGTGGCTAGATTTGGAGCGAATGGATTGGCCATCTTGATATTCAGACCTAAATCCCATATGCCATCTGTGGGACTTTCATGGTAGACAGATTGCTGCTTTGAGTCCTACTGTAGGAGAGCTTGAAAACAGCTTTCTCCGTGTCTGGTCTTTGCTTCCCATTTCTGTAACCGACAACTTGTTTAACGGCGTGATAAATCGATGTTACAAATGCTTTCTTGCTAGTGGTGGGCATATCCTTAATTAAAACCTTTTGTTATCTTTCTATAACATTTTAACGCATAAAACTGATTATTGTTTCTCCAAAAATAAACTTTTCTTGATCTATGTTTTATGCACATGTTATCCAAATCTGATGTTTCTACTTTCACTCATTTGCAAATTAAGTGCAAAAAATCGGTTTTTCTTTAAAGTTTGTAGGCTAACTTTTCTGTATCCTAAGTCGAAGAAATATCATTAGTGTTAAGCAAAGAAAAAGACAACATTACAAAAATCATTAAATGTTAGAAATCTAAATGTCTATGTCCATATATTAACCATAAAAACAATATCGAAAGTTTTTAAACATACAATGTATAGGATTTATTTTTAAAATATTAGTCTTTATTATTACTTTTAAAAGTTAATACCAAAATTTATCACTTAAATGTAATTATAGCAATATAAATTAGCAGAGCTCAACCAAATTGATAGTTAATTTTTGTCAACTTTATGCAATATTTGTTTGGTTAGTTCGAGCATAAAATTGAAGATTATTTGATATTTGGTCTTGAAAAATGCGATCACAAGCTTCACAAAGAAAAATGAGTCACAAATGCATTGCTGCGGAACAACCAAGTGATCCACAATAGAAAAGGTTTTTTAAAAAAAAGGAATAAGAATGAAATCATCTTTTCTTTTTCAAGCAGTAGCGTTTGACAGCGAAGGTCGCAAGAATTTACACAAACATTTGATTGCGTGTATAAAAAAATAAAATGACGTGAATATTCACAACACTTTTTTACCTGTCTGTGGTTTGATGTATGGATAGGGAGGTATCAGCCAGCGAAGCATTTGGATGCAATCTCAAACGAATAATGTTGTTTTGAATCCTCTGCACCGCAAATAAACTGCGATCCCAGGAATTGCATTTAGCTCACGGTAAGAGATCGTTTTACTTTAATGACATTGCTTAGCAGCAAATTTTATCTTCAGATACAATATGATTAAGCTGTCTAATACTGTATTGGTAAAAATAGAATGAATTCAGCACTTTCAATTTAATTAGATATCTAAGAAACGAGTCTTAAGAAATTAAATGCGCTTTTTGAAAAATCATTTCATGTTTACAAAATACTAATTAGTACAGTGCATGAAATTTTATTTTCTATTCTTTACAGTTTCGTGGGTCTTAAAAACCAGTTCTATTATTTCACTCTTTTTGGGGGTTTAATGTAAAAATACTAACATTTCATTCAACTTACCGGATGTTGACATTTAATTTAATTCATGTTTTCTTTCGATTTTTCTCAATTGTTTTTAATGCCGCGTTCATTAAAATGTTGATTTTATTTTTAATTCCCAATAAGTATTCAAATAAGAGAGTAAAAGTTATGTTAACTTTGGAGCTCTGAATAGCAATTTTTTCTTATTGTAGAAGTATTGCATTGCATAGTTAATAAAAATTCTCGCTTGGTAATAGCAAAATTAATTCAGTATTAATTTGGCTATTACAAGAGAGAATATCGAAAAAGTGTGTGTGTGTGTGTGTGTGTGTGTGTGTGTGTGTGTGTGTGTGTGTGTGTGTGTGTGTGTGTGTGTGTGTGTGTGTGTGTGTGTGTGTGTGTGTGAGTGAGTGAGTGTGTGTGAGTGAGTGAGTGTGTGTGTGTGTGTGTGTGTGTGTGTGTGTGTGCATGTGTGTGTGAGTGAGTGAGTGAGTGAGTGAGTGAGCGAACTAGTTATACGATTACTTGCTACGTTAATTAATAAAGGTACTTTAAATTCATTATTTTATCTACAACAAAATAACATTTAAATAAAAAACGTTTAGAAAAAATTAAAATTTTACCAGCGATCAGTTATATTTGGTTAACATATTTTATTGTTGAAAAATGATGCTGTTTGGCGCCATTTTTCCTTATCAAAAATGTGCATTACGTGTATTTTCTTTTCTATTTAATTATTATAATTTAAAATTTATGAATAATTTTCGTTTAATGTTTACACATTCCTTAGCTGTCCAATTAAATGAAACCTATAAAATTTTATCAAATAAAAGTAAAATCTCTTCTACTGTGTGTGATAGCATTTTAAATACATTCCTAATAACTTTTATTAACTTATTTCTCCTTTTAAACTATCATTTAATATTGTTATTTATAAAATGATGAATGCTGATTTTATCCTCAATGAAATTTTCAGTTCAGTATTCATCAGTACTACAAATATTAAAATGTGAAATTAATAATTTTATAAAACATTCCATTTTTAAAACAAAATTTAATATTATTTTGATGAATATATATATATATATATATATATATATATATATATATATATATATATATATATATATATGAATTTTTTAAAATATATTATACCTAATATACAATCAACAAAAGGTCAATTAAGAACTGATCAAAAATTGGATAAATTTTTTTCATATATTAAGTAACAATATGAAGATGGAACTTGATATTTTTACTTCGTGAAACAAAATTTTTAATTTGTATTTTTATGATTTCAACTTTGAAACAACAGAAAGGTATTTTTCTTACTCTTCATAAAAAGTAGCAATGCGTATACATGGTATCCTTTCCATCTTCATTTTAGAAATGCGTAGATTGACTTTTTTTCATAATGAAGCAAGCAATGAAATTTTACAGTGATCTGTTAAATATTTATATCCAATCACAATTCGATTTCGAACAATTTTCTCGTATTTTATTATAAAAATAAGGTATTGTATGAAACCACTACAGAAATAATGAATTGTAATAATTAGTGAAAATTCAAACTTTCTTATATACTATGCACAGTTGTTATGGAAAAGAACGGTCAAACAGAACAGAAGCTCAGGCAGAATCAAATAGAACAGAATTCAAACAGAAAAAACTGAACAAAAGAACAATGTGAACTAAAACTATTTTCTTGGTAATAGTTTTAAAACATTTAACTACTAATTTCAATACTCCCTTCTTCTTTTTATTAATAATTTCTTTATCAATATTCTAATTATATACTGCCCTACAATAATGGACCGGACAGTAAGATGTGATGCTATTAGTAGAATGTATTCCTTAATAGGAAGATGATCCTCCACATGCAGCTGTAGTTTCATTAGCAATCCTTCACAATATAATCTCATCAAAGTTTCGAAACACACGCGTATAGATATTTGTATCCATTTTAACTGCAAGAATATCATCAACTCAGCTGCAGATTGCAGGCATGGTTCTCTGATCTGAAAACATCTTTCGATGGAATGACTATGGATTCTCGCAAATGTTCGTGGGTCTCAGGTTGGAACTCTAAAATAAACAAGGGAGACGTTATAAATTCACATTGTAATTACATTGCTTGATAGAGGTTGTAATATGATTGTCCTGGATCTAATAATACTCATCAGTTCCTTACAATCATTAGTGTGTAGGATGAACTAGACAGTACAGACGTCATTCAAGTTCACCAGGAACAACATGTGAAGATCCCAGCCATACAACCAAAAATTGCCCTAAAATAAATACACCACTGAACTTGATAACTGGAACGATGTACTCGGGTGAAGGACATTCGCCTGTAATTCGCTATATCTCAGTTTAGTCATCCGAATTGAAGAGCATGGAGCATGATTTGTTGCTCTATAAAACAGTTTTCTACTAATTCAGTTTATGTTTATGTGATAGTTCAGTTTATGTGATGCTAGTACCACATGAACCAATCGGCTTAATTTGATGGGATGAAGTTTAGTTTGACTGTGGTAATACGCATCCATGGTTATCGGATATGTGCAGTTTTTTCTACAAAATATCTGGTACGCTGTAAATAATATTGCTAGTTGAAGCTCATTGTGGATGATTTGGAGTAGTTCTTTAAGTTTATTACTGACCTTGCGTTTCATGGCACATCGATCTCATTCAGTCAGTAAAGAAGAACAACTAAGATGTGCATTCCAGTTTCCATAATATTACACAACATCAACAGCTGACAATTAGGGAAGAGTGATAATGATCATTCTTCTCTAATTATGATAATAGACTTGCTATTAATGTTACAATTAATAATGACACCTCTTACAAAATCATTAAGTTCCTTCCGTTTCAATATAGTGTTATAATTTTACTTGAAACTAAAAATGTTTTCACTTTCTGTATCATAGTTAAACTTTGCCACCCATATGCGAACTATGAATTTGCATAAATTCTGGCATTTGGTAGTTAGGTGTTATACAAATCTTGTCCATTTGTTTAAAATGTATAACTTATAGATAAAAAAAAAGAATTCAAATTCTAAGTGTATGTATTACAAGAAATTTTCTAACCTATGTTTTTTCTATATTTTAGATGATAAAATTTTTGTCTGACCTTATACGCATAATCGTAACTTTAACATGGCCAGTATCAGATTATATCTTGGATTTTTTCTATCGGTTATTCATGGGGAAAACAAAAGTTCTACCTCCAATCGACAACAAAATTTTATTAATGTCTGCCACTGAACTAGCTCAAAAAATTCGTAAAAAGCAGGTAAGATTATTATAATTGTATCGTATTTCATTTGTATCTCCGGAAAATGTATCTTATTTCCTTTAGATCATTTTAAATTTTTAATTAAAAATATCTCCTTATTTCTTATAAATACTTAGTTTGAATTTGATTGCTAAACATCATATATTCTATGAATAAAAAAGTTATTGCCACTGTGATTCTCTAAGTTTCAATTTTTTGATGATACATTATATATTTTAAAGCTTGATGATTGTTAATTATCTGGAGGTAGCAATTATATTAACAAATAACATTATATTTGAAATCTTTACATGAAATACGCTTGATTAAAATAATAACATGATAAGAAAAAGCCTTCTTTCGAAACATGCAAATTGTTTCACAAAAACAAAGTATATTAATTTTTACAGTTGAAAATTTTCACGAAAAACGAACAAAGTTGAGCTCTGATCATTCTTAGTTCAGATTGGGATATTGGAAACCGCAGGGTAATAAACAGCAAAATTATTTTTTAAATGGTTTCCATAATCAACAAATCGATGCAGTGTTAAAAAAATGGAAATCTATAATTCTTTCCCTCCTTTAATAAGGCATTCACTTTTTTTTTTCATTAATAAAAGATAAATTTATATTTGTGATGTTCTTAAATATAACACACATTAAAGGAAAATGACTTTGAGTTTGATGATACACTTTATAACCATTTAAAAATTAAGATCATGAAAATTAATAGCAAAAATCTTAATACTAATTAATGTGTTAATACTCGTTATATCTTTAATACATCCTGTATGGTATTCTTTAATAAGGATAAATGAATAAAAATTAAAATTAATTATATAAATAGTATCTGTCATTAATATTATTAAAGTTAAGTGTTCATTAATGACCTTCCACTTAATTATTTTGCTTAAGATGCTAAGTTGCTTAAAACTTGCTTCAGATGCTAAATTTAAGAAAACTGTATACCTAAATATTAGTTTTTTCTTACAGTTACTAAAATTTATTCCGAATCTTGTACTGCCTGTGAATTTAGAGCACATCTGCACAAATCTGAGAACATAAACCCCAATTTTAACCAACAAACAATCCATATGCTTAGTCAATGCTAATTGCCTAGTTAAATAGCATATGTCTAATATTTATCAATTAATAATACCAATATTTATAAATAACAAATTTGAGAGATGTTTGTTAAAAATTAGGACAAGAAATCTTCACGTAGTAGTTTGGAGCCGAAACCAGAATATTACTTGCAATTAAAAATCATTATGTAATACGCGAAATCTAACATTAATTAAGTAAACACAATGTTCTAAAACCATTATCTTATTTGCACTAATATCTAAAAATTGTAGTGTAAAATGCAAGTGTTTATTGGAAAAATATTTCTTCCATAACGTTAAATGAATTATCAGATGATTGATTTATTGTGCCTATTCAGCCTAAATCAGTAAAGGCTCATTAATAATAAATTTTTCTCATGGTTACCGTTTTATGCACCTTTTTTGGTTTAGCTAACATCTGAACTAGTCATGAGAGCTTATATTGAAAGGTCTAAGATGATTCATCCTTATATCAACGCTGTCACGGATCAACGATATGAAGAAGCCTTAATTGAGGCAATGGAAGTGGACAAATTTTTGGCTAGTACAAAGAAATCTGAAGAAGAAATTGCAAAAGATACACCACTTTTGGGAGTCCCTTTTTCGTGCAAAGAAGCTATTGGTGTAAAAGGTATGTAATAATAAACGTCGAATTCGCTTATCAAAAGATAAACTTTTTGTTTTAAATTTAAACGTACTTTGATTAGAAGATGCAAAAAATCAATTACGATTGTCAAATTTATTTGTTTAATTTTAGTTTCTTTTTAACGATTCTTTAAATTTAATTTTATATTAATTTTCCAGTACAATTTTTAAAACTTGTGCCTCATTTTATTAAAATTCATTCATTTTCAAAGTTTCACTACTCTTCGGAGAGTTTCCATAGCATTATGTAGTCTCATGAACATGTCAACATTTTCAATGATGCTGTATGCATTTCTTTCAAAAAGTTAATGAAGTTAAGCGCCAGCTTTGCTCATTTTAAATTTTAGAGCATCTTATTGTTTGCTATTCGCGAAATTAACGTGAACATTTTGAAATCGCTTTAGCTCTTAAGGAATTTCCATTCTTCCAGAAACTCCAAATGTTTCGACATCATAACATATAGTTATCATATGAATATTTTGTAAATTCTTTGTAACTGGCTACTAACGATGGAAAAACACAGTGAATTTTTCAGTGTAGTTCATTCTATAATATTTTCAGAGAAATGAGTCCCTTCCGAAAAGTGTCATCATCATACATTTTACCTCATGTCAAAAAATTCCATTGTACAAATAATGTTTGCAATAATTGTAATTTGCCTATTTTTTTTTCTTTATATCATGAAGATGAAATAAATCTATGTTTTATGACTTGAGTGGAAGCAATTAAAACGTAAAAGTAGCAATTAAATTTATTGAGTGTAACATTAATATAATTAATGAACTGCAATGGAGATTTCGAACATTCTTGCAAAACTTTTAAGCTATTCTAACTCACGATTTAGAAGCAAATAATTTTATAAAACTATCCATCATCGGAATACTTTCCTAATATTTATTATTTTTAGCGTTATTAAAGGAAAACTATGTTTAATTGAAAAAAATTATTGATATTTTCTACTGAAGAATTTGAAGCTGCAGAGAGGAATTTTTTTAATTCTTTTTTATGACTCCAAACAATTTTATAAACATTTTAATACAAAACTCTAACAAATACATAACGATTTAACAACAAATCATAAAATAACAAAACAGGAATCAACAAAACTTATGTTTTAGCCTTAGGTATCGCTGATTATCATCACAATCTAGCAAAAAAAAAGTGAGAAACAGAATAAACTAGTAGGCTTACTATTTATATAGATTAGGTAACGTCAACGTAACGTCATCTCCAGAATGCTGCTGCCACACTACTAAAGTAAATTTCCCGCAACATATGTTCTGATGTGAATTTTTCCTTTTTAAATTTTGTATCTGTTGTTATTGCTACTTATGACACTCGGATAAGTCAAGGTTTTTATGCTGTTGGCTATACGAATTTAAGTCAGTAGGGTGCATTTTTCGTTTAACCAGAGCACCACGAAAGTACGACTTTGCTCTTGAAATTCTCCGATAGATGGCACCACCAGAGGATCCATTCCCTCAATTTTGACATTGATATATAGGGGTAGGAAATTTTCTCCAGACAATTACACCCATGTTAACTGTTCAACGACCGACTACAGGACTTCCGATTCCACAGATTTAACGGAAAGTCGATGCCCTAACCACTAGGCAACCATGGCCCAAATTTTGTATCTACTTTCTATAGGTGAAACTTCTGAAATAAGTTTAACACTTCAGAAACATTTTATGAACATCCGCGAAATTATTGAGAAATATTGCAATTTCTAACCTTTATAATAAAGTGTCTAGCTTAATAATCTTGAGTTTAATATTCGAACTCGTCTATCTTTTTAAGCTCATTGTTTGTATTGATTTCAAATCCATTTTGAAGTGTTAATTCCTTATTGAATATGATCTTGTGTGCAAAAGGAAACCATTAAATGTCAAATCCAACTTTCTTATCAATAGAATTCAATAATAAATATGTTCATATTTGATAACTTTTTTTTTATTTTTGCTGCACAGCATAAAAACAAGTTACAAACTTTCCAAATATATGTCAACCTTTTCATTCGTAGAACTACAAAATAATCTTTTCAATAAAAAGATTTTTTTTTATTTTCCTCGACACTTATCTAACAGAGTATATTCTCTACAGCATTCTACTTCTTACGCTTTATTTTCTTTTGAGTTTGAAAGAGCTTTCCCCTTCATGAGAGTTCTAAATTAAAGTGAAAATTATATTTTGAAAAAAAATATTTGTATAAATCTGTAACTTTAAATTCACATTCAATAAATTTCAAATTTAATTGGCTTTTTTAAGTATCTTAGTTTGAAATTCCCGTCTTCGTCTCATGTCTATTTTGTGATTTTTCATGTGTTTTATTTGTATTATTCTTTGTATTTGCCCATCCATTGGAAATAAAAATAAAAGTATCTGAGTAATATTCTAAAAACATAAAATTGGAGCAAGAGATTACACTTTACACTCTTTTTACTAACACAGAATGTTTTAAAATGGAATAATATTCGCGTGTATTAATATTTTTCAATTTTTTTACATAAACCTTACAAACTTTTAATTGATGAGAACTTTAAGTGTGTTCAAATAATTTTCAAATTAATTATTGACATGGTTTATCTTAGGATTAATTCTGAGTAAAAAAATCGTATAATTTCTTTACAATATCTTGTTCTAAATTTTAAAAAATGTATAGCTTAAATATTGGTCATTTTATAGTTTCAATTATATAGATTTTAAATAATATGTAGGTACATTTTAATAAAAAATCAGTATAAACATTTTTTGAAAAAAAAAAGAAAGAAATTCATTTTTTTACAGCAAATTTTATTGAAAAATTTAATGTATATTTTTTATTTAGATGGTTTTTTTTATATGATTACACACAACAATCATGCCCAATTCACGTAAAGATAAATAACTCTTTTAATCAATATAATATTTCAGAAATACATAAACAAATTATGAAAAGAAATCACTTTAAAGACAGAAAATTCTTATTCCGTTGTGTTGTATGTGAAAAAGTTTTATAATTAAGGCTTTTTCATAATGTTATATTTTCAATTAATATTATAAAAATGATTGAGATATAAAATATTGAGAATATAAAATGTTATGAAATAAATACAAAATTTGATACATCTCCTTTATATAAATTTAATACAGCTTTTTATGAGCCGCTTACCCTGTCTAGTGGTCAGAATTCCTGACTGCGGATAGGTCCTGGGTTCGAACCCAGTTCGGGCATGAATGCATTTTCTATCCTACCTATTCTCTGTCTTTGTCCTCTCTTTGTATGAATGGGTTATGAATGGCTGCCTACTCTATAAACGGGTACCTATGGCATGTGTGCACTGAGGAAATCGGACTCCACGCCAAAATATGGTTCAGTTGGAAAAGTGGAGCAGCCCACCCTATATTGTCAGCCTAGCTGACACTCGACAACAACAGCTTCTTATGTGTTATTTTTGTAGTATCTCTTTATGACGCAATTATTTGGAATGTCCATTTTTAATCTTAGCAATAGTTTGCCTGTTTTTATGAAGTAAAAATTATGCACGTGTATATGCTATTTAATATATAACAATACAAATTTTTATCACGTAACATAAGTTATTAAACATATAAAATTTGTATACAGAAAGGTTATTGATTAGTAAAACATAAATTTCAAAAATAAAACATGAATTTCTTCTTTTTATATTTTTTCATTCAGTATCATTTAAATTTTATATTTTTTCCTTTTCAAAATACAATGTAAGAAAGATAAAAGTGGCATTCATTTATGAAAACATGCTTAGTTGTTTAGAATTTGTTTAGTGTTTGCTGTTTCGCTTTGTATAATATATAACATGTAACAGCTGAAATAATCTACCTATATAAATTATTCTCCTTGAAAACGTATTTAACTAATAGCTGCGTGTCAGCTAATTATTCGATTTAGCAAAGCAAAATAAAACCCATCATCGTTAAAGGCAAACGATTTCATTGAAAGTCGTGTAGCAATGATTCGACTTACAATGCCTAACCAAACCTTCCTTCAATCTAAATAATCGTGAATCAATCCTTCGGAAACTATTACTCAATGCTCACTTTTCTCAATGACTCACTGGTAATTCATTGTCATTTTTTCTCTCTTTTTTACAAAAAGCATCACGCGAAATAATTATTCATGTAGGTCAAGATTTTCTGTGGTATGAAACAGGTTTCATACCTCAGAAAATTAAACCATCATACGCGATTGATTGTTTATAAAATAAATAGAAAAAAGAAAAAAATTGTAATTTTTTGTGTTCTTAATACATACATTATCTTTCTCTCTCGTCAAAAAACTATAACAATGTATTTAAGAAATAAATACCACATTAGGAAACTTTCAAATGATTGTGTTTAAGTTATAATAAGGTTTAAAGAATTAGTGTATATTTATGCATAATGTTTTCAACTGACTAAACGTATAATTTTTTTAACATTTTAAATTAAATTACTATTTGATACACATCATAAGATCGCAAAGAAACGTGGTTATAAATTTCCTATCCTGAGTTTATAATTATATTGTTAATACATATCATATATTGAATTGAACTATTGAAGCCTATTTTTTATTTAAATTTTTCTACAGTTTTACTTTTTTAAATGTGTTTAAAGTTTAGTTTTTTAATAAATTGTAAAATTTCATAAATATCAACATTTTAAATGAAATAATTACTAATAATTTAATATTTTCTGATTGTTTTAAGTATAAGCTGCATAGTGGTAATACCACCGAAAATTTTATATTCTAATATACTTTCAATTTGCAAAATCTTATCATTTTAGTTCAATAATGAAATAAATGCGTAGCACAATGTGTGATGAATTTTTTACTAGATTCTGATAATTTATAATAAGTTTTCTCTAGATTTGTGTGCGTCTGAATCAAGGCATAAAATTTTAATTTCATAAAATGTTATTAATATTATTTATATATAGCATATGCTAATATTGTTGTAATATATTTTTCAAGCAATTTTTGCTTTTATGTTTTTTTTTTTCTTGCTTTTAAAAGATATAAATCTTACGAAAATGACACTCAGTTCATTACGAAAATTCAACCATCAAGAAATTACACCGGAGTTAATTTTTAGAATAACAAATGATATTATCTTGTTAAAACTGAAAACTGAAGCTCATTGGCATTTTGTAAAATACATTCAATGTTATATTTCATGAAAATTTTTAGCATTCAAATTATAAAAAAAATATAGTGCTCCATTCAAGTATACGATTCCTATGATAAAGATCTTACCTCTTGAATCAAAACTTGCTTAAGCAGTACTCAGTTAATGCTTACAGAAATTAAGTTCTTTCAGAAACATTGTGTTTCATATCAGTACTACATCCACCTGGACCACATGGCTTTTCCCTTTATATTCTGATGTACGAACACATTTTTCAAAACGATGCATCCTGAATTTGCTGGCATAAATATCTATGAAAAATGTTTCTTGATAAAAATTTGCAGACGAATATCTCAATGTGTACAAAATATTTATTTATTTACATAAATTTAATATTGATCTAAAGACGATTTTTTCTTAAATCTTTATTTTTCTAATAGATAATTATTTTTTGGAAATATTGATGCTTTATCCGAGTTTTATTTAAATAATATCCATATTTAATATAATAGTTTATTATTTTTAGTAATTTTAATCGTTATCGAGCCATATTTAATAGTTTTAACCATTGCATGACTTTCTATGAAAATGTAAAGCAAACTTGTTCGAAAAAATACGATAAATATCGCTTGATAAAACGAAATCATTTATTGAAAATAATGAGAGAACAACTAAATTGTTCTGTAGTTTAGAGAAAGTGTTTGAAACTTGTTTTAAATGTATAAGCATTGTTATTTTTAACTATAATTATATTTAAGACAGTAAAAAATATATTAAGAAAAGAAATTTATATACTTTACAAAACAATATATAGAAAACAAATAACACTTTTTTTTAATATTACAATGGTAAAAAAGCAGTGAGATTTTAAAACCTCTTATTTAAATTTACAAAATTATTAATGTATTATGAGGCAAATGAAATTTAAATATCAGTTCGTTATAATATTTTAGAAAAAAAAATATGTAGTATTTTTTCAGATATATATTTATTATTCATAAAGCTTTTTAGCTAAAATTTATATTTAATTTGCAAAATAATAAACTCTAAAAATAATATAGAGTATATTTTAATTAAACAGTTAAAATTAATCAGTACTATGTTATTATGTCTTATACTATGTTATTATATTAATTAATCATTGAGAAATAATAATTTCTATAAAGGAAAAATTGTTATGTTTGCTCTTATAAATATAATTCGGTAATACAAAATTATTTTTACTATTGCACATTTTATAATATGTCTATTGATGTCAATAGTATAGTTTCTTTAAATATTTTTACAGTAGCACTAAACTTTAGCAAAATTATTCTTCCTTCGTGTTTAGTTTTCTCATATTAAAATTACATTCCCACATTTTATTATATTTACTTAAAAACGTATAACAAGCGAACACAAATTTACATTGCATTTATTTGCGGGCTGCTAATTATACATATTCATTTAGGCATGCTATGCACTGTAGGCATGGTACGTTTTAAGGATCGAAAAGCCGAGAAAGATTCGAGTGCAGCTGATCTCTATAAGAAAGCAGGTGCCATCCCACTAACAGTGACAAACATTCCAGAATACTGCATGTGGTGGGAGAGTGCTAATGTTGTTTTCGGAAGAACGAAAAATCCTTACGATAACACCAGGTCTGTCGGCGGAAGTACAGGTAATATATTTCTATCTCAAACTTCCATATGCAAAATGCTCTTATGCAATTCAAAGTCTGTCTTTCCATAAATTGATTCTGAACAGACTATAAAATATCGGATATTTTGTCATAAAATGGTTTAAAATTGCTCAAGATTCATGGGCACCCAAACAAACATTTGCGTGACAGATTTCGACCTCTACTAAGAAGGCCTTAAGGTCATAACTATGTGTAATGGAATGTTTGCATGCTTTGTAACATTGGCATTGAAGTGAATGTAATTCCAGTTTTAAATTACTTTTAAAAATCATATTTGAGATTTTTGTGTGGGTGTATTTTAACTTGTTCATTTGCTCTACTCTCAACATTTTTATGCGTATACTGTAATGAGCCTTTGATGTAATTATGATGTATCACGAATTAAATTTTAGATGTAAGCACCTTTCCTTCACTGATAATAAAGTAGTTTGTACAACATTAGTCAAGTAAATTGTATTCTCCATGACAAACATCATTCAGAGATATTTCTTTTTCAGGAAAATTATTAATTATGAGTGCATATTCATTTATATTACATAATGTACCAATCTCTATAATAATATGTCAACTTTCTTCATGGTCATGTATAGCATTTCATCCAATAAATGTGATAATGTTTATCCAATGATAATTGTCCTTAATTTTCAGAAATTGTATTAAAAAAGAATTATTCAGTATTACACAATAAATAATAAGATAAAATAATACAATAATTTTTGATATTTTAATGAATGTTAAAACTTTAAAATTAATAGAAGTTATAGTTCATTTTATAAGCTAAAATTAATTAAATAATCTTAAAGATAATATATTGTGTTTTAACTAGTATTTTAATACGCTATTTTGGTTTAAACTAATGTAGTACAGTAGACGACCTTTTTAACAAATCAATAAAATAGTTCTTAAAATCGAAGTTTCTAGAAACAAAAAAATAAGTTTGAGATCTTAAAACTATTTTTTTCACCAAACTGCACAATTTTTATAAATAAAGTACTTTAAAAAATTATTTAGTATGCACTATAATAAGAAAAATATATGTAAAATAAAATTCATACTTAAAAACAATTCTTTTATTTTACAAATAAAAAATCTCACAAAAAATCTCATTTTTTAATTTTAATTTTTTTTTTTTTTTTTTTTTTTACGGGGCAACATTTTTTTTTCCTCTCAAAAAAAGTATTTCAGTCTTGTTTGTTATTCATCTGCTTCCTTTGTTGACGGTTACTGAAAAATATTATTTTTTTCTTTTTTGATATTTAAAAGTTGTTTTCCATTCTCATTCATTATGTTGTCAATCATTTAATAATCCAATAACTATACTTGCGAACAAATTACATCTAATTTCACATTTAAAAGTTCCTCACAGAAAATTTTAAGCAACAGTGGATTTCTTTGTCGAAATTCTTGAATAACGATCTCATTACTCTTGGTTTTCTGTAGTAACGATGTTTTCTTCAATGAAAAAGTCAAAATAACCTATTTTGACAAAATATTGTTTTTTCTACAACAACATTCCAAGCTTATATAGACAAATGCATTGCGCCTAGAATGTCAATTTCATAAGACGAAGATATTTGCAAAAGTATCTTGAGATATTATGATCCTGAAGGTATTAATTATACTCTGAATCATGAGCTATAAGATTAGACAGAAGAAATCCCACACGAATTTCTTAAATTCAAGATTTCTTACTAGTAATGCAATTAGTTAACCACAATTCAAAAGACTTAAGATTTTCCAATAAAAAAAGTAGACGCAAACGAAAAAAGTACATGCAAACAAAAGATATATAAAAAATAAGTTCATAAAAAAGAGATTTTTCAAAATTCTTGTTCTTAAATAGGAATTATTATTGGGCCTATGGAGACATTAATAACCCGTCACTAATTCGTAGAATCGTGAGTGTTCGTAGATTGGCCTTTGTAACAACAAGCGTCTACTGGATAATATTGTCTGATAGATTTTATAGATATTTCAAATTATATAAAATTCTATTTGATCAGAAAAGCATGAAAACAGTAAAAGAAGTTTAAAAATGTTTTTAGAGAATCTATTTCTTGGAAATATTAATAGAAATTTAGTACAAAACCAAATACTAAAATATAATAACTTTGTATAAATTAAATGATAACTTTAAATTTTAGTATAGTTGAATGCAATTATAAAGTTAAATAATAATTATACCAATGGAGAAGTTAGAAATATTCCTTCAAATAGACAAAAAAAATGCTTTAAAATTATTCTGGTTAAAAATTGCTATGCTTGGATGATCGGAGGTTTTCCTAGATGAAAACATTTGCAATAATTGGAATTTTATTTCCATTTTAGCATTGTCTGTTATACTATTATGTAGTAAGTGATTTTTGACCAGAAAGAAATTTAGTATTTGTGGAACTTTTCCCTTTTTAATAATTGAATAACCTTTCATAAATTAGTTAAAAAGGAACACTTTTATGTTCATTATTTAAAGTTTATGTGCTGTTCTCTTAATACATGAATTATAAATATTTTATTAATGATATGAAGGAAATATGCCCATACAGGTAAATTTCCATCAAAAGAATTATAATTCTTTATATGCACAAGTTTCAGTTTAAAATATTACAATTTTTAGACAAAGCATTTTATTAAAACTTTAAGTAATACTTGATTTTAAAAACCAATATTAATTTAGAATTTTTATAATTGTAAATTTTTCTAGCAACAATTGAAAATGTTTCTAATTATTGATTTGCCTAAAATTTCTTCTGTTTTATTTTAAATCAATATGTTTAAGACAATGAAAAACTAAATTATAGGTTTTTCAAATAAAATACAATATTATTTTTAAACTTTATAAAACGAAAAGAAATTTTAATGCATGAGAAAGCTCGTGTTATTACAAAACTCTTCACTATTGTTTGTAACAATGCACCATATATCACCTTAAAGTAATGAAGTAAGTTTCTTAATTTTTTCTAACATATAGGTGATATAAAACGTCAAAATAAAGAACCAGTTTAGGAAAACATATCGAAATTGACGTCTAAAGCAGCGTAGCTGCATTTATGTAATAATATTTTAAAGGAAAATACCTGAATATTTTTTGTTTTTCGTAAATACTTTAACAAAATATAAAAAATAAGCAATAATTTGATGAATAAAAATACTAAAATCTCGAAACGTTAAAAAAAATGTTTAATGACATAGTCTTTTGCATTAAAAGTCACTAAAAAAATTTCATTATTCTTACAAATACATAAAACATTTTATAAATATAAACACGTATATATAAATTTAAAATTTCAATATGATTTTTGAAATTCTGTTTCAATTATTCTAGTTTATCAGACATTTCTTCAAGTAGAACTGAAACACAAAATATAATTCTTTAAAATTCAGCAATTATTATTTAAATTTTTATTTAAAACATGTATGAATATTGTTTCGAAATAACATTTAAAACAGCCCCACGTGTAAATGATATGATTTACTTATAGAAACTGGCATGTCTTTGTAAAAGGACTTTTACAAACGCTTATTGCATCTTCATGTGAAATATTAAAAATATAATCCAAATTCTCTTAAAAAAATAATTGCGAGTAGCCTTAATTGAATATGAAAACATTTTACTTTTTTAATTTCTTTACATTTTACGAAATAGTCAATCATAACTATTATTTCTTTTTTTTAACTGCTTAGCTCTATTGCTCTCGTTGTGTTTAGTTATATACTATTATAGAACTTCATAGTACTTTATTCCCTAATTTTTTTCTTCTAACATCTTCTTTTTCATTTTTTATAGGTGTTTTCACCTTACTTCTAAAATTTCAGCTTTGAGATTTCTCTTTTTTGTGACTATATAATTTTTCTTTCGAAAATCGATTTGACTGTATAGTATTTTTCGGTTAGCGAACATAATCTGTTACAAGGCTATGTTAACTATCCCATTTGTTTTTTAACCGATCATGGATTCATCATAGATTGTCAAATCGATCGATTCGTTCTGAAGATGCTAAAAATTAAATTAAAAAAGGACGTATAATTTCTTAGTAAGTTAATTTAAAAAAATAATTCATACATATAGTATTGCATATTAATCAATCGTTTTCATTTTTTGTTTATAGAGCATTAAAGAACATGTCCAGCATCGATTGCTTTTATCTCTTTTTCAGGATTTTCCGGAAGGGATTAATAGTAGTGTCGTTGTAATGATCCCCTAACTTACTGACTCAGCTTTGTTTAGTGTGTCATTCTAAGACTATTGTTCTGATATCCTCCCACTTCTAAAGATCTTTAATGACAGATATCGGCATTGGTCCGAATTCGGTTTTGAATAAAATAAAAAGCAGTTTCAATGGATAGTCAACTTCGGTTTTGAATAAAACCGAAACTCATGGTCTACTTTGGCTATAAATATTCCATTGGAAAAAAAAATGTTTTTCCAATGGAATATTTATAGCCAATTTAGAACTTTGAAGTTTTATAGGCAAGCAATATAATTCCAGAAGGAAAACGATTTTTGTCCATCGGGTTTGGCAACTGTGAGCATTATGCTTCAAGAGCAAAGTGTTCCTTAGAATTTTAGTTCGTATCCGCATGTTTTTCGATAACAAACTAAAACAAATTCTAGCGAAAATCGTTTGTGAAAATATAAAGAAATTAACTTATTTATTATTTTCGATTCCTATACATGTTGAACGAATTTTGAATGCCAAATTTTAAGCTATAATTTTCAAATTTTCCTGTCATGGAAAGTGTACAAAATTCTTTTATATACCTTAACGCACACCTCATTAATTCGAAACAAAAATTTTAAGTATAAAAAAACATTTTATTGAAATAAGTGGAGAAATATTTCTAGCATACTTCTTTTCATAAGAATAAATTCATCTTTGAGCTATTTTACGAAAAATATTAAAATTAATATGATATGAGCGGATTTTTAACTATGCAAAAAATAATTTCTTTTAATCTACTTTTTGTATTTCCAGTGCTTCGATGTAATTTCATATAAGTATTTTTGTTTCTTTATTCTTCCTTTCGCAGAACACTTCTTTAACTTCTATTTTCATTAATAATCCTAATAATACACACTCTGTTTTGGGCAGAGGAAACTCGAATATTTTTTTATTATTGTTTATCACAAAAGTAGGAAAAATATTTTATATGGATATTAGAAAAATATTACTTTCCAGTTGTATACTATGTAAGGAAACGTGGTATTTTGCTATATGATTACTTTTTGATAGACTATTTATATCATAATTTTCTGCAGAAACTATGATTAATTTTCATTTTGAATTAATACCAATTCTCATAGATATTTTGTAAAGATAAATGTGTTGTAATTTGAAAAAACTTAACAGCACACTTTCCTTAATCAATAAAATGATTTCTTTAAATTATTTCAAGTAATATACTTTTAACACCCCATAGCGAATAATCGAGAGGAGAAAACCCGTTAAATATTGCATTCCAGAAATTATTACGTTCATGTGTTGCAAGTGAGAAAACCTGAAAAACTTTGAAGTACCAATCCCGATTTAAAAATAATTAATTTAAAAATAATTTTTAGATTATCATCCAACTAAATTTAAAAATAATTTTTAGATTATCATTTTTCCTATGTGTAACAATGTCATTAATAATATGTCGAATTTTCTCTATTTAAAAAAATAGCTTTTTTCACTTCAGTTACAAATTTATTTCTGAAGCACATTCATTCTTTCGATATCGTTTGACGAAATTTTTGATACGGTAATTATCATATGGTAACTAAATGTATTCAATTTGCATATTTTTATATCATAAAATTGTTTGTTAGTGACCCAACCAAAAAAAGTGGAATTTTAGATGTTAATTCTATTTAAATGAATATAAAAATGGAATCACGTAACTATAATAATTATTTTACATAAAATAATTTTTATATTTAAGTGCTTCCATTTTTAAATGTATAGATCATTTATTACATAATTAAGAGTATGTTAGTAATGGATAATTTTTGTTCTTTTCCGACAGAATCATTTAGAGACTTTAAAATCCAAAAACCATATTGCTTGCCAAAAAATTAAAAGAATAAGGTGTTAAATACACGAAATTCGAGTTTATTAAATATATGGAAATATATGAAACTTTGGAAATTGCAATGCTTGATAAAAGAAAACATCGGAAATTTTTGTTTGTTTCATAGACACCAAATTTTTTATGCCCATTCACCAACTTTACATGCGTGTATAACTTCTTTATAATTTTTTTTTTTTTTTTATTTCATGAAAGGATACTTTTGTGATAAGGCTTATGTTCAATAAATTTCCTTAATCTGTACCCATATATGTTTATAGAATATCTAATAATAAACTGAAAAGTTTAATTGTTATTAAATGACATTAAAGTCCGTATCTAAATGTTTTGTTACCACTCACAATCATTTGCCTGTATTTTGAAAGCGTCCATTATGTAAAACGAGGATAATATTACAAATTGTCCCTAAAAATTGCCTGATACGATATTTTTTTATTTGTTATGATTTATTTAGTCACACATATGCATTAAAAATAAAATTTCAACTAATTACCTATATTATAATAAAAAATATTATTCATTTTAAACACAACAAGATACTATTCTTTTAAATTTCAACCGAACATTTTCCCGTTATGTAAAACGAAGAAAATATTACAAATTATTTCTAAAAATTGCACAATATGATATTTATTGATAATTTATGATGTATTTAGTCACACTTATGTGTTAGAACTATATTTAAATTTGAATTAATTACTTGAAGACGAAAGATATTCATTTTAAATACAACAAGATACTATTCCTTTTAAATACAAGATAGCTTTTAGACGTTATCCCTTCCAAATTTCAACCGAACATTTTTTTCCAGTTATGCAAAATATTACAAATTGTTTCTAAAAATTGCACGATAGGATATTCATTGATTTGTTACGATGTATTTAGTCACAAATATGTGTTAGAATTGTATTTAAATATAAGATTTAAATTATTTATCTGAAGAAAAAAAAAGGTACTATTCCTTTTAAACATAGCATATTCATATTTTAATGTCATCATCATTAATAAGATTTTAATTTCCTATCGAATAATCTTTATTTCAGGTGGAGAAGGAGCTATCTTGACATCGGCAGGTGCTGTCATTGGTATAGGAAATGACATTGCGGGTAGTATTCGAATTCCTGCTTCATTCTGTGGAATTTATGGACACAAACCCTCGGCTGGTATGGATAATAGCAACTCATATAATTATAGAAACACAATAGAAATTATTAAATTACGAAATAATTTAAGAGCGTGTGAATCAATTCAATTAAACAATCTCCTTCTGAATAACAATTGGCTGAAGTAAATTTAAAGTAAAGATCACACCAAAGCAACAGCATTGCAATTAAAGCATGTAAGCACAAGCCATGTAATTAAAATACAAAATCATTGCAATCAAATTTAATGAATCTTCCAAATTAAATAATAAAAAAAGCTGTTAATTGAAAGACAAGTACTTTTAATATTTTCATTCTTAAATCAAATAATATATCTTGAATTTATATGTTGTTTTTCAATTAATTTTAGAGAATGGTGGATGGACAAAATTTTTTCTCTTATGAAACAAATAGAATGCGATGGAAAAAGTATCTCAAAACAGCCTCTAAATAATATCGACCCATAATTTTCTTTCACTGGAAAAAAAAATTATTTATCTTTAAATCGGAAATATTTTTTTATTTTATATTACATCAATAAAAAGACTTACTACATGGGAATAAGAATGATCAAAAGCAAATACTTTGATAACATTTTTTACTCCACGAATCTTATAGAATTTACAAAAAATCTATGGCAGATATAAATTTGTTTACGAAGCTAATGAAAGGTAGAAGGTATAAAATAAAAAATCTAGCAGTTCAGCAGTTTTGAAAATAAGCCATCTAGGCTTATTTTCAAAACTGCTGAACTCATCCTTGATATAAAGTCAAAAATGGTTCAATTGAACTGTGATTTCTCGTGCTTCAGATTTTATATATCTTCCACAAATATTTAAGCAGTTCAGAATTTTGTGTAGAACTCTAGAAGCTTGGGAGTAATTATTGAGCATTAATGACGAATATAAAGTCTAATGTATTATTTTGATTATAATGCTTATTTCATTCATTTTATGGTCTGAAATATCTTTCCATAATTTTCGAAATCAATTTTTGCTCCAAAGAACATTGTTTTAAAAATGTGCACTGAAATTTACTTTCATATCTATTTAAATTTAAAAATGCATGGATTTTTTGGTTGAAATAATTTTATTCTAGAACATAACAGATGCCAAGCTTTAAGCACACTTTACTATGGTATATAAATAAATTATCTGATGATAAAACTCTATATTTTCTATTTATTGAGAACTGTTCCGATAATGCATCAAGTTCCTACAACAAACAAAGTATTTGCTAACATTCGAAGATTTATTACAAGGGGTGTTCAAACGAAAAGGTGCGAATTGTCGTAACAACGTAACCGTTAACCTATTTGTCTATGCTGCTATGATCTCCCATAGCAAGAAAGACAGAATTGCGATTAGAATCTTCGTCGTGGATTGGAGCATGCGCAGAAGACAGCAGAGGCTCTAATCAAGAACGCTATCCAATTAATGCGGCAGTACGTGTGAGGATAGGGTGACATTAAACACAGAAAAATTATTAACTCCGACGCGTCCATCAACAACAAAAAAATCAAGATTGCTCACGGAGGATGTGGTTCTGCTCCATAATAACGCAAGTCCACACGTCTCCCAGGTCACAAGGGTCTAACTGGCCGAGTGGGAGGAGCCTGACCATCTGCTTTACATCCCAGACATGTCACCCAGTGATTTCCATGTGTTTGGTCTCTTGAAAAGACATCTAAAAGGTAAGCGTTTCAACTCAGACGACGAACTCAAGGACGGGGGGAAAGATTGGATCTCGTCACGGTCACAGGAATTCTTCAGCTCCTTAATCAACGGGATTGTTGTGCTCGGGCCAATAGTGTATACTTTGAATAAAGTCTTCATTTATACCAACAGAGTTGTTTCGTACCTTTTCATTTGAACGTTCTTGTATTTGAATGTTCTCCAGCATAATTTTCTTTTCAGAAAACTGGATTTCTTGTGTAATATATGAATGTGATTCACAACCTTTATCGAAGACTCTCTTGTTATTCTTGTCTAGATTATGATATTTTTCTGAGAGAAGACCTTGAATTTTTCCTGATGGGTTCATGGATAACCTACGTTCTATGAGGTCTTGTCAATATATTTTCCTTTTTTATGAAAACTGTTTATGTTACCCATCATCTGACGACATAGTTTGAAAAGAATTTACCTTAAAATTCTGCAATATCCACAATTCTCACCATCTCAATAAAAAATGCATAATTCATTGATTGCAACTCATTTTCATCCATAAGTTTACTTGATATGAATGCCAATAATTCAAGAACAACAGATTTGTATGTGTTTTAAAAACATTTAATTGTAATTAATTAATTTACTAGATAGGAAGAAATTTTCTAAGTTCTTTGATTATCTTGTAAAAATAAATAAATGAATTATACACACGTACAAGACATTCATTTCTAACATCAGTTGTATTGCTGTTGTTACTTAGGTAAAATAATTTAAGCCATGTAAAAAAAATTTTTTTTTGCTTTATAGGTACAAATACTGATGAAATAAGATAATCTATACTAGAAAGTATACACATTTTTCTAAAGTAAACATACTACGGCATTTCGCTTCGTTGACTTCGCATCAGTTTGATATGGAGAAATAATGCAATTTTACTCAAAGATATTTTTCTGTTACAGGAATTATTTCAAATAAATTGGCTTGTCTGGAGGATCTTGATGATGACTATTTTGATAAATTTATTAGTACTGGTCCAATGTGTCGTTACGCTGAAGATCTTCCTTTGTTAACCAGAGTTTTGGCTAATAATCATAAGAATGTACGCTGGGATGATAAGGTAAGCTTATCGTTTCCACTTTAAACTTATCAAGTCTCTCTGATAAGTATTTTAAATTTTTATGTCCTGATTGCATAGAATTTTAAAGTGAAGAAAATTTAATGTATGTTTTTGTTTGTAAAGTTATATAATGTTATTTATGTAGAAACACAGAAAAATTCTATGCATAAAATTAATCTTAAAGTATTTATTGTACAGTAATAGATGTTAAAATAAAATATCCATAAATTGTATAATTATGCTGCTTTTTAGATGTATATTTTCCTTCTGTCAATTTAAAAATTAAACTTCATCGTTAATGTGAACTCTTTATTCTTAATGCATTTTTTTTTTACTTTTACTTTTCGGCAATAAAATGGATTTAATGTAAATAAACTTTGATATAAATGAGAAAAATGTTTTTATTAATTAATGTGATTAATTATATCATAGTTTAAAGACCACTTTTTTAGTGTTGGGAATAAATTATTCTATTATTCTTAAGGAACATCTCTTCTCCGATAATTACATAAATGAAACTATTAAATCAACTTTGAGAACAGTCAAAAATTCAGTGTAAACAAATGTATTATAAATATTATTCGCCTATTTTTATTTTATTAATATTCTCTAACAAGAAAAACAAAATAAAAAATTCTCAGTTTTGTGATTCAAATATTTTTATTCATGGTATGAATAAGTGATATCTGGATATTGACTGACAGTCGTGCTTCAATCCAGCATCTTTTAAATTGGAGCACTGTTGGAGATCAAACTAGCCTGGACATACTAAATCTTCTTGAGAGACTGTCACCCGAACACACAGTGCATTTCCAATAGATCCCTTCACACGTGGGAGTAGAGGGGAATGAAAGAGCGGATTTCTTGTCCAGATCGGAGTCAGAGGAGGGAGTAAACCCAGGAAGAGAGCTCACATTTAGTGAGATTTCTTCCCTGGTAAAGACTGAATTCTCAATAAGCTTTTGAAAATTCCTTCCAACCATCCATGGTACTTAGCCAAAAAACCGGGTGAGACCTTCAATCTTAGATCAAGATCTTATCAAACTGCTTAAATTTTCTCCGAACTTCATTTTTTCGAAATTTCTTGAATCATTTTCTTATCATCGAAATTTTCATCTTCTATTATTTCAACAGTAGATTCCATTTCTGGTTGCTTAGTGAAACCAGCGTGATGGAAGGATTTCTTGATATTATTTTCAATCATGTCATTGTGCATATTATTTTTACAAGATATAAAACTGTAAGAATATCTACATAATCTTCACCTTCATCCAATGCAGAAACAATTCTTTGCAAAAGCTATTTCCTGTAATTACATTTGAAGTTCATGACGATTTCTTGATCCTGAGGGATCAGAGTAAAGTTGGTAGCAAAATATTCCACGGAAATTGACTTGAAACCTTTTATCTGAAGATGCGCCGCATAGTTATCAATCGTTCGGACAATTTACCTGCATTTAATTGTCATTTGCTTATTCAACCAACGTAACCATTCCTCGAAAATAACAGAGGTCATCTACTATTTAGAATCATTTTTATAGGTAAAGGTTTGATACCTTTAAAACACCTCGGGTTTTTCAATTTACCAATTGCTAAGAGAGGAAGTTTTTCAGTGCCAGACATATTTGCGCACAAAAGAGAAGTAGGTATGCTGCCCTCCACTTTCAGTTTCGTGTTTGAAAATTAAAGAACTGGCAGGTTTCATCCTATAAAATAGTCCAATCTCATCTGCATTAAAAATATTGTCTGGATTATGTTTTCCGTAATGCATTTCAATTTTCTTCTTTCCATTTCTAATTCCAAGATTCTTTTGTTAATATCTCAATTTTCCCCACAAATCTTCCAGAATCTAAGACCGTATTCTTAATTTAAACTTTTACAACAACCAGCTTGACGCTTTGAATACAGTTTCGTCAATATGCATTTGCTGAATAAAATTACCTTGGACTTAATAAATTTCCACCTATTGGAATATTTTTGAACGCCTTTTTTTAACTATTTGTATAATCCCACTTCTAAAATTTTTCATAGCGAAATCAATTTTTAAATGGTTTGGCACTCAATTATTTTTATCAGAATCAAATCCCAGCCTCTAATTATGCCAAACAATATGCTTTCAGGGATTTTAAACTACATTTCAATCTGATTTTTTTTCATCGCTTTTTTATCTACCTTTTTTAAAATGTTTACTTTGGTTTCTAATGATATCGCATTGCGTATGTTTTAAGCTGCCATCTCGTTCAATGGCGAAGATGCAATTCTTGTTCGTAAGTGTAATTTGTACAGACAAAAAAACAAATCGACACACATTTCGCGAAGCAAACTTTCTTTGGAAAAATACCTCAAAAAATAACTGTTGAAATCAGACATTGTATTGAAATTAGATGATACTGGATTTCCGTTATATTGGAAGCAAAATATTGTAGCGTGCTTAAGAAAAAAGTTGGGGATTTTATCGTTGGTATTTATAAAAGAAGGATCTTAATGTTGGTCGTTAAAATGAGCTTCGACAGTAATTTCAAAATGCAGAAGCATTGACTGAATGTGTACATTTAATTGTTGAGACGAATGACGTTTTCAAGTAAATTAGCTCCTCTTAATAGAAAAACAAAACGTCCGATAATCAATAAGGATGAGCCAATAACTGATAGGAAATAAATATGTTAAGTATACATGGTTGCAAAAAATTTATAGCCATTCATAGATTTCATACGTTCAAATAATGCAGGAATTTTCATTACACTATGTAACTGGCTCAAAATTTCTCCCAAATGCTTTGAGGAACATTTTGAAAAAATTCTTCAGAAGATTTCTGAAAACTAGGTAAATCAAATCATCATCGTGTCACGTTGATTCAAATTCTATATTCGTTCTCAATATTAAGAATTTAAAAACTTTTGATATTTCAATGTGCATTTGAACAAATAATTTTCAACCAGTTTTAATGAGATAAAATATTTTCGATTTTATATGCAGAAATAAGAAACAATTTGTGATAATTTCGTAAAATTATAGAAGAAAACTCAAGTAAAAATGTATAATTATCATTCCGCAATTTAATCTCTACATACAAATATGAGTCAAAAATTTTTGATAAAAGATTTGGATCAAAATTTTAAAATCAGTTCCAATAATGTATCTTTGAAACTTTGTGTGGTTAAAATAATTAGAATAAAGAAATTCTCCGTTATAAAAAATATATATTAAAAATTCTTATGTCATTATAGAACTTGAGTTTCTATTGGTGATACAACACTGATAATCATTCAAGAAAAAAATATAGCTTTCATGAATATTAACTTGTATTTCACTTAACTCTAATATTTGTTTTATTATTTATCATTCATTTTAATCATTAACTTTATCGTTTAAGGTCGACTTCAAGAAAGTCAAATTTTATTACATGGAAGAAATTCCAGGTTTACTGACAGGAGCTATTCCAGAGATCAAATCAGTTATCAGAGAAGTTAGTATAATCAATATTTCGAAGTATTTTATAGTGATTGTAAAAAAATTCTTTATATTAAAATTATCAGTTACATGAGAATATAGAACGGGTGCTCTTATAATCTGACTATATTAAATAGAAAATTTAGTTTAAATTAAAAAAAATTTTTAATGAAATAATTTCTTATTTGAAAAAAATATTTCTTAACACAGTTAAAAGAAAAATATTATCTGAAAAATGCATAAAATACTTAAATCATGCTTCTGTACTAGTAAACTTCAAAAAAAAAAAAAATAAATAATAATAATAATAATAAATGCTTAAAAAAAACAGGAAATTAGGATTCTT
Organism: Latrodectus elegans; assembly: GCA_030067965.1. Classification (NCBI taxonomy): domain Eukaryota; kingdom Metazoa; phylum Arthropoda; class Arachnida; order Araneae; family Theridiidae; genus Latrodectus; species Latrodectus elegans. Next base: position 92,559,829 of record CM057819.1, read on the forward strand.
CGGTGGTTGCAATTGCATTCAGTTTTAATTTACTGGTAAAAAATGGAAAAAAGTATACTCATTACATTTAATTTTTAAGTAATTTAATTTTAGAATATCACAAAAATACATAAAAAGGAAAAAATCTACTTTTATACTAAAGTTTTTATTTTGTAAAACAAAAACTTCCACTGAAATTTTCTAATTATAAGATATTATTTCATAATAAATGTTTTAGTTTAGTTTCTTCTTAATGAGATTTTTTATTTAAAGTAAAAGTAAATGAGACTTATCACTTATAAAATGTAAAATAAGAACATATAATAAGAGAAAGTAAAATAAGTATTATTAACAGAGTGTGTGTAAAGTATATATAAGAAAATATACTTTATACCTTCACACACATATAAGGGATGGGAATTAGGCATATAAACATGCAGTTTGTGTTATCACTCATAATTAAAATAATTAATTCACAGCTCTTTGTACTTTCTATTTGATCCAAATTATTTCTATCGGTTGCATAGGAATGGTACTAAGAGCTTAATTCAATAAAAAAAAAATATCCGAATAATTCCAGAATACATAATACAACAATAATGACATCAATATACTTATTTTAAGAATACGAACAAAATTAATTTAAAATTCATTAAAAATAATGAAATTGATATTAACTAAGCTTCAAAATTTTATGTATACCAAAAGATACCAAAGATAAAAATTAACTTGATGCAGTTTTAATAAATCTTCGTATTCACATATAAAGTTTATAAGTTCCATTTACATTTTTAAATTTTCTATATTTTTATTTTTATGCGTAATTAAATGGTAGGATAATGAGCTTAGTATATTCATACGTTCCTAAGATTATAAATCGGATTCAAGTGCTATAATATTGCTTGAAGAATTGCTATCATGTAGTATGCTTCTCGTTTAGATGATTTCTTCTCATTTAGCAATCCTTCAAATTATGCATTTATCTTCCTAATAATTAAGTGTATTATTGGAAAGGGAAGAATTTTCACAACTTTTATAAAATTTTAACAAAAATCACTCGAATAGTATATATTTCGGTAAAGACAATTTATTAGTTATTATAAAATATAATGTCCATCAATTGGTATTATTAATGTCCACTCATATAAAATAATTTGTTAAAATCATTTTTAGAATTGTTTTGAAAGCAAGTACATTTTAAAATAAAATTATTAGCTTGTAGAATATATATATATATATATATATATATATATATATATATATATATATATATATATATATATATATATATATATATATATATATATATATATATATATATATATATATATATATATATATATATATATATATATATATATATATATATATATATATATATTTATATATATATATTTATATATATATATTTATATATATATATATATATATATATATATATATATATATATTTATATATATATATATATATATATATATATATATATATATATATATATATATATATATATATATATATATATATATATATATATATTTATATATATATATATATATATATATATATATATTTATATATATATATATATATATATATATATATATATATATATATATATATATATATATATACATATATTTATATATATATATATATATATATACATATATATTTATATATATATATATATATATATATATATTATATATATATATATATATATATATATATATATATATATATATATATATATATATATATATATATATATATATATATAATTATTTATTACATTTTTTGCCAAAATATTCAAATTTATTTTAAATTTAGAACAACCAATTTAATGATTTCACTTAATATAATACTCAAGCCTACATCAGAAGACATAAGTCACCAATGGCTACTTAAAAACAGCAGAAAATAAAATATTAAAATCAGGAAATAACTAATTAAAGATAATAAATATATGAGGTTTTATATAAATATTGAGTTTTTTATTTATATTAATTTTAAGTAACTTACAATATAATGTGAAATGAACACATGTATAAAAAAATATACTGAATATATTTTATTTGTATGCGTACATGCAAATCACTTCTTTTAAAAAAAATGTCACGAGATAAGAATCTCTAAATAATATTTAGAGTACACATACTGTAAAATGTAAAAACAGTTATTCAAATTGCAAAGTTATTTTTAATATTTTAAAATTTAATTTTGAAATTATGTCGATATATTTCCTGTTAATATGGAATTTTTTTATTGTAAAAGTACAAGCGTAAACGTATTGTGAAAAAATGCTTAGTAAACATAATATAAAAAGAATAATTTTAAAAAATATGTTAAATTTAAAAAAATTACTTGATTATTACCTAACACACAAATTTAGAAATTCTTGTTTTCATAAAGCATTTTAAAACTCTTTTTTTTATATTTTTTATTATTTTATTAATTATATTTTTAATTATTATGAATTTATCTAATTTTGAATATCCAATAATAAAATAATCTTGCTAATAAGCTGAATGGTATTTATTTTGCTATAAACTGCTTGTAGTAAAAATGGAAAATTATTGAAAAGAAAAAGAAAATATTTTAGTATACATTTAATGCGCGAATATATAATTTTCATGCAAAATAATCTTACTTTGAGGAAAATTTTTCACTTAAAGTTTTTACAATATATAAGTAAAGATTAAAAAGCACACTAATTTTCGTTTAGGGTGTATAAAGATTAGATATCTGTAATGTTCTTATAAAATCTAATACAAAATTTGCATGTTTCAGGCTGCCAAACACTTTGAACAAGAGTATGGAGTTAAGGCTGTGAAAATCAACGTAGAAGAAATGCAGTATGCCTTTCCAATTTGGGAATGCAAATTACTAGAAGCCGGTGCTCCTGCTTTCAAAGAACTGATTGGGGGCGAAAAGGGCCTTAACATCTATTCCGAGCTGATCAAGTGTTTATTTCGCTGCTCTGATCATACTTTGCCAGCCATTTACTTCGCAATCGTTGACAGGAGGGACAAAGACGCTTTTTACTACAAGTGCCTCGATCTTTATGATAAATTAAAAAAGAAGCTCGATGACATTCTCGAAGGAGATGCAATTTTGTTCTTACCGACACAGCGGGAGACTCCTCCGCATTACCTCATGACGATTCCTAAATACAAGAACATAGGATACACCTGCATATTCAGCATTTTAGGATTTCCCTCCACGCAAATACCAGCTGGTCTTTGCAATGGTCTGCCTATTGGCATACAGGCTATCAGCAGGCCTAATCAAGATCACTTAACTATCGCCACTGCTTTGGAATTAGATAAAGTATTCAGTGGCTGGATACCACCTTGCCAAATCAATGTATAAAAAAAACTGCCGTAGAACTACTGCAAAAAATATTAAGTCATTCTGGCAATTTTTTAATATGCGCCAAGTCACATAAATCAAGCACGTTTATTATCACAGCACAATTTCACTATATAAAAGCCGATTTGGTATTCATATGAATCTTCGACAATATCTGCCAAAATTTAAAAATTACACTTGCCTTGATTTGTGATGAAACAACAAATGATAATTCAAAAATAAATTTTTTACTTCTCACATGAATATGACAGTTAATTAATAGATTGAATGTTTCTTGCAAATTATGGTAGAAAGATGTTTATAAAAAACAGAGCACAATATTTTTCATTGATATTTTACATATTTCAATGAATAAAAATTTTAATATAATTATATCGATTTATATAAAATAACAAAAAAATTTTAAAATTTACTTGGCTTAAAATTATTATAACACCAAAATAATTTAAAACTATGCAGAAGATAATAAGAAATTAGAAGTTTGGATGCTAAAAAAATATGTAAGCCATTATTTGATTAAATTCAATGAGAAACTATAAGTAATTTTCTTTGCTTTTTTTCACGTGAACATAAAATTACATTTTGGGAGAGAAAAATAACCTTAAAAAAATATATAAATTGAATTAAATAATGTTATATTTCTAATAATTAAAAAATAAATACGTTCTTAACGAAAATTAAAGTCTGCTTTGAATATCTTTCATTGCTTTGAATTTAGAAATTTTTAATATTTGTATTTAACTAGAACTTAAAATAAACATTTGAAGATATATGAATCAATATTTTAAAAGAGAAAGTATGTTAAAAATATGAATAAATCATATTCCTAATAGTATTTTTATTGTTATTCTTGTGTCTAAAAAATACTTAAAATACTGGTGTAGCATAACACTTTACTACAACCCAAATTTTTAATAAAGAGAATCAATGTATTTCATTTGATGTATTACTTTTCTAAGAACAAATCTCTGAAAAGGTTTCAATTTTTTTAAAATCACAAGGAAATAAGCAAAATCTCTAAAATTTTAGTTCAAATTTAGATCTATTTTCTTTCCATGACAAATAAGAATTCGTTGCATCACATTTTATAAATTTATAACAAATTTAAAAAAAGTATTTTGTGCTATTGACACATATATAAATCAATTATAATAAATAGAATTATTCAACTTAAAAATACTTTTTTTTTATTATCCCAAAGAAATAATCTATATATAATAATGGTTCTCATTTAATTTCCCAAGATTCTAGTTAAAAAAATCTTTTTGAATTTAGACATCAAGCTTACCCAAAAATTTGCAGATCTGCACAGCAAATGAAAATTTTAAAAACATGGGAAATAGACAAGAATTGTGAAATTTACAATTTTACTCGACAATATATTTCAGAAAACTATAATAGACACTTATTAATCCCATTTACTATTCCTTATATACATTATTTACACACTGAGGTGAATCATATTTATTCAAAAATGCAGAAAAAAGAACATGAGCATATTCTTAAATAAATAAATAAATTTATTTTTAATAATAATAGATAAAAAACAATAATTAAAAAATACATTACTGAAACATAGAAGAGCTTTTAAATTCATTGATAACTAGGATAAAAAAAATTTTAACAATTACTCCAAGATTAGCTGCAAGAATTCTGAGAATTACGAAGATACTACTATCAATTTTTTTTTTTCCAAATAAAGAAAAACCTTTGCACAAGATATTAATTAAAAATACTTTCAAAACTAGTTATACAGTATAACATTGTAAGTACTTGCTTTATATTTATGTCTTTTATATTAATACCGATTAGTTTCTTTGTGTATTTTGAAACTAAATCATTTCGTCATTAAATTGATACAAACATGACTTCGTTTTTGCGTATTTTATGTATATCAGTCAATTAATATAATACAATGGATGATCGGTTTACGAACAGTTCAGACTACGAACAAATCGGACAACGAACACAAATTCGGATAAAAGAGTGAACTAAAACGAATTTTAACGAACATTTCTTGACTCTCGGGGCATAATGTGCAGGGTTGCCAAATACATAGATCAAAAATTGTTTTTCATCTTCCTTGAATTATGTTGCTTGCCTATTGAACTTCAAAGTTCTATATTGAAAAAAAAAAAAAAAATTCCCCATCCCCTCCTAATAGAATGTTTATAGCCAAAGTAGACCAGTTTTGGTTTTGATATCAAAATCAACATTGATATTTTGAGTGCTTCCCCTGCCCTTTTGTTCATTCACTTTATTCTACGTAGTCTTGAGTAACAAATTCCACAGACGGCAACAACAAGGTTATCAATCGCTTTACAACGATAATGCTATTAATTACCTGGGGAAAATGATGAAAAAGAGAGGAAAGCAATCGTCATTGCGCATGGTCTTTAACGCTCTATGAACAAAAAACGAAAAGGTCTGATTAACATGCAAATCTATATGTATGTATCATTTTTCTGTAAACTCAATAATAAATTATACATCCCCTTTTTTAATTTCATTTTTAGTGTCTCCAGAAAGAATTAATCGATTTTACATAAAAATCTATGGTAAATCGATGATCGGTTCGGATAGCGAGCATAGTCTTGTAACTGATTATGTTCGTTAACCGATCACTCACTGTATACATTTTTTTTCCCTTTTAATCCGAAATACTTTTAACAAAGAAAAAAGTAGGATTTGCTGGAGAAGCGTATTCTATAATTATTACAGGATATTGCTATGGAACATATATGGTAGGGAGCGACTTCTTAAATAACTGGTTCCGGTGGACTAATAATTATGTTTGTCTGGAATGGAAACTTTATTCATAATTAAAACCTGTTAAGAATATCTCAAAAATGAAAGATATTATATTCAAAAGGCAAAATAAACATTAAAAGTGTTAAATAATAATCTGTATCTACAAAACGTTATAAAACAGATGTTTCATTACACTATGAGAGATTGTAAATACATGCATAATTGAACAAAATACGAGTTTTGGATTACTTGATTTTGTAATTTAGCAAAAAAGATCGATTTATCATTTGTTTTTAATTTCACTCATTAATGGTAGGATTTTGTGTTTATACACAGGCAAGTTTTTCAGGCAAAATTTAACATGGAAAACATTTCTAAAGTATTTCAATATGAAAAGTTTATAATTGTTAATAAAATTTGAGTTTTGGAAATTTTCAAACATTTGATTGAAGATTGATTCATTAAATGCTATTAAGAAATCTTTTAAGCGCTAAAATAAAAACATTTTTAGGGAAAACCCATTCAAGATTTATTGAAAGAAAATATGTAAGTGAAAAAGTTTCAATATTTTATGGTGCATCATTTCTATAATAAATTAAGTTATATGATCATGACTTTAAATACAGAATATTACTTCATTTTACGTTAATTTATAATAAAAAAGTACAATGAGTAAATATTAATTTTCTCAACCAGTGTATATATAAAGGATTATACACTACTGGCCATTAAAATTGCTACACCAGGAAGAAATGCAGGTAACAAAATGATATTTATTGGACAAATATATTATACTAGAAATAACAAGTGATTAAATTTTCAAAAAATTTGGCAGGATAGATCCTGAGAAATTAGTACCCAGAACAACCACCTTTGACAGTAATAACAGCAGTTATACGCCTGGGCATTGAGTCAAACAGAGATTGGATTGCATGTACAGGTACAGATGCCCATGCAGCCTCAACACGATGCCACAGTTCATCAACCGTAGTGACTGGCGTTTGGTGACGAGCCAGTCGCTCGGCAACCATTGACCAGACGTTTTCTATTGGTAAAAGATCTGGAGAACGTGCTGGCCAGGGCAACAGCCGAACATGTTCCGTATCAAGGAAGGTCCGTACCATACTGGCAACATGCGGTCGGGCATTATGCTGCTGAAACGTAGGGTTTCGCAAGGCTCGAATAAAGGGTTGAGCCACGGGTCGTAACACACCATAAATGTAACGTGCACTGTTCAAAGCACCGTCAATGCGAACAAGAGGTGACCGAGACGTGTATCCAATGTCACCCCATACCATCACGCCAGGTGATGGGCCAGTATGACGATGAAGAATGCACGCTGCTAGTGTGCGTTCACCACGATGCCGCCAAACACGGATGCGACCATCATGATGCTGTACACAGAACCTGGATTCATCTGAAAAGATGACGTCTCGCCATTCGTGCGCCCAAGTTCGTCGTTGATCACACCATTGAAGGCGCTCTTGTCTATGACGCAGCGTCAAGGGAAGCCGCAGCCATGGTCTCCGAGCTGAGAGTCCATGCTGCTGCAAACGTCGTTGAACTGTTCGTGCAGACACTTGTTGTCTTCCAAAAGACCCCGTTTCTTGACTCACGGCTCGTGACGTGGTTGCACGATCCATTAGGGCCATGCCGATAATATGCCTGTCTTCTCGGCTGCTAGTGATAGGTGGCCGTTGAGATCCAGCATGGCGTTCCATATTACCGTCCTGAACCCATCGATTCCATATTCTGCTAACAGTAATTGGATCTCGACCGACGCGAGCAGCAATACTGCGATAAGATAAACCGCAATCCCGGTACGCTACAATTCGACCTTTATCAAAGTCAGAAACGTGCTGGTACGCATTTCTCCTTCTTACACGAGGCATCACAACAACTTTTCACCAAGCAACAACGTTCAAATGCAATTTGTGTATGAGGAACCGGCTGAACAATTTCCTCATTTAAACACAATGTAGGTGTCGCTACTGGCGCCTGATTAGTCTGAATGCACTGAAGAGCTAATCATTTGCATATCACAGCACCTTCTTCCTTTCGTATAAATTTCACGTCTGTAGCATGTCGCCTTCATGGTGTAGCAATTTTAATGGCCAGTAGTGTAATTTTGGTAATAACACTTAAATATAAGCATACTAAATTTCCAAAAGGACTAAAAAAATTCATAAAAATATAAAATAATTATAAATAAAATGTAAGCAGACATTTTTTTACGTTTATATTATCATAGCATAAAATATATAAAAAAAATGTTATTTTCAATTATTTAACCAAAAGCAATAATGTAAATTCTTAATTTCGACAGAATTTATATAATACTCCATCATTAAGACCTGTAAAAGGAGAATAAATTTAATAAGTATGACATCCCAAACATAATTCATGAAATATAATGTTGTTTTATTAGGATACGTTCTTTCATTAAAAGATTTTGCAGTAACAACATCCCTCACAGAAAAATAGTCAATACACAATTACAAACTTTTAACCTTTCTAATTAGAAAACAAAAATAAAACAAGGTCACTTTAAATGCTTAGAATTCAGCATTAGGAAATTCAGAGTAAACCACTGAGGTAAAATTAAAAACAATTTTATTAGCAAAATGCAAGCATTTTCATAAATCAAGCATACAAATAATTTCAAAATTCAATATAAGCATATTTTCTTTTCTTGAATATAATGGCAAGACATTTTTTTTTTACTTGTTCATAATTTAAAAAACTGATACATTTGGAAGAAAAAGAAAAAAAACTTATACAAGTGCTATTGACACTAACATAAAGGACATTGGTAATATTCAGAAGGAATGCATTTCCAGAAAATAGTTTAAGTAGATTTAATAAGAAGTCAAAAAGAAGCAAAAAGAAAACATGCATTTCAACTTTACATCGTTGTTTATTCAAAAAGATAAATAAAGCAATAAGAAAGTGCTTTTCATATTTTCCAAATATTTTTCCCTGATAAATTTAAACATTTTTCATCAATAACTACTTATTAACAGATCAAAAAACTAATGAGATTATAAATATTGTAAAATAATAAAATTAATAAATTCTATTTCAAAAAGCTGAAAAATGAGCATTTACATCATATATTGCCTTAAAATAGTCAAAAAATAATTTAATTAAATAAAATTCTTTTAAATGGAAGCAAAATTTGTTGAACAGAAAATTAAGCTGATTGCTTAAAAAATAAGTAAAAAATTTAATGTAAACAATTTATATATTGAGACAAATTGTTCACAAAGACTTATATTTGTCTAAAGCAAACATAAGAACAATTTGTCTCAATATATAAATAAATGAATATTAAAATATAAATAGAATTTATGATTAACTCAAATATAAGTAGTTCAAAAATAATAATCTAAATCATACATTCAATTACAGTTTCTTTGAGATACAAGAAAATTTAAAAATCAAAAAAATATATTGTATAAAAATTAAAATTTTCAATTTTCTAATAACAATAAAAAATATTTAAGAGTCAAAGTTTTATATTTGTTTCAATAAACAACTATAAATGGAAAGATAGTGTTTACTAATGAGAAGAGTAAAATTTATTACTTAACAATGTTACACGAAACATTTTAACACGCTTTAATGCCTGATACTAATACCTCACTACAAAAATAAATAATTTTCAGAATTAAATATTAAAACTTAAAAAACACAATAAATGTCAAATTTATTTAACAATGATAATAAACAAGTTCAGAAAAAGGTATCTTCAATGCAAACTAAGGTGACCAACTCTTAGCATGTAACTTATATACATATAAGGGAAATTTAGTTACAATAAATTTTCATAAAACTAATATTAATGAAATCGAATTTACAGAAAATAATTAATTTTCATTTTACAATCATGAATCAATTATCATACACATGGTACAAATAGTAATGTATTAAACAAACTAAGTTTTTTATTCCCAACTTATTAACATACATTTGTATATCAGCTTATTTATCAATCAAGGAAAATGTTAATCTAACATTGTATTCCTGATTATTTTTTAATGTAGGAATTTTGAAATAAAAAAATTAATAAATATATAAAAAAAAACTTTTTTTTTCAATTATTTCCTATATTTTTGTAACAAAGTTTATTCGCTGAATTATACGAGAGATATATAATGTATAGAACCTACAAACAAGTCAGTGTAACTATATATCAGGTAACCAGAAAAGTTCTGTCGCAGTGCACACATATTATAATTAGAATAAATCTACTTTCAATACTTTCAAACACATGACATACAAGATTTGTTCATGAGAAAGTTTTATAGATTTCGGTTTAATTTATGAATCTGGAATGATTTAATAAGTGTCATAAACAAAGATGTTATTATGCATGTTATGGGTACAAACTCGGCACAAAATCTGCTTGGAATTAGGAGACGATGCAGTAACCAATGTACCTCACAAAGGTGGCACGAAAATTCCGTTCCGATCATGAATCGATCGAAGATGCATCACGATCAGGTGAACTAAGTCTTAAATGGCGATGGTCTGAAAAGTGTATCGAAAAGCATACTTCTCAGACGTGTCAGGAACTTGCAATTAAGTTCCGTATATCTGATGAAACCATTCGTGCTCACTTACGAAAACGAGGAATGTGTGAACGCTAAGCAAATGGCTACATTACAAACTCACAGAATGAAATAAATGTCAAAGGTTATTCATCTGTTTATCACTTTTTATCCGCCAGAAAAGCAAATGATTTCTGGATTATCTGCTGACGTGAAATAAAAAAGTAACCACAGAATACTAATCACAAGCGTTCACAACATTGGTTATCAAGGATAAATCTAATTCCCATAACTACAAAGGCTCCACTCCATTCTTAAACGCTGCTTCTGTATGTATGGTGGACATCGGCTGGCATTGTACACAAGTTTGTTCCATGTGGCCAGACCATTAATGCTTCTGCCTACATGCAACAACTGGAACGTGTGCAAGAGTTCTTTTAACAGAAACAGCCTGCATTGGTGAAATGAAAGATCATTCGATCCTTGCAGGATAACGAAGACCGCGCACCGCAAAAGTGACTGAATGTAATTACTGCTTTAAAAGGGGAACTTTGATCTCATCCTCCCTATGATCCAGACATATCCTCCAGGTGATAATCACTTACGCTGGACAATCACATGCGAACGAGACAGTTTCATGATGCTGAAGAAATCAAAACTGAGGAGAACCCTTTTTTTTGCTTCTAAAAACTGGGCATTTTATAGCTACAGTTAACATGAGCTTGCAACGTTGGGAGAAAGTTGTCATTAACTTCGATAAATGAAGTACGTTTTGGCATAATAAATATTTTGTCTGAGATTTTTTATATCACACAGCGATAAAATTTTTCGAGTTAACTGATAATAAAAAAGATTTTACCGCAATTCTTTTTTTGGCAAGTATTCAGAAAATTAGAAGATTCGAAAATTCACAAGCCTCTACATGACTGTATATATATATTTTATTCTAGAATGAATATATTTTAATACAGATTTTTAATAATATTATAATGTAGTCAGCTGAAAACACTTGATCTGTGATTTTAAATTATAACCATAAAAATGGAGGGAAATAGAGGAGATAAATGCAGGCAACTAGATGATTAAAAGAAATTAATGTGTGGGTTCCCAGGAAATTATGTAGAGTTGGTCACTCTAATACTAGAAATTTATTAATAACTTCTTTACACAAAATGAGCTCAAAAAATACAGAAAACGAATAATGAAACACAAAATAATCTAAAATAAAATATCAATCAGTTTATAAAAAACAATACTATTATACAATATACACTATTATACAATAATTTTCCTTTATCAAAAAACTTTTACACACAATTAATGAACATATATTAATTACATTACTAACCTAATTTTTTTATATAATTCTATTAAAATGGTGCATTCAGAATTTTCACAGAATAAAAGTTAAAAACATAATTAAAATGACAAAATTTTAAAAAGCATGCACATTTTTTTAAAAATTTAATCAAACTAATTGCAAATTTGAGCAATGTACAGAGTACTTTAAATAAATAGTTGGGAGTAAAATACTTTACACAATACATTAATATCACTAAGAGTCCATTTTAAAATATGGATGAAAAACTAAAGAGGTGAAAATAAAACACAAAAGGGATAAATGATTGAGCTAAATTAGTTCTAATTTCTGAACTGAAAAGACATTGGCATGACAGTAGCTATTTTTTTTTTCAACATTATGAAATACTTATTAAAAAATATAAAGTTTTCAAGGTATTAAATACAAAAAAGTATGCTGGTGCAACAATTTTTAAAGCCACATAATTTATATGTAATAGCACCAGGTAAGCCATGGAATATCTGAATGAAAGTAGTATTTGAAAATTATTTATTATAAAAGTAAAATGTTTAACTTATAAAAATAAACTGTTAAACATAGCATAACATAACTTAAAATAAATTGTAAAATTTTTATTCATTTTAGTAATTTCTTTTTTGAAACAGGGTAATTAGCAATACACACACAAATCACCTAAAATTCTTTTCTAGCAGTTTCTAAAGTGATACATTTTAATGAGCAAAGATAATGGTTTTTCTTCAAATTAAATCTGCAATATAGTCAAAATATTTCAGGGGATTTTTCCTTATAATATTCTTTTTGTAAATGGACACGTTTTTCTTTAAGTGATACAAGAGAAAAATTCGAAAAATCACCATGGCAAGAATTAGAAATATATCCTAAATCAAATATTAGAATTAATCAAATATAAGATTTTAAGTGATAAATATATTTTTATGGAATAGTAATATTTCACAATTTATTTTTTTTATCAATTTTCATTAAGTAATTTATTACTTGAGTCATTTTTTAAATGCATGCCTAACATGACACTTTAAATTATTTTTAAAATTTATTATAAAAATGTTCGCAGGCTATTTTTTTTTTAAAAAAAATGTGCTTACAATATTATTTATCAATCAAAAATAAACAATTCAACAATAAAATATTACAATATGAATACTTATGGTATTTAATAATTAAATGTTTTAACTACTCTAAAACATTCTAACAATGAAATTATTTTTTTTATAAAATTAAATGCTAAATACACAGACAGAAATTTAATTTTTAAATTATTTTTATTCAATTGTACAATACTGTCTTTCACACAGACACAATTAAATCACATAATTTTAAAAAGCAAGCAATTTCACAAATATTAGTCTATGATCAAGATTTTAGTTTATTAACATTTATTGAATTGTTTACCTTAAATGTTCAATAAATATGTTAGAGTTGGATTACAGTGCATTATAAAATTTTATGATAATGAAATAATACTACAAAAATAATAATGTTAATTATGAATGATGAGGCACTTTATTACACACGCAGGTTATTATTTATTTTAATTTCATTAGAAATACAAAAGCTCAAATGTTTAGTATATTAGTGCAAGATTTTTCAGAAAATACCTTTTCTAGCTACTCTTTGGTGGTAAAAAAAAGTACTCAGTTGGTGATATTCATTTCATCTGCAACTTATTTATATGGTTTATTTTCAGTAATTTTAGGATAATTGAAATTAATAATTTTTTCAGTTAAAAAAAAATAACAAAACTCACAAATTATCCTTAAACAATAAAAAAATATTTCCAATTATTATTTTCATCAATTTAAAATCGATAGAAAATGTATAATAAAAAAATAAAAAAACTGATATTTAAATTTCAGTATAAATCAATAAGATAAAATTCTAAAATTTGTACTCACACACTTTGTTCAAATAATGATTTTAGAGTACAGTTTGAATAAGTTATTGTTTTAGAATCTCATATAATCATGTAAATTTCACATTCATGTAAATAAAAAATATTATAATATGGATAGTTTAATAGTAGAAAAACATTTCAACATTATAGAAGTGTGCAAAACAATTTTGTCACACATACTAACTTCTCATTCATTGATTATTTATTAAAAGAAATTAAATAGAATAATCATAAACAAATTATTTTTGATGAATTTAAATGGATACATTTTATTTAAAGAAACAAAAATCTATAAAAAATATTAAATAGCTCACTGTAGGTTTAAATCTCACATAATCCCAGAAAACATAAGAGAAAATAAAAATATTGGCTGAAAATAAATTGATATTAAAACACAATTTACCTGTTACTGTTTTAATGCACACTTTATTACTAATTAAGTGTACACATAACTAATGAAGTATTATTTTAGTATGCAAAATTAGTTCAAATCAAAAATTACATGAATAAAGTTACCAACTATTATGATTATAATAATAACTGTTGTCATCATAATAAAAATTTTACTAAACATATCTAAGTTAATTTAAAAGAATTCATAAACAGAAGGAAAAATATAAAAAATTGTTTATAATATAAAAAATAAGACTATAATTAAATTTATATATATAATTTCAAACACTATTTCCTACAAATTTTGAATAGTGAGACACTTTAAATAAGATTAACATAAAGTCATACTAAATATTAAACAATTTTCTAACAGATTATTTTTATTTTATGCAGACAAAAAAATGTCACCAACTAACAAAAAATTCGTTTACACAACTGCGCAGATGTGTTAGATGAAATGCACATACAAAGTGCTTCAGAAAAGATTCATAAAAATAGATGTAAATACAAAAAGCACCACAAATAGATTGCACTTTTAATCTATCTACAATAATAAAATCACAGGTATAAAATATGACTTAACAATTCAAGAAAAGACATCTGTTTCTCTTTTGTTGTACATAATTTAAAATGACAATGATAAGAATGAAATTTATCATTAACTAAATAAATACATGAAGAAATACTAGAAAATTAGTAATCATGCATGTTTGTATGAGTAATGAATTTTCTATGTACAATATGAATGCTGATTTCATCTATATTTTTCAAAAATATTTAATTAAGGAAATTCTAGAAATTTTATAATTCTTATCATATTTGTTTCTTTCTATATGGCTTTTTTTTTTTTTTTTTTTGTACATAAAAGGCATTTTGGTTGAAGTCATTAATTTAAAATGGATTACATTCATTTCAAGCCATAGAAAGGTTCAATATCAGAAATCGGGATTGAACCACAAACTATTTAAATGAAGGCTAACTTTTATAAGGAAGTTCTCACCATCTGATCAAAAATAGTTTATTAACAGGTTTATTTAAAAAAATCGATTTTTATTGAATTGTTGAAATTATTTAACTCTGAAGCTTTCACAACATGTACTATAAATTTTAGTGAAACTTCACTTAAAGCTCTTTAGAGCATAATTCTATCTTAATTCTTAGTTGGAATGTAAAACAATTTTCCCAGTAGAATAAAAATAAATACAATAAATTTAAATTTGAAAAATTGCAAAAGAATCCCAAAAATATGAAATTTAAAAGAAGTATAATGTATTTGTAATAAATTCTTTCTTAGAAGAAATTTGCTTCTACATACATTTCAAAATCTGTAAAAATGAGACATAGCATTGTCATTGAATAAATTTGAAGCATACATATAGTTACTGAATCATTAGAGTGATACTTCCCAATATGATTCAACGCAGACATTCATCTGATATAAGCACATCCTTGATTTTCCTGGATAATTGTTGCCTTTTTTAAGTCTTATCTTCTCTTCCCCTCAATTAAATTTCAATAATTTTCTGCAGCAATACAGAATTGTGTTTCAATAGCATTTCAGAAGTTAATTTATCATGTATGTAGTTGGCATCCCTATTTAACCTCATAATTTAAGCCAAGCACAAAATTTTAGCAATTAGTAATTTTTAAGCTCAAACTATCAAGAGTTGTTTACGACAAAACTCTCTGAAAAAATTCCTTCAATTTAAAAAGATTCATTTGGTGACAATATCTCTTACTTTGTTGGTCATCTTGTTAAAAGCAATGGTGTCAGAGGTTGTGAAAACAACCTCTGACACCATAACTGTTTGGAAAATAAAATTGGTCCCTTCATTTACCTTAAAATAATGCTCCTAAAACTAAGCTAAACTCAGTGACACAATGGTCCCTTGGTACCAAAGCTACAATGTCCATGTTTTCTTGACCAAAGGCCCTGAAGTGCAAAGCATATGTCCCAATTAGGTGGTCAGGCTAACACGAAAGCCCCAGTGTTTTGTTCCCAAACATGCTTAGTACTCAGTTTTATCTACCCACTGGAAAGATAAAAGGCTGAGTTGACCTTGCCAGTCCAAGGACCTCGGATCTGTAGTTTGGGAGTACGAAGCTACACCACCAGAAATTAATGCTACTACTACAGCAATTAATTATAAAGCTTACAAATTTTGAAATAATATGTTTGCCAATTAGTTTACAATAAATAAATGAGGGATTAAGAAAGCAGGAACTAAATCTGGATGAATTAAAAATTTTCTAAAATGCCATCTCCTACACCTGTAGAGTGTATAAGAATATCAGCTAATAGACAAAATTATTCTTGAGAAAACATTTTTTATTAACAATATGTTCATCTGATTAATTTTACTTATAAAAAAAGTAATATGCAACTTAAACTTCATATAGAGCCAAACATGATACTTAGTCAATTTTTAACATCTTTCCTCAATTCTTAAATTCACATTTATCAATTCCCTACTTATTCCAAAAATATGAAGTTTGTCAAAAGATGGTTTTAAACAGTTGAATTCAATGCATTGTAATTTCATTACATAATATATTTCAACGTTCTTTTAATTTTTGAGTACTTTAGTATTGTAGTACTTCAGTTATAAATCAGTACTTCAGTATTGTTTACTTAGATGACAGGGAAAGGTATGATATAACATTTCAAAATCTATATTCAGTACATTACATTTGAAAAACAATCATGAAATTGAATCAGGGATTACACAAATTAAACATTTTATGAAATGAGATTTGACTGCATTAATAAAGATATGACTGCATTTACAATTTTCTGTCTATGGTGATACACTATTCAGAACCATTCTAAAATGATGCAATAGCTTTCAAAAATTATTCATAAGAATTTTGCACCCATTTGAACCACCACAAGTATGTTTTCGTTTTAAATTGTCAACTACATTAAAATGTTTCTCTGAGATATTTCAATAAACACTAATTAAACTCAAGTGTAAGATATTCAATAATAATGATAATACAGATACATATATGACAGATACAATTTAGATTAAAGACTAGTGAAAATCGTGTATTGTCATAGTTTTATAAAATGAAAGGCACAACTTTTAAATGAAATAGTTACAATCTTTTCATAGTGGTTTCACAAATATTCATAAAAATGTTGCACTTCATGTATATTAGGGTGAGTGCTAAGAAATATTCCAAGTTTCATGGAAATACAATAAACGAATATGGTCTATTAGCCATGAAAAATCCTCCTAAAAGGTCAAAAACACAGATTGCTGAAACACTTTACAATCCATTTGTCTCATTCTGTTCTCTATATAATCAAATTAAATTTTAAAACACATTTCCATATCTAGAGCCAATCTAGATATATGATTAGCAACCAATAATATTTAAAATGATTGACTGAATGTTTTCTTGATGAATACTTTTATCTCTATCGGAATTACATTTCTATTACAAAATGGAAATGTAAAAATAACCACTTCTTTGATTCTTTTAATACCTTTCTAGAGTTGCAGGAATACATAAGGATGGTAATCATTTTTATTATCAATAAATATTAAAATATATTTATGATACAAATAATAAAATATATGTTGATTAAATATTTTTTGACATCATGAAAATTTACAGTGCTTACAAATGTTCCCTGGGAATATTGTGAAACAAACTATATTAATAATCTGATTTCGTGGTTTTAAATTAGCTATCTAGTAATAAAAACTAAGTAAGAGAGTAACTTATAATGAAATAAAAATGCAATGTAAAAAATTATATTTTCAGAATAATTTGAAAAAGTTTCATTATGTAAAAAGTAAATTAGATTAACTGTTTCTTTTAATCATTGATTAAATCGGAAAACTATAATCTTGAACAGCTTGCCAAAATCTCCATTAGCTAGATGAAATCATTCCTTAATTTGAGTATACAAATTACAATTTTCTCACAAACAGAAAAGTAAATTTCTTTTCCTTAAGAACTTCCTACTTGCATTGAAGAAACTTACTTGAAAGTATGTGCATATTTTAGGGATTAATTTGGAGGAATCTTTATCATGGAAAATCTATGTTACAATAATTAACTCAACAGACATGACAAATGATAATGAATGTAGAATGATAGTCTACCATGAATTAAAACCAAAGTTATTAACATTGGGAAGAAAGCATTATTATCATTATATATCCCTCAATAATAGAAATCACTGCTTTATAAAAGAAGTGACATAATTTGCAATTTAACTCCAGTAGAAGAATTTAAATTGGTGAGATATGATTTAATTAGTTGAAATTCATTAAAAAGGTATAACTTCTAATTTTAAATAAAAGTAGCAACTAGAATTGTAAATCATAAATTCTATTACCTATTCAAAAAAAAAAAAAAAAGTTAAGGAATTCTTTAATAATGATAATCATATTGATTTCACAGACTAATAGGAACATAATAATTATAAAATGGAAATATATATATCATACTATGAACTAAATATTAAAAAATTTCTGAAAATCATTTCTAATACAAAAAAAGATTCTTATGGTGGATGAATTTTGATTATGAAAATAAATCAAACTGTGAAACGATCTTTTATGTATATTTTTATGTATGGAATTATATCTAAAAATATGACTTAAAAACAAATTGTATAAGTGAAACTAAATATATGAATTAATTGCACACAGCGTAGTTGTAAATACAGAAATTTTTCATGGAAATATTGTCATTATGCATGGAATACAGAATAATTTATAATTATTTAATTTCATTGTTCATAGTTACTAGCATGTCATATTTCTAATTTACTTGAAAAAATATATTTCATTTCAAAATTTTGAAAACAATAATTTTCTATAAAAATGAAAATTTTTCAATAAAAAATAAAAGGAAAAATTATACGTAAAATAAAAGCGGCAAAGTTATATGGTTATAAGATCAATGAATACAAAGAATTTATTGAATAGCAATAACCCAGAAACTATGAATATGAATTATAAATGGAAATAAGAATAACAATTATAGAAATTTAAATTAATAAAATTTTCTGTCATATATATTCATAAAGAAATAAAAATTCCTTTAGAATATGGTGTGATATATTAGTATAGCATACTATACGCTTATTAAAATATTTCAAAAAAAAAAAATATATATATATATATATAAAGGGAGTTAAGTTTACTGGAATATTCATTTTCCTAACATTCTTCCCTACTCTCTTCAGGTTTTCGCATTTTAAAACTTTCAAACTTCAATTTGTCAAAGTTTAGAGATTTACAAAAATAAACTATTTTAAAAACATTTTCAACCTTCCAAAAAATTACAATTTCGTATTTCTTCCACAATGGAATCTAGATGGACAGAGCTAATTATTTTACTTTAGTTTGTGATCACTGGGAAATGCATGATTTATTCTAAAGAGAAACAGTGTCATTAAACAAATACTTTATAAAAATGTGACTTTAGACAGGTCACCGACTAGTATTTACAATAAAATATGAAATGTTTTAAAAACATGACTAAACAAGCAACATCTTTTATAACTAGATAAAAATGATAACAAAAATTAATGGCGTTCATCAGACCAGGCCTCAACTCGTTTAGCTCCAACTAATGATGTTTCTCGACAGGGATCTAATTCATCAACCATAGCCCAGTTGATTTTACCTGCAATATTTAGTAAAAAAATTTTTATTGGCTAATAATACCAATAAAGTTAAAAACTTTATTGGTATTATTAGCATTTTAAATAATCTCAAAAAATTTTAACTTTATAATACTTCATAAATTATCAACATCATTAATACAAGAAGTTTTAAAATATATTCAATCCAAAAAAAATCCCAATATATTTGAACAAAAATTAGTAACATGAATTTTAAAATTATACAAAGATCAACCATTATTATATATATTGCTTGCTCATGCTTCTTGAATCAAATATTTCTTGAAAAGATTTAATTCGTAAACATTTCTTTAATTTCATAATTTTTAAATAATCTAGCAAAATAAATAAAAAATATAAACTTTTCTTAAATATATCAGAAGATATGAATGTAGGAGGAATATAATATTATTCAATTAATCATTCACTATATCAGTCCCAATTACTGTGTTTGAAATACACATAATATAACAAATTAACAATTATAAAAAGTGAAAGAAAGGTGCATTTATTGTAGAAAATATAATTAACAAGGTATTGTGATTTATGTTATATAAAAATTTAATGTTATTAAAACTGTTTATATCACTAATATATTAAATTATATAAACTTATATAAATGTTTTCCTTTCACTCCAATTTCCTTCTTAAAAATAACCTTCTTAAAAATAACATTTACATTGCAATAAAATGCTTTAATTTAATTTTACCTTATACGGTTTCCATTTCCAAAGAAAGGAGAAATAAATACTATATATTATATAGTTGAGCAGTTACAAATCTTTCTTGAGTTAAATGTAGGTTCCATTAAAATGTTTGTGGTATTTTTTGTTTATATTATTTGTAGTGTATGTGAATACTTTTGCATTTTATGATTGAACATTGATAAGGCTTGCAAGAACCGAAATTTACAAACTTACAGAAATTTGTCTGTCATATGTTTTTAATTTTTGGTTACTACATATCATTGCGAATATTTATAGACCATAATGAGGTAAATGAAGCTGAAACATCATTTACAGTTGACCAATCAATATTCTATATAATATTAGCTTTAACTGATTATAAGACAAATTTTAAAAATATCACAAAAGATAGTAATTAAATGTAATTACATTTTTAATTCATAAATATATTTTAATTACATTTCATTGTATTACAATTAGAACTGTATTAGAAAATTTGGAAATAATGATTTTTATTTCTCATAATTATCATTTTTGTATAAAATTTATGGAAACATACAATTATATAAATAAAAATTGTAATTTGTATATCAGCATAATTTTTTTTATAAACACAAAAAATTAAATTCAGACTCTCCTTGTCTTCATTTGTACCTGCTGCAACTACATACCATGAGAAATTCCTGATTCTCTAAAGCAAAATCTTATTTATTTTTCTTAAATCTAAAATGTTAGTAAAGGATTTAAAATGAAAAATGTCTTAACTGAATGCAAATCAGAAAATTTAGATTGAGTTAATATAAGTAATTAGTCTTAACTCTTGCATTGCATAATGACATTTGTGTAACACATATGCAATATTTTGAGTAAAACATAAATAAAAGGAGTGAAATAAAAATATGTTAATAAATAAAAATTAAATAAATAAGTTAAAAACAATTATACGCTCTCTGAAAAAATATGAAAGAGTCAACCTATGTTTCAATAATAGATTTCTTCAATTATGTTAAATTCAAAAAATTGAATAAATCAGTTAAAGTTATAATCATAAATTGTAAAAACAGCAAGTTAATCTCATAAAAAAAAAACAAATAAAATTGAAAGTTCCAAGAATTAATTAAAAAATTATTAAGAGAAAATATTTATTAAAAATTACCATTTTTTTGAGAAATCCTTTTTGGAGATGTATAAATACAAGGCTGGCCTTTAATGGCCCCATCAATATTTGATCGCAAAGGAGGCAAGTCACCTATTCTAGATATGTGAGTTAAACTATTACATTCTAGAATTTCTGGAACAATCCGATTCTTAAATCTTTTTTTACTTTTCTTAACTTTCTTCTTGGGGTCTATAAATGTAATAATTAAAATTCTGAAATTCTTACAAATTGTATTTTATAAGCCAATAATATTTCTAAATATATTTTAAATTCTATAAGTATCCTTTTAGTATTGCAATAAAAGTAAAATTGAACATAAAAATTCATGTAAAACAATTGAATAGATTATATAATAAAAAAAAATTCTTAGAATAAAAGCAAATTACAAAAACAAATGAAAAAATGTAATGAATGCAATCTATTAATAATATCTAACAAATAACATTAATATTGAATTTGTCACGGCTGAAAAATAATTGAAATTCAGAAGTTCCGTTCCAAATCCATTTAAAAATGATTTATAAATTGACTAGAAATAAAATTGATTTTTTAAATATATATAAATTTATACCCTTGATTAACAAGCATACAAGAAAAAAGCTTTCATTTTAGTAGTCAGATAATTTAACTTACTGCAAAATTTCAGATAACAGAAAAATATTTAATTTCAATTTGTAAACATTTTTGTTAGAAAACACAAGTTATTTAAAATTTTCTCAAAACTTATATTTTTTATGTATAGAGCATACCTATGTTTTCTATGTCCAAAATATTTATCAATTTTCATATTTATTAACTAAATAAGCAATGTGAAAGATTTACAGAATAAAAGCATGGATGCAAGTAAGAATTAGGTTATATAATATATATTTCTATAAATAGTTTGTCTCAAATGGAAGTACATAAAAGTAATTAAAATAGTAGTACAATTTATAATTTTATGATTTAAAATTTTCAGAAATATAAGATAATTTTAAAATAAACGTAAAGCATTTTTAGATAATTTGTATTAAATAAAATACAGGAGAAATATTATCACTTACAAAAACTTTATATAAATTTATTTACAATTCAAATACTACAAAACTTCGGTTTTTGCGATTTCTAGAATTTTAAAGTGACTAATAATTTAAATTAAATTAACATATTTTACATTTATTTTAATATTGAAGAATTTTTTATATTTCAGAATAATTTGGTTAATTTTCAATCTAAAAGATTCTACAATATTATAAAAAAAATAAGTGCTGAAATATATAATAAGAATTTACCTTCTTCTTCACATGCAAAAGGAGAAGTTGAATTTCCATTACACATTTCAAGGCCAGAGGCATTATGGGACAATTTTCTATCACTCTGATAATTCATCATATGTTGACTTAATGGTTGAGGTTGAAGAATAACTTCTTCCCGATTACTTGCTTCAACACTATTTGTTGGGCTAACATGGATCACTTTCACAGTAGGGGTAGTAATTTCAGAAGCTTTTCTTCTCTCTTTCTCCTCCAGTTCTGCCTTCATAAATTATAAAACAAAATTTTAATTTACTCACTAACCAACAAAAATATTTTCCTAATAACTATTGAATTCTCATATATAACTCCTAATTTATAACTTAAATTAATATTTTTTTTAAAAAAATAAAAACATTCTTAAAATTAAGCAAAGAAGTTTTAAAATACATGTTAACAATTCAAGAGTAAGAATGTTCTTACCACATTAAAATTGGTATGATTTTCAAAAATATTAATGTAATCTATTATATTAATCTATTATTATTAATTTATCAGAAGGAAACATAAAAAATTATTTATAATTAAATTTTTAATTACTTTAATGACATCACACGATTTGAAAGGATTTCCAATTATGACATCATCATCTTCATTGCAATCACTGCTATTCACTTCATTAACTGCAACAGATTCAGCTAATCTTTCCCTAAAGATTAAAAACATTTATAGCCATTTATTAATAATGCTGTACAAAAAAATTAATATGTATTTTTCTTAGATTACTGACTTCATTATATTTTTAAAAAAGGGATTAAAATGAATAAAAAGACATGCTGTCAAAATATAATTCTGCTTTACTATCTTTAATATAAATTATTTACTGAAGAAAAAATTATATAAATTCTATTAAAAATCATTAAAGCAAATTGGTTATAAAGTATAAGTATAAGAATATTTCAAACTAATTAAATAAAAAATAAAATACAATGAGTATTCTTTTTTTACAAAATACCTTTATTTAAATTTTTTTTTTACCTTTCTTCACGAATTCTTTGAACACGTTTCATTCTCTCAGCTTGTTCTATTTCTTCTAATCTCTTTTGTTCTTTAACTTCTTCTTCAACTCTCTTATGCAGTACTTCAAAATCACGATTTATGAGACCAATTAACCAATTAAACCCTTCTTGAATGCCTGGGTCTTTAATTTTAGATACTGCATCATCATATATAGCACAGGAAGCTTCCTAAAATAATAAAAATATTACTAAGCATAAGAAACTAGAAAAATATTTCTAACTTAATGTTTAGATTAAAATTAAAAAAAATATTAAAAATACACATACACTGATAAAAAATCTGGAAATATCTTTAAATGTGTGTGTATATATATGTGTGTGTGTGTGTGAGTAAAGCATGCCAATTAAACATACAAAGCATATGTATTGAACATAAACAAAGCCATACAAATCATACCTATTGAGCTTATACAAAGCAGACCTATTGAATACACACTATTGAACATATACTATTATAAAGAGTGAGAAATATCTTTAAAAATATAAATACAAACCCTACCTATTGAACAGACACTATTTCAAAATACTTTATTTATATTTCAATTAGGCAATCAAATGTGACTTTTCATTTAAAATTTTTAAATTAATATTGCAGAGTTGAATTTGCACAATGATGATATTAATTTTCTAGGTAATGTTTTATTGGTAATCTTTTTTCATGTGGACTTCAATTTACTTATTTTTTATTCAATAAAGACTTTTACACTTTTAAACAAAAGTAAGAGAGCTTTTGGAATCTTAAAAAATACAATTTTTTTCAACTGCTGATACTAGGAAATCACCAATAATTTTAGAAAAGTATCAGCTGTTATTTTAAGTTCTCAACAAAGCGTTCGGAGTTAACTGAAAATTAAAACTTAACTAATTTGTTATTCCCCTACAATACATTGTGAATGAAATATATATATATAACTTTTTCCTTTTCTATTTACAAAAAGCCTTGATATCAGATTAGTATAGGAGAAAATATTACTTATCAGAAGATGAATATACTCAAATTTTAAATGAATCAATAACTTGTATGCATGAAAAGAAGTATTCAAATTTTAAGGAAATAGATACTGATATTTTAATTGATTCTGATACAACTCAAAAAATATATTTTGTTTGCATTTCTCTACACTTTGAGATTTTTTACATCAATCTTTATTTTAAATTTTATTATTTACTTTAGTATTGCTTTAATTAGTATAAAAACTAATTATTGTATTGAATTATTTAAATTTCAGAATAATTTGAATAACTCTTTCAAAAATCGTTTATAAAGACAAACATTTTTGTTTCACATATTTTAAAATAAAATAAAAAGAAAATATTAATTAACATGTACAAAATTGTGTATGATCATCTAAAATGATAATAAGAATTAAAATCTTGAAGCTTAAAACTTATTTTTTCCTTAAGTTAATGTTGCAAAATATTCATCCAGCAAAATTGTTCCTTTTGTTTATGCATCCTACATATGCATCTTTAATAAAGGCATGCCCTCACAAAGGGGTTAAAAAAATCAATAAAATCAGATTTAATAAGACAGAAAGAGAGTTAAGAGATTAGAAATATATAAAAATATCTCACCACACGTGTTGGACATTTTTGTTCATTTACTAAAGCTTCCAAATCAAGCCGAGAAACAATTTCTGTTTCATCAATGGCACCAGATACATCCTGTTTATTAACAAGCCTAAAACATTAAATAGCATTAGAGCATAAATAAGAACTTTTCAAGCTTAGTATGAGAATATTAAAAATTAACTAATTTATCACTCTAATTAATAAATTTATATACTTTAAATACAAAAGGAAAACTTTGAAAAAAGATTCAAGACATTTTAACCATATTTAATAAAATTATTGTACTTACATTAACATTGGTTTTCCTGCAATTTTATCATGCTTCAAAACACTTCTTATTTCTGCCTTGCATTCTTCAAATCTCTGAGGATCACTTGCGTCAACCACAAATATGATTCCATGAACTAAAGCATAGTATTTTTTCCAGATGCCTCGTATTTTTGGACCACCACCAAGATCATAAATTGTAATATTATTTTTTCCCTGCTTCAAAGAAATGCTAGAAAAACCAATTGTAGGAACAGCATCAGCAGTTGGTTCTGAAAAAAATAAATGTTAAATTTCTTTGAGTTTACAAATTTTTAAAGGTCAGGAACTAGACAGGTAAATATAAAATTTGGTTTTTAACACAGTAGTATTCATAAAAAAAAATAAATAAATAAAATAAAAAATCAATTATTTTTACTGAATTCAACTTCATATCATTAGAAATACATTATTTCTGGATGAAATTAATTTTGCCTTAGTTATAAATATAAAATTTTTACAAAATATCTTTTATTTCATTAAGATTTGCAACTTTTTAATTTTTTAAGATATAATCATTTCATTCATTTAACATATTATTTCTCTACAATTAATTATTACTGCATGATAAGATGACAAAGAACAAAAAATTAAATCTTTGCATTTTCAATTTCAATTTTATGTTAACTGATTATCTTAAAAAAAACATATGATTTATTTTTCTTTTGGAAGAACATAAACGAAAATCAGTGTATTGAAGGAAATAGAAGACCTATGATTTGAAATATAAAAACACTATTGACTTTTAAAAAAAATTCAGAAAAGCATATTTATGTATTAGGCAGCTAAAATATTGACTCTTCATGATGTATATATACATCCACTATAGTTTAATTGTTTATATCTTTCAATTCAATTTCAAAGTTAAGATGGTTTTTTAAATAATTTTAAAAATTTAGGTAAATTGCATTTAGGGAACAAAACAGTTTTTAGGGAGCTAATAAACTGTCATTACTTTTTTATCATAAAAACTTTGAATAGAATTTATTTAAATATATAAGAAAGGGTAAACATATTTTATTACACACACACAAAATGTTTAATGCAAAATACATTGAAACATACCTCCTAGTAGATGCTTCACAGTGCATGTTTTCCCAGCATTATCAAGTCCAATCATGAGTAATGTTATCTCCCTAAAGAATTATGATATCAAATAAATTGTTGATAAATAAATAAAAATATAAAAAATCAAAATTTAAAATTTTCAATTTTATTATAGTATTTTACACTCAATCCCTTTAAATAAAAAAAAATAGTTTATAACACTAGTAAAATATTTGTACAAATGTCAAATTTTTTTATCAACAAAAATTATCTGAACAATTTATTTTCATTTATTTGTAACCATCTTCAACTATTTTTCCTAAATATTTCTTAATGTAAAATGTATGTCAAACAGAAATGTATTTAAATAATAGGTAGGATCGAAATTAATTTTAATAAAAATTTGCAACATTAATTAATAACTTCAAAGAGACATTTACAATGACCATGTAACACATTTTTATTCTAGTTTTACAGTAATTTGAAATTGAGGAACAAGCTCAATAATTTATAGTATTAAAGAATTAAGAAACAAATAACTACAGTTTTTGCTACAATGCATGTATAATATATGAAAACAATAACAGAAAATTTATTTAATAATTTAGAAAATTTTAACATCTATTTTCATGTTAAAACAGAAATATTATGAAAATCAATCATAATAAATATTTCCCAAAGGTAACTTAATGGGAATATTATTTTTATGTAAGAATAAACTACAATAATAAAAACTAATAAAGTAATTAGTTATTATAAACTACATTTCATTTTTCTCCAAGATAATTTATAATAATTATTTTTAATGATTTCTGCATTAACATCAAAATATTCCTTTTTTCTCTATTACCTGAAAAACTTAAATGTACTTGAAATTGTATTACAAAAGAAATGAATCATTTAACATACATTTCAGATAAGCATATGAAATTGTGATAATTTCGATTTATACATCTGCATATCCTTACAACTGTCATCCAAGATAAATCTTTCACAATAAAATTATTCATCTATTTTACCTTCACATAGCTTAAGGCTGAATTCAAATAATTATACAGCAATTTTATTTATCTGTCAAGTTTCCTTAGATTCACCGAATCGTAAAACCAACCCATTTGGAATTGAATTCAAACTTTGCAAACTGAACCAAGCATATAGAAAGTAAATCCTAATGCTGTAATAAAATAAAAACTCGAAGATTATTCATTTTTTTTTACCGATAGACAAAGATTAGCACTCAATATATAAACAACATTAGAATGTTTTAATTTATCTCCATTTCCATTTCTTTTTACATAACTACCGAAAAATAATTTTTGAATATATAGGACTTAAAATAACAAATATTAATATACCTCACAGAACCAACACGGTGTTTTGTGCACAAACAATCTGAAAACGCATTGCCCATATCTAATAGATTTCATTACTAGATTTATTAATTACACTAAGTAATATTTGTTTGAATGCATAAGTAAATAAATAGATCTCCATTTATAAAATTTTGTAGATATCAACTGAATCAAGAAACATTTATGCGAAATTTCCATAATGATACATTATAAATATAAATATGAGAAATAGCTACTCTAGCAAAACTTTCCAAAATGCAATATTTCTAAGAAAATGTAAATATTTACACTTGTATCAATTGACTCATTCACCTGAGTTGAGTTGATATAGTCAATATGAATTATTTTTAAATCTTTATATAATTGATCTTAATTAAATATGTACAGATATAATTAATATAAATGGTTATAAAATAATGGGAAAGAAGAAAAATAATGGCTTACATAAATTTCTAGGCAGCTTCAATTGAATGAGAATAAGCCCGATGAAAGCTAAGTCGTGTGCAATCTTCAATTAAGGCTCTCAAATAAAATAAACATTTTTACATGTGGGTCGGCTTAATGCTAAAAAATTTATCAAAGAAATCACAAATTAGTTGCTATTTATTATTTTAAATTCATTTTAGTTTGCAAATCATTGTGTAATTTTAATTTCTTTTATAATTACTATGAATACAAATTACGGAGCATTTCGTAGACCCCACTTAAGCAAGGAACAACGTTTACCTAGAACTTATAAAGATGTCTTGAAAATTTTAAAAACTGTAAAGACTTGTGAAGCAAATATCAAAACTGCTGTACATAATGCAAAATTGCCTCCAAAAGTACAACTTTATTTACTTAATTATAGTTTAAGAGCTCGTAGTTAACGAACTTTTTAATTGAGCATATAATAAAAAATATGGTATTTGTTAAAAGAAATATTTAATCGTAGGAATATTAATTATTAGTAAATTTTATGTATCTCTTTTTTAAATTTTACCGGGGGTAAGGGGTATCCGCAATTTATATTTTTTTTGACATTATAAGTATATTTTTGTATTCTTTTTTTCAGATCAGAAAATTTGCTAAAATTATAAACCCAATGGTTTCTAAAAAATTTTTAAAAGAAAACAATTATTGTTTTTATTTTCCTTGCATTGAATGTAACAGAAATAAGTTGTTATGTTCAAAAAATTAGAAGAATACCTTGAATGAAGATTTAGCTTATTGTTAATACTAAGTTTAACAGATATACAGCTATATCTAGAGAATGTTGCTTAAATTTATTCACCAAATATGTCTAAAACAAGTATGAATTTTGAATACTATTTAAATTCTTAACTCTATTTTAAAACTTCTTAACTCAGTTTAAACTCTATTCAAAAATATTTTTCAAAACTACATTAATTAAAATTCTTATAAAACATTGTATTACTTTCAAATTTATGAGGAGAACAAAAATAAAATTTGAAAAAAAAATTAAAATTATAAAATTGATTATTAATTTTTTCATCTAATTTAGATAAATATCGTTATAATGTTGTAACAACAATAGATAAATACTAAATGCACCTTACAAATACCTTATTAAAGGTAATATTTTTTTATACTTTATATATTTCAAATACCTTCTCATATTTTTGTCTTTATAATTCAATTAAAATTTTTAATTTATTTCAGTTTTGAGGATTATGCTGAAATATTTAAGCCACTATTGTTTAAATTTGCAATTAAACTCATAATATGTAATTTATAAATTATATGTTATGAGTTTAATTTAAGTAGTACCTAGAAAAGATAATGTTTTGTTGGTTTATTGAACTCTCGCATGGCTTCAAGTAATTTTTTCTTTTGATGCTGTTATGCTTTTGTTCTTTCCAGAATTTATATAATCGAGTATATGTAATCACAGTTGTTCTTCCTTTTGGGCAGCCATATTGGTAGTTACCAGTAACACTAGAAGTATATGAAAGCACTCTTTCATAGAAAATGGTGATTTTACATGCTGAATTCAATAAGGTGATTTCCTTGAAATTACAACATTCTAGCTTATCTTCCTTTATATATATATATAGGACAGATAGACTCTGTTTATTAATCTGTAGCATTCACTCATGTGTCCAAATAGAACAAATAGATTATAAATTATTTTATATTTCTTTCTCACATTATACACAATTGATGGATTATGTTCCAATGCCTGACTTTAAACTCTTAAAGTAGATGGTATACCATTTGTAATTATTTCTTATTCATTATACATGCCTTTAAGAATTTTAAAATGTTCATGTCAGCTAATCAGAACCTCTTCTATAAATTGGTAGCTTTCCTTTTTGCTAATCTTCCAGGATTATAGTTTATTCTTATAGTATTTATTAGTTTGTAAAAATTTTTAGCTTCTATTTATCTCTTAAGACTTTTATTATTTATGATTATTATTATTTTAGGTGTGATTTTTTCTTAACTCTTTATATTTTTCTTTTACATCCCTGATATATTTCTGAATCATCAGTTTATATGCCTCATTCTTCCTTCCCTTTATTAGATGACATTTTTCATTAAACCACCGATTCATTTCATTTGGCACTTGGGTATTGTTTATTCAGAAGGTTTCTCTGTGATTTCTGTAAAATTATGCCAATCATTCTCTATAAGCAGAGTTTCCTAATTAAATCAGTTAATGATTTTGTCTTGTTACTCTCTTTTAATTTTTCTATATATATCACTTTTCTGCAATTATTCAAAATTGATTCTTCACACTTCTATGAAAAGATCTATTGATCTTATGATAAAATTTTAAAATAATTAAAGTCAATATTCGTTCTTTACAAGGTGCACTCATCTAATATATTACTTCTGTGTCTTATATCTATTAACATGTATTTTACTTGATTTAGAATTATTCTATCAGGATATCTAGTAACTTTATGGATCTTCTTATGCCTAAAATTTGCTTATCCAACCACTATATTGTTTGAGGTGATAAAGTGTACTAAGTATATTATTAATAAATTTATTTTGTATTTGGGTTACCCTGAACATACTCAAATATTTTTTGCCAATTTTTGCATTAAACTCTTTTAAAACTTATATCACTTGGGCAACATCCAGCATAAGTCTTGTCAAGATATTCATAGAATTCTTATTACTCTATGCCTAATGGGAGCATAAAGACAAAAAAATTCTTCCATTCACTGTTTTTAAAATCAATAAACATTTCTAATTCTTTTGCTAACAAAAGAACTAAATCCAAACTGATAAATCCTGTCAAGCCAGGTATCAAACACTGTAATTTTATTTATCTATCACTCTCTTATCAGTCCCTCTCATTTGTTGTATTGCCAGAGCATTTATTTTATATTCTATGAAAACATCAGAAAGGTTTTTCATCGTTCCACTTCTATACAGCATTTGAATGTTCCATGTTCTGAATTTTAAGTCCAATTTCATACAAAGTCATCCATAAAATTTTTAGGAGTCAGAGAGATTGGCCCTGAACACAATCCCCAACCTGTAAAAGCAGTCCTTTGATATAATCCCCAATGCCCTGTTATATCCTTGGAGGCTTGAGGCCCATTTTTAATTACGTCTTAGGACATACATGACCCATATTGGAACTATTCTTTCATACCTGGTCACCACATAAGGTGAAATAGCTACTATTATTATCTAAATATTTTTTAATATTTCCTAGAAAATTTTTAATTTTTGTCTTTTTTATGTCAATTTTAAATATATTTTCTAACTCTTATTTTAAATTAATGAATTACCTTTAATTTTTTGTGACATAGGTAATTGGAAGAATATATGCTTTAACTGTGAATATTTTAAAGCAAAGTCAATTACTTGATGCAATAATTCAAGAAGTTAGACTCTTAGAAAAGGAACCATTTCTTCGTAAAGAAGTTGCCGAACTCTTGATTTATGAATTAATATTTGGAAAAGGTTTACAAGGGGAAAGTAAACCAGTAATGACTGTGAAAAAATATCAATATGAAATTGAAACAGCTTATCAAAACCTCAAAGATAAGCTGGCTGTTAATGGTAAGCATATTATACCTATAAGTAATCAAAAACATTTTACTAGTATTCTGAGTTATTATATCCTTAAAGTTATATGAACCTTTGATAAATTGTGTTTAAAAATTTGCTGTAATAATTTGGCAAAATCCTATGAGTCAATATGGGTGCCTAATATAAACCTGTAGCACCTGAATGGATTCATTTAGTGATCCTATGCCATATTCCAAAGTGTGCAGTTCATTTGTATTTTTAGTAACCCTTGAAGCTTATGCTGTGTTTTATTTATTTTTTAGTTTATCTTTAATTGGTGCAGGAAGTCTTGATTCCTTTCTTACAATTTAAAAATTTATTAAGTTTTATTTGGATGCTATAATTTGAGTGATAATGTGTGTTAGTGAGAGATAATACCTAATTAATTAGAAAGCAAATTTTTATCAAAATGATTGTTCATTACATTTATTTTTTAACTATATTGCCTGGTTGTTTTCCCATGCTAAATAGCAGAACAACCGATATTTTGCTGATATGGGTTCCACTGGCTATATTATTAGAAACCAGAATTTTTATAAATGTGTATGTTTACATTATTGACTTCGATTTCTAGAATAGTTGTTAGTACTTGCTTGGTATTCTTATGTATGTTGTATTTTTAAAGTATTTTTATTTTGATTAATTAAATAATAATAAAAGAATTGATTATATTTTATAGACTGAGTACAAATAGTATTGATTTTTAAAGTTATTTTATCCGTGTTTTATAATAAATAATCTTTTTAAAATATCAAAGTAAGTTTCTAATCTTTAAATTTGTAATATTTCTGTAATAAATAAATATAATGAATTATTCGAAACTTCTATATATTTCAAAATGAAAGTACCTATTGAAAACCGAATATTGGATGAAGTTGCGTAATTTAAGTTGGTGAGATAATATGCAACTCTTGATGCAAAAATGAGAAATGGCTAAAAATTCATAGTGGCTTGTAAAATTTTACCAAAGGTTAAAAACCCTTTGGTAAAATTTACTTAAATGTAATCGAGTTACTGGTACATAGATACCAGTGTTTCCTATTTACTAGATTTAATCCAATTTTTTCTAATTCTAGAAATACTATTTTGTCATTGAAAGTCTGATTTTCAACATTTAATAGTATTTGATGAATTTTTAATTTATTATTCAAAATAATTTAAGACTAGAATAATAATATATTATAAGTATAATAAAGTGTAAATAAGTATTCATTTTAAATTAATTATTTTTATATTGTGTTTGTTATGTGTCAGAATTATTTTTATATTGTGTTTTATGTGTCAGAATAGAAATAAGGAAAAATTATTTATTCCCACATTTCTATTTTAAAGAATTATTTTGAAAAGTTGACTGTGATTGCAATTAACAATTGCTGTTAAAGTTTGTACAATAGCTACAAAATTTTGAATAGTTTAAGCTAGTCAATCTTTTAAAAGTTTCTGTTTCATTGTGAAAACTTGACTTTACATGTAATTTAATAATTTGTTAGAATAAAATAAGTTACTGAGAGGTATATATATTATGTCAAAGATTACCTTAGTGTTTATTTTAAATTTAAATAAATTATTTATATTAGTAAAAAACATGCTATTCATATATATAATTTTTTTGTGTTAGATTTATCACTTCAAAAGTAGGAATAAAAGATTTTAAATAATTCCTTTTCTAAAAAAAACCTTTTTAAGTGTTTTATGAATTGGTTACTACATTAACTTTTTGAAATCATATCTTTTAAAAAAAAATTCTGATGATAGAATTGAATTTGTTTATATTTGTGCACCATTATTTCAAGAAAGGTATAATTTTTTAACTGAATTACAATTAAAGATAATGACTAACATACATGCATTTTTAGCTTATGATATATAGGCTTTTGATTGCATATAACGACTTGATAGTTTACTGAAAGATAAATTGAAAATTATTTTAATTTAAATGTTTACAGGTATAAGAAGAGGGCTGTAATACTTATGCATTTCCTTCATTAAGAAAAACATTTTTTTTACATTAATGATTCATTTCATTCCTAAGATTATTAAGCATAATATAGTTATTATCATATTTTACTCATTTTCAACCAGTATATTTTTTAGATAATTTTCAAATTAAAGTTTAATTCATTTTTAAAATTTAGTTAAAAATTATCTAACTCTATCATCACACACGAGAAAGTAGAGTTCTATTCTTCATATATTAATCACTATTCTTCATATATATAATTGAAAAGCAAAATTTTCATTAAATGACTACTGTTTTTGAGAAACAAAAATTAATAAAAATAACATAGAGAAACAGGACCTGAGCATAATAAAAATAACATAATAGAGAAACAAGCAAAGTTTTGCTTGATGTTTAAAAATTATATTCTTTAATTGTGTTTATTATTTTAGGAAATAAAAACATTTTTTGTTACTTTTATTGAATGTAACATGCAGTTAAATTATGTAAATATTCTAATTTATTTTTAAAATTAAGTTTTATAATGAGACAAGAAAATCTTTTACAGAAATAATAATGAGCATTTTTTCTATACATTTATGTCAAAATTTTTGTTTGTCAAATTTTCATTCCATTTATCATAATTTTGTATTTAAAAGCAGAAAACCATAATTTTACACTTTTTTTTTTTTTTTACAGGTCCTGTTTTTACTATTCCAAAATATGCTCGAATTAACACATTAGTAACTAATATGAAGGAAGTTCTAGAAGACCTTGAATATGTGGGTCTACAACAGATATTATATGAAAAAACAATTTCTGAAACTGAGTGAGTCATCCTTTTACTTTTAAATACTTTTCATAATGTTTTAAATTTTATTTTTCTTTCCTTTTCAAAATTTTTAATTATAAATATTATGTTGAAAAATATGCTTATACTTTTTTTATATAACCAAAAATATAGTCTCATTTGTTATAAGATTTTGCTACAAATAGTTTAATATGATGCATTGAGATATACTTATTTTACTGATGCAATTTTAAATTTTGCAGTATGTAGATTGTTGACTATAAAACATTCAATAAAAATATGTAAGTAAGAAAATAAAATAATATCTTAGTTTTTTTTTATGATTGCTATATATATATATATTTCTTTGTATAATTTTTGTCTTATTTTGTTGCACTTTATTTTTTTATACATACAAAGTATGCAATTTTTTAATGTTTTCATCATTTCAAATATTTAAATAATTTAAAGTTTTCAAAAGAAATGCAGAATATCACTGAAAATATTTTAGGGCAAATTCTTTAGTTTTATTCCAATTACTTATTTATTTTATGATTTCTTTTCTTTTCTTTTTTTTTTTTTTTTTTTACTTTATTTCAAATTCATCTATAAATATATTAATTAAAAAAAATAATTCAAAAACTGTTTCTACTTTATAAACATTACAAAAAAATTCATGCAATTATTTTATAAATTTTCAAAATTAAGTTCAAATGATTTCTGAATCAGATTCTTAAAATAGCAATTATCTTTTATCTTTATACATAATAATTAAGTGTGCCATATAACTATATAAATGAATCATATAATCATAGTTGCTACTTTTATATTCTGTTTCTCACTTTAAATTTAATATATGTAAATTTTAGTTCCCATCTTTGAAAATATTTTGACCAAAAATTATATCAAGAAGTCTAATATTTCTAATTTATAATTCAAAACAAAATTTTGGAAGTCTGAGATTTCACATAATTCACTTCAAACATCTGCTTTAGATGGTGTCAGTATAACCATGTAATTTAACATGTAGTTTCATCAATAGTGCCGTTCATCATTTGCAATGAGTAGCTTTCATCTGTTACATTATTTAAATCAGCTGTGATAAGCATCCTTCAAAATTCTTAAATGCTCTGTTTCCCTTTTAAAGTTTTTCCAAAAATCAAGTACTAAAAATTTAAAAACAAAATTCATTTCTGCATAGATTTTGAATTAATATTAAATTCATTGGTCCTTTATCTAAAATGATTGGTTTTATAATTGATTTTTTAGTGTCTGTATGTAAAATTAGTGGCTTTAAGAATAACTACAAGAAATAATTTTAATGGATATTCATGTCATGAGTTGTAACTAAGACTGAAATTCTGGATTTTAATTCATGTTCAAAAAGAAAGAGTATAATAATGGCTGCAAGGGACTTTAAGGATTCTTTCACATTTAAGATAAAATACTGTATATTTAAAACTTTTTAACTTTTATTGAAAATATTAAATTTAAATATGTTCTGGAAGAATTATTGGTTGTTAAAAAAATTAATAACAGATATTTTCCCCTTATATTTTTCTTTATGTTTTGGAGATTAAAATTAATTGGGTAAATATTTAGTATTAATGTATGCTTTTTTTTCCTCTTTAGCTATTAAATTTAAAAACAGAGTGTATCTTATATATATATATATAGTTTATAGATAATATTCATATCTGATTAATGTTGTAAATGTATACTGTACACATATGTATAGGAATTATATAATACATATATATTCATATAAATATGTGTACAATGT
Source organism: Latrodectus elegans (assembly GCA_030067965.1). Lineage (NCBI taxonomy): Eukaryota > Metazoa > Arthropoda > Arachnida > Araneae > Theridiidae > Latrodectus > Latrodectus elegans. The sequence goes on from CM057819.1 coordinate 92,596,741, forward strand.
ATACTTTGTATTTGTGACATCATGATTTTTGTATTTTTTTAGGTTTTTTGATTTAGTGAAAGATCTGAAATGTGGTTCATTTTTAATTGATTACCATTTTAAAGATCTCCTTGTGTTTCCTAGTGAAGAAAACCTTTCATGTTGGTCATTATATCAAAGTGGCTGTGTATTCATACAAGACAAAGTATGCTTTAAAATATATTTCTTTTCTAATTTTATTATAGCAAAATAAATATTATTTAAACTATTAGAATTTATAAAAATTGGTTTCATATACTTTATTAAATGCATTATTTTTTCCAATTAAATTTAAAAGTAATGATTTAATCATTTCTTTGTGTAGTTTAAAAAGTTCATTTAAATAGAAATATTGGGAAACAATTCAATTTTAATGTGAAGTAAAAACTGCATTGTTTTTGTAATACAAATAATTATTATATTATCCTTAGCAAAAATTATGTTTTGAATCTCAAGCTATAAAAGTCAGATATATTTATATTTTTCAGAAGGCATTTTTGAAAAATATCCTATCAATTTCCTAAATTCAAAACCAAATAATATTAAAGTATGAAAATCTAAGTTATTATTCAACAGATCTTATTACATTGAAATCTTTAAAAAAAATTAAAATTCTTCCTTACAAATTATTATGATTTCTCTGATTATTTTTCTGGCAAAAACTTTTAATGATTTTGAGCTTTTGTGTACATATGTTTACAATAGAAAATATTCTTTTTATTATTTATTGGAATATATATGTATGCATGCATGCATACGCAACACACAAGCCAGGTAATTGTTTGAATTATAAATTCTTTATAAAATATAATAACTATTCATTTGCTACTATTATGGTATTGTTACCAATGATTCGGAGTGTCTAGTTGGAATTGTTATCAACTTATTTTTATTGTTTGATATGAACAAATTACTAGGATGTTATTTCTATAGAGACACTTAATTTTTCATTTATTGTGAACGATTATATTTCTTATGTCCTAACTTATTACTTGTCAGCCTTATTCATTATCACTAGTTTTTTTTTTTTTATTATTATTATTCAGTATAACATAATTATTTTCATTTAGTCAAGTTACATTCCTGCCTATGTGTTGAATCCGGAACCAGGTTCAATTGTAATAGATGCTTGTGCAGCTCCTGGAATGAAAACTTTGCATTTAACTGCTCTTATGCAAAATAAAGGGTAATTTGTTTTATATTATTGCAACATCATATGACTGTAATCTGATAATTTGTTACCAATTATTTGCAACATTTTAATGTGCAAATCACTAACTTTTATTAGAAAATATCTTGTGTAGTTTTTCACATTGCCTTTTTTAAAATTGTAATTTATATCAATTCATATTACTGTTATCAGTCATGGCTCTTGTGAGTTTAAAAATAAGTAACAAGCATTTTTATGACTAATTTGTATAGTTAAAATGTGCTACTATTTAAAGCAGCACACTAACATCTTTTCATTTTACTATAAATGAATTATATTTTGTTATCAAGTTGTTGCTTTGTATGACAATTTTGTCACAAGTGTTTAGTCTTCTGTTTTCATTTGTAGAATTTTGTTTCCACTTTTTTCAGTCTCCCCATTTCCTTAAAGTAATCTGTTTCTTCCACAAATTATACATACAAATTAAATTTCTCCCACTCCTGCTTTTCCTTACAAATTCTGTATTATTTTTCTGTCCATATATATATATATATATATATTATCTATAGAACTAATATATGTATTGGGTCTAAAAACTTAAAAGAAAGTAACAGAAAAATGAGTATCAAATTAAAATCATTTTTAACTTAAAGCATTCTTTATTAAAAGGATGTTTTGAATATTTTAAAAAGATATTATGAATTACGAAAGTATCATGTGATTATTTTTTATTATAAATTTATGTTCTGTATTTCAATTAATAAATTTATAAATAATAGCTCAATTAATATTCAATAAATGAATTTCAAATATGCTTCTGATTTTCTAATAATGAAAAATGTATTTTTCTCTTTATTTTAATAGTGTGTGTGCATGCACGTATATATATATATATATATATATATATATATATATATATATATATATATATATATATATATATATATATATATATATATATATTTATATATACATATATTAGGAAATTATAAAATATTTATTATTAATTTAAAATTACATTTTTTAAAAAATGAAATAATATTAATAGAAATTACTGTTATTTACATTTATGTAATAAAAAATAATTTACTTATTTATAATGCATATAAATGAAATGAAAGAAATTTAGTTTGATTTAAAATTCATTCATTGGCACAACTGTCCCAATTAGTTCACAACCTTCTAAAAAGATCTCCAAGCCATTCAGTTATTAACAACAGTTCTTGATCTTCAAGATATTGAGATCCTCTTGCTTCCAATTCCACCATTTCAGAATTTGGCTGTACTTCTAGACCGATTGACTTTTTTATAACCAAACTATCAATTTATTTTCCACCAAAAATGCCTCTTAGTATCTTCCTCACTAAAATTCCAAGATCATTTATATTCTTTTTTATAATTACCCAGATTTCAGATTAAAGGAATACTGACTTAAATAAGACTTTTAGAAAGCAGTTTTTCGGTCTTCCTTTTAATAGAATTCGATTTCAGTTATTTTCTCAATCAAAAAAAGTTATTCTCTTTTCTAAATTTCTGTCAAGATATTGTTAAAGTTAACTTCAGAAAAGTGAAACAAGTAATTTTTTCAACATTGCAAGTAACTATTTTTAAGTTTGCCTTAAAATCTATTTAAGAGATTGCATATACTTAATTTTATTTTCATTAATACTAATTCATTTGTCTGCCTCATACACATATGTTAAAGCTGTAGGTATTTTCTAAAAATAACTATTTCATTTGCTTGTGTCAGTATTTGAATTGATCTTTGAAAAACGATTTTATATTATCAAATTTAACACCTTAAACAACTCTTAAGTGCTAAATTTAATTGAACACACACCAGCATGTCTGTCTTACTTCATTACTTATTACCATTGATTCCAAAAAGAGACAGTGTATTTAATTTTCATCATTTGTAAGAATGATGAATTTTAGCTACTAATCAGAGGAATTAAACAACCATGTATTCAGTGAATAGTTTTTGTTTACACTATCATAAATAATTTTGAAATTTATGAAAAGGTATCTTTTTTTAATTTTGAACACATATAATCTCCCCTGCACCACAGATATGCAACACAGGGCTTACAGAAATAAGTACTTAGAGCATTAAATATTACAGGTATAAATAAAGTGAAAAAATACAGAAAGTAGCAGTTTGGACTTAACAAAAACAGATAAGTTCACAAGCCCAGTAACGCCGAAGATTTCTAATTCATTCTGTAAGCATAATCTTATGCGATGGAAGGTAGGGCATGAGAGGGATTTTCCTAGAGTTTGTTGTAAATATTCTCTTTTAAATTCTTTATTTATGATCTTTTATCGCTAATGGGATATTTGAAAGTACTTTGTAGGTGTATTATTTTTCTGTAATTGGACTACTCTAGTATTCAGACCTTATAATTCATAAGTTCTATAATTCCTTCCTCAACTCAGAGCTTGAGTGAGATGTAACATGTTGATTATAGCTAAGTAAGTTGATTTCTTCTAGTGATAAGCAATTCTCATTAAGTAAACTCAAAGTATTCAGCATATTTTTGTCACTATTAGTACATAGAGTTAGGTTTGAAGTCTCGCAACCAAAATTAATTTCATGAAAGTAAGCTTTGCTACAACATGCATGTTTTATATTCAAATTTTTTCTCCAATTTTTTATTTTTATTTATTTATTTTATTTATTATTATTATTTTTTTTTTTACTGCATGCATCTATGTTAAAAATAATTAGGAAGAAAATTTTGAATTTTTCTTAAAAATGTGAGTTTTTTATTATTATTTTGCTTTTTCTACATCTTTTGTCAGTTCATCACCAAATCTTTTCTTATATCAAAATTATTATAGTCGTTCAAAAAATTTTTTATACAGATATATTTAAACAATTGTATACAGTTGTAAGTGTGAGAGCGAGAGGCAGATTTCATCATATTTTCATAGTAAATGAGCTATTTCCTTAAACTTGTAAGTTTTTATCCATTACTAATATTTATCATCATTTTAAAAAATGGATACTTAAATGAGAAAAAGTGTATGTTCTGATTAATATTACTGTTTATTCAGCGTAATGTAATTTTTTTAAATAAGTAGTCCTAGACATATTACCCTAATCTTTATTCTGTTTTTACATATAATTTTTGCAAATAATCTGCTTTGTATCATGTTCCTTTAAAAATAACGTGCTGATTTATCTAATTTTGTCTTCAAAATTTTATTTTGTTATTTGTTGGATTCTTTATCAGAGTAGATCAATTGTAATTTTGAGTCTAAATTAATTAGTTATTTCATAAAAATTTGTAAAATTATGAAAAAAAAAGAATTTTTATACATTTTTTTACAGTGTTATACATGCTTTTGAAAGAGATGAAGCTCGATTTAAAACACTGGGAAATATACTCCAGTCTGGACAAGCAAGCATTTGTCAAACATATTGTGAAGATTTCAATTTAGTTGATGTGAATGATGAAAAATTTTCTACTGTAGAATATATACTTTTAGATCCATCCTGCTCTGGGTCTGGTATGGTCAGTCGCATGGATTCTGTCACAGATACTAAAGAATCTAAGAATAGTATTCGTATACAAAAATTAGCAGGATTTCAAATTATTTTATTGAAACATGCTCTTACATTTCCATCTGTAAAAAGAGTTGTGTATTCTACTTGCTCAATTACTGAAACAGAAAATGAATATGTTGTTCATGAAGTATTAAACCATTTTAGTGAAAACTTTAAACTGGTTGAAGTGTTACCAAAATGGCCAATCAGAGGGTCCGATAAATATGAATTTGGATCATTTTGTCTGAGAGCTTATCCTGAAAAAAATTTAACGAATGGTTTCTTTGTTGCTATGTTTGAACGTATTGAGTCTCATGATGAAGAGATCAATTATTCTTACCAAAAGAAACCACGTAAACAAAAAAAAGGGCTTAATCATAATGTAGCATCTGAAGAAAATGATTATAAAAATAATTATCATAATTCCCATAAACTTGAAGAGAAGAATTATTACAATAATGACCAAGATTCATTTCCTCCAAAGAATTCCAAAGCAAGAAATCCAGTGAATTTCAAACAAAGTAATTTACCTGTAAAACAAAAAGATTTCAACAACAAGAGAACTTTTGATTCTAATCAAGATTCAATTGTTGAAGATCATTACAAACTTTCTAATGAGAACCATGAAGAAAGTAAATTGCTTAAGAAAAAGAAGAAAAGAAAACATGACAATGATGATGAAGGTTTTAAAAATAATACCACTGAAAAAGTTTTAAATGAAAATAAACAAGCTGAAAAGGATTGCATCCTGGAGGTACAGTTGAAAAAATCCAATAAAAGGAAACAAATTCAAAGTGAGCATGAAAATGATAGTGATGTTTCTCAACTTAATGAAATAAGTAAGGCACATAAAAAGAAACGTTCAAAAAAAGATAAACCTGTAGATTTCTGTGAGGACTCAATTAAAGTATTTGATGATAATAATTTGAAAGAAACTGATACATCAAAAGATGATATGTGTTCATATAAAATTAGTAAAAAGCATCATAAGCATAAAATAAGAATTGAATCCTCTCATACAGAAACAAATGATATTAATCAAACATCTATTCATGAAGATAAAAAGTCAGAGAAGAACAATTTCCAAACTATTGATATTAGTGTTGAAGAAAAAGATGAAGATGTTACTGTAAAAAAGCATAAAAAGAAACATAAGAAGAAACATAAACATTCTGTAGATTCAGAATAATAAATTTAAATTATAAATTTTTTCAGTTTATTAAGTTTGGAAATTCATAATTATAGAAACATGATTATTTTCTTTTTAATCATTTTTTAAAATTATAACAAAATTCATAAATTGACATGTTTACAATTCATCAGGTACACTTCTAAACCTTAATCTACAAATTTTACATGTACTATAAAGAGCCAAAAACGAAATTGTATTGTTTCAAAATTTTAAAAATGAAAGTGCATAAAATATAAAATTTAATTTAATATCATGCTATTAATAATAGCTGTTAAACTGGATAATAGTATAAATGAATTTCAGATTTTTACCTTATAAGCTTTTGAGAAAACGCGCAATTTAAACATGTATGATTTTAAAGCACATTTTTTTAACTCTCTGAATATAAATAAATATGATTTACTTAATAAAGTTACCATTAAAGGGATAACTATACATTGTACAAAGTATTAAGTTATCAAATTAAGTAAAGTTATATGAAATTTTATTTAAAAATTTGCCCTTAAATTTTACTTTTATTCTTTTTAAAGATTTGTTAGAAAAAACAATAACAAAAAGAAAAACAATTATTTTTCTTTTATTATTAGTATTGCTTCCCTTTAAAGTTTGATGAATACAACTATTCATTCCAATTTTTAAAACAGCTGTTGCAAATTTAATATAATTTATTTTATCAAAATTTTACCTAATCAATATCAAAGATGAAATATTGGAAAATAATAGGTAGCTTTTGTGAACTGTTACGTAGTTGACTTGAAATCTAATTATCTTTCGTATCTCTATCACTTAGAAATCTCATTGATTCAAAATAATATTCCAAATGGATGTGAGTGTGAATTTTCATTTTTGGGAAACATAGAAATAAAATATTTTATCTAAATATTTTTATAAAAACTTCTAATTTAATAATTCTAATTTTTTTTTAATTTTTACTTATTTATTATTTTGCTGGGACACATTTTAAATGACTTCAAAATTTGGCAGCACACAAAGAAAAAAGTTTAAAAAATTTTCACTTTTATCAATATTACACTGTGTAAAATAGTTTATGATAATAATTTTCAATGTAAAGTAAAATAACAAGTTTTACAAAATTAACAGTAATTTTATTATTTTACTTTTACAAGGGTCACTCTGAAATTTTTGAGATACAACTAAGTTTTTAAAGTAATACTTATAAAATTTTAGGTGTGTTCAAAGTAGTCTTCATCATCAATGCACTTTTGTAGATGAATTTTTCACAAATTAAATGCCTCAATTCATTTATTTCTTGGAATAGATGAAAAAATGCATTTATAGCCACATCAATCTCTCCTTCTGAATAAAAACGACATACACATAAGTTTTCTTTTATATTAAGGAATAACCGAAAATCGTACATAGCTAGATCAGGTGAATACGGCGGATTTTCTATCACTTTAATTTGTTTAAGAAACTCACAACTGTTAATATGGCTGTATGTGAAGATACATTGTCATTGTGAAGCTCAAGTCCCCTAACATCCAGTTCTTGTAGAATTTCTTGAAGACATTTAGTGCTGTTACTGTCTTCTGTCCTTCCAACTTGACAGCTTTGACCAAGCTACTTCTGAAGAAAACGTCATGCATCACTTTTTCCAGTGCGCGTTGTTTTTTCACCATTGTCAGCGTGGGATCATATTCAAAGGCCCATACTTTGCTTTCTTGACGTGTTGGAACATCAAAAAATGGTATGCATGTTTCATTTCCTCTTGCAATTTTAGAAATGATGCTGTGGCCGCCATCATTTAGTAATTTAAGAGTTTCTTTACTGATTCTGACACGCTCCTCTTTTTGGTGCTCAATTAGATTATGAGGAACCCAAAGGCAAACTACTTTTTTCATATGTAATTCTTCATGAATGATTTTGTGTATGGCTGCGGATCCAATGTTAAGCTCCTTCTGTATCATTTGATAGGTACAGCGATTATCATCCATTAACATTTTTCATATGGCAGACACATTATCCGGGATTACTGCCGACGGCGGCCTTCCTGTGTGTTCTTCATCTTGAAGAAAATTGCGACCTCTTCTAAATTCTCTAAACCATCTGAATACAGCAGCACGAGCTGGAGATTCATCACCAAATGCTAATTGCAACCGTTGAACGCATTCTTCTTGATTTAATCCTGCTTTAAAATCGTAGAAAATGTTCTCACGTCAACTCCATTTTCTCTAATTCTACACTAAACAAGTTGAAGTAAGTCAGTAAAAAATCGTCTTCTCTGTTAAAATACTTTGTATTTAAAATTTAAACCGTTATTTTTATTTTGTAAATTCTCGTCTGCGCGTGTCTCAAAAATTTCAGAGTAACCATTGTAAAATAAAAAAAATTTTAATTTTTTATTTTTTTGTAGTTTTTAAAATTTGGTGGCATTCAAAAGTGCCAAAGCACTGTGGTTGAGAATCACTGTTCAAAATTATGATATAGCAGCTTAAGAATCAATTTAGAATAAAATATGTGTTTGAAATTACAACAAAATGGAACTAGTACTTTATTTGCTACTAAATGCATTATTGAATTAAAATTATAAAAAGTGTGTGTTCTTAAAATAAATTGTAAGCTAAACCAATGAAATATATTCCATCTAAAACAATTATATCACATTTATTTTTCTGGAGTGAACTTGTGAAATTATATTTTTTCTATCTTCAGAGGCAATACTGTAAGTGCCAGCTACAATGACGAGGGCTGAGTAAAATGTATCACCCATTAAAGTTATGGTTAATGATCCTTGGGTTGAATTGCTAAAATATATATAACTTATGCTTATGAAAGTCACCTGACACTTTTAACTATGCAACCACTACTATTGTTTTCATAAATGTTATATCTAGGTATAGTAAAATAGCCATGAACTATTGAATAAAAGCCCCTGGTCATTTTGTTAACCTATCTCATATGGAACAAGAGAAGGAAAAACACATCAATTTCAATTAAGTTAAAGATTGGTCAGTTTTTAAACAAAAATTTCCAAATTTTGTTTTATTGCATACTGGAGTCAAGAATCTTATCGTTAAATAGTAAATTAACTCTCCTCTTCAACGAGACCTCCAACGATGCTCCTGACATTTTCTCGAAAATTGAATATCGGGAAAAGGTCATTTTTAAAAGTATTGTTCATCGCATGAAAAAGATATTTACATTAATATCAAAAGGCAAAACGCGTAATATTGGCATTCTTTTCTAAAACAACCATTATAAATACGACAGAACTTTTAAAATTCCGAAAACTTGCTATTATATTCTGAAATTTTCTATTAACTAATGTATCTTTTAATCCTTTTTTTATTTCACATTAGCATTTGGCTGGAAAATTTAACACTTATTATCAATATTTTATGCTTGCGTATTTATATTTTAATGAGAGATAACAAAAATAATTTTTTGAATAAATGAATGGAAAGAATTTATATTAAGCATAAAACTCTCTTCATTGCTTTATTCCTCTAATGTCACTTTTTCACTTCCACCGAGTTCAACAGCTTCACAAGTAGATTCCGAACCACTACAAAACATTGATACTCGCTTTAGCAAAAAAATTGTATCATTCTAAATAATAAAAATAATTCTTAATTTATTTTTACTAAGTTTTAAAATCAATATCTAAGTATATGTAACAAAATGTATAGAATTAAAGGTATATAAAACTTTATAAGATTTATTTTAAAGAGTTCTTGGGAAAACTTTAGAACCAAAATTATTACTATCAATGTTCTCTATCACTGTTTCCGCAACATGAATATGTGTTTATTATTGAATTCAATCTAATAATATGTGTTTTAAGAAAACATTAAAATCTGTCAACATGGAAAGTTGGTGCAAATCTATCAAGTTAAAATTAAAACCAAATCATTTTGTTTCTTAGTGCATATTGAATGAAAGCTAAAATAAAGAAATTTTTTAATAAGTGCTTTATAAAATGTATGATTAAAAAATTTATGCCACTGTTTATTTGCTAAAAAACTGAATATGGATTTTTAATTCATCATTTTTGCATCAGTCTTTACATAGAAAATGTATGAAGTCAAGAATTCAGAATTAATTTCATTTTTAAATTTTAACAAAACTACTGATTTTGAAGATACTTCTTATTTTTTTTATTTAATGTAGATAATAAAAATAAATATTTTGCATTTTAATCTCAGTTTCAATGAATTCTGTTCCTTAGAAAGGAAATTGAAAATATTAGTTTTTAAGGTAAAAATTTTACAGAATATTCAACAGTACTATGGTTTTGAAAATTATATTTAATGTAACGATGCATGGCAGCTTTAAAAGAATTCACTGTGAATTTTTATATTACCAAGCAGTATATTTTTCACATTCAATAATAAACACACACACCCCTGTAGAAAACTTAAAGAACTTTTAAAAGAGAATAAATTTTTATTATGTGAAATAAATTCTTTATTAGAACATTATTCATTTACAACACTTCCATGATTTATTTCTTAATAAAAGCGCAGCTAAATTCATATATTTTTTAAGTTTATAATTAAAAATTTAGTCCGATTTTTATGAAAAATAATTTATAAAAACAAATTTAAAATGTAATCATTGTATTTTAACCATGTAATTGATTAATTCATATATTTTTCCATAAATAGTCAATTTATCAATAAAAATCATAACAATATTTATTTTAAGATATAATAGTAATCGCAAAAGATTTTTTTTACAAAAATATTCTAGTTTAAATTTATTTCTTTTGATATGATAAATTTTCCACAGAAGTAATAAAAACTATTGCAATAAAGAAATATTAAATCTTAGAAAATGCAAAATTTAATGCACTTAGTATAAATTATTTTATTTTGAGCATAAAAATGACAAAAATCTACATTTTAATAATAACAAGTATATATTATGAGAGTAAATAAGGTAAGCAAATATCTGAAATCAATGTTTATTTAGAAAAGTTTTTTTTTTTTTTCATTAAATCATAATGAAAACACGTTAACAAAGTGACTGCTAAAAAGTGCTTTCCATGCCAACTAAACATCTCACTTCTCTGGTGTCTCAGCATTAACTAAATCAAGAAAGAAAAAAATAACGAAACACATTAACATGAGTAAAAATTAATTATATTTTGCAACTTAATTTTTTAATAATAATAATACCACTTAACAAAAAATATACAATGAGGTCACTTGATAAAAATCTACAATAATCACTTATTTATAAGACACTTGTAAATTAAAACGTAACTAACATTCAAAATACATTTTTGACAGTTGAAATTTAAAAAAATGCTAACTTTTATAAATAGAACACTATCTGATAGTCCTCACAAAACAACTGTTTCAAAGTTGATAATATTGTCAATCTTAACAGAGGTTAAATTATTTTAAATTTTTTCATAATTAAATACTAGCCAATAATTAATTGCATAAAAAGTCATAAATAGTAAACATCAAAATTTATCTAAATCTATCAGATTTAGATAAAAAAATTTAAACATAATGTCACTATTAAGTGTCAGTCTAAAAATAAATTCTAAAGTAAAGAAAAGCAGAATCTTGGTAGGAAATTAAATATTGTTAATCAATCTGTCAACAAATACATTGATAACAAAATAAACAAGTATTTGCATTTTACTAGCGCAAAAGTAAACTGTATTTGTTTTAAGTACAATACACGTTTATATTGCAAAATAAGATACACATCCAATGAATTAAAAATAAAATTTCTTTAAAATTTTAAGGTTCAAAATTAATACTAAAAGAACGTATATTACTTTTTAACTTAAGTTACAAATATTTCCAAATGCATTCACACTTTTGTCTTCAAAACTATTAAAATTGAAAAAAATTATTTGGTAACAATAGTACTTTTAAAATGTTGATGTTTATTCTTAAAAAAGTGACCTGTTTCACAAAATACACAAACAAGAAAAATTAAGCAATAAACACACAAAAAAAAATCTGCTCTTACCAACATTATTACAGAGGATTTGACACAAATTTATATTATAATTTTGTTAATTCTCCTTCATTCAATTTATTACTTCACACATGCATCCGACTTCAATATTACAAAGTAAAAATATGTAAACAAAAAGTTTCGTATTAATATTGTACACATGATGGAGAATGCAAATTACTCGGGAAATATAACTAGAAAATAAAAGTTTTAATTCATAAAAATATTTATTTCAAAACTAGAATATTCCTTTTAATGCAGTAAAACTACTTAAAAATTCACCAAATTTTTTATATATAACTAAATCCAGTAAAGTGAATCACAATTTATAACTTGAGTTTTCATTAGACCAGTGAAAACTTAATTTTAAGAATGATAAGATTTGTAAACCCTTACGGAACCATTTTTAATACAAGAAGTTAATTTAATAAGGAAAACTCTGTTTTATAATACTTTTATATTGGCTATTTCTATTTGTGAATAACAAAATGTTTTAATTTCAAATACAAATATAACACAAGATTGCCCTATAACATGAACTCTAGAGATATTTAATAAATAATTAATTAGCAGAGTAAATTTCTATTCCAAATAGAGATTCAACATTGTAAATAAGAAGATTACAACATGTTGTGACTTGTTAAGCAAGAATTTTTGATGAATGACACTCAATATAATATTAACAAAGTTCGTAGTAGAATCGAGTACCACTTGGTTTGGTGATACAGTTCGATAATAAACTTTAATTTCTGGTAATCCTATCTTTGTATAGCTTTCGTGTAATGGCCATCTCGTTAGTCGCATCTAGATGTCAAATATATCATCATGAGGTACCCAATTGTAATCTTTTACCCTTTAACATTTATTTCTGATTTCTATTTACCATATTTGAAATAAGGAAACCTAGAAGTGAGAGCAAATGAATAACTTTGAACTATAATTTCCTAAATGTAACAAATAAAATGGTATTTGAGCAAAATCCTGGCAACCAGGCGATAAATGACACTAAATACAAGGTTTTGTAAACAATAAAAAATTATATACAAAGCAAGCTTATTACATTAAAGAAACATTCCTGTTTTGTTATAGTTCTAACAACTTTTTGACTTTTGCACCACAAAATATTCAAAATTTAAGATGTCAACTACTGAATTGAATAAAACTGTTTTGGCTGGCAGTATAAAATTATTACAAATTTATAAATAATTATTGTATATGTTTTAAAATATCTCAGACAAATCGGAAATACTCACATTTTGGGCAAAAATTGCGGTATTTAGATGTGTTATACGTTAAAAGCGGGTTTTCTAATGATTTGGTGACTTGGCGATGTTTTGGTGAGAAAACTTGGCCACAGTTGGCGAGATTTTAAGAGATTTGGCGAGAAATATATACTTTTGGAAACATTCATCCCCTAAGCTCTAGGACCAATATTTAGCAAGATAGCCTAGAAGCTTCCAGAACCTTGGCGAAACTGGTAGATTACACCGCCAAGTCAGGTATAAATACCGCAGCCAGGCATAGAAGGAAGCAGTTTTGTAAAGACAGTGAGTGAAGACGATTAGTCAGGACTGTAAGTCTAGAGAAGCTGTTCCCTGCCTGAGGTATTTATGACCTGTGATTGGAAGCTGTTACTTTTTGTATTTGACGAGTTGTAGTGTATAATTGTGATTGTTACAGCTGGTATATCTAGTGGAATTTTTACGAATAAAAGTCTTGTATTCATTCAGTGGCTGTTTTATTCAACTCTCAATCGACACGAACCCCGAAGCGTGGTTGAAGAGTTGCTTCAGCGTGTCACAAGTAAAATGGATATGGATTTAATGAAAAGTCTTCTCGAAAAATTAGCGAAGCAGATGGCTGAGATGAAAGCTGGACAAGAAGAGATGAACTTAAGAAAGACATTGTAAGTGTTAAAGAAGAATTCTCCAACATCATTCAGGAGATGTTTGTTTGTTTGTCGCTCAACGGTCATTTTTTGCACATGAGGGCTAATTAGACCGGGACCTATGGCTTAAAGTGGATTCCGAACCACTACAAACATCCATGCTCAAGGTGGGATTCGAACCCACGAACTGTTGAACCGAAGGCAAGAGCGCTAACCATTCAGCTACCAGCTCGGCCATCATTCAGGAGAGGATGAATGCATAAGGTAACTTCAGTTGAAACTAAAATTTTGGAGATAGAAGTAAACGTTGAAGAAGCATTAGACAATATGAACAAGGAGATTGAAAAATTGAAGAAACAAATGTCAAACAGACATGAGGAACCCAACGTTACATTTACGCCTTCCCTAGCCACATTAAACTCTTAACATTCGATGGAAAATCATCCTGGTAAGTATACAAGACCCAGTTTATGATGGTAGCGGAAGCTAATGGATGGAATCCTCGAGCCCAAGCTTTTCACCTGGTGACTTCTTTAAGAGAAGACGCGGCTGACATCTTCGAGACGCTTCCGGAAGAGCAGAGGTACGATTTCCATGCCCTATCGAGTGCGCTTGAGCTGCAGTTTGGAGAAAAGTGCACTATAGAATATAGTAAACTACAGTTAAAGTCCTGCTATCCAAAAGCGGGTGAAAGTCTGCTATAATTAGCAGCCGATATTCAGCGACTTTCTCATTTAGCATTTTCGGACTGCCCAGCTGAGACAAGATCTGGTTCTTCACAATTTCATCGATAGTGGGCGGGATCCGGAGATACAGAAAACACTTAGACTACCCGATGTCAAATATATCGGATGTGCCCTAGTCTACACACATAAAATAGAGGCTGCGCTTAAAGACCGGCACTCAATCAGAGCCGTCTCAGCTACTGATACGGACTATGATCTAAGAAGCAAATCGAAGATCTGCGGCGAAAATTCCGTATCTTAGAATTGAGTAAAGGTAGCAGAAACGCGAAAATTCAATGTTGGACTTGCGGTGCAGTCGGACACATCCGTAGAGTCTGCAACAAACTAAAAAATGGTGGAAATGATCTTCCACCACAGCAGGGAAACTAATATAAGGCCATCTCGCGGGGCGGAAATGTCCAGAGAGTCAGAAGCCCCATTTCAAATTGTTTCACATTTCTTCCGTAAGGGGCGGCTACAACGGACTTATCGTTATGGGACATGTCAACGAAGTTCCCTGCAGAATGATAATCGATACTGGAGCCAACGTAACCATCATTAGGACATATTTGGCTCGCAAACTTGGTGAGAAATTCATCTGGAAGCCGATATGCATTACCCTCCAAACTGTGACGGGTGATAAGATTAAAGTGCATGAAAAAGTCAATCGAAACATGGCATTTGGTAATGCCGTGTACCATCATATGGCCTATGTAGGTGATATAAATGACGAATTTATTCTCGGATTGGATTTCCTCAAATAAAACCATTTTAAGTTAGATTTTAAAAATAATTAACTACCCTTGTATTCTGAAGACATGGCGATTTTTAAGACGAAATTTTCAGATATTAAAACAGTCCATCATATAATTGCAAAAAGTGAAACAGCATTACCACCAAGAACTGAGACAATAATTTCCGGAGCTCTTTTAGAAGATAATAATTTTCATTATGAATATACAGATTCTGACAATAGCGTTAAAGGAGTACTGGTGGCTTCTTCACTCCTCGACCTTGCACGAAATGTAATTCCAGTAAGAGTTGCTAATCTAAGCGATAAGGCAAAACTAATAAAAGAAGAAGTGCTAGCGACTTGTACTCCAGTGACCTGTATTAACCGAAATTGTCAAGCCACACTATCTGAGCCTCCGGACACTTTATTAATGAACTCCTTCAGAATGCAGAATGAGGAATGCTGCAGAAATCTCCTTAGAGGAATGCTGCAGAAATCTATTATTAGAATTCGGAGATCTCTTTTCCAAGAAATCAGATGATGTTGGGCGAACCAAAATAACACAGCACCGAATCGATACAAAAAATCATCCACCCATTAAACAACATCCGAGAAGACTACCATTCGCTAAGCAAGAAGAGGTGGATAATCTTCTGATGAAAATGCAGCAGAATGACATTATTGATCCATCAGAGAGTCCTTGGGCTTTACCTATTGTTTTACTTCGGAAGAAAGATGGTTCTACCCGATTCTGCGTTGACTATCGTCGGTTAAACAACATCACTAAAAAAGATAGTTACCCTCTTCCTAGGATTGACGATACACTTGATGCTTTATGCGCAAATAAATGGTTTTCGCCTTTGGATCTCAAGAGCGGTTACTGGCAAGTAGAGTTCATCCTGAGGATCGGGAAAACACTGCGTTCACCACAGGACATGGACTTTGGCAGTTCAAGGTTATGCCATTTGGGCTTTGCAATGCACCTGCAATGTTCGAACGCCTGATGGAGACAGTATTACGAGGACTTTCCTGCGAAGCCTGTTTGGTATATTTGGACGATATCATCATTGTAGGGCGCATATTCGAAGACCATCTAAGAAACATTCGAAAGATGAGGGAAAAATTAAAAATGGCCAAACTGAATCTGAATTCTTTGCAAATGTAATTTATATCGACGTGAAGTAACCTATCTGGGATACATTATCTCTGTTAAAGGTGTAAGAACAGATCCTGAAAAGATTTCTGCAGTTAAGGACTGGAGTCGCCCAGAAGATGTTCACCAATTAGGATGTTATCTTGGACTATGCGCGTATTACAGGAAATTTATTAAGGGTTTTTCAAGTATTTCCAGACCCCTTCACAAGTTGACAGAAGTTAAACAGAGATTTCTATGGACCGATGAATGTGAGAAAGCTTTTAAACAACTGAAGGAAGCGTTGACATCTTCGCCCGTTCTTGCATATCCCCGGTCCGGAAAATTATTTATTTTATACACAGTGCCAGCAACGAAAATATCGGAGCTGTTTTGTTGCAGAAAATTGATAAAAAAGAATATGTCATTGCGTATTGGAGTAAATGTCTGTCGAAACCGGAGCGAAATTATTGAACAACCAGGAAGGAATTGCTGGCAATCGTTAAAGTCATAGAATATTTCCACCATTATCTCTATGCAAGAAAGTTCTTGCTCCGGACAGATCTTGCATCCTTTACCTGGATTTTAAATTTTAAAAATCCAGAAGGGCAGGTAGCCAGATGGATTCAACGAATCCAAGAGTTTGACTTTGAAATACGTCATCGCAAAGGCACTCTTCATGGAAATGTTGATGCTTTATTAAGGAAACCGTGCAATGGAAGCTGCCGATATTGTTCTAGAGTAAAGAAGAACTATCAATTAGTAAATCCTTCGATACCCCAAGTTACTGTTTCACGGCCATCGAAACCAAACCCATGGAGTGATAAAGCACTTAGAGAAGCCCAAAAATAAGATCCAGATCTAAATCCAATTTTTGAATTAAAAGAATCTTACAGTATGAGACCAAGTCTTTTTACTAAACAATATTGGGCTTTTTGGGACTCACTCCATGTTAGAAATGGCGAGTTATACAGGAAATGGGAGTCCAATGATGGACGTAATTTCAAATGGCAGCTTGTTCTTCCAAAATCAAGAATTTCAGATGTTTTGAAAGAATTGCAAAGTAGATCAACTTGAGGCAACTTTGGAGTAATGAAGACTCTACAGAAAGTTCGAGAACGCTTATATTGGAGCAAAACTAGACAAGATGTAGAGAAATGGTGCCAATATTGTGATGACTGTGCGTCACGTAAGGGACCAAAGAAACGTAGCCGAGGAAGGTTGCAGGGGTACAATGTAGGAGCATCTTTTGAGCGGAAGCATTGGGCATTTTGGGTCCTTTAACACGATTTTCAAATGGCAACAAATACATCCTAGTTGTCATGGACTACTTTACTAAGTCGACTGAAGCGTTTTCAATCCCCGATCAAGAAGCGACTACAGTAGCCGAGGTTCTAGTGCATCAATGGGTTTCCAGATACAGCGCACCCTTACAAATTCATTCAGATCAAGGGACAAATTTCTCCTCTGTCGTGTTTAAGGGAATGTGTCAAATTCTCGGGATAGACAAGACGCAGACCACGCCATTACACCCACAATCGGACGGCATAGTAGCGAGGTTTAACCGAACCATCTTGAATAATCTCTCACTTATGATTTCCAGAAATAAGCAAGATTGGGATTTGAAGCTACCGCTGTTTCTGCTTGCATATCATAGTGCTATCTATGAGACTACCGGATAAACATCATCACAAATGTTCTTTGGCCACGAACTTTGTCTCCCTTATGATCTTCAGTTTGGTCGTCCACCCGAAACATCTTCATCGCCAGAGGAATACCTTCGAGACTTTCAGGCACGTCTTGAAGATGTCCATAACTTCGCTCGAGACCGAATCCACCTGACGACCGAAAAAATGAAGACAAGATATGACACAAGAGCGACAGGACATGAATTTCAGGAAGGTGACAAAGTTTGGTTGTGGAACCCGATTCGACGTAAAGGACTTACTTCAAAGTTGCAAGCCAACTGGGAAGGTCCCAACATAGTCCTAAAAAGACTGAACGACGTCGTGTTTCGTATAAGGAAATCATCTTCTTATAAAATAAAGGTAGTACATTATGATAGATTAGCTCCTTATCGTAATGTAAAGTAAAAATTAGTAGACAATAGTCTTTTTGTAAATAATATAGACAATTTTAATATTTTGTACTTTTTTTCTTTGTATTTGTATTTTTAATTGTTTTTGTATGTAATGTGTTCTGTATCATTTTAAAATGTAAATTCTTTTATATTAAATTTGGCCTCCTATCAGGGGAATTAACGACTGCCTGGGACGTGCAGACCTTGAGAGGGAGGCAATGTTACAAATATATAAATAATTCTTGTATATGTCTTAAGATATCTCAGACAGATCGGAAATACTCACATTTTGGGCAAAAATTGCGGTATTTAGATGTTAAATGCAGGTTTTCTAATGACTTGGTGACTTGGCGATGTTTTGGCGAGAAAACTTGGTGACTTGGCGAGAAATAGATACTTTTGGAAACATCCATCACCTAAGATCTGGGACCAATATTTAGCGAGATAGCCTAGAAACTTCCAGAACCTTGGCGAAACTAGAAGATTACCCCGCCAAGTCAGGTATAAATACCGCAGCCCGGCATAGAAGGAAGTAGTTTTGTAAAGACAGTGGGTGAAGACGATTAGTCGTGATTGCTAATTTAGAGAAGCTGTTCTCTGCCTGAGGTATTTATGACCTGTGATTCGAAGCTGTTACTTATTGTATCTGACGAATTGCAGTGTATAATTGTGATTGTTACAACTGGTATATCTAGTGGAATTTTTACGAATAAAAGTCTTGTATTCATTGAGAGGCTGTTTTATTCAACTCTCAATCAACACGAACCCCGAAGCACGGTACAATATTAAATTTAGGTTGTCCATTTAAGTTTTTCTTGGTTGTTAAAATGATGAATTTAAAATCCATATTCAGTTTTTTAGCAAAATAACAGTGGGATAAATAAACAGTGGGATAATCATACATTTTATAAAGCACTTATTGAAAAATTATTATAAAGCAATAATAAAAAATATTTTTTAAAGTAATTACTTCCCCACTTTTTTAATGTTCAGGAAACTATCATTAACAAAAATCCCTTTATAATTCATACAGAATTTAATTTTAATGTATTTCAGTTTTAAAATTTTTAAAGGTTTGGTAAAAATTTACATGATTTTATTTTTAATAATTTGAAAATTTATAAGTAACATTAAATTCATTTATAAATTCTTAAAATTAAGTCACATTGTGTTTACACTTCTAATATTAGTGGAGCTATGTATTACTAAACATTATTTTTAATGTTTTTTCTTATGAAATTAAGTATTTAGTCAATAAAACAATAAAGGAATCCACAAAAAGTTTTGCAACTGTTATAAAATATTTCAAAATACTGTTTCAGTTGATAACTTCTAAAAATTATGGGGAAAATACTAACATTCATCATGAAAATTTCATTAAAAATGCATTTTAGCTTTTAATAATTTTGGAATATACCATATATATATATATATATATATGTATATATATATATATGTTCTAGATAATATAAGAATAACTAAAGCATATAAGATTCGATCTAAATATCTGTTGGATATCGTATTTTTTTATATAGATATCTCATGGATATCAGAACCTCTCATAGATATCTTTTGGATATCTAGGAAACATCCAAAGGATATCCAAAATATCTAAGAGATATCCATCAGATGTCGCAATATCTATATATCCATTTGCTGCGACCCTTTGGATAACTGGTGGACATAATGACGATATTCGGATATGTTGTGGATATCTAAGAGACAAAGCGATGCCCAAATAAATGTCTGTGAGATATCTCTTGGATATCGTGTGGAATTTCGTGGTTATTTGGGCATTTACTGAAACGGAAATGACTTGCACACTTTTTCAACAAAATCCATATAAACACTCAACGTTGCATTACCTTATTCAAATTACCTTTATATTTGCGAATTTGGGTGAACAAAATCAAGGCAATATGTTGGGCCATTGCTTTTCCAATATCATCGATATTTGTGATTCATATCGCTTCTAAATATTTATTAAATGAAAAACTATTCAGCTATCGTAAGACAAACCACGCATTGTTTCCATCGCAACCAGATCATAACAAGCAGGGGCATACGGAGCAATTGGTCCTGGCCCCCAGATTGAATGGAAAGTTGTGAATCAAATATAATCATTTGCTAAATCTTATAGAATGTTGTTGTGAAGCAGAAGTTTTTGATTTAGTCCCCAATTAGGCTATGTCAGCGAGTCCTGATCGCAGCACTAAGGAAAACCTTTTCGAAATTTTCCACTTAACATATGCCTAGAATATATTGCAAGTGCCGCTTTTCCTTCACTATTGACATCTGTAGTTAACGTTTGAACGAAATTCTAAATTAGTTTCATGTTCGATTTGAATAATCTGAAATTTTTAAAAACAATAAAAAAATACATAATATTTAAAAATTGCTACACAATAACGATTCTGACTTAATTTACGTATAAATATCTTAAATATTAAATCAGATTTAGCCATAATTTTTCGAAACATTAAAAAATGTTTCAGAATTATTAAAATGGAATTAAGAAGTAAATTAATGCATAGAATTAGAGATAACATGTGCTCGAAAAATGAGTATCTTTACCCTACCATTCATTTTTTTAATAGTTTTTAAATCGATGCAAAAATATTTCTATTCTAACTCCTAACTGTTTTTTAACCATGTTGTATTTACAACACAGAATTTAATCGTATTAACATTAAACTAATTGTAATTTTGAGCAACTGGAATCATTGAGTGGTAATACTTTACACGTATGGTAATAATCATTGAAACTAGAAAATGTGAAATAAGAAAAAAATCCCTTCGTTAGAAAAAGATTTGAAGTCAAATTCTAAATAAGCGGCTTTATTCAATACCTAAGCCTTTGCAATCACCAGACAAGGTCAAATTTCAATAAGGAAATATGACATTAGTTGAAAATAAACTCCTAAAAGCAGTTTCATAAATTTTTCGACCTTCGTTGTAAGACATTGATTCATTAAAAATATCGAAAATGTCATCGCAGTCAATGTATACACTTGAAAGCACTTTAATATTTTTATTTTCACTTCCTGATTATATTGTTTTACTATCAACATGAAAATGCGTTTGTCGAACTTCATTGTAAAATGTCTAGTATATACTAGACATTTTAAAAAAATAGAAGTAACTATAACAATATTTTAAATACCATTTAAAAAATATCTTTTACACTAATTTTAAAGATTTCTATGCTAAATTTTTACAATAATGGTATACTTTACAAAAATGGAGCCTATATATATAGGCAAAATGGAGCCTATATATATATATTAAAGGTCCATATGGACCTTTAAAAGTTTAGATTAAATAAAATCAGTTTTATAATTGTAAAATTAGATTAAATGAACTGAATCATGTTAAAAGTTCGACTTTATTACTTAAAAAAATATTGCGATTACGGCATTGCAGTGAAAACTATTTTTAGCATACAAATTATGATGCAGGAGATATAACAAAATTAATTTGATTGTAATTTATAGTTTATTTTTTTAATATTGTTTTGAGATTAGTGAAACTATAGTATTTTATTCGCAAGAATTAAAAGATAAATTGAATGCATTGCTATTCATTATTTAGAAATGCACATAACCACCCAAACACATTTCATTAAAATTACTACTTTTACAGATGCACATAAGTCACCCAGGTTCATTTAATAATTTCTCTCCTGATCTTCTAATCTATACAAATGAAGTTCTTACTCTGCGTGTTGATTTGTCAGAGAAATTATGTCTGGGATTAAAATGAGAACGGAAAAAGGAAGTTTCAGGCGTTACATTTCGAAATTTTGATGACAGTGTTTGGAATTTAAACCGCAATCAACGTTCATATGAATTCACTGTGAAGTTGCTTATGCCTCTAAACATCTTTAACTGCTCAACAATGTGTTGATACCATCCTGCGGACAGTTGTATTACCTTTCATGGCACGTTATCCGGTTGACAGCTTCCGACAAGATAATGACAGATTCCATATTGCAAGTGTATCTCTAAACTTCTTTAGTGCCATTAATGCTCCTTCTTGGCCAGCAAGGTCATCAGACCTTTCACCAATCGGACATGCCTGGGGTATGGTAGAGAGTCAGATTCAGGCACTCCAAATTATTGTAGATCTTGAGTAATAACTGGAGAGAAGGTATCACAGGATGATATTAGGAGTCTTTATCACACTTTACCGAGGCATATACAAGCATTTATCTCCGCCAGAAATGGTTCCACCGTCTACTGATTTGAACATTCAAACTGTAATCGTTAGCCGTTGATGGGCTCTATGTTTTCAATTTTTTGATTATTTCATTATCTATGAATGAACAATACACATATTAGTTTCATTAAAAACAATAATTTCCTTCTTGGTGCTTCAATTTTTTAAGGTATATTTAATATATTTTTGTTGTACATTTTTTAATTCCTTTATAACAAAAATTAGTTCTGCAACAGAAATCGAATTAAAAATACATTAAAATTAATTGTAATACTCAATTAAAAATACATTAAAATTAAACGAATTAAAAATACATTAAAATTAATTGCATTCAAATGATAGTATACGAACTATCAACATTAGATGATCAGATTTTTAAGTTACACTGATTTGTTAAAATAAGAGGAAAAAGGTTATAGATGGAATCTCCCAAGGTTGTATTTAAGCAGACGTTAAAGAGGAAAATAAGCACAGCACCTTATATTCAATTCAGCAGCTGCTTCAATAAAAGTAATTTTCTTGAACACAAAACATGTTACTATGCGTGTGAACATCTCCTCTGTAATATAATTTCAAGAATGTGAACTTCAAAAATAATATTTTGATACGTAAAGTGTGTTATTAGTAAAAACATACCGATTTCAAGTGATTACAAATACAAAACCTTTTGCGTGAGTAACCAAAACAAAATCTGAATGTCAGGAATCAAAATTATAAGCCAAATAATTAATGAAATGCTCAAACGATTTAATAAGAATTTCGGATATTGATTATTTATTCGAAAATATTTAAAAATAAATATGTAATTCCATGAATTGGTTATGTCAATCTTTAAGGGAGTAAATTTGTCCCTATCAAAATTATTGCATTGTATTGATTTCATCAAAAACCAAATTTTATAAATTTTATTCACAAGCTCATCATTTTGATATTCAAAATAATTATCATTACAAGGAAACGAAGCAATTTGAGCTATTTGCGTAGCCTTAAATATTTTAAAACATAGTAATAAAAAAAAATGTTGCAAAAATCGTTTTTTTTTTTTTATTTTATTATTATTTTTTTTATTTGTATTTTTAATTTGGTGATCGGGCAAATATATTGACAGATATAAAAAACTATTTTAATTATATTTAATTGAAAGAAATAATTTAAAATAAGATAAAATTTATTACTATAAATAATATGAAAAAACTTTCTCTCTCTCTAATTTTGTAAAACATTTTCAGATACCCTATAGTTATCTCACTAAAATATCGATTTTGTGTTTGCCCCGTATTTTTATTGTTTGTTGTACCATATTGTGATGATCAGAAAGCAATATTGTTCATAATAATCCTCTCATTCCTATAATTTAAATAATATTTCAAAAATAATTTTAAAACTTCATATTCAAAATCATAATTGAAAGTGAAAATAAAATATAAAATTGTGCAAGATCTATTTTTATTTATATTAGAAGACAAAATTTTATATTATATGGCAAAACTTCCGCTAAATCAGTATATTTTTCATGCAGGCTATATTTTATTTATTTAGAAATTAGAAACTGGATCCAGACTGAATATCATCCCCCTGTGTGTGGGTGTATTGAAATAATCAGTTCATTAAAACTAAATAAGAAGCTATAAGCCAAAGATAAATACCAAAAAAAAATACTACATAAATTATTAAAAGTCAATTTTTTTTATAAAATAGATGTGTGTTATATTTACTATATAAACATTCAGTAAAATAAATTAAAGAATTTTAAGAAAATATATATTGGTAAAGATTGCAAGCAATGAAATGAGAAAAAATTGCATGTTAATATTTTTCACTTTTCTTCCATTCAGCTCCCTGAAAACAGCGACTTAAAATACTCTATTTTGCCTTGTATTAATATCTAATTTACCTTGTATTTAAAATAATAGAATATTCTATATTCTACTATTTTAAAAAATGTGTTTTTCAATTTTAAATTAATCTTAATAAAAAATATGCACTTAGCTAAAATATCTTCAAGCTGTAATAAACCATTACAAGGAATGAATGAGAAAGGAAAGATGACTCATGATTTTTCCGAATACCTTAAATGAGAACAGGATTATAACTATGCCTTTTTTAACTATTGAGGAAAGTCTTTTTTAAATAAGATTTTCTTACGCAAAGTAATTGTCAATTTCTGATTAAATTGCACAGGAAATTTATCGAATATTTTTTTATGTAATTCTAATCTTTTATGAAAATAAGTTTTTCTTGTATTGGCACCTTTAATTTCTAGTCAAAAAGAATACATAGTCTGCTATACATGTATTCCTTTTGACTATATTGAATAAATATATAATACAGCATTTATAATATATATATCGTCTGTAATTATTATACCACAAAGGTTTTTTCTCATATAGATATTTATTTTTATATTATATATTGAATGCACCGTCATAAGGAAAAAGATTTTTCTAGTGTTCGGAAACTAGTGGAAGTGTGTCTGTCGGAAGCTAGTCATTCCGGAAGCCTGACGTTGAGGAAGATCTTCAAGTTTCAAGGGAGAGTTAGTGCTCATTAAATTTTCACTTCATCTAATGTTTCATAAATGCAGAATGGAAACTATGGTTCACACATTTATATAATGTGTAAACATTTATTTATATAATACACATTTATTTAATACATTTATAGCATGCGCTGATCGTGATTCGAAATTTCGATGCATTTAACGATATTCAAATTCTTTGGCGGCAAAAATATACACCAGGAAATGTATATGAACTATCAAAAAGTTAAACCATTTTAAAAATTTACTAATTACGTATACAATCCTGGATATATGGCATGAATTTTTTGTCGGCAGTTTTTCTGTCATGAAAAAATGCAAATTTGTGTCGAGTAAACAATTAAATTATTAAAAAATAAAAATGCTTTTTTACTGCATTGAAAATGATGATAAATCTTATGCATATTGTACAAATTTATTTATTTATTTATATATATATATATATATATATATATATATATATATATATATATATATATATATATATATATATATATATATATATATATATATATATATATATAGAAAAAGTAGGTATAATATATAAATGCTGTTTAATTTCATTTCAAATAAAGTTTTTTTAATCGGAAATTAATTTTTTCGGCATTTTATTCTCGCTAATGATTGAATTTATGGCAATTATAAGCAATAACTACTTTTGTTCAGTTGATAAAATTATCAGATTAGCTATTTTTTTAAAATCAAAATCAATGATTTTAGCCTGTATAACTGTAATATATATATATATATATATATATGTGTGTGTGTGTGTGTGTGTGTGTGTGTGTGTGTGTGTGTGTGCGTGTGCGTGTGTGTCTGTGTCTGTGTGTGTCTGTGTGTCTGTGTCTGTGTGTGTCTGTGTGTCTGTGTCTGTGTGTGTCTGTGTGTCTGTGTCTGTGTGTGTCTATGTCTGTGTGTGTGTGTCTGTGTCTGTGTGTGTGCGTGCGTGTGTGTGTGTCTGTGTGTGTTTTTGGGCATGTATATATATCAGTGGCGTGTGGTCCATATACGATCCATAATTTTCTGCACCTGTTCAATACATTCATCTATCCATCCATGCATCAAGCCATCATTCCAAATACCCATCCATCCAATCAACAAAGAAAATTGAACTGCGACGCAGTTCAAGAGTTTCGAGAAACCTTTTCAGGGTCTAATTCATAATATAGAGTTTAAATCAATATTAATTATTGATGCAAAATTTAAAAATATAATTTTGAATAATTTTTTATATATGATAGATTATCAACATAATTTAATGATGACTCTACCTATCTTTATATAGTATATAATAAATATTATTTATAATACACATTCAAATATTATGTTGATTTTCGTTTGCTTGCATTCTCGCAGTGAGTGCGGTACTAAGTTCTGCACCATGTAACGCATTCAAAAGCGAACGAACATGGGAAGTTTTTATGTGTACGCACTGAGCACTAATAGAAAATCACGCTTTATATGTATGGGCTACTGGAGAAGCACAGTATACTACAGCACTGTGGCAAGTGCAGCTATTTTTCCTGCGCTTAGCATTCAGAATCTTCCGAAGGTACGGTTTATTAAGCGTTGTATATTAAAGGGAGACTTACTTGCGGGAGCGCTTTCGGTTTTTTAACGGATTAACTGGCCAAATAATTTTGCAAACGGTTAATGTTTAAATTTATATATTGTTAAGATTTTGCTTTCATGAAAATATAAAAGAAGTATTTCATCAATATAAAGAGAAAGTGTGGTAAAGTAATTTCGGTGATGTATTATATTTATGGAAATAATTCGATGAAAACAATTTTGTTTTGTAAGACAAAACAAAAAAATAGTATTTTATATCCCATTTTTACCTTTCATTGTGCCTTACAGAAAGTATATAAATTATATCTGTAACGCCATATCCCTGGTTTTGTTTTTAAAATTTGTCAAAATGTTTTTCGCAGAATATACGATTTTCAAATGTTAAAAACAATTGACATTATTAATTGTGGATGTGGATTAATCAGTGTATTATATTTATTAATTTAATAAATATAATTTAATCTACTGACCGAACAAGAAACAGTTCGTTCTATTGTGCCAGGATGCAGTGAAATTCTATGCACGTGAAATAGACGTTCGGTTTGCCGACACCAATGAGCATCCTGATGAGGCACCGTGTGGTGCTACGTTTGCTGAAAATAAAGGTTTTTCGTAGAAGCACAAAGCATTACTTTTTCGCTGCCGATATGACACTATACAACACAAGACAGGATTTTTTTTCAGTGTTAGTAGAATTCTCATAAATTTAGCTGTTTTATACTTATACTTCGACTACTCGTAGGTAAATATTTTTTATTTATTATATTCTTTAAATTTATATATTCATAATAAATAAAACCCATTGAAGAATGGAGAACTCAGATGTCTCAATAATTAAAGATTTATTAGAAAATTCATTATCGAGACGAGATGTTACTACAAGAAACGAAATAGTTAAATTAAGTATACCGATTGTGGATATTATTCCATCTCAAAACGTTTTGATTACAGTGCAGAAGTGTGTACGACATTTTCAATAATCTATGAATGAAAAATGTAAATGGTTAACCGGCTGTAGTAAATTGAATAAAGTGTACTGTTGGCCATGTTTACTCTTTGTGGTAATTGAAAAGGATAAAAATATTAGGACAAAAAAAGACTACATTGATTTAAATCATCTCCCCAAAACTACAAAGAAACACGAAAAAACACAATCTCACATAAATGCCGTAATACTATTAAAAACATTTGATACCGTCAAGATAGATTTAATGTTAGATCAATAAAAGGCTTCATCGATTGTTCAACACAATGAAAAAGTAACAATAGAAATATTCTCAAGAGATAATAGATGTAGTTTGTTACTTAGAAAAAAAAAAAAAGAAGTGGACACAATGAGAATATAAATTCCCTGAATCGAGGAAATTATATAGAATTAATAACTTTAATTAATAAATGTGATAAACTTTTAGCAACCCATCTAAGAACTACAACTGTATTTTTGGAACCTCTAATAAAATTCAAAATGATACTATTGCATCCATAAAAAATATTGTAATTTCAGAAATTAGAAATGAAGTAAAAGAACGTCATTCGTTGCTATAATGCTGGATGAAACATATATCTGACATATCTCACAAATCGCAATTATCGGTTGTGCTATGATATGTTAAGAATTGCAGTGCACCAGTGGAAAGAGTTTTGATTTTTAAAGATGTTAGAGGTGACATCTACCCTTGAAGAAGCTGGCCATGTTGATACTTAGATCCATTTTCCTTTATTCTATATTTTCTTTGAAATTTTAAATTATATATTGAACATTTTTTCATCTGTTTACTATATTTCAATCAATGTATTAATCTCCGTCTAGCATTTGATTATTATTTTCAATTTGGTTTTTGACTAATTTTATAAATATATTATAATTCCCCATTTGGTTTTTGATTAATTTTATAAAAATTTACAATTAATTACATTTTAGTAACTCTATTACTCTATTTTAGCTGCTTTTGCGCTGAATGTATTCCTAAACATAAGTGTTATATCTATACTTGTACTTTTCAATTTTCGCCTATGATATATATATGAATCTTGCTTATATATATATATATATATATATATATATATATATATATATATATATATATATATATATATATATATATATATATATATATTCCAGTTTTCATATACTTCCTTAGTAAGATGAGTATTTTTCAACACAACGACGTCAACAACCGAATAAACTAAACATACGTACGTATAGTTTATTTGCCGAAACAGTGTTTACTTATCGTACATATATGACTCATCATTTGTCAACACAGCTTCAAGATAAAACTGACGTCTTGAGGATTATTTCATGATATCAAGGGGGAAAATAAAATTATATCTGTATTTACCATTTGCGAATTTTTCGGTTCTGTTAGTAGCTTAAATAAATAGTACAGTAAAGGCTCATTTTTACGAAATCAGTGTGGACCGGTAACACAATTGGTAAAATAGAAGAAAAAAAAATTATTTCATTGTTAAGATCTGATTTTTTTTGTATCAAACCTACTTTTTCTTTATAAATAAAATACTATTAGAAAAAATATTTAGAATATACTATTTATAAGAATCATACAAATTAAGATTCCAATATTTTGACTTAAGAACTGCACTTACTTTCACTTTATTGATGAAAAATAAGACAAAGTAATCATTAATATTTTCTATGTTAAAAAATACTTTTTAAAAAATTTATTTTACCATATTTTAAAAGTACAAATGCATTTTTCGTTGTTTTTAACCTTAAAAAAAAAAAACTTTATTCTAGTTAGTTATTTAGCTGGTTGTTTTGTACAGATGGTCTATACGCTAAATTTTCTTTTTGTTCGATACTTGAAAGCTCATTTTCATTCTCACTCTTAATAATTTCTATATAAATTATATTATATTATTATATTCTCAATAATTTCATCCATCAGATAATTCTTCCGCATATATCACATGTAAATCTATATTTCTAAAAAAATCTTTATAAGAAATTTCGGGTAGCAAAGGGTTCTTTAACAAAGAACCCTGAGTTCATTCATGAGTAATTCATCTTCGCTCAAGTCTTCAGATAAATTGCCTTGGTTACGGGTGTAAGTAAGTTCTGTTACGGTGGGGTTATTTATTTATTTTTTTATTTATTTATTTTTTTAAAGGTTGCATGTTTAAATACTCTCTCTACATTCTTTTTCCTGCTACATCATTCCAAGCATTAATTGACAAATGTATTGCTCCAGAAGGTCAATTTCATAAAGCCTCTCCAATCCCAACCTCTAATTCCTCTTTATAAAAGTACCCTACGATATATGCTCTTGAAACTGTTAATTATGACTAGAGACGCTAAATTTCCGATAATTTTCGCAGAAGAATTTTAGAAATAAGCTGGAAATTTTGGAAAATATTGAAAATTAAAGGGAAATAAACGCAACCCATCTTATTTCGTTTTATGGAACTCTACACGAATCGATTCAGGATCCAAGACTTCAACATGAGCATTGCAATTATCTACAATTAGAATAACTTTACAATTTTACGATACAAAAAAAAAAAAAAAAAAAAAAAAAAAAAATTAGAGGCCTTTTAGACAACTTTTATAAATGATTTTTGCCTTTAATGTTACCATGATTTGCAGCTGGTAGTTTTTGAACACCTACACATTAAGTATTTATTAAGCAGAACAAATTTTCCCTTTCCATTTAAATTGTCTACAAGCAACACTAATTGTTTGCTTCGCTTTAACCCTATTACATTTATAACTTTTAAAACTAAATGCTTTTTCAAGATCCTAGAAAACAAATCTGTCTCATCCGCATTGAAAATGCTCTTTAATTTATTCGGAAAGTAGTGATTTCAGTATTTTTGCTTTCCTCCATTCAAATTCCAAGATTTTATTTGCAGTTCTACTTCCATAAACGATTTTCTAAAGCTCAGTATCTGGTTTTAATTTTGTGGAATCAACCATTTGAGGCACTGAAATCTTTAATATTCAGCTTTATAGCAAAACAGTTGGATAACCATATATAATTTTAATGACATTATCATCAATAGAAATATTCATTCTTGTCATTCTTTTTCAGCAAAGCAAGTAAAGCTTTTTCCAACTTAGAATACTTAACTTCGATAAAATATTTTCAAAGGACTGTGAAGTGAGGTGTCAAAAAAGCAAACATCTTAACAAATTCTCAATTTATGATGAAGATAAATTTTACTTGAAAAGAATGTCATTAAATATAGAATAAATGCTGAAACAGAAACTATTCCTACACGAAATGAGATGGATGCGAGTGACAGTGTATTTGATTTCAATCCTTAACAATACATTTATATTTACAGTGATTATATTCAAAAGTATCGAACACTCATATGTTCGATGATGTTCATTCTACATATATAGCTTGGAACTTCACTATACTGAAAATAATATTAAGGAAATTAAAATAAATTTTAACCTTTGTATTTCCATAAGAAAATCTAAGCAGATTTGCTTATCAAATTCGTTCTAATGGTCAAAAGTCATAGATTTTCTCCCCATATCCGTTCATGGTTTTTTTCTTTATGAGTTTCCCCTTTATCTCATTAGCAGAAACTTTTCTCATCTTTCGCGGTCCAAAGTTATAAATAAAATCTTGGCTCTCACCCTGGGAAGTGTGTGCTATCAAGACCTCTCTAGAAAGCCTTGGTGCTATTTGGCGTAGAAGGCTCTGGGTTCAATCCGAACCGTTTTTAAACAATGAAAGATGCATGTTTGTCTAAATGAGAGCTTGGAAGTTTTCCCCCTTGAGACGCGTCAATATGCCTTATAGTTAAGAAAAAATTTTCACCATTCAAAGACAAAATTGATATTAATAACAGTTTTTAAATCTTTCAACCATTAAACTTTTCGCTGCGCAATGTTAAATTATAGACGTATATTCAATTAGAAGAATATGCATATTTTAGCCTCAGATAAATGAATAGTTATGCACGCGGTAAGAATAAAATAACAAATTTTACTTAATTGCTCATGCTGAATATTATTCATACAACAAATATGAAATCAGTAAAATTATTTGATGTCACAGACCATAGCTAAGTCTGCAATCAATGATCATATCATTAACATATTTGTATAACATGGAAACTTTTTCTGTTAACTTTTATTCAATCGAAGAAAGTAAGGAAAAGTATAATATCTGTAATTAAACTTTCAGAAACCACTTCTACAATGATATTGTCCAAATGAACAATATCATTGTAGAAACGTTGATGATGCTCTTTTACTGATAATGTTCACATGAACATTTAACGACTGGAATCAAGCGACAAATCTATAGTTTATCTGAAATAATTGCTACTTTTAAAAAATACTAGGGTTTCAAAATATACCAACTCACAAAAAATAATCCACGGGACAACCTGTTTCCTGTTAACACCATCCATCAATGGATTACCTAAGATACGACGTACAAGGACGTCTTTCACAAAATAATTTCCATCGGTCCCATTACCATGAATTGTCGAGAAGCTCTCAAATAATTAATATCACTTTAGTACCAAAGACAAGAGAAAATTCTTAGCAAATGCTAATCAAAAATCCCAAAGATATTAGAATTCTGTGCCAAATGATGCCTGTAAAGTGGAAGTGCCTCTTTTTCTTAAGTCCGAGTGTAGGGAATATATGAGCCTTAGAATCTATCAAATGCTTTTATTTTGAATACGATATCTATTTGGCTGGATTAATTAGAGGCGCGCAACAAATGCTATTTTCACAATGTGGCATTTCACTCATAGTAACATGATTAACAACATTTTGGAAATCAAATACGTGCTCGTTAAATCTGAGGAATCAAAAGTCCTTTGGTGGGTCGTTGAGCAGTTACCATGGGTGCAATAATATGGAGAAAATTTCCTCTCCCTCCAGATCAATGTTAAATTTAAGAGTGAATCCTCTGGTGGTGCCATCTTTTAGAGGTGTTTAGGGCAACTTTCACCTTTCTTTATATTCACCTTTGTGGTGCTCTGGTTAAACGAAAGACGCACCCTACTGATTTAAATTCATAGTTGTCTGCAGAACGAACTTGGTTTGTCTAAGTGTCATAAATATAACAACAAATCAAATATAGAACATTAACCAATAAAAATCATGCATTCCTGTAATATAATTTCACTCAATTATATAACAGAAATACATGATATCAAACGAGTTGTCTTTTAAAAATGTTCTCTATTTTCCCTAAAATTGAAGCTTTGTTTACTATTTTTCAAAAAATATTTTTTTTTTTTAACTTTAAGATAGTTTTTTTCAATCCTTATTAGTAGTACTAAATTCTTATTTACTTTTCAATTTTCGGCTCAGTTTCTCAGCGAATGACAGATCAATAATGCAAATGATGTTAAAAAAATAATTTGTGAAATACTTACTTCAAAATTAGATGATTATAAAAGAAAAATTGAAACGCTGACAATGTAATGGCAATAAACCAAATAATATAATGAAAATATTTTAATGTCTCATTGTCATGCATTTTCTTTTTAAATTGCGAAATTTTTTCACTCATTATAAGAATTAAATTTGTAAGAAATAAATTTTTTATTGCTGTATTCTAACAATAATTAATGCACAATTACTTCTTGAAAAGAATTTATATAGTAACTTTCTTTCAATAGGATACAACTTCTGCTTTTAGCTAGTTTTGAGACGAGAACTTTTTTTCCATTTTGTTCATCACAGGCTTGATACACATCTCGCGAACTATTTACGTAACGAATTTTTGTTCGAACAATTAAGAATCTGTAGCACCCCTGAATCTTTCTTTGTAAAATGTGCAATTCTCTAAAAGACTTAAGCTTCCTAATAATATGCTAATTATAAATATTTCATACTTTACTTAAATACGTATTGATTCGAAATTAATTCTGAATCATTATTTATGAACTTTGAATAAGAATTTTCATTATATAATTTCTAAGACATACTTTACAGCTAGTTTCGCCTGTTTTTGAGTAACATTTTACCTTAAATTCTCCAGAACACCATACTTTCTAATTCCACTTGCCAACACCTTAATGGAATAGAAGTATAATTCTTCAGTAATGAGAATATCTAAAATAGTCAGTAGAGTAAGGGCTAGATAATCATAATTTGTTGTATTATTTTATTAGGTCTTATTACATTTCCTGCATAAGGGGTCTTGTTGAAAAAAAATGTTTCTGATAAAGATGTTTTCTGAAATGTTGGTGCCCTGTAATGAATTGCGAGTATTTACACAAAAAATTATAATAATTACATAAAAAATTTTCTTACTTTAAGAAATTCCAAAATTTTCCACATGAAGAAATTGCTATAAGCAACATTATTTGAGTACAATTTTGGAACAAAAATAAAGAGTAATACATTTATGTTAATATTACTTATTAATAATATATATCTAAGGAATCATAGACCCTAAGTTAATAATATTTTTAAATGTTCAATGTTAACTGCAATTGAAAGAAAAAGACCAAGTTCACATTTGCTTTTTATTTGCACACACATCTAAGACTAACAATTTTACAAAGATGCACACATTAACAATTACATTAGTAATTTTAAACATAAATATAACATACATTTAACAAATATTATACAACACATTTTGATTTACTTTTAATATTACATTTAGTTGAATACAAAGATAGCTCATACCTATGTCTTTATATGCAGTCTTTTAGTAGACTCCATCAAATACAACAGTTCATTTTGTATATAACATATATATTCAATTATTTAAGTTAAAGAGTATTTAAATAAAATTTAAATTTTTGACAATTTATTTGATCAGATATTTTTACTACGCAAAGTTTATTCTACACAAGGAAAATTGGAATGTATATTTTTATGACCATTCTACTAATCATAAAGCTACATAAATAACTATCTGTGACATCAAAGCACATTACAGAACATTGCAATTTTTCTGCTAGGAAATGTAATATGTTTATATTTTTTGAGAGAGAATTTCAACTATTCATCCATTTTAATACACCAAAACAATTACTATTCTTAGAGATGTTATCAACATTTTAAAATAATGATACTTGATTTCAAATGTTTCAGATAATTATTACACATAAAAGTTTAACAAAAGTAAGTTTTTAGCTACCTTCTTGAACAAAAATTTTGATCTAGGGAAAAATTTTTTTCATAAC
The DNA here is from genome assembly GCA_030067965.1 of Latrodectus elegans. Taxonomy (NCBI): domain Eukaryota; kingdom Metazoa; phylum Arthropoda; class Arachnida; order Araneae; family Theridiidae; genus Latrodectus; species Latrodectus elegans. Next base: position 92,631,623 of record CM057819.1, read on the forward strand.
AGGATTATTTAAATGATAAAAACAAAATGTACAAACAGAAATTTAATAGATATTAGTTTAGCTGATGTTACCTAGTCGAAATTTCACTAGAAAAATTTGTTAATAAATTGCAGATTCTAAGAATTTTTTATATAAATTTTTAATTCTTTTATAAAATAGTATAAAAGCTTTATTCTTAAAAATATACTTTATATAACTTTTGACTCAAAGAAACTATTTTATGACTAACAAAATTTGCTTATAAAAATAGCATATGCTCATACATTTCAAAAAAGAACATTGTTACAATTTCTTTAATATCACATTTAAAAAATATTTTTTCACTTAAAGTCACAGCATTATTAGATTAACTGATTAGTTTTGTACTATTTCTTTCCTTCTTTTATTACCGATTTAAATTACATTTTAAATCGATTATAAATAAATACAATAATTCCCTTTAAAAATTTATTTTCGATTCTATTTTTTATAAACTTAAAAAATTAAGATTACAAATACAACTTAAAAAAGTGTGCAAACACTTTTATTGGAAATAATTTTAAATGATATTGTTATTATACATCAATACACAATTTTTATTTTATTCATGAATCTTTATCAATTTTTCAAATAAATGATATTGAAATCAAAAAGCACTAGAACATTTTTAATAAGAATATTAATTTGATTCAATAATAGAAAACTTGAATTTCATGGAAATCACTTTCCTATACTTTGTTAATTTTTTTAACAGTATAAACACTCAGACAGCACTGCAAAAAATTTCATTTAATTTCAAAATTGTATATCACATTTGTTGGAGTTGAACGCTTGTTTAACTCCAACATTCCTGAGAAATTTATAAGTATATGAAAATGAGTACAAATACTTGATCTGAGATTTTTTTAATAACATTTAATTCTCACACAGCCATTTCATAGATAAAGTATTTATATATATAACACACAAAAATAATAACACTTCTTTGGAAATATATTTTCTGTAAAATTTTAAAAATTGCAAGTTACTTTTACTTCAAATGCATAGCAAAATTGGATTTTGATCACAAAAGTAATTTTGTGTTACAATAAATTATAATGGAGTTTAAAATCTGTAATTTTAAATTATAATTAACAAAAATAAAATATTAGTAATAGACTAAATTTTGAATTTTTTTATTAATTTAATAAGACTTAAGAAACTATTAAACACATATAAAGGAAAATTTTAGTTATTATTAAACAATGATTAATAAAAAATTTTTAAAATCTGTAGTAAACTATTAGACACATTTCTAAACATTTAAACATAGTCTGAATTGTAATTAAATTGATAAAATTATTTAAAAAGGAATATTTGAAACCAATATTTACCATTAAATTTTAAAATAGAACTTGATTTGAAAGTCTTTATTTACAAGATACAAGTAGCAACTTTACTAAATTAAAATATTATTTCATTAATATTCAACGGGGGAAAAAAGTTACTTTATAGATCAGAATATTTTATGTTAAAAGTATTGATATGAGGAGACTTAAGAATGTAAAACAACTTTTTTTTCTTTTCAAGAAAAGTTAAAAGTTGTATTATAATACATTAGATTCAATAAATTCATGATTTCTGTTAGTTTATTTTTATTTATTTACTAGTATTGTTATTTTTTGCAATGGAGAGGAATATATGCATATAATTTTATATACAATTATTTAATAATAAAATTAATTTAAAAAAATTAAACTATTTGTTAACACAGGAATCTAAAATGCATTATTCACAGCAATTCTATTACATTTATAACAATAGGATCTTATACAGTCATAAATTATAGAAACATCCAGTTCTTGCTACAGATTACTTGAATTCAATTTTTTATAATAAAAAAAAACATGCTGACATTCTTACTGCATTACATTGAAAGCAAACAAATATTAACTTAAGGACAGTAAAAAAAAAAAAAAAAATCAATCAACTTTCAATTCAGTGACAGAATTTGTTGTGATTAGCTGCACCAAGCTGCCAGTTTTTGGACAATTATTTCCAACTGCCCAGTTGTAAAGTAACCTAGAAATATTAGTTAGGAGTAATTAACATTTCTACATAAATTCAAACTCAAATAATTTAAAGCTAAGTTATGAAAATAAAATTCATGATCAATATCCTTACTCAGCAACATATGTTAAAGAAGTCCAAGAAGAAAAATCAGCATTTGGCATAAATTTTCGATTCATAGGCGTATCTAAAGTTACTGGTAAAATAGCAACAGCGACAGATTTATCTGGTAATCCACTTTTAGGTGCTGCTAAGCTTTTCACCAAATGATGAACAGCTCCTTTAGCCATACCATAACCAATCATTCCTAAATAAAAATATATAAATTAACATGAAATTTTACATAGAATTTTAGTTTTATACATTTAAAAATTTATTAATATAAAAACACTGTTAAAAAGAAATATTTATTATATAATTAAGTATAGTAATTTTTTTCACAAAATTCTTCGAGAAACTACATTTTAAGAAATGAATTTAAAAAATGGTAGAAAGTAGCTCACATTACAAAAAAGTTCTAAGAATATGATGAATTATTGTGCTTAAAATACACATTAAATCAATCAGATAAGCAATTTTTCCCATAAAGAAATTGTTTCAACTACCATTAAAAATTAAAAATATAAATAAAATTATAATTAGAACAAATGATTCAGATAATTAAATATATAAAGAAACTTAAAAGGAAATTTCATGTACACAAAATAAGACAAATATTTGATTTATGTAAACAAATCAATAATATACTCACTAACTTAAACATAATTAACAAACAAAAATACTACTAAAATATTTTTTGGAAATTCTTAAATTCCAGTGCCTAAATTAACAATTAAATTGATATTAAAATAACTAAAATTCAAAATGAATCTATAATATCAATCTAAACATTTTGACGCACAAAATCAAATTTAAATTTATAATATTTGATTTTATTGAAATTAATCAAAATGATTATTTAAATATTTTACCAGGAGTTCCCTCAAGAGCAGCTTTGGCACCTGTTAATGTTAAAACACCACCATCTTTTAAATAATTAGAAGCCAGTTTAGCAGAAATTACTGATGTCCAGACACTTTGTTTCCACATGAGATCAGAATTTTTTATTAAATCTACAGTGAGAGAAAATTTAAGCTATTATAGATACACTTTAAACTAAATATATCTGATTTAAGTAAATCTTTAAAATTCAATAATAATATAGTATTTTAACAATGTCAAATTTTTCTTTAATTACTTAGTGTAAATAAGGAACTTGATAAATAAATAAAAGTGATTTTCTAAAAACTTTTGGAAATTTTTTCTTTTTTTACATTTTAAATAAATTTTTATAAATATAAGCTTCACACTTTTTTTTACAAATAAATTAGAAAAAGTTAAGACTTTGAATAATATTTAAGTTGATAGTCTTCTAAAAGATAAATATTGAATCTTAATTAAAATTTCTGTATTGATCAGCAAAATTTTGGTTTCATCAAGAGTCCAGAAATTTTTCAAGTTGAATAAAAAAAAAATGAAAAAACATTAAAATTAATAACAAAAAAATGTCCTTCAATATTAAACTAATAAATTGTTTACATATGAAAATAAGCAAAAAATATCACAGAGATTAGAACTTTAAATACAAATCCGCAGTAACAACTTTTCATATATGTAGTTTTTCTCTTTCTTATTTTCAATTTTTAATTTTGATTCCTGTCATCAAGGGAAAAATTAAAACTCTATAATTTAAAATATTAGAAATATTTATTCTATATTATGTATAGCATAACATTTTCTAAGTAGAACCTATCCTTCTTGTTTTTGACTAAGATTTTACTATGAACGGAATATATTTGAGAAATACTTAAATATCTATAGAGATTTATAATTGTTATTCTATAAACATTTTTTTCACATGAAGATTAATGCAATTAAACATCCAATCGTAAAGGAATTCAAAACTATAAATATCCAGGTCTGTGATGGAAGTCAAACTCATTTCTTCACTATCAAAGTAATTAAAAAAAGAATATGAATTCATCTATGGGCATCACTAATTAATATTATTCTTTATAATAAAAACAATAAACATTCTTTGTATAGGGTTTCCAAATTTTGTTTTCTCATAAGTTAATTTTAATTACCTTTCTAAAGTAATATAACTGATAAAAAAAATGTTTTGGGTATTCCACAAGATCCTGTCAATGAGTAAAAAAATGATGCCAAATAACATTTTTTTACCAACAGTAAAAAATTTTATATTAAATACATTGATGCTACTTTAATAAACTATTTGTTTTACATTGATGCTACTTTAATAAACATGAAAAACACAAGTACCCATTTAATTAGGAATTTGGTTGAAGAGTTTCGATACTGCTGTTTAACTGCCTTCATATTTATGTAGATGCAAAGAGTTAACTATTGAATGGGGTATACCCTTCTTTAAGGTTTTTCATTTAAACATTTTTTATTGTTGGTAAAACAATGCATTTAAAGTATCTTTACATAGTTATTTTTGCAACTAAACTGTGTATCAGTTTCTTTCTTTCTTTCTTTTTTTTTTTTTTTTCATAATATGTTCTACTTTATTTCCATTTCATTCTCATTAAATATATTAAATGATTGGAATAATATGAAATGATTTGGTGTGAATTTGACAATATTTGCACCAACTCTTTGATTGATGGGATTTTACACACAAGTACTATATTTTTAATTGTATTGCAGCATTAATCAAATTTATTAATTCATCATTATCACATTTGTATTTATTTTTCTACACAAACCTAATAGTAACAAAAATTACTAAAAAGAAAAAAGCTGACCAAAATTTTTTTATCAATTTAAAAATAAAGAAAAAATTTCACTTGTAAAAATAGAACTGATTGTGGTCTTGTTATAAAATAGTGTTTTATCATAAAATTACTAGAAATTATTTTGTTCTAGATTTAATTCCATTCATAGTTGAACAAGACATTATTTTATTTTATTAACAAGACAATATTTTATTATTTAATTACACATTGTTACCAAAAACAACCCACTAATGTATTTCCTATTGCTACTTTTATACATATATATGGAATGTAAAAATTCAGAAAATTTTATCAGCTTCCTATTTTTTTATATTTTTAATTATTAAATTTTTCACAATTTTCACATAATTAATTTTTTTCTCTAAATTTTTCAAGTGACCTGATAAGGTTAACTGTCACATCTTCTACAAAATCAATAAATTTAAAACATAAAAAAAAAGGAAATTCGGAATACATCTGTATAAAATATATCCTTTATAATAGTTAAAATAATGATAAATTTGGTATTTTAAATCAATTGTGATTAATTATTTTGTTTCATCAAAATAATCTCATAAAATAATTTTATTTGTGTGCACACAAAAAGTTTTTTAGTGAAAATATTATAAAACATAAAACTATAGGAATTTAACAAATTTTTAAATCAAATTTTCTGAGTTTAATATGCCAATAAATATAATAGAGTTTACAGATAGTTTATGTATACTAATTTATTTAATATTATGTATCTTATTTTTCTAAAAAGAGAACATAAGAGATAAAATGTTTTAAAATATTATCCATTAATGTTTTATCTCCTATGTACCTTTTACAAATTTCTCACCTTTTGAAGAAGCATTTCCTCCAGCCCATCCACCTGCAACACAAATGACAGCATCAACTTTTTCTTGTTCTAAGAGTTTCTGAACACCTGAAACCACTTGAGATTCTTGTTCAAGCCATGAATCAGAAGCTTTTACAATTACATTTGCATGAGCTTCCTCATTACTAGACATATCTATGGAACCAACCCACTTTAGAAAAATATAAAAAAGTATTAGAATATAAATATACTCGACTGTGAAAGCAAATTTTTATACAAGCGTGTGATAAAATGAAATACATCTTCTCAGTATAGATACAATATGTATAAATTTTTTTTTTCTTTTAACAACTTTTTTCTTTTTTTTGCATTATTTATAATCAAATTGTATAGAAATGAAAAAAAGAACTCTAATCATTAATGAATCTGTTTTCTCAGAATGATTATAGTCTGTTCAGCCATTTAGATAATAAATCATAAATAATAATTCAATACATGATTATCAAAATGAAATTTCATTGAAAATAATTTCTATTACTTTATGAAATTTGATTCACTTCTTTACCAGGCAGCAAACTGTAGGAAGTATTTTAACTTTAGCATTAAGTAAATTATATCAAAGATATGAATTTTCCACACATCTTTCAAAAACATTTATTTTTTCATTAAACTAATGATAAAATGCTTAGCATTAAGTAAATCATTAAATTTTGATATTTGAGAAAAATAAAAAATGTTTTAAAATTCATTAGTGTAACAAAACTATCATCAAGATTTGGAAATTTTTCTACTGCTAATGAAACAGTATCCATATGAAAAAGTACTGTGATGTCTCATAGCCAGCACTTGAGATTTCAAGAGCCTCTGATGGGGAGGGTGAGTAGGAAGACGGTTGGTGCCAGGAGCAGTCTGTAGAATCTGCATTTTCTTTGGAGATTGATACTGACTTTGGTGTGCTATGCAGGCGGGAGAGTTGTTAGTGAACCCAGATATCACTCCTTTGTAATTTTATTTCTTTGTTAATTAAATGTTTTTGTTTCCAAAATTTGGAGTCATTAATTTGTTTCATAACAGTACTAACGCATATCCTCAAAAAACGTGTTAATTTTATCATGAGTATTTAGTACTTTACGTAGTTACAGAAAAATGTCAATTACTTCAATATCACAGTAAATTAGATGCATTTTTATATGGTATCTATCTTTCAAATTAGAAAGTCTTAGAGCTAACAATACCCATATTACAAAGCTCTAATCATGCTATATATAAGTGGTTCAAGATCTAAAATTATGATACACTATTCTATTACTTAAAAAATTATGTTCTGATTATTTAATTTGGCAGATCTTTCAATATAACATATTTAAACAGTTAGCTGGAGTTTAAAAAAATTAATATGCTAGTAAATCCAAGATTATGTTTAAACATCTGATTCAATTTGTCTAGATAATTAACTAAGTATTTAAAACATCTAACTCACAATGGATTAAAGCTGTTTGGCAAGTTAAAATCATGTAAAGGTAACTTTCTCATGTTATATTTCTTTAATTTAACAGATTCTTTAGTCCCTATTCTCCTACACTTATTTTATAAATGAAATTTTGGTGCATTGTAATTTGTACTGTAAGTATCACTTCCTTTTTTTATATAAAAATCTTCAATAAACTACAATTAAATTATATAGCTTAAACAGCAGCTTAATTTTCAACATAAAAATATAGCAATCTTTATATTCCATTTCCTCACAGTCACGATACCATTCTCTTTACAAAAAAAAAAATATCACTTGCATAACTTTCATTAACAATTTTTGATAGAATTTCTTATAGTAAAATAATACCAATTTAAAAAGTGAAAGAAATTACTTAAACTTTTATATCCATGTCTTATAATATAATGGTTATGAAGGTCATTAATAATATTATACTTTTAGTTACTTTAAAATAAAAAGTTTTTGTATCATTAACACTTTATTTGTAAATAATTGGCTTTTTTTTTTTTTTTTTTTTTTTGTAAATAGAATTAATTTATTATATTTTTGAGTATATTTCATGCAAATTTTAGAATAAGTTTATTTGCATAACAATCATTTACAATTTATGCCCTTCTTATTTCCTTATTTTACCTTAAAATACACCATATTTAAATATCAATTCTAAAAAGTACATGAAAATTATTTTCCTGCTTTTTGCCATTTTAAATAAGGTCTTTCTACAAATGCAAAATAGCTAATAAATATTTTACTGCTTGTTGGATATAGATTAAATTGGTATGAATTAAATATTTTGTACATTTTATAGTAATTTAAAAAGACTTTACATCAATAAAAAAAAAACATTTTTGTTTTTATTACAAAATTTTGCAAAATTAAAAAAAAATAAATACTATGATTAGAGCATCAACATACAAAATTAACTTTACTAATAGAAAAGTTAAATGGATTCATTCTACAAAACTTGTAGCCCCCGATTTTATAAAATTTTTTGGTTTCCTGTTATTTTTCTTTCCAAGTATAACACAAATGTCTTTTACTGCTCCACTGATAAATCTAATGAAAAAATATTGCATAGTATATTTTAACTAAAAGTTAGCCATTAAGTGTCAATTTGTAACATAATTTCCATAGCTAATAAATTATAGTTGAAAATAGAGTTCTTATAAGTTTATTAAATTAAAAATTTAACTTTACTCACTGTACTTTTTATTTTTAAATTATAAATAAAGTGTATTTTCTTTGAAATATATAATTTTAAATGATTTAATAGTTTCTTCATTTGTAATAGTTTTGATGTATAAAATATTTGTAATCTTTACTACAAATATTTCAAATTTTAGGCATAGGTAATCATATCCATTAAAACTACATCCCAAGAATACATTTGTAAGAATAGAAAATTTTAAGTAAGTATTTTTAAATTTCACTCTATTAGATAATTTTGCACCATCTGAAGTGAGACGAAAAGTCTCTTTTTATGTAAATATACAATTCTTCCCAAATATTATTAAATATTTATGAAATAGTTGAGTTCATTTATTTCTGTAGGGCAAAACTACTTTGATGAAAGAGAAAATATGAAATACATAAATACTAATTAATACTTACCCAGTTTTTGGATTTAAAATGAGATACTATAGTACTACCTAAAGCACCCTTACCACCATACACAAGAACGCGACCGGCAATCGAACTCATTAGGAATTACAATTTTTATTGTAGGAAATTTAAAATTAAACGTAATGAAAGGAGGAAAAAATTACTTATATAGTTCAAGGGATTTCGTCAAAACCTCGCAAAATTCAAGTAAAATCTATCATCAAGGTTATCTGATTAATTCGATAAATCTAACTTATTTCATCACTATAATCTTCCACAAGATAAAAACATCAGAAGAGCCAACGTTTTCAGACTAGAAACAAGAACTGAAAGACGTTCGGTAAGGCCGCCCAACACTAGTGGCTGGAGATCGAACGCCGAAAGTCGGCTCCGGGTAAAAATTCTAACGCATGCGCACTTGAAGAAAGAAATTGCAATAATTTAATATGATGTATTTATATGATGTCATTGTGATGTTAAACCAATGAAATTTTATTTACATCTTATTTTGAACTCTTGTTTACATTTTGACTGATGGGCAGAATCAATTTTGTGAAATTATGACTGCTTATTTATAAAAATATTTGATTTAGCTATGTATATAATTTAAATTTATTCCTTTTAAAACTCAGAATCTGTAATTTCTTAACATTTTTACATTGTCATAATAATTTAGACAATATTAAAAACTATCATTATTCATATCTATTATTAATAAATATTTTAATTACTTCCAAAATATTTTTTTGATTTTATATAAAGCATGGAATTGAAATTATTTTATTAAAAATATTATAACTCCTAAGAAACTAATGCAATATACATTATGTAATAAAATTATTTTTTTCAGTTATTTATTTTAAATAAAGGATTCACTTTTTCCAATATTAAATAAAGTATATTTAAATGTGGAATATGTCTCTTGTGCATTTTATTTAAACTAATTTAAAGGTATATTTAATTATAAAAAATAATATTTTTAATTACAATTTATTTCCTTTTCATTAAAAAATCCATATTTAATATTGTAAAAAATTATAACCTGTCACAGATGTCGCAAATGTTTCAAAAATTATATGGCTTATTTTGATGAATTGAGCATTTTTCTATTTTTCAAAATAATTTCTATCTTTTAAGTCCTACGGATATTTTTATCTATAAAATTTGATAAAATTAATAAACTTTCTAAAATTTTATAAAAAGATTAATTTGTAATAAAATAAATAATTTTATTTATCTTTATTAATAAGTAGTTTAATTAATTTTTAATAAACAATTTAATAAAAGGTAATAGTTAATATTCAAAAATTATTTTCAGGACCTCTGTAAGGATTTTCCATGAATTAATTTTCATTATAAAAAAATTGATAAAATTAATCACAAACATAACTTTCTAGGGAGAAAAACAAAAGAAAAAAGTAAATAATTTGCTTTGTAGCCTAAGGCTTTCCAGATATTTCTAACTTTCTGGAATACATAAAGTGTCGGTCGGAACCATATAGCGAGGAGGACATAGCTCTACGGCTGGAGCACCAATTTTGTGACGTTTTCCGACGTCAATCATTAGCCGAAGTTTTCCGAAGAATTCCCTCTCGTTTGCTGCTGGCCCAAAATTTAGTTTTAGCAAACTAATTTAAAGTGCAGTTCGTTGGTTGATCTAGTCATTTACCTATCCTTTTTACTATTTAGTTACTAAAAGTGATTAAAAATTGATTGCAATTATCGTATTTCTTTCTGATTTTTGTATTTCACTAAAATATATAACATAAATCGTAATAAAATAAATTGTGTAAAAAAGTCGCGGTAAAATTAAATGAATTTTTTTCATTTTCCTTATCTCAAATTTTTTTCGAAAACAAAAGAAAAAATTTTAATTTTTGTCAATTACGTACTTTTATTTCGAGAAGACAAATGAAGGCGGAAAACGTTCAATTGTTTAAAGGTTTTCTATACGTTCCAGCATGACCTCTTGAGACACACGAAATTGAATGTATAAATATAAATGTTTCTTTATCATAAACCACAGACCAATATTTGGTATCTTGGTCGTTGTCATAAACCTATATACACTCATGCGCAATTCTAACTTCTTTTTTCTTCATTTCAGTACACATGATGTTTTAATAAGCTTTGTGGATGCCTTACAAATTTCACTTAAAAAATAAAAACTTCCAAATTAAAATAGTGTTACTCATTTATTTAAAAAAAAATTTTAATGAACCAGACAGATTTATCGCATTATTTACATTGCCAAGTCATTAAATCTGTTACCTAGTGCACATACGTTAGAATTCTGGTTGCCGACTTTCAACGTTCTATCTCGAGATACTACTATGTTAAACAGGCATGAATAGCCAATCCCACTAAAGCATTAAATATCGAATCATCAAGACTTTTGATTCCCGATGCAAGTCATATGTATGACCTTGCGAAAACTACTGGAGATTCCTCCGGAGGAAACCTTATTCGGAGACTTCTTCGTGAATTCGCGTAGAAATAATGACATCATGTTATGTAACGTCATTGTTCTGTTGAACCAATGAAACAATTATCAAATTATTATTTACATTTTAACTGATGGGCAATATCAGTTTTGTGAAATTATGACTGACTATTTATCGAAACATATGACATACATATTAATTTATTTATATTAAAACTCAAAATGCGTAATTTCTTGACATTTTTTTATATTTTAATATTTTTTGAAAATATTGAAAACTATCACTATTTAACAAAACTAAACCTATAAGCTAAGATAGTTCCTATCTTGGCTGCTTAAATTGGACCGATTTTGGCAATCAAGCTTAATCCTATCTTGACCACCCAGATTGGTTCAATATAGGTTACCTAGCTTGGTCCTATCTTGGCATCCCAAATTGGTTCAATGTAGGTTACCAAGCTTGGTGCTATCTTGGCCATTCAGATTGGTTCAATGTAGGTTACCAAGCTTGGCCCTATCTAGTCAACCCACATTGGTCCTATAAATCGAAATGTAGACTATCCAGGATTGGCTCGATATATCCAAGATAGACCTAGACAAAGCCACGATAAGCCAATATAGGAATAAACTATTTTGCTACTTGGGTGTATATATATATATATATACACACACATATATCCTCAATCAAATAATGTTTACACTATTGTATCCTTATATTTAAACTTAATTAAACACAAGAATCAATGTTTTCAATGCTATTAAATACAGTATATTTAAATGTAGAATTTATTCCTTTGTTTATTTTATCTAAATTAATTTAAATATATATTTAAATCTAAAAAATAAGATTTTGAGTTTCAATTTATTTTCTTCCCATAAAAAAAATCCATGTTTGGTATAAATACTCAGATTTTTCAAATGCTTTGTAAAACATATGGCTTATTTCCTAGACTAAAAACTTTTTTTAATTTCTCAAAATAAGTTCTATTTTTTGAATCCCACAGATATCTTCGATCTATATAATTTAATAAAGTTAATAAACTTTCTAAAATTTTATAAAAATATTAATTTTTATAAAATAAATTTTCCTTATTTTATCATCATTAATAAATAAGTTATTGAAAATACAATATTTAATATTCAGAAATTAATTGAATGACCTTCACGAAAATTTTTCATGAATTAATCTTCATCATGAAAATAATGATAAAACTTAATCGCAAACATTATTTCGAAGAGACAAAAAGGTAAATAATTTGCTTTGTCTCCGGTGCCCTACCAAATATTTCTAACCATAGACCAATATGGTCGTTGTTTCTAACTTAAAGAAAAATTTTAAAAGTTCTTTCAAAACGCCTATTTTGTGACGTTTTCTGACGTCATTTGTTCGCCGAAGTTCTGCTGGCGAATTCTTCCTCGTTTGCCCTTGGCTTAACTCAAACAAATACACATTTAACGATATTTTTTATTATAGCATTGGCAAAAAAGTATAGCATGATGATTTTATGCAGAAATAACTGATAGTAACTGAGAAAATGTTTGGGGGAATTGATACTCTAATTTTTATATGCTGCAGAGTAGTTTTGTAAGGAATTCGTTACTTCTTGAGTTTCTGAAATTTCAGGGAAAAAAAAAATTAAACTGTAAATTTAATCAATTCAAACTTTAATGGGGTTTTAGAAAATAGTTTCAATCTTAATTTTTTATGCATATCTGAATGCGATTGAGATTACTCCTTGTTGCTAATAAAACGGCATCACTATTTTCAATATATTTTTAAAAAACATTTAAGTAAAATTGTAAAATTAATTTCTAATAAGTTCATTATTTTAATCCTAAAGAACTAAAATAATGAACTTATTAGAAAATTTAAAAATTTCTGAATGATGATAGGCAAAATCCTAATTCGATATGTGATATTTAATTTTCATGTAGAACTCTAAGAACAGTAGATATTAAGTATTTAATTTATTACCTCATTTTCTAAATAAATTAATTTATGACATGTTAATTACATTCACAATTACTCGACTTTACTACAATTCTCATTGATTTAAAATATCCATGACGTCAGATAACGTTTCGTCTACGTCATATCATATTGAGACAATAGAACTTGGAACAGAGCTCTATAACTGATACCAACACTCTCTAGACTACAAAGTTTGAGCGCGTGAGTTATGAGTCCTACAAAGAAGACCTGTTAAAATCTTCGATATTGCATTTCAACAGGTCTTCTTTGCAGAATTAGGCGCACTATAATATTAAGTAAAACGAAATTTCCGTGCGTGAAACATTCAAATGTCTAGTTATATATACGTATACCAGGTGTATGCATATCAAATGAGACGGTTGTAATAGATGTCCCTACGCATATATGCAAACATTACGAAACCATGACACGTGATTTTTTATAGTTTGACCTTTGATACTCACTTTTAATTTACATTTGGACGAATTTCAACGAAGATTGTGTGTGTGTGTGTATGTTTTTTTTTTTTTTACTGTGTTGAAAATGTTGAATTTTATGCCTTCCGACCACGATTAGCGGACAGCATAAATTTTTTGTTACCATCGAAGTAAAATTCTGCGGAATCGCATCAAATGCTTGTAGAAGCATACGGTGGCAATGCTCTGAGCCACGTGCAGTCCTACAGGTGGTTTGAAAAGTTTCAAAATGGTGATTTCAATGTGAGAAACCAGGAGCGTGGCAGTAAAAAAATTTGAAGATGCTGAATTGCAAGCATTATTTGATGAAGATGATGGCCAAAACGCAAGAACACCTTGGAGAACAATTGAATATTGATCAGAGCACTGTTTCCCGTCGTCTCAAAGCAATGGGCAAGATAATAAAGGTTGGTAGATTGTATGGTTGTTTGTCGCTCAACGGTCATTTTTTGCTCACAAGGGCTAATTAGACCGGTGCCTACGGTTTAAAGTGAATTCCGAACCACTGCAAACATCCATGCCCAAGGTGGGATTCGAACCCACGAACTGTTGAACAGAAGGCAAGAGCTCTAACCATTCGGCTGTCAGCTTGGCAGATGAGCTAATGGACCCTCAGCAGGAAAACCAAAAAAACATGTGCGAAATGCTGCTTGCCCGTTACAAACGCAAGTCAAATCTCCGTCGTATTGTGATTGGTGAGAAAAAATGGATTTATTTTGAGAATCTCAAACATGATCGATATGTTGACCCCAGACAACCATCCCAAATCGACCACAATCGGTTCGTCCACAAGACAATGCTGTGTATTTTCTGGGTTCAGGAGGGGCCAATCTATTATGAGCTTCTTAAACCCGGTGAAACCGTTAATACTGATCGCTATAAGCAACAATTACTTGATTTGAACGATGCTATACTCGGAAAACGCGAGCAATACAAGAAACGGCAGAACAAAGTGATTTTCATTGATGACAACGCACTTAGCCACCATGTTAAATCGACTAAGGATATCATTAAGGCGCTCGGCTGGGAGCCCTTACTGCATTCGGCTTTTTCTCCAGACTAGGCTTCTTCCGATTACCACCTATTTGCATCATTGGGACACGCATTGGCTGACCACATATATGCGGGATAAAAAAAATGTTGTTTATAAAGTTTAAAATGTTTGTTGCATTTAGAATACATTTTCAATAAAAAAAAAAAACTTTAAACCACTTATATTTTGTAGTTTATCCTTTTATTCCCACTCCCACACAATCTCATATCATCTTCCTGAGCAAAACAGGCTATCCCTGCTAGCTTAAAATAAATTGTGGAAATCATAAATTTCTAACCAATTCTTTCTGAGAATTTTAAATTTTAAATTTCTATTATTAAAGAGAAATTTTAAATTTCTATTATCTAATTTTTTATTACACAAAATTTTATACTTACATTGGCAATAAATAAAATTCAAAGTATTTTGTAACAGTTAAAAAGTAGTTTTTATGTATATTTTACTTAGTTTTTGAATGCAAAATTTTTGAGATGCAATACCCTAGTTCACTGCAACTTAGTAGAATCAAGTTATTCAGATAGTAATACCAATTTAATTTCTGTCATTGTTGAGCAACAGAAGATAGATGTTGCGTTTATACTGTCTGCCAAGCATTCTTCACTATATAAGGCATGCCTAACAATAGTCATCAGCTATTAGGCTTTTTGTGTGTGATATAAAAGCTGAAAGATTTGATTGTTAATTATCTCTGATTTGTTGATTAAATATGAATAAAAGGATTAGAAATTAACATTTTGTATCATAATTATTATACATAATATAAAAAGTTGAAAAATCAAAATATTTCTAAAAACCCATCGTTTATAGCATTAAGTAACTAAAATATCAATTTTTCTAAGAAAAAAATTTTCAAGCACTTAATAGTTAATTTTCAAAACACATTTAATATTTCCTGTAGTAAAAATATTCTAACTTACAATCAATTCAAGACAGTTATTATTAATTTGTGCATTAAAACCTTTTCCACAAGTCATTAATCTATACTAAAATTTTTATTATTACACAATATAAAAACAACCATGCACATATTTCTTTCAAATATTCAGAATATTCATTTTTCACAGCAGTACCAAAAGTATTAATATTATTTCTTAAAACTGAAATTGTGTGTACCTTTATTAGTTTCATAATTAAAAAAAATATAGATAAAAAACAAAGCACTATTTTTTTCAAATAATTTTTAAAAAAATAATTAATTAAAATTTAGTGATGAAGAACTCAGCACAGCTATTAGTTCTGAATGACCAATTAAAATACAATTATTTGGTTTGTTGCAAATATGGTCATTTTTTGTACACAAGGGATCTTTTACAAATGGATTCAAAACTGGTTTAAATCTATACCCTAGGTTGAAATCATACCAACAAATTGTTGAACCAAAATTCAGAGCACTGACCATTGAGCTGATCACTCAGTAAATATTGTAATGCAGATGCCAAATTGGCAAAATATGGATCTCAAGCAGATACATATTTTCACATTACACCCATTACAAAGGCTTAGACCTGCATTTTATTTTGAAATTAAATTTTTAAATTCAAATACTTCAAAAAATTAAAAATCTGTAACATATAATGAAAAAGTGGAAATCATGTGTCTTAAGTGAAAGTTCTTTACATAAAAAATATTAAAATACAGTTTAAAATAAATAAAATATTTTATACATTCTTAAAAGTGCACAACATATGTACATTATTTACATATAAAATTATATATTTCTCTTTTTGTAATTCATAACTTTAAAAACAAAGTAGTTTGATTGTTGTAGGAAAATTCTCCAAATCCTCGTTTAAATCGGGCAATTCTTCTTCCTACAGAAAAAAATTAAACTTCTATGATTTATAATATTCATATACATATTAAGGATCACAAGTTAAAAGGAAAATATTTTTTTTACAAAAAGCTTCAAAAGTTTTTAATATATGCTTCTAGTAATGAAAAAAATTAAAATAATTACAAATCAAGTTTTTTTATTTTTTCCGATAAATGTGTAAAAAATTAGTTCTAAATGAGAGATTTCTAAAAATTAAAATCATTGTATGCAGTAGAATAAAATATTGTAATTCAACAGAAAATTTGATGATTTTTTTTTCTGGAAGTTGTATATTTTTAAGAATAAAAATTTAAGAAATAAGTAATCAAACATATATTGAAAAAGTTGTTCATATATTAAAATACTTGAACATAAATTCAGAATAAAAGATATAATATTTCAATTATATTTTTTTATACAAATGAGTATTGGTAAAGATTGAAATGAATATGTAAATAAAAAAATTGAAGTCTTCAAAATATTCATATCATAAAATACATTTTTATAAATGATATGTTGTATCCAGTTGCACAGTGAAGGGGGGAGGGGGTCTTTCATGACCCGGGCGCAGTTTTAAAGGGGAACAAATAATAGTTACGAAAAAATTTTTCAGAAAATTTTGATTTTTTTTTTATCGAAATATTAATTTTATTTATAGAAATATATTTTAAATTTAATAATTATTTTCTCTTTTAGAATTGCCATAAATGAAAATTTTCTACTTTTTTCATTTCCATATTAATTAGTTAGTGTAGTTTACTTTGTATTAAAAAGTGTGTTTTTTTAACTGCGTTTTCCATTACCTTTTCTTACAGTTTTTTAATGTTTTGCTCAAGATTTGAGGTACTGTATCATTATTTTGTACAGTAAATCTTGTATAAGTGATAATGGAACTATGTTAAATTTTTTTTGATAAAAATTCTGAAATATAAATTATATTGGATAGTTTTTCATGCATTTGAGATGTTTCTAATTTCAACTTATTTACCAAATATGTGTTAATGTTATATCTTTTGATTTACGAATCAGTAATTTAGGGAGATTCCAAAACGGTAAGCTCATTGTCTAATCTTTAACTGATTTGACTTAGTGAATGCAGCAAGATTCACCATTTTCTTTAGATTCCTAATTTTTTATAAGATGTCTAAATCAAGTTGCATAGTTATGAAAAATAAAAACAAGGTATCTAATATTGCATCGACTGACAAATGCATCATGTTATTTATCATTTAGAAATATAAATTTTTTTTTAGAAATTTTGATGTTTTAAAATATTATTTGACATGATTTTTTTTTTGTTATTATGAAACATTTTTTATTAAGCAATAGTTTCTCTTATAAATAAAAAATGTGAAATTTTAATCTCATTTTGACTAAAATAAAATAAGAAAATCAATCTCTAAAAAGGAAACTATATAAAAACTGAAATATTATTGATAAAAACTTGTCAAACTATAATTAAAAATCAAGTGAAAAATTTTCTTCAAAAGTTCTTAAAATTTGCACTTTTTAATAATCAATAAAAAAGTTATAAAAACTACAAAAAAAAAAAGAATTTCATTTCAAATAAAATGAATGGATGCGTTTAAAGTATTTCATTTCTCAATTCTTAATAATTTACTTTCATCATTACACATTTATTATTATAAATATATAAGTTACGCTATATTCTGATGACTGAAATTCGAATAGACAAATATATGATAATGAAATTATAGTATCGAGTATTTTGTCAAGTAAATAAACTATATCTCAGAGTTTATTCTTTTGCAGAGCTCCAAAATTATATTAGTTCCTTAAACTAGCATAACTATGTTAAATAAAATCCGAGAAAAATATAATAGGTATTTAAATATATTATTAAACATATATTTTCGATATAGATTAGGGCTTCTGTAAACCTATATTTAAATGATACAGTGAATCTGTAGCAAACTTCATTTTAAAGAATAATACTCATTATATACGACGGTCACTCTGAAATTTTTGAGATACAACTAGGTTTTTAAAATTAAACTTATAAAATTTTAGGTGTGTTCAAAGTAGTCTCCTCCAGCTTCAATGCATTTTTGTAGACAATTTTCCACAGATTAAATGCCTCAAGCCATTCATTTCTTGGAATAGATGAAAAAAATGCATTTATAGCCACATCAATCTCTTCTTTTGAATGAAAACGACGTCCAAGTAAGTTCTTTTTTAGATTAAAGAATAACCAAAAGTCACACATAGCTCGATCAGGTGAATACGGCGGATGTTCAATCACTTTAATTTGATTTTATTTAAGAAATTCAACTGTTAATCCGGCTGTATGTCAAGATTCATTGCCATTGTGAAGCATTAGTCCCCTAACATTCAGTTCTTGTAGAATTTCTGGAAGACATTTAGTGCTATTATTGTCTTCTAACTTGATAGCTTTGATCAATCCCGTACTTCTGAAGAAAACGGCATACATCACTTTTTTCAGTGCGCGTTGTTTTTTCACCATTGTTGGCGTGGGATCATCTTCGAAAACCCATACTTTTCTTTCTTGACGTATTGGAACGTCAAAAAACGGTATGTACGTTTCATCTCCTGTTACAATTTTAGAAATGATGCGGTGGCCATCATCATTTAGCAATTTAAGAGTTTCTTTACTGATTCTGACACGCTCCTCATTTTGGTGCTCAGTTAGATTATGGGGAACCCAACGGCTAACTACATTTTCATATATAATTCTTCAAGAATGATTTTCTGTATGGCCGCGGATCCAATGTTAAGTTCATTCTGTATCATTTGATAGGTACAGCGATTATCATCCATTAACATTTTTCGTATGATAGACACATTATCCGGATTACTGCCGACGGCGGCCTTCCAGTGTGTTCTTCATCCTGAAGAAAATTGCGATGTCTTCAAAATTTTCTAAACCATCTGAATAAAGTAGCACGAGCTGGAGATTCATCACGAAATGCTAATTGCAACCGTTGAACGCCTTTTTCTTGATTTAATCCTGCTTTAAAATCGTAGAAAATCATAGCGCGAAAATGTTCTCGCGTCAACTCCATTTTCTCTTCTGTTTGAAATTTATTCTACGCTAAACAAGTTGTAGTAAGTCAGTACAAAATCGTCTTCTGTGTTAAAATACTTTGTATTTTAAAATTAAACCGTTAATTTTATTTTGTAAATTTTCGTCTGCGCGTATCTCAAAAATCTCAGAGTAATCCTCGTATAATTAATGTTGCATAAAAAAATTCTAATGATTTTGATTTAAAATTTGTTCACTTGCTGATTAAATTAATTACATTTGAGTCTTTTCGTTAACAAACAAAGAAGGGACAACAAGGATGAAGAAACTAAAAATGTTAAAAGGATCAAATTACTTAAAAATATTAATTTTTATATCCATTTCATTTACTAAAAATCATTAAATGTATCAGAAAAGTAAGGAATATAAAATGTAACTGAAAGATGTTATTGGGCTTCTGGGAGAAATTGTTGTACATCAACCCCGAGGAAAGAAAAGCTCTGTATTTACCTCAAGCCTTGTTGTAACCCCTTAGTCTATTGTCGCGTTTTACTCGTGAACAAATTCGTATTGAAATGTATTTCTGGTAAGCGTCCTCTTGGTCCGAAAATGTTTGTGTTCAGCAACAGACTGACCCCCAACCGAAGAAAATTTCTTTTCAAGATAGCAATGCAATATCCAATCAAGAAAATTGTGTTCCTAGAATCAAACTACGATACAGCGCTGGAAATAGAAAAGTAATTACCTCTAAATTCTGGGAAAATTCATAATTTTTTTTTGTTTTTACCATAATTTAAATTATTTACTCGGTTAGAATATCATCATTTCCCAAATATTTTGAGTGAAACTCACAAATATTCGTCTTTAGCAAATAGGTTATTTCGTTAAAATCTATGGACTTCGCTGGAAATGTTAACTTTTGATTATTGAGTAAATTGTGTTTCTTGTCTACCTCTTATTTTTTTAAATATTGCTTATTTAGTGCATTTTTTTAACCATTATGAATATTTATTAACATACATCTATAGTTTTGAAATTTAATATCAAATTGCTTGGTTAAAATTATTTATTTGAAATCAAAATATACAAAACTTAAATGTTGAGTTCCTTCTGTATCATTTGATAGGTACAGCGATTATCATCCATTAACATTTTTCGTATGGCAGACACATTATCCGGAATTACTGAAGACGGTGGCCTTCCTGTGTATTCTTCCTCCTGAAGAAAATTGCGACCTCTTCTAAATTCTCTAAGCCATCTGAATACAGTAGCACGAGCTGGAGATTCATCAACCGTTGAGATGCTAACACCAAATACTAATTGCAATCGTTGAACGCATTTTTCTTGATTTAATCCTACTTTAAAATCGTAGAAAATCATAGCTCGAAAATGTTCTCGCGTCAACTCCATTTTCTCTTCCGTTTGAAATTTATTCTACGCTAAACAAGTTGAAGTAAGTCAGTAAAAAATCGTCTTCTGTGTTAAAATACTTTGTATTTTAAAATTAAACCGTTATTTTTATTTTGTAAACTCTCGTCTGCGCGTATCTCAAAGATCTCCAGAGTAACCCTCGTATAATCAATGTTGAAAATAATTTTTGCTTGACTTGTAATTTTGTTGCCTTTATATTAATACATTTTGTTGAAAAATTCTTTTTTTGAAAAGTTAAAAGGTCAAATATTTTTATATGTACACATAAAATGCTTCTTGATAATTAATCTTTAATTAACTGTATAGTTTCTATAATGAAAGCATGTTTAGCTTAGAAATCATTTTAAAGGAATATAATGAAATAAGGTAAAATTATTATGCTTTGTAAATAGCTACATATTAGTAATATTTTTGAATGTAAGAAAATGATTCAGAATAAAAATAAGTTCTTTTTTAAATATGAATTAGTTCTTATTTTAGTTAAGAAATATTTAAAGTCATGAGAAAGTCTTATTAAATTTATTAAAAGTAAGTTGAATTGTTTTCAGGGAGAAATGTTCTCAGAGTAAAATCATAAGACAGTGTTATGGTAAAGGGATTAATCCGGCAATTATGTATAATAACCAATGATTATACACAATCCCCACTATACTTGGTAAATGTGATAAATTATCGAAATATCTGGATAATTCTGTAAATATACGTATAATCCCCAATTCGTGATTCAAAAACATAAAATGATCAAAATTACTAAAAGTATATTAATGTCTAGATTATTATTTCAATAAATAATCAAATTTTATTTAAACATTACACAACTTTAAATTGAATATTAACTAGTTCTTATAGATAACTTTTATATTTTCTTAATTATAAAAAGTGTGGAAAAAGAGAACAATTTAAATTATTAGAATTTATAAAAACACTTCCATCTCAAAACAAATTGAAGCCATATTCTAAAAGAGAATTTATTTATATTTGCTTTAAGTTTACTTATTTACATATATTAGACTACTATAACACATAGAATTATAGTTTGCCAGATTTTTTACATTTGGACTAATCAGATTTGCACTCTGTCTCAAAACACATGGTTCATATCATTGAATATCAAAAAAATGATTTTCTAACATTTTAACTAATTCTAAATTTTCATAAGTTTGATTTCTACTGACATTTCTGAATCCTATTCTAGTTATGATTTTTTTTATCTCAAATTTTAAAGCACAACCTGAGCCAACATTTAAAATTATTTTAAAGTATTGTTATTTCCATTATACTCTTAATACATGCTTATTCTATATATTATATTATTATTTTTTGAGATAGGGCGCCAAGATTGGTATCGTACCCAGGAGCCAATTATGCTTGCTACGCCACTAGTTGTATCTGTTTACATATTTAGATTTTTTTTAAGTAATTAATGATATATTTTAAGCCTAATATAATAAATTTATATTACAATATTTGCATACATATTACAATTATTCATATTCAACAATTAATATATTTGCAGATAAAATACTGTTTTGATGGTTTGTGGGAGAAAAATGAATATATATACTTTTTTAAGTCATACACAATTATATGAATATTTTTAAGCTAATAAATACATTTACTAATAAAAGGTCATCTTATTTAAAGAGTTTTCTTAATAAAACAAAAAAGGCATTTAGACAAGTTAAGAATGCACATTTTCAAAGAAGCTTAAATTGAAGTTCTGATGAAACTAAACACATAGACATTAGAATAAGAAATCAAACAAAATGTTAGTTCTATATAATATCAAATATAATGAATTCAAACATTGAAATATTTTACCTGTCCATGTAGTTATGTTTGTTAAAACAAAAGCTTTACACCGTGGATCAGTCCAACAAAGCTCAGCAGCTTCTTCTTGGTCAAGTACAGATGTCATGCAACCATAACCAGATATAGTTAATTGACATCTATAATCAAACTTAGAGGATATATCTTTAAATGGATAGATTTTGTAACCTATTAGGAGAAATAAAATAAAAAAAATTGTGTTAAATTGAGTGAATTTATGAATGAAATTTTAGTCTAAATTAAGTATAATGTGTGACAATTAGTTTAATTGAAAAAATGTCATCAACTGGTTAATGAACATTTTATTCAGATAAAAATACATAGATAGACAAATTACTATTAATAGTGAAACTGTATCAATAAATGAATGGACTGTTGAGATATCAGTGATGTGTACACCAGTAAATTTCATGCATGTTTTATTATTGTAGTTCTATACTATATACTTCAACACTTCAAATTTTCTGATATATAGAGACAATAAAACTAAAAATGGAGATTTGTATCAGCCTTTGATTTAAAGTTTTATTAACTTTGTTATGCAGCATATTGAAATTACATTAATCATATTTGAATGTAATGTTTTCATAACCTGTTAATCTGTATCTGTTATAAGGAAGTTTTGTAAGAAAAATTTAAAATGTAAATTTTTGTACTCTTAAAAATAGATTAATCATTGTTTTTTAGTGATCATGTTGTGGTTTTTTTCTGGAATAATTGTAACCTTGAAAGGAAGAATCACTGGAGAAAAGTATAAAGAAATTCTGGCTGACCAGGTTTATGCTATGAAGTAAACTTTGTTTCCCTCAAGAGATAGAATTTTCCAGAATTATAATACACATATCCATGTAGCAGAACATTTCCACTTATTTTGATTTGATGAGCACAAACATTTACCTCAGTTTGTTATCATTCAACCTCACTATAATCGAACCATTATGGTCTATTTTAAAGCTTACAACACAGTATGGATATCTTAAATTGTATCTCCTCCAGAACTTTCAGTATATCTTCAAGAAAAAAAGGTATAATATTCTTCTAAGCACCATCCAGCACTGATATGAATCAATTGTTAGGCAAAACTCTTGTCTAGAAGTCTAACTGAAGGCATCCATCAAGATAGAAAATCATGTGAATGATCTGCAGGTATGGCACGTCTCTTTAATTTGTTTTCCAGACCAAAATATTTTTGATACATTCTTGCTATTTGTGAGAAAATATATAAAAAATGGTAACGTAAAAGCATTATTTTTAATCAATATACAATACAAGTTTAAAATTATAATTTAATCAGTATGCACTGTACTGTAGTTCAAATTTTGAGCATCATTGCAATTTATAATTAGCACATTCTGAACTGTAAATAAATGCTTTGAACATCATTGCTAATCAATACAACTTGTATTGTATAAAATATTTTGAACATTATTGCTCATAATTATTAAGTACATCACACATTAAGTATTAATTGATATGTGTTGAAAAGGTAGAACACAACCGCTAAGAATTACGTATCATTTAAATTAATTTCTTTTATATTTTAGGAGTGATAATAAAGATATACGTTTTAATTAGTATTTTGATATACTTAAGTTTCGTAAGTAGAATTTTAGTGGAAAATATTCAAGAAAATATGCCTTATACTGTAAGCTAAAAATATTTTATTTAATTTTGAAATAAAAATATTTTATTTAATTTTGAAACTCTCAGAGCCAGTGCAACATTATCACATCAATTCATTTATCATTAAATAATTATCTGTTAATTTATTTGAAAAAAGTTTTATGATTCAACATATTATTTAATATTTAAGTGATATTAACTTACCTTAGAATCATTATGAAAATTGATTAGGAATACATAATATTAGCATCATCACAAAAATGTATTTAGAATATAGAATAATGAGTATAATCTATAGTATAAGCTTTTGGGGGTTATTAAATGCTTATTATATCATTTTCTGAAATGAAATATATTTTTAAGTTTTGCCTCATACGATATAATTACTAGATATTATTTAAAGAATCAAAACTGATTGAATTAATAATTGTGTAAGTAAAATCAAAACTATTTAAATATTTTAAAAATTTAAATTTATTGAGTTTGTTAAACTTTGATAATTGAAATTTCTGATTTTGATTAGTGAAATCAAAAATTTATTTGATAAAATTTTTTTTAATTTTAATTACAATATTTTTGATTTTGAGTTAAATGTTCATGCAGTAAAAATGTAGCTTTGAAGTTAAAAATATTTCATTGAAGTGTTTATAGTTGGATTTAATTGGAAATTTCATAAGTTTTGCTTTTAAAAGTTGTGTTACTTTTGAATTTTGTGAGCTTAAGCATTGCAAATTTTAAAAGCAGGGTATTCCTTTTAAATTTATGCATCAATATAACTCTTCTTGCTTAACATAGAAAAGATGGTTCACAAAAATTTGTATATCAGGACTAATTGAAGTAATTCCAACTATGAAAAGTATTGATTTAAAAAAAGCAATTGCATAAAGTTCAAATTTTGAGAAATAATTTTTAAATACTATAATTAAAGAAGAAAAAAGAAAGAAGAATTAGAAGTTTGCAAAAAAAGAACAGAAAAAAAAAGAAAAGAGCAAAGAGGAAGAAGAAAAGAATTTAAAGAGAAAAGAAGGGAAGAAAAATATTATCAGGGGGTTTCTTCCTTATAAGATAACATAATTTATAGAAAGAATACCTACTGATAAAGTTAGAAATTATGACAATGTCAAATGTTTATTTTTCAAACAATTAAAACTAAGCTCAGAAAGATTTCATCAAAAGTTAATAATAATAATAGTAATAATAAAAAGGGATTGGAATCTACTTGGATTGATTTTAGTTATGAGTTGGAAAATTTCTTTTGAGAATAGGTGATTGGTTTAGGAATTAAAACTTTTGTTCAATTAGAATTATCAATGGTTATAGAACAATTAAAAGGTCAACCACTGGTGGAAGTTCAAGATGATTCTTTCGGATGAATGGGGAGCGAAATTATTTGCCCAGAAGATTTTTTTTTTAAAAAATTGGATTGTTATGAAGATGTTCATGGAAAAATTCTGAAGAAAATTATTCCCAACAAAAGCAAAGAAAATACATTTTCTAGAAGAAAAATCAAAGTTTTCCTTTCAAAACAAAAAGGAAGTTGCGGACAACTTTTCGAAATTCGAAATACAAAACCAAAACCTTTACCTTAGCAACATTTGCACCCTCAACAAGCTAAACTGAAGAATCTCAAGAGTTAGACCTATACAATTAGAAGATAAATTTTTGTAAACTTATTCAACATTAGAAACTGTAAATGAAACTCCAATTCAGGTATCAAGGGAGTCTAGCACAAGCATTGAAGTTGTCTGATATAAATGTATAAAACCAGAAATGATGATGAGATAAAAGGTATGGATATAAAAACCTTTGGATCTTTCACCATTATACTTATCATTAGTTAAAACTGAATTGAAGTGATAACTAAGGCTTCTGTTATAAGAAACTTATTTTACCAAAGAAGGTACACTCTTAGGGAATCAAACAGCATCTCTACTAAAAAAAATAGAAAGTGAGAAAGAAGATATCCCATTTGAAATTGACTTGCTTAATGAAAAATAGCTAGAACCCATGGAAGAAAACAATAATATCTTAGAATGTTTGTCAATTAAACAACTACATGAAAAGATGTCAAGAAATAACCTCTGAAAATATGAAACAAACTTAAAAGAAATGTGTAGTATGATCGAAATGTGCTCAAAAGAGAAATTTCTTCAGGTGATTTTATTAGTTCTAGTCATAATTAATCAGAATAAACCTGTTTTACATTGGAAAAGACTTGAAATAATTTAGAGGAAAATATCAGACTCTAATTATGTATCTGTTTGAGAGACACAATTAACCAAATTGTGTGTATTATGTCAACATAATTAAACCATATTATATGAGATCAGAAGAAATTAATATGTTAGTAGAAGTGTTGTGTTACTTATGAAACTTGGACAATCCAAGCTCACTATGCCTTGCCTATGCGAATTTAACTCAGTAGGGTGCATCTTTCGTTTAATCAGAGCACCACGAAGGGGAAAATACGACTTGGCTCTTCAAATCCTCAGACCTCCAGAAAATCCACTCCCACAATTTTGATATTGATCTGAAGGGGGGAGGAAATTTGACCCCAGACCATTGCACCAATGGTAACTGTTTATAGACTGACCAAAGAATTTTAAAATCCATAGATTTAACAAGCATGTATATCGCATGTACTCAGTGGTTCTTTGGGGGCATTGGGAATCAAACCCTGCCCTTCTGGACAGAAGACTGATGCTTTAACCATTAGGCTACCAAGGCCCATTAGCAGAAGTTGAAGGTGATATGGAATCAGAAAATCCTCATTTCTTCAGATCCTAACATGTTTAATTTTTCAGAAGTTTTAGAAGAAAAAGAACTAGAGAAAGGAAAAAATAGAAGATTTAAAAGGAAAATTATGCTAATTTTTGGTGTGTTTCTCTCACAACCCTGGAGAAACTAATTTAATCATGGCAAAGAGCTAATTAATAACAAACCAATAAGAGTGAAACCACATAAGCTTTCTCCTTAACAGACTAAAGTTTGAAGAAGGAAATTCAGCAAGTACTTGATCTCAGAATTATATAATCTGGTGAAAACTATACTTCATTAATGATCTTAACAGATTCTGTTGGGGAAAAAAACATTTCCTTGCATCAATTACTGCAAGCTCAATTCAGTAATTGAAACTGAATATTAATCCTTTACCCAATATAGAAGAAATAGAAATTGTTACAAAAGTAAAATACATTACTCTTTTAGATCTTGTTGGCAGATATTGGCAACTTCCTTTAACAAGAATTCAACAATATGAAACTTTTGTTACTAGATTTGAAAGTTTCCGACCATTATGTTTACCTTTTAGACTTAAAAAGTCTTCATATTTTTTCAGTAAAGTCATATTAAAAATATTAAAGGACTGTGAGGAGTTCACTCTACTATATTTTGATGATATTGCAGTTTTTTCAGGATGTTGGGAAAATCATATTAAAGGACTGCCATTTATTTTGCATAGAATACAGAAAGCAAATTTAGATCTCAAGTCTTTGAAGTGTAATTTTGAACAGGAACACGTAAAATATCTTGATCATTTAGTAGGTCAAGGTCTAAGATCATGTGATGAAATGATCATTAAAGTATCTAACTCCAAAAACAAATTAAAATCTTTCTTGAGATTCATTGAATATTCCAGACAATATATTCCTATATTTTCCATAAATTCTACTCCTCTTATAGATGCTCTAATGGTATCTAATAGGAAAGATGACATTCAAGTGACTGATTCTTGTGATATGGTTTTCCAAAAATTTAAGGAACTGCTAGGTAGTACACCAATATTAAATGCCTCGATTACATATGGCAATTTATCATTCAAACTCATGTGCCTGATTTTGGAATAGGGATCATTTTTCCTAGCTAAAGGACAATCAAAATGAACATCCTATTCTGTATCAAAGAAAAAAATTTACTCATTGTGAATAATTTTTTAATACATGTTATCATAAAACTTTGTTGTATTTGTATATTATTATATTTTCTTCCTCATTTAAAAATGTTTACTTGGTCTGTTTAACTAAGGTTTGTGTTCTGTTTTTAGAGAATGCCAGAATTACTCAGTTGGTAAATTATTCATGGTTTCATTTTTTGTTTTGATCATATAAGGACAGAACTTTTCTCTGAAGAAAGTTTTCTCCACCAATCAGAAATTGTACTGATTACTTTGACTGTGGGAGAATAGCACCATCTAGTACATGATAAACATAAGTATTTCACATAGATTTTTAAAATCTGTTTTGTTATGTAATGTACAGACTGTTGTTGTTTAAGGGTGATGAAGCAGAAAATAAAATGTAGCTGTTTTTTTTTATATTTGTGTTTTTTTAATGCCACATTTATTTTATTTTGTATTTGTGTTAAATAAAAGTGTATGTTTCAAAAGCCTGTAGATTCACTACAGAAAATTGATAATATGTTGTTATGACTATTTAATCCATATTATTTTAATTAGATTGGTCACAATCCTTATCACAATATTAAATGAATTTATCAGAGATTACAAGTCTAAGCAATGTAGCAAACTATCTAAAGTATGAACTCCAACTTCATAGTATGTTATTCAAACATTTGTGAATAAATGAAATTAATAGTCTAAAATGCGTAATGTTGCCTTATAAACAAAAAAGTTTTTGATTAGTTAACATGACATTAATTTGTCATAATTTCTTGAAACATTGATATTGCTGTGTAACTAAAATTGCTGTAAATTAATTATGTGTTAACTAATCAGAAACGAAAAGTTTCTAATTAGTTAGTGTTGTTATAGTTTCTTGAAATATTGATATATTTTACAATAAGAAGGAATTTTCTCAAGATTAAATTTAAAGACATTTATAGTTGGGCATATTTAAAGCGATAAATGTGCCTTTTCATTAATTTAACAAACTTCATTTTTGCCTATAATGATTGTTGTATGAATTTAATATACACTTAATGAATACAAGGTAAATAAAAATTTACCTTGTACTCATTAAGTGTATATTTAATTCATACAACAGAAAAAAATTACAAAATACAAAAGCTAAACATATTAAGCTTCACAATTTTAGTCACAATCTATAATAAAATATCAAATTATCAAGGAAAAATCAAATATATTAATTGATACATTATTAATCAATAAACATTAGTCTATGTTAAAGTCCTTTCCCTACACAATATTAAATGATGTTATAGGTAAAAAATGAAGCTGTTTAGATTAATGATTATTAAAATTAAGCATGATAAATTAACTCATACCTGAAATATATCCTATTTTAGAGATATTCCTGTACAATCCATTTTTAAAAACAGTAGTCAAGTTTTCCATTTCTTTGAAAATGTGACTTGCATCCCATGTTGCATATTCAAAAGCTTCTACAATTTTATGGATAATTGAGTTCAAACTATTGGGAGCACCATGTGGTAAAATGTGTTTTATGAAATGTCTTCCAGTCTTAACAATATTCAGTTTTTCATTATGTCCATAGCATATATTGTTGATACATGGAGTGCATTTTGTAGCATTGAAGGAAAATTGAGAAGAGCAGCAAGGAGAATTTTCACATCGTTGTTCTTGAAGACCAATATCATCAACATCAATCAATTTTGGTTCACCCTCAACTACAATAAATTGTTGTCGGCGAAAATCATTTAAAGCAATAGGTTCATCAAAAGATGATAAATGCTTAAGAAGACGAGATAGTCCTAAGCAAATCTGTAAAAAAAGAAGATAATTTTGAATTCATAATTAACATATTTAACTTTAAAAAAGAAATGAAAAAATAACTCGTCTGTAAGTAAAACATAACAGTTTTTACTTTTTTAGTTTGGGATCAATAAGGGATACTTTTATTGCCAACCAATTAATTCAATTATTTATAATTAAAGAAATGTTTATGCATCTTATCTTCTATAGCCTAAAGCAGATAAAAAAATATTAAACAGTTGTATAATAAATTTATACAATGGATTCTCAGTTTTATGAAGTTATAAGGACCAAAGTTCTTAAAATAGAAAAATAAGTGTAAGATTTTAAAATTAATTTTTTTTTATTAAATTGGCCTATTTTTATAAATATAGGACTATTAAAAAGTTTATTTAATAGGCCAAGAAATTATCATTCCTGATAAATATACTTTAAAACATTTTCTCTTGAAGTGATTGAATAAACTCTAATGCATGTAAGATGGTACTCTGTTGCAAGTATTTCACAAGGAAGATGAAAATTTGATTAGGAAGGAGAAAATTCACATGAACTAATTAAAAAAAAATCCAGGATTTCAACATCAACAGTGGAATTACTGATTCAAAGGAATGATAATACTTCAAGAAAAATGTCAATTTAAGTAATAAAATAAAAATAGCGTATAAAATAAAAAATTTAAAAAGAGTCAGATGATAAGAAAATGCTAACATAAGATGCATAAGAATGAATTCCCAAAAGAGAAAAATTTCATTTCATAAATGGGAGTTAAAACTAACATTGGATCTAGTAGAGCATTAATTTGTCAAGTTCATGACTATATTCATAAATTAAAGGTTTATAAAATTTAATATCTATTGTACACAAGTAGATTTATATTAATACTTTTTATCATATAAATGTAAAATTATATGGTATAACTATTTTCTTATGCTTGAATACATAAGAGAAAAATGAAAAGAAACAATTATGCTATTTCTGCTTACAGCCAATTACAAAATACTTCAGATGACTAATCTTAGGTCAATTTTAAAATCTGTACTTAATTAAATAAATTGGAAAGAAACTTCAAAAGCTCAATAAATCCTGAAGTGGTTAAAATACATGTTACATTTCAATAGTAAATATTCCACAAAATTTTGAAATTATTAAGAAAATGTATCAATGAACACTTAAATATTATCTGCAATAAATTTCATACCATAAATTTAATTGATAAAAAGAAAAACTATCAATATTTTTACCCGTAATCTGTCTTCCCAAGAAAGTTGTAATAAATTTATTACATTTACAGCATCTCCATATTCCTCAAAAATGGAAACAAAATTATGAGGATCAGAAAAATCTGGATCTGCTGGAATACAATAACCTAATACCTAAATTAAAAATAAATATTTTAAGATAATATTTTATTAATATATTAGTTTATGAAACCAAAAATGAAATATATAGATTTCATTTTGTTAGTATGAATAAATGAAGAATAGATTTAAAGAAAATATTTTTGATTGGTAAAATTTACTTTGTTTTTCACTCAACATAATTAGTTTTAAAAAACTTTTGGAAGATCTAAGAACATTACAATATCACTAAAACTAGAAAATATATAAGAACTTGTCATTTCTCAATAAAAAGACGTGTGTGTATGTGTGTGTGTGTTTATATATATATATATATATATATATATATATATATATATATATATATATATATATATATATATATATAACAATTATTAAACTTTGTGTTTTAAAAAATAAAAAGGATTTTTATCTTAAAATATATTAGGAGCAATTTCATTATTTACTTTTACTTCTTACTAATTTATTATTAATTACTACAAAATGCTTTCTTCATTGTCTTATATCTTTAATACCTAATGCAATCACATATGATAACATACAATAGATTTTGTTTTTATACAAGCTGTATTTTTATTCTAAATTGATGTCATTCATGAGAAATTCACTTTCAATTTAAGTAAAATTTTTAGAAATGTATTTTTTTCAGTAAGAAAAAGTGTGTGATCTTATTATTAAATATAAAATAGTTCAAGCATGCTTGATAGCAATTTTTTTAAATAAAACTTTATTGACGTTTTTCCTTCATACATTTTATTTTTTCAATTATTTGCTTTAAACATCAATACTTTGCAAGAATCTCATCAGTTAAACTGTCACTATTTCATAGTGTTTTAAAATAATTTATTTTAAAGTTAAAATACATTTCAACCTATGAATTAGTTTGCAAATTAAATTCAAAAAATTAGAAATAAAGGGTAATATTTAAAACTACATAACAGTGAGTAAATTTCAAATAACTGATAAAGTTAAAATTACTTTATTTAAATCAATTAATATTGATTATGAAATAAATTTATTATTGTAGTATTTATACTATAAATTTTTTTATTGTAGTATTTATACTATAATAAAAATTTATTAAATTCTACAACTGAATACATAAATTATCAAAAAAAAAATTTTTTTTTTTAGACATGTTAGGATTTAAATAATAGAAAAAAGTGATATTTATAGTAAAAATATAATCAGAAAATGTAGTGAGTTTCAACATTAATCAGTTGGCACTATTCAAATGTGACGAAGACTGAGATTTTAGTATAAATATTAAAATAATTTGTGGCAATTCTGCAATGTGCAGTTTAGAAATTACTGATTTAAAGGATAACCTAAATTTACTTCCTTTTAAAAAATAAAAGAGAAGAAAAATATTTCTGTTATATTACATAAAATAAAACTTGCATATATATATATATATATATTTTCTTGTCTCGTGTATCAGATTGACTCTATTTTCATATCTTCATTTTATATATCTCACAGAAATTAAAGATTACAATGAAAAGAAAGCATTTTGTTATTTACATGATTATGTTATGTCACAAGGATGACAAACCTTTACGAAATGTTATTCAAATTTTGTTCTTATTTTTTTAGTACTAGCTTGTAGGTCACTAATGCTCATTTACACCAGAGTTAAGTTTAAAAATTCTTAACTGAGTATTTTTAAACTAAATATCTTTAAAATTCAAATGGCTTAATAGGTAAAAATAGAGTTTGATAATTAAAAAAATTTTAAGTGGGTTAAAATTTTTTAGGTGTTTGTGCAAATCAAATGGTAATAAGGGTTTGAATGAACAATGAAAATTACATACAATATATATATATATATATATATATATATATATATATATATATATATATATTTGATTAATAACAAAAGTGATTATAAGTTATTTAATGAGAAATCTGTTGTTGCTTATTTTACAATGTATTTTAATGTAACGTTCATATTTGATATTCCTTATTTTAACACATTTTGCTATTAATTCCCCCTCAAGTCTGATTTGATTAAGAGATTTTAGAAAGTTCCTTGTAGAAAACCATTTTTCATACATATGTGTGGACTTCATCATCAGAGTTTTTAACTAATTTTTTCATTTATATAAAATTATTTGCTTAAGAATCTCTCACATGACTTTAATATAATATATTCAATTTTTACATTGGTATCAATATTATCTGCACTGCGTTCACAGTTTTCCTTCTACTTCAAAAATCAAATTTTAAAATTTTGTCTTAATATGATACTAGAGCCTGAATACTAGGTCACCACATCAGAATATTACTGAAGATACAATTAATCATTTTTTAGTTTTTTCTCTAAACTTTATTTACATAATATATAATTAATATTATATATAAATTAAAGATACTATCATAAAATAAGTGCAAAAAATACAGCTTAACATACTCCATAGTATTATTTGAGTCTAGAATAAGAGGAAAGTATGTAGATTCAGAGCTATATAAACTATAAAAAGTTAAGTAGAAAATTTTCATTATAAATTGAAAAAAATATATATAATTTGTTAACATAGTTCATTACAGACTGATATCAAATAAAATTTAAAATTAGATAATAAATTTGAAAGTTAATAAAGTAAAATTTTTTAAATGATTCTAAAGGAATTTACATAGGATATGAAACTATGTAAAATATTGAGAAATTTGCATATTATGTACATGATAAAAAATGTAATTTTAAACATGCATTAAAACAAAAATTATCAATGAAATATATATTTCGAGAACAGCAAGTTAACTTTGATAAGTTACAAAAATTATACATTTTATAAAATAAAATTGTATTAAATAATAAGCAAAACATTGAAATGTATACTAATCCATTGATAAAAAAAGAAATCAAGTTTCATCAATAGTTTCAGGCAATAATGCTAATAAAATATAAGCAAATACATGAATATAAATTTTTATGAAATTAAAAGATTACTGATCAATACAAAATTTACCTTTACTATGTTTTTGTGCGTAATAGAACGCAAAACTGAAATTTCTTTCAGAAGTTTTGAAGCAGCCAACAAATAACAATCTTGTAGGTAACGATCTTCTTCCTTCAAACAAGAATTGATATCATGTCCATCCATATTCACAGCTTTTAAGGATATTGTTTTATTTTTTAGTTGTACTTTATAAGTTGATTTGGTATACCCAGCAGCTATGAATCTCATTTTGTCAAAATGTTTCAAAGAGGAACAATTTAAATCTATATTTGCATCTAAATTGGGATTCGGTGATGGTTGTAGCCGCCATTCATTATTAACTTTCTTAAAATGCTTAAGTAAAATATCGAAGTAAACAGTTTGCCCCCATTTTTCACGAGATAGTGTTCTGTGTCTTTTGTTTTTGCGACAAGTACCTATCTGATAGCATTCAGGTTGCTCTTTGTCATAAATATAGTAAAATAACAAAATGTTTACAAAAATAAAAAAGGCAAAAAAAAGTTTAATCGTACTAGTGCTAACAAAAAATACATTTCGTGACATTATTTACGTTACAGTTTGCTTCATAGCTCATAACTTTGCGATAAACTTTATTTTCTTGCAGCTAAATCCAAGGATAATAGCATTTTTCAGATTAATATAATTATAATAAATGCAGATATTCAAATGCAAAATAAATAAAATTAAATTAATATGTATAAAAACTCAACAAAACTTAAGCACTACTCAAATTTCCTAACATAATTCATTTTGTTTTTAGGCTGAAAGACAGTTTTTGACTTTTCCATGCTTATGCTGACTTAAATTTTTAATATAAATCACACTAATTCTATAAATACAATAAATCAGAAAATAAAATCGATGAAATATATTCCTTGAAAATAGAATGAAAAAAATAATATTAATATGAAATATTAATATTAAATTAAATTTATTCTTTGCTAATTATTTTTGCTTAAGCGCTTTATAGAGGTCAAAGCTGAAAGTTTTGGCTTAAACTTTAACACAGGCACATGGAAGAAGGCTGATGTTCTTTCCTCTACAGCATAAGGCATAACAGCTGATCCCACTTAAAGATTAAAAAGCAGTTCTTATTCCATTTTTGATTGTGATGATCTCATTTCATCAATTTGGCGAATTTAATAAATATCTTTAACAAAAGAATTTTTTTCTTTTTAGTTTTTCAGTTTATTTATTACGTGAAGATCAAATTCAAATTTCTTATATGCTAATAATTTAATATTTCCAAAGGAATTGTAATCGAAAAACAACGCATATTATAAATTAATTTAAAATCAAACTCACCTTTTCATATCAATGAGGAGAAAATGAAATAACAGTTAAAGTATGAAATATTATTCAATTGATGTTTTAATTTCTGGTACCCTAATTTTTATCTTCAAGTAAAGTAATCTTTAAGTTTTCCAATTATGTAACGCATGAATTTCTAAAAGCTACAAATCTGCATCACATTCAGTTTCAGATAAACAACCCATTATTTTATTATTATATGTTTTTTCTTGAAATGATAAATATTATTTAAATTTTAAAATTTTATTAATTTTCTACTTTTAACAGTCTACAACTATGCAAAATTAATATTTATAATTTACGCTTAAACTTCTGAGAAACTATATGCTGTAAGAAATTTCAAAATTAATAAATAGCTTTTAAACAGAAATTTAAAAGATGAATATTGGATAGAAACATGGTTAGAAAAATTTACATTTTTTCAGTTTTCAACTTTTTTAAAGCAAATTGAATTTAAAGTATTAAAGAAGAAATTTTAATATTTTAAAGAGAGTGGTTCAAATTGAAAAGGATAGTAATGTTGGGTTATAGTAAGAAAAACAGCTAGTATATATATATTTAGGAAGCAAAAATTTTTTTATTTAACATCTCAGTCTGTAAATATTAAAGTTGTAATTTAATCCTTATAATTCTAGTCCTGACGGTAAAATCGGGAATAAAACTATCATTCGGTTACTTAAATTACTATTTCAAAATATTATTGTAGTCTTAGATTTATGTTTTAGATACCCGTTGAAAAGATATCAACAAAATATTGACTAGACAAAAGTTGGCAAATTTATTTATCTTGAGACTCTTTATCCGCAGGATTATCTTTAAATTTAATTTTAGGTGTTGCACTTTCTGATGTTAATTAAGACGAATGAAGGATTGAAATAGAAAATTGGTCAAACTGCTTTTCAGTTAAAGGATTCTTCGGGTTAGATAAAAAATTCTTTGAAGGAGTCATAGCACTGGGCAATAAGTCACCTGAAATCTGTTGGGGAAACTTAAATTCCTTTCGTGTTGTTTCTGTATATTATATGGGATCTTCTTGTGGGTAGGTATTTCAAATTTATGATAAGATGAATATGAGTTTATAAAATATTGGAAAATGTTATTTTCAAAAATTTCTTCATTTTATAACATTAAAAGTTGAGATCCACGAAGTTTTTAATTTGATTA
This sequence comes from Latrodectus elegans, assembly GCA_030067965.1. Lineage (NCBI taxonomy): Eukaryota > Metazoa > Arthropoda > Arachnida > Araneae > Theridiidae > Latrodectus > Latrodectus elegans. The sequence continues at coordinate 92,668,479 of CM057819.1, forward strand.
TTAATGAAAAGAAACAAATTACAACGATAAATTGAATATAAATAATTATACTCAATGTAAGCGAGCATTTTTATTGCTTTTTTTAAACTTTAGTGCTAGGCCTCTTTCACACTAGACGACTTTTTTTATTTTTTTTATCGTACAATAAAAGTCATCACAGGCCTTAGTGCTGGAGGATGCTGGCCAAAACATGCTGGATGTACAAATATAAGAAAACAAATTGACATAATGAAACTAAAGCTTTAACATTGGAAATATCTGAAATTGGTTAAGATGTTATAAATCTCTTAGAATTGCAAAAATAAAACTAAAAATCAACACAGATCTTTGCAGTAATGAAGAAATTACTGACAAACAGTTATTTACTTTTACTTTATTGATGAAAAATCAGAAAAAATAATTTTTCTGCTTAAAAATTATATTTTTAAAAATACATTTTTTTTTTTAATTTTCAAAGTATAATGATGTTATGATGCTTTTCTCGTAAGATATATTTGTCCTCTTAGCCATTCATCTGATTGTTGGGCAGGCGGTCTTTGCACTACATCATTTTTTTTTTTGTCCGATATCTGAGAATTCTTTTCCTTTTCATTCTTTATACGAGGGTTGCTATTTATATTTCTGGCCTAATAATGAAAAAACAAATATGTAGGATCGAAATTGGTTTTATTGTTTTTCAAAATATTCTCCATGATGATCAATACACTTTTGCATGCGTTTGAACCAATTTTCAAAGCACTTTTTCCAGTCCGATTGAGGTAACTCCAAAACATGCGTTTTGAATGCATCAACCGCTTCTTCTGGGGTCGAAAATCGTTGTCCACGTAATTTATTTTTGATGTGTGGGAATAAGAAGAAGTCATTGGGTGCCAAATCAGGTCTGTACGGCGGATGACCCATCAGTTCGATCTTTCGCTCCGTCAGAAATGCCTTTGTTTGAGTCGATGTGTGAGAGCTCGCATTGTCATGATGAAGAATGATTCGCCTGTTCTTCTGCTTTTTTCGAATTTCTCCGATGACTTCTGGCAAACAAATGATCGTGTACCATTCAGAATTGACCGTCCTGCGTTGCTCTAACGCCACTGTTGCCACATGACCGTTAATGCCGAAGAAACAGGCAATCATTTGTTTCGATGTGCTTCTTCCTCGAACAACTTTTGTTGGTTTTGCCTCGTCTTGGAAGACCCATACAGTTGATTGCTGTTTTGTTTCCGGCTCATATGCATAGATCCATGATTCGTCACCTGTGTAGATGTTATACACAGCCTTTGATGTACCTTGAATGTATTTTTCCAACATTTCCTTGCACCAATCGACACGAGCCTTTTTTTGAGCGTTTGTCAGATTATGCGGGATCCAACGCGAACAAATTTTTACGCTCAAATGTTCATGCAATATTTTATTGATGCTAGTCATACTAATGTCCAAAGACGCCTCTATCTCACGGTATGTCACATGACGATCTTGCTTTATCAGTTCACGCACAGCATTGATCTTTTCTGGCACAACGGATTTTGGACGACCTGCACGGGATTCGTCCTGGATCGAACATCGACCACGATTAAATTCGTTATACCAATTTTTTACAGTGCTGTAGGATGGCGCTTTATCGCTGTATAAAGAATTAAGTTCATCGTAGCACTCTTGTCTTGACAATCCACGTCGAAAGTTATGAAAAATAATGGCACGAAAATGTTCACGATTCAATTCCATTTTTTGACAGAGAAGAACTTTTCAATTTACTGTCAACAACACAAATAAAGCTATAATGGTAAATCGTCTGCTGAATTTATGTTTAAAAATATCAAACTTTCGATTAAAATCGCCTTCGGTCGCCTAGCAACACTTACTATTGCCAAGGCCAGAAATATAAATAGCAACCCAACGTTTAATAATTTCATCATTCAGTTTCTTCCACACATATGGCATGTAATTCTATATTAAAATAAAAATCTCGAGAGGAATTTTAAACCGCAAAAGAGAGTGCTTTGTTGGAGTTCAAGCATTACGGCTCTGATAAAAAATGCATTGGTACGTGGATTAAAATAGTTTCTTATTCAATATTATGTAACATCGTAACTAAGGAGAATTTTCTAATATTTCTCACATCATTTCATTTGCTTTCCATTCGTTTGTTCGTGACACTTTATTTCAAGTGACTCATCTCCACTCAACTCATCAAGTAAATTACCTTGACTTTCTTCAATTGCAATAATTAAATTTAAGTCGGTAAGTTCTTTAACTCTGGAAATTAAAATCATGCATGTATCTATGGTACAATGTAAGGACTAGCCACTAATTTGTAAAAACGTGAATGTTCGTAAATTAAATTATCGTAAAAACGAGATTCTACTGTATTACCAAAACTATGGCATTGAATTATTTTGTTCTTAATCAAAGAGCAAATATATTTCATAATTTGATTCATCATTAGAGATTCCCGTTCTAGAATAAGAAAAGTTGCATAGAATATTATGGCCCAAGAAAACATTGCGATAAGTTTAAACATCCTTTTGATTCTCTCTCTTGAAGATAAAATAAATTATTGTGATTTATGCGCATTATAATAAATAAGTAAGGAAATCATTTAATTGGAAAAAAGGTACATTTGACTAAATAAATAAATAAAAGTATATGTGTGAAATTCCTACTTAAAATAGCATCATCTGAATTCCAATCTCTAAAATTTATAAAATGAATTCATTTGTAATTAATAAAGGAATTTTACGTGGCAGGAAGTTAAATCACAAAAATCTTCTTTAAATTAATTTAAATACACTGACATTATTACTGTTACATAATTTCTTTTATAACAAGGAAAGCAGTACCTAAAAGGCACTATTCAGCAATTTTTAGTGAAATATATTGTCCAAGAAGGTAAAAAATTAAATAAAAATCAATTTAAAAATAAAACAAGCTAAGTAAGAAAATATTTAAATTTTGAAGGAAAAAAAAATTTATGTATCTCAACATATTTTGCCTTGAAAATGAAAAATTTCCTTATTCCAGACTAGCGAAACAGGTCTTCTCTACGTGACAACACAGCAACTTCACGTTCAAGTCTTGTTATTTTGGTCGCGACGTTCCAGTGCCGTGCTAGATTATGTGGGTGAGGATCCATGTCGAGAGCAACCCGATAGAGATGGTCCCACAGATTCTCAATTAGATTTAAGTCAAGTGAGTTTGCTGGTCAGGAGAGAATGATAAACTCATCATGGTGATTTTCGAAACAAGCACGTACATTGCCAGCTGTGCTACACCTCGCATTGCCCTGATGTTAGATGCCATCATCCCGAGGAGAAACATGCGCATAAAAAGGTGGACATGGCCTGCAAAGTCAGATGCGTACTTATATTGTCTCCCACAATGATCCATGAACCCAAACAATTCCAGGAAATTATTTTCCAGACCATAAGGCTCCCGTCTTTAGCCTGGATTGTTCCGACAATAGTTGCAGGGTTTGCTTTCAGAGGATTCACACCTTATAAAACAACGTCCATTTGTCCGATGCAGCATGAAAAGTAATTCATCAAAAAACGATACCTGTCGCCACTCAGTGAATGTCTAGTTGCGGTACTCGCATACAAATTCTAGCCTTCGTAGCGGATGAACAACTGTTAGCATAGGTGTATGAACTGGATGTCTGCTTCGGGTGCCCAGACGCAGCAACGTTCCCTGAACAGTAATTAAGGAGATACTGCTGGTAGCTCATTGGTTCATCTGGACGTCCAGTTGTTTAACGGTAGCACGTCTATTCAAAGGTAACGATTCTGCCCAGCAGTGGTTCACGTGTCATCTATGGCCCGTGGTGCACCACATATGCCACGTTACTGATTTTGTAGTCTTTTTGCAATGCACGGTATACTTTTACCACGGCGGTACATGAACAGTTCACAAGCATAGCAGTTTCGGAAATGTTTCTACTTTTACACTGAAAGCCAATGATCATTATCTTTTGAAAGTCGCATAAATCGTCCTTGTTTCTGCATTTCGTCAACGCGCGCACGATGGCAATGTTTTCAAAAGCTCTTTCAGATCATTTATTTACGCTGAACTCCAGTGTGCTGTCACCTGTCTTTGTGATTTTGTCGGCATCGAGAGTACGTGGTGGTCACATTAATATGGCTGGACTGAGTAAATTAACACATATATTTTGCGTCTTAGTGATAAAGGGAAAAAAAGCATAGCATCAAATTAACAAGAACAGAAAATTAAAGCGATTTTAAGGTACTTTTATCTTACCACGGAAGCCCTTTGAGCATTATGTACTGTTAACATTTTAACTTCTAAAGATGCCAAAAAATTTAATAAATATTGTATCTATGAATTAGGTGTTCCAATAAAATATTAAACAAAATAATAGTTAACAGCTTATTATAAAACTCTAATACATAATTAATTTACAAATCATAGTTTTATTTCAGTGAAACTTCATTGGAATGAATATGGTTTTAGAACTATACCTAAAATTGTACTGCTTCACACACACATGTAAATGCAAATAATTAATTAACAGTAATTTAGATCCGTTTTAAATTAAGATAAATATTTATTCTATTAAAGTATTAATTACCAAATTAAAATCATATTGCTTTAGTAATTATGATGCTGTAATGGAATTAAGACTTTCAGGGGGATAATTAAAATAATCTTTTAATTTTGGAGTGTTACTTTTCTTATTAATAAAATTTGTTGTCAAAACGAAATTTGTTCAATAAGAACTCAGTATTAATATCATACCAATTAAAAAATATTAAGAAACAAAAATATATAAAGATAAGAATATATAAAATTTATTTCTCTTAACTTTTAAAAAGTATAAATGTTATTAAATGAAAAAATAAAGAAATCTTTAATTTGGCTTAAAATAATTTATAGTACATACTGCAAAGAGTAATAATCAAATTTTAAAATAGAAACATATTGAAAAATATTTAAAGAAGTAAAAGACAAATTAAATGAATTCCTATTAAAAATTAACAAATATTTTATAAATTGCAAAAAAACTCGATTTTAAGTATTGCATAACAATTACTTTTCTAAAAATTGAATTTTGCTTAGCACTATTAGCTTTGCGATGAAATATTTTCGGTTATAATTAAATTAATAACCAAAATAAACAAAGGATAAAAATATTTTGTCTAAGTATTTTGTATTTTATAATAATTGATACGATTAAACTTAAGATCGATTTTTGACATATAAACACAGAATTGAAAAGTATTTTTTTAGTATACCTTAAATATGCTAGAAATATAAAAAATATCAGATTATAATTTCTTAGACATTTATTCCAATTGAAGGAAAGCTTCTTTTTCGTTCTTTCTAAAAGAAGTTTAAAAAGTATCAGATATTTCAAGGTTTTGTCTTTTGATAAATCTTTAAAATACTATACAAATTTGTCTATATGCATCAAATTTCACATCATAATTTTATTGGATTTGAAAATAAAGAGAAAACATTTTACTCTAACATCAGTATTTGATCATTTACTATAATTTGAATTCCTATAAATCCTTTATAGAGTATACTTTTATAACACAAGATGAAATCAACAACTAAGTTTTATGTATAATATCTAATTTCAAGAGAAAGGAATAACCACTTAAGGCTTTTAGCCTCAGTTTGAGTAGCTTTAAATGATTTTCTGAAGCACACTCTTTTTGAGCCAGCATAAACTAATGTTGTAAAAATGTCCAAAATGTTTTTAAAAACATTCTTTAATACAATTTAATATATTCAAAATGAAACAACTAAATTTTGTTTTAGGGCATTTTAGATATAATAGTAAAAGAAAATGTGTTTAATCAAAGGACAAATTTTTAAGCTTTGAGAAAGATAATTTTAAAAAATTCTTTTAATTTGTCTTTCATACTCATATATTAAATTTAAAGTCTTTAAGAATTTGAATATAAATAAAAAAAATGTGTTAACTTAAAAGCAACATCGCTAACAAGAAATTTTAAACTTATAATTACTTTTTTAAAATGATATTTCCTTTTTATTATAAGGGGAACAGTGAAAATTCTTTAGGATGTGGAGATTAAATGATTATTATGCAACTGGACATGATTTGACATCTTAAATATGAACCATTTTATCTTAATTTAACTAAAAAGTCATTGAATAAGAAACACCAGTCTATTTAAGCAATAAATGATGAGAACAATAAAATGAATATAAAAATTACATTTATTGCTTCAGAATAGAATATTAAAAGAACAGACGAAATTTCTGCTACTTAAATTAATAATCAATATGAAAATATTTATGTACAAAATGTTATGGAAATACAAACTTTATAACATTTTAATGAAGTGATATCATGAATATTATATATTCATAAAAGTCAACAATTAATTGTTAGATCCATCACTGACATTCTGCCCAATTTTTACAAGTGATGTGTTTGCTAATGTGCCCTTAAATACTATTAATTTTCTGATCCTCGATCAGAATCTTGGTCTATATTTGCTTCATCTTCCATATTTCTAAGATCATCATCTTCACGAAGACGTTTTCTTCCTCGATATTGTCGACCTGGAGCTCTTGGTGGTGGCTGTTCTGCTTCACCATGAACCAGACTGTTTCGATACAAGATAAGGGGTTGCCAATCTTCTGATCGAGTTCCTGGCATACTAGCTTGAATATGACGGTCTAAATAATTCAAAACTACTTTTTTATCTAATTTCATCAATTTATTTGTAAATTCTGTCAATATCTCTAAAAAGGCCAAATTTGGAGGTGGACCTAAAGGATCATTTGGGTTTGCAATTGGTGTAACAGTAAATAAAATGCCTTCCCGATGTAAAGCTGCCACTGCATCACGGTTTTTAACCTGTAAATGAAATTAAAGATTTTATAGTAAAAAAATTCAGATTTGAAATAATATTCATACTAATGTAAGTTTATTTTTCTAGATACCATAACAATTATATATAAAATAATTGAACTTTTAAATATCAGTGTAATTGAGATAACACGAAAATTCAAGCTTTATTACATTACATAACATATGCAAGCTACTATAATATCATATTTAAACATACAAGTAAATGAGAAACATCAAAACTAATATTGTTAAAGTTTTAAACATGATAATCAGGTTACTTGTTAAAAATTAATTAATATTATTCAGAATCAAACTGGGTTAATACAATATAGTAAATGGTTTTCAACTAAATAATTTTTACTTTAATTTCATGAAAAGGTAGTTATTTAAATGAAAATTATAGTCTAACAAGATACTAAATCCTTTGAAAATTTAAAACATCTTAGTATGATTCCGATTAATTGACAATTCAATAAATTTAAAGTATAAAAATGTTGAAAATTATATGATTTGATGCTAAACTATATTTTACTAAAGTTTAAAAATTAACAAAAACTATAGAAATAAAAATGCTTTTAGTTGAAATTAAAAAATTGGATCAAAATACTTTGTTTATAAAATGTTTCGATTGTTAAATATAATAGATAACATTTGAAAATATTTTTACAATTCACATATTACCAATCAAAAATTTTGTAAACATAACAATAAATAGCAAACATTTTTCTAGAATGCTTGATAGTCAGTAAAAATAATTCTAATTAAATTCATAAAGAAATATATATAACTATATATCTGTAAAAATCTAAATCTAAAATATAGAAAAAAATGCAGCAAATGTAAATATAAAATAACTGCCCATAGAAAAACAATAAAATAGTTATCCTCAGTTAAAAAAAATTATATTAAACTAAGCATTTCAAATTGATAGAAGCAATTTTGCAACTGTAATCAAAAAGCTGAAAAAATACTCAAATGAGAAAAATAAATTTTTAAAAACAATTTTTTTTTATATTAAAGTATTGTCACAGAATTATGGCAAAATATTTAAATTTATTTTAAATACATAAAATTTTCTAATTATATTTTATAATCATTATATAATATATTTATCACAATACATACAATTTTATGTTATTCAAATAAATTCCAGTTTTAATTCCTATAAAATTTTCATGTAAAATTATTATTATAATCCTTAGATGCTAGGATCTCTTATTTAGCTTTTTAGCACTACAAGGGGCAAAAGTGATGACACTTTATCTAGTGGGGGACCCAATGCATATGTCATTGTGGACCACTGAAAGTAGGTGGATATTTATAATTTAATAGCAAGTACCAAACAAAAGACACCCACAATTAGCTTTCCACTCCCAAGATATCTCAAGTAAACTTATTATGGTAAAAAATATCAAAATAAAAATAAATAAATAATAATAATAATAATGATCTTACTTGATCCAATCCAAATGAAAGTGCAAATCGCTTTGCTAATTCTTTAATAGCCAGAAAATTTTCATCCTGACGGTTGATTTGACCAGAAGGTTGAGAATTTCTGAGTTCAGAAAAGAGTGATGTGAGTGACATTGCCATTGTTTTAGCACAATTTACTTTGTTTATTTCTCTTGCTTTCCCAAGTGTAGCTTTGATAATGTCCCCATAATCATTGTAAAATTTAACATAGTGTTTGAAGATATCAGCAGCTTGTTTAACACTGATGATATTATAAACAACTAATTTACAGAAAGAAGCCAAAAAGTTTCGCCTTTTATGTAGCTCTTCAATTTTTGTATGTTCATCTTGATCATCATCTTCATCTTCAATAAATACCTAAATAGAGGAAGTAATGTAATTTTCAATAACGTATATATATATATATATATATATATATATATATATATATATATATATATATATATATATATATATATATATATATATATATATATATATATGTATGTATGTATGTATGTATGTGTGTGTGTGTGTGCAATGTATGTATGTATGCATGCATGTATGTATAATTTTGAAAATAAAATTTTGTATGCCTATGATTAAAATGATTAAAATTTTTTATTTAATTTTTGTCACAGAAAGGTGGAAAAAATAGATAAAAAGTATTCATTATCTTGTGATTTTGTTATGTTTAATTTTTCAAAATTAAAAATAGTAAACTTGGTTTAACCTAAAAAAATAAATTATCAATAGTTTTGTAATAGATAAAAGGGTCGAAATGTATATTACTTAACAGACAAAAAAACTTTAATCAGGAAAGATTTATCAAATTAATTAGCTGATTTTTTTTAAATATAAAAACTTGTCTTAAAATAAAGGAATATAAATATTGAAATCAGAAAATAGAACATAATTAAAAATAATATAATTTATTACATTCTACTCAGTCCACAATCATTTTCAATATTTAGGTATAACTATTTTGCATAGATAATTTATAATCTAAAATGAAACTATTTAAGATTTTCACTATACTATTATAATTTTATGCTTAAAAATTTTGAAATAAATATTTTAGTAAGCAGTTTTAAAACTCCCAAGAAAATAATTAATTATGTGTGATTAAGTATGACAATGAAATTTTTTCCAATGAAAATGTATAAATTACAATAAATAGAAAATTTGTTAAAAGAACAATAAAAATAAAAAATATAATATAGATATTTATATGTTTAATAAAATATATTTAATAAGTTTATATCCATTAAATAGATCCACGTAGTAAATTGAATTTATTGTCTCACAAAACAAGTTATTATTACTTTTATTTTTTAGCAATATATTAAACACTAAAATAATGAAAAAGATATTTCATTCTAATATTTTGCTTGAATTAGGATTTTGATTAGATTGAGTTTCTGAGATTTCTCTCCATATAATAAACAGGAAATATTCATTAAATTCTAATTATTTTGATATTGAAATTCTTATTGAGTATTTCAATGAATATCAAATTCTTACTACATAATTAAAAATAACTTATGGAAGAAAGTTCAGTAATTTAACTTGCTATTCACCATTGAATAAATTCCTTTGACTTTTATAATTACCCCTTACCTTTTTGATATAAAATATTTTGATTTTTTTAAAAAAACTATATATATATATATATAATTTTATTTTTTTTAATTTTTAAATGAGAATTCAAAATTATGTTAAAACTTTGTAGAAATCATAGAAAGCTAACTAATAATTTGTATAACTGCAAACATTCATAAAATCAAGCACTGATTCTATTCATTCAAATATCAAACAAAACTTTCATGATACTGACTAGAAGAATGATCTCTAACTTTTTGTCTAAATTTAAACCTGATTTTTGAGATTTTGCATTAAACAATATTTTATTTAAGAATAACGAAAATGAAAATTTTAAATTATTAGACAGAAGAAAGGAAAATATACAATTATATGGATTAAAATACCTCGTTTGAATTTATTTACTTCACAAATTTTCATTGTATGATTTAATTATTATTCTCAGTATAAATAGAAGATTATTTTTATTAAAATAATAAATAAAATATGAAACTTATGTATTAATATAATTCTTAATTTTTTGATGCTATATAATATTTATATTAATTAAATTCATTAATGTCAAAATGTTAAGTCACCATCAAAGAAAATTATTTAAAAATTTACACATCGCAAAACCATTTTTGATGTGGTAACTTTTATATTTTATTTTTCCATCTTATAATTAAAAGATAATGATTATATATTTATAAAAAATGATTTATTAAAAGTTTCTTCATTCACTTTTTATAAATTAGACAGTAAAATATTTTAAAAAATTATGAAAAGTTATGTAAAATGCATGACCAGCAAGAAAAACTAGTACTCTAAATAGATATAATGGATGGTCTGCAAAAGGATAAAATGACCTGGAAAGTAAACACTGATTGATAACATCATAGCAATTCTTATTTGATAAACTTAAAATAATTTAAGCAAGCTGGGAATCAGATTTTTTTTCTTCTTAATTTTAGAATTTGTTCAATCATGATTGTTGTCATATTAGGGTGCATCAGTTTTACATTATAAATTTCTACACCTATTTGAAAAAAATGCTATTCGTAATTAACTAGAATTAAAATTTTTACAGTTGATTTTGTGATGATAATTTCAAATGGATATTTAACAATGTTGCAACAGTTTCGATCATATAACATAATAGTAACAATTAAATTATTATTCTGGGCTTTTTCAATATAAATGACTTTCAGTTTATAAATTCTATTTTTTATTTATAAAAAAATAAAAGAAATTTCTTCTCATTACAGCTTTTTTTCACAGAATTCTTTACATCCTATTTTTTTTATTCTTTTTCTTATTTTATTTCATGACAAATGGTATCTTGCTAATCGAATAATCTTTTTAATAATGAAACCTGTCGCCAAAAAAATATTATACTGTAAATATTCAAAGAGCAAATGCTATGAGGATTTTCCCAAAAAAGGAAATAAAATTCAATAATCACAAGATTATATCATATGGAATGTATGAGTATTTAGAAACATTTCACTTTTTTTTAAAGGGTAGACAATAATACTGCTTTTTAATTATTAATATTGTTTAGCTTATTAAACAACTTCAAGGCTCTAATTTTGTAAAAAAAATATGTTTCTTTGTAATGCATTTTTATAAATTATGAGTAGTATATTTTTGATGGATTAAGAAATAGGTTTTTTATAGTTTAAAAATATTTATCTTATGATTCTTGTTTTATCTGTTTCTACAAATACATTTTAATTTGTATAATACTACGTATTCACTGTTATATGAAATACATAGACTTCAATTTTTTTGTGAGAAAACAATATTCATAACTATGTCTAAAAATAACACATGCTGATGTAAAAATAACAGTAAAAAAAAAACAGAATTTGAAATTTAGTAATGAATAATTTTATAAAATATTAAGAATATACTAGATTAAAACACACAAACCTTTTTCTGAACAAATGCACTTAATTGATTCTGCAAAACTCTATCAGGTTCATAAACAAGAGGTGTTAGTCCAGAATTCTCTGCTAATTGTTTACAAAATACAATTAGCAAGTCACATATAATTACAAAGGCTGCTTCTTCTAATGTATCAGTTGGATGATTCAATAAATCCCGCATAGTGTCAACAAAATCCTTAAGTCTGTTTCTAAGGCTTGCCACAGCAACTGGCAAAGGACTAGTGTCATCTAACATAGCAAGGTCCCACATAATTCCCATTGAACAACAAGACATTGCATATTTAACAACATCTTCAGGCAATCCTTTATCTTGAATAGCCCCTTTGACCCAAAAGTCATATATACTATCCCAAATACTCCAGGGGCCAAGATTGTGACAACTATAAAATATGGATACTTTTTTCATGGCTGATGTCACAATATAAATTTCATCTTCATCTACTTCTTCACCAGCTTGCATGAAATCACTTGATGCTTGCTTGTATTTATGTACTAATGAATCAACCAATGTACCTCTAGCAACTGCACACCTGTAAATATTGTTTTAATCAAATGATACAAGTCAATTAAATGAGAATAAAAAATATGTTATAAACACCTTTATATATTACAATAGATAAAAAAAAATAAAAAATAAAAAAAAAAAACTAACAAAAAATTATGTTTCTAGATTAAAATTAATAAAATATTATAAACTTCTTAATTCAAATGTAAAATATGGATTAGTTGTTCACATATATTATTCTGGAATAAACAGATATTTAATAGAAACCATAATTTTTATTCTATAAAAAGTAATTCTTATGGGTGTTCTTGGTTTTATTTATCAAAGTATACTGTTGGTTATTAAATAAATTTCACATCAACTTTAATAAATATTACAAGATAAATAAGAATTTTTCAGTATACTTTAAATGCCATATCACTAAAATGTTTTTCTACTGTAATGCATAACTCATTAGACAATTAAATTCCAAATTGATTAATTAAAAATCATTTTATTTAGTAAAATCTACATTTTAAAATAGACGCTCTAAAGTTATTTTTAAAATTACATTTAAATTCTAGTTAACTTTGATAAAATGACTTCTAGTTAACTTTGATAGTCAAGACAAAAACAATCCTGGAGAAAATACTAAAAGATAAATTAGAATTAATCAATTTAATTTATTATTTTAAATATATTGCTTGCAAAGAAATCCTTAGTACTATATCAAAGATGATTCTGAATGATTTATAAAGGATCTGCATGATGAATATATATTTTTCATATTACATCAATAACTAATTTTTAACACTACTAAACATTTAAAGGTCATTGTTATAATATTTAAATTTATGTTGAACATTTATATTGTGCAAACAGAAAAGCAAAAGATCAGAGTAGATAAGAGAAAATATGTTCGCTGTTGTTTTACTCTCATTCATCAAAATCTTATAAATAACAAGAAATGAATTATTATGTAAAAGTTTAAATGTAATATACTTTATTTTAAAACCTATTTAAACTTTATTTAAAAACATAAAATATAATATTAAAGTGATATTAGTGTTGATGTGAAGGTTTTGATTTCACTTAGCAACAGAGATAAAGACGTCTTGTTTCTTTCAATTATATTTAAAAAGTATTTCCAAGATTTCTTTTCTCTGTCAATTTAACAGGCACATTCAAATCAAATAAATTTGGACAAAAATTCAAATAAAAATTTATAAGTAACACAATGATTAAATATAGTTATTAACAAGAGAATTATATACTAACATTAGATGCAAGAAATCTTTGAAATAAAAAAGGTAGAGAAATTGCATGAAATAACATGTTTACAGTTAAATCATGTCTAGACTTAGAATATTTAACTTTTACTTAGCTTGCCATTATACTCAGATATTCTGAAAACAGTCTTTTAGTTTTATAATATGCATGCAATTAAGATTTATAACATTAATTTAAGATTAAAATAATAATTACATTTATTCCATGTTAAAATAACATCAGAGAATTTTTGTCTTACTGTACACTTAAGATTTTCTCAAAATTTAAAAATTAAGAGCCCTTTTTTAGATGTAAAATAATTTTTGACCTTCTCCACAAAATTTATTATATCTCAATATCATTATATTCTAAATAATAGATGTGCAGGGGGAAAAAAATGGTACTGATAATTTATTCTATAGACCTTTATGCCTTTTAAGATTGGAAATTTTGATTTGAAAGAAAAATGTTAACTCCTAATGACATAATTTTTTGCATCATTTTATAAGATCTTATAAGCTATCTTACATACTAAAACTTAGCATTTAAAAATAATTTTTAAAAGTACTATATAAGTATTTCAAAGTTTTAAATAAGAATGTACATAAACTTTCAAATGAAAAAAATATGGAATATACTAGAACAAATAACAAAATTTAAAAATGATGAAGAGAATCTTGAAACTCATAGAAATGAAATAACTGTTTTCCTTGTTCCAGAATCATAATATCCCTTCTTAGTTCCTTAAAAAATGAGTCCCAACTTTCGTCCATACAAATAATTGTGAATATATTCATCTTTTGTGATAACGATTTCTCCCTTAAAACATTTGTTTCAGTGCTTTCATAAATAAGAAAAGAAGCATGCAATCTATAATCCATCATAACTTAATTTACAGCAAAACAGACAAGAAAACCTTAAAAGACTGTGCATAGTAATAAAAATAAAAGTATTTGGAAAGCTATCTTAACAATATATATCTATCATATAGAAAGTGAAATGAATTTTATTCATTTAAAATACCATTTCTTACCTCTCCAGTTGATAAATAATACTGAAAAAGCTGAAGATGAAGGTCCTTAAACTAAATCTAGATTTAAAATAATTGCCACAGAAAAAAACCCACCTATTTAATACACCACTCATATGCTTAAAAAAATTCATTAAATATATATATGAAATTTCTGGCAATGCGAAACATTTTTAGAAAGTGTGTATTTGAACCATCATAAAGGGTAAAAGTTACACTAGATATGCGCTAGTAAACTTGTTTAAGGTAAATCAAAAAAGTTTCCGCATTAAAGATGAAATTTTTTCCAAAGAATATGGTACAAGTATTGGTACCAACATTAGAATTCCAGATTTCAATATTGTTAAAGCAAGTGTAATAGATGCAAGTAAATATGCAAGTGCAGAAAGAAATCATATGAAATATATAAGTACAGCTACATTTCATACTTTATAAAACTAATGTTAAATAATCATTATTTAAAAATTTTTTTATAGAAATTATAATACCAAATTTTTTCCTTAAAATATCAAATTGAAATTTAATTTACCTTGAATGTATTGCCAGTTCTTCATTACACAATACTTCATATGTTTTTGCACATGCCTCTAAGACATCAGTATCATTATGACGTTCAACGATTTCATGAATCAATTTTAATAAGCTATCTAAATTTTTCTCTTGACGGCTTGTAGTGTATATTTCTAATTCAAAATACTGAGGTATAAGCATCAAATTTGCTATTTTTTCAGCATCTGCAAGAAACTTTGCAAGTAATGAAGGAAGTGTCATAATAAAATGTTCTGTAAGTTTTATTCGATCATCAGATACTTGTTTTAATTCTTTAACAGAAGGTTGTTTTCTGTTGGGACCTCTACCAACTGGTGGTTCTCCTGTAGCTGCTTGCTTTACACAACAAACCATGATTTCAATCAAAGATGTTTCTTGACGGTCATCTAATGGTTCTTCTTGTGGACCTGGCTCTTCTAGAAGTAAATCTGTCATACACTCCCAATCCTTCATCATGGGGTTGCTTTCGATTAAGCTATCTACTAAATAAGCACCATGCTCATGAAGTTCACTTTCAATAAAAAACTGAACCAAATCTCGAATTAATGGAGTATTAATTGATCGTTTTTTTCCTCTCTTTGTTCTTAAGCCTTGAACAGCTTCTTCATCAGGCTGGAACAAACGTTCATTTAAGAATTCTCCAGCTGCTTGAGCAACAGCTCGATGTGATGAATAGACTAATTCATAAACATGTTCACAATCTTTATCGGTTAAAATCTCTCTATGATATTTGTGAATACTTATCACTAATTTCACAGCATGAACAGCTACATCATATTCTTTATCCAATGTCATTGCAACAATACGATCCTTAAATTTATTAGTAAAGAGTTCCATTTTGCTTGTCAATTCTTCAGCTCCATACAGAGGTAATAAAGCTTGCAAACACTTTAAACGAGTATCACCAACTTTGTCATGGAGAGTCCAACCAATATACTTCAAATAACTGTCATCCAAAAAGTGCTGATGAAATTTTTTCATCCATTGGCCGATTTCATACATACAGATGGATCGTATTTCTGGAAGAGTGTCTCGATATCTGTGAACAAAAACACTTTTAAACATATATGTTAACATATTTTTTATTTCCTCCATATTTTCCTCTAATTCTTGACGTTTACTCAGAAGCATTTCAAGACGTTCAGTAGCTCTTTTATCTCTATTCTTTTGACGCTCAGCTTCATATTGACGTTGGGTGTTATCAAGATTGATACTAAGATTAAGAGCAACATCAACAAGAGCAGTCATTAATTTCATTGCTGCTAGAGTAGCAGTATGACGAAAAGCACGCACTTGAGAATCAGACAGTCCAGTTAATAAAGAGATAACATTATCCATTAGATACTGATCATAAATAATACTGTACTGACACTGACGCACCATCACTTGTACAAATTCACAAAAGTTAGTGCGAAATTTCTTCCACTGTGGACCACTCATAATCAGAGGATAGTCACCACTTTCTTCTTCGAACTCTTCCGTCATTTTTCGAATAATTTGAGCATGTTCCATCGTTGCTTGCATTTGTGGAGTTATACGTCCTTTGCATCCTGCACACTGAATAAAAAACTGCATCAAATCCAACAAAGCAATATCACGATCTTGCTTGTATGCTTCGATCCAGTCATCTACAACACACTGAAGAGCACTTCTGCCTTGTTTAACAACTTCGAATAAACTATTCGGATCATCGGTAGGAGAATCTTGAATAGCTCGGCGACCACCTCTTCCACCGCGACCACGACCACCTCCTCGACCCCTTCCAGCAACTCGTCTACGTTTATTTCTGATTCCTCTAAACCCAGTTTCTTCTACATTAAAATCTAAAGCTTCTTGTTCATGGAGATCACCCGCGGGAAATATGTCATCCGCATCGACTTCAATGTTTTGTTGCTGATCTGAATCATCCTCACTCAATCTACCCCGTTTTCTAGCCATTAAGTTTATTTTAAGCTTAACTACTATTCGTAATAATTCACGAAAAAATGAAAGAACAAACTAAAGCGTTAAATTTTAAATTCTATGCTTCCCAGACACAAAAACAAACATATTCTAAAATTCAAATAAAGCGTTGCCAGATTCACATATAAATAAAACATTGCTACCACATAACGAGATGAAAAAAATAAATCTAACGATTTCAAGATACTCTGGTATCAAATAACTAAAAATTAATATTAACTGCAATTTATAAAACAGTTTTTAGATTTTTTCTTGTAGAAAATTTAACGTAGAGTTATCATGATTTATATGGCATCAGCTATATTAATGCTTGGCGCGTAAATTTTTGGATTGCTGTTTGTCGTCAATGTGTTTGTATTTAGATCATAATAAAACAACACCAAAGTAAGGAATGTATTGATTATATTCTATCGAAATAATATAGATAAATTACAATTTAATAACTTATTAAACCAGGATTTATGAAATATCGTTTTTTAATATATACAATTGCTATGCTTTTGTTTTGAGTAGAAACAATAAATAGTGAAATATGAATCATTTAGTTGAGGCAGATATTCTTGCAACTTGTAATGCTTTAGGTACCGAAATCACAGGTGTATATGAAAAGGGAGTTGAATGTTTAGAGTGTTTGAGAGATATATTACGATACTTAAGAAAAGATGATGAAAATCATTCTATACTCCGTTTTCTTGGCTCCAATCGGTTAGTACAAACTGATCTTTTGCCATTATTAAAACATTATGAACAAGAGGATGAAATATTCGATTTTGTTCTTAGACTTTTGGTTGCACTCACTAGTCCTGCTCTTCTTCTATTTCAAGAAGAGATTCCTGATGATAAACTATCTAACAATGTTTACTTGCAGCTCATTCATTACTTGCAAACTTATAAAGATGCTTTTTGTGATGAGGAAGTTTGGAAACCCTTATCAAAGCGATTACAAAGTCTTCTTGAAATAAGAGCTATTGAACGCAGTGAGAATGAAAATTTGACGATAGAAAGAATATTAATTCTTATACGTAACATTTTGCATGTACCTACTGATGATAAATCTATTATTCAAACTGATAGTGATCTAAGTATTCATGATAAAATTTTATTAAATCTTCGTAAATCAAAGATTGATGTTTCTCTTTTATATTTGTGTGCTAACGAAGAAGAGTATCAATTTTCCCTTCATGTCCTTGAAATTGTTACTTTAATGCTACGTGAACATTCAGCAGAAACCATTGCTCTTGCTAGTGAGCAACGATCTGCCATAGAAAAAGAAAAGGATATAAATTCCTTAGTATCTATCTTGCAAAAAGAACAATCTCTTAAAGTTAAAAAAGCTCAATCATTTTTTTCATCGAGATTTTCTGGTGTATATTCTGTCAAAAATATGAAATCTTTGAGTGATAAAGATTATATTTCTCATAAGTTAATTACTAATATGGATGATATAAAATTTGATGTGAATAAAAATGCAAAACGTAAACCAAAAAATAGACTACCTGTTAAAGATGTTGATTGTACTCGAAATTCTACCTTGACTGTTAGATTGTTTCTGAAAAATTTTTGTAAGGAATTTTTAAAGATTTATAATAAATTGATGGCCACTGTTAAACGAGAGTTATTGCGAAAAAGCTCTGATGATCATGATGATTCTTATTACCTTTGGTCAATAGAATATTTCATGAGATTTAATCGTCTATATAAATTTCAACCTGATTTTGTCAGTGAAACAATTTCAGTACAAATATTTCACCATATTCAAACTCAAATCACAAATTATCTTGAAATGATGATGTCAGACAAAAAGAAGGCAAAATATTGGTCTAAAAGAGTGCAATTAGGTGTTAGTGCATATAAAGAATTGTTAAAAACTTTACAAGCTATGACTAAATCAACTGATTCAAATATACAAAGAAATGCGGACATTGTAATTAGCAATATTTTCTATGTTATTGAATATCGTGAAATGTTGCTTTCTCTTTTGTCTCATTTTGATGAGGTAAAATTTCCATTATCTTATTTATCTGAACTTGTTGAAAGTTCTTATTTATTTTTGAAAATGTTAGAAGACCATTCCAAAAGAAATTCTGAAATAATCATTCAGAAGAAAAAACGACAAGTTCGAAGGAGAAAAAAGAAAGCCAAGCCTGCTGAACAAATAAGTGTTCAGTCTCCTGATGTACAATGGTCTGATATTGCTAGTGAGTTGTCTGCTACTGTGCAAGGTCGAAGAAATATTCCTACAGATATTACTCCTTTTGATGGAGCATCAGAAAAGGAATTTGAAGAACAGAAAGTTCAAACTGTGTATAAAATAAAAAATGCACTTATCTCAAAAGAAACAAGTCAAGCTGTTGGATATTTACGGGCAGCACGAGAACTGTGGCCTGAAGGTGATTCATTTGGTGCTGCTGATATTGAATCTGAAGATGAATTTCTTCTTCTTAGGGAAATATTTTTATCTGATTTAAATGAACCTCAAATTGAAGATTCTCATTTGGTGGAGGCTAATTCACACGAAGAAGAAACTGATGAAGAAATAGAATCTATGCCTGCTGTAACTGAACAAAAATTAGATACTAATGAAATATACAAACGATATGCAACTCATAAAGTTGTCCAACCATGCTGCTTGTTGTTGGATAATTATCAAAAAAATTCTAGGCAAACAAATTCCAGCTTAATTAAGTTTCTCCATCGTATAGCTTGGGATTGTAAAATGCATGCTTTATTTTTTCAAGCTACTGTATTTTTAACTTTTCAAAGAATTTTTCAAGATCCTGATGTTACACATGACCCAATTATTAAAGAATTTTATAGATTTGGAAAATATATTATGAGGAGATTTTTTTCCACTCTAGAAAAGAACAATAAAGTTTTTATTGAAATGCTATTTTGGAAAGGACCTAGAGAAGCATATGAATTAGAAGAAGGTTATGGTAGTTCAGAAAGTGGTGCATTGAGAGCAGCTTGGACTGAAGATGAAGAGGAAGAATTGAAATATTTATATGAAGAAAATAAAGATATTTACATTGAGGGTCAAGATGTAGCAGATATTATTCTAGCTAATCTGAATAAGAAACGATCTAAACATCAAATTATTTCAGCTCTGAAACGATTAGGTTTGATTCAGAATGCAAAGGACTTAAAGCCCCAATTAAGAGAATGGCAAGAATCAGAAATAATTGATCTTCAGAATTTATTTGAGGATTATAAATCCTCTGACGATATGATGGGGAATATATTGAATGGTTTATCTATTAAACGGCCAAGAAAAGCAATTATTGAAAAATTATTAGAACTGAATTTAATACAAGATCGTAAAGAAGTTTTAAAGAAAAAATCCAAGTCATCTGCACCTCATAGTTCATATGATGATTTTGAGAGAGATCATGAACAATACTTACATGTCAATAAGTCCAAAAATGATGAATCATCAGATGATGAAGCTGAAAGTAATTTCTTTAAAAACTTAGAAGCTGAACGTCAAGGATACAATAATTTACTTAACTCTGATGACTTTAATAATCTAGAAGTTAATGGAAATATAAATAAAAAATCAAACTTAATGGAGAAGACTGTAAAAAAGAAAAGTATACAGAATCAACAAAGTAAAAATACAATATGGGATGAAAGTGAAATAATGGAATTACATAAGATTTTTAATGATAATAGAGAGAAAGATGATGTGCTGAATATCATTAAAAAGTCACTGACAATTAAACGATCTAAAAAGCAGATTATAGAAAAATCTCTTGAAATTGGTCTAATAAAGGATCCAAAAGACTTTAAGAAAAACATTGTACAAGATAATGGGCAAAATTCTATATCAGACATTTGGGATGAGAGTGAAATTTTGGAATTACATAAAATTTTTAGTGAAAACAGAGATAAAGATGATGTTCTGAAAGTAATTTTAAATTCTCTTACACGGAAACGATCTAAAAGAAGTGTTATGGAGAAACTGCTTGAAATTGGATTAATTAAAAGTAAAAAAGAATTGATGAAAACAAAACCATTATTGGGAAATGTTACAGGCTCATCATTTTTTAATGGAATTATTGAAAGTGATGATGAAGAATTTAAAGGAAACAATCAATTAAATAGTATTAATGGTTTATCTATAAATCAAAAGAGAGGGAAGAAAATGCGACAAATTTTGTCAGATGAATCTGAAAATGAAAATTATCCCAGTAAAGAAAATAAATCTGCCCAAGAGAAACAAAAGAAAAAAAGGCTCCCAAAATTATGGGGAGAAGAAGAAATAGTTGAGTTACATGAATTATTTAAAGAAAATAAAAATTCCACTAATATAATTGGGAACATTATTAATAAACAAACAATAAAAAGATCAAAACAAAATATAATTGAGAAATTGTTAGAATTGGGAATCATTAAAGACAGAAAGGAAATAAGAAAAAAAAGAGAAAGTAAAAATATATCATTGAAAAATTGTTCTAATTTAAAGAATGATCCTATTGAATCATCAGATGAAGATATACCTTTGATAAAGAAACTGAAGAAAAATTCAATTGCAAATGCTTCTTTTAAAAATAAAAGTATTAATAATAAAAAATCTGGGACAGTGGAAAAAAACAAGGAATGGATTGAACAGGAAATCACAGAATTAAACCAGTTATTACAAGAAAATAAAGATTCTGATAATATATTGGAGGCAATAATACCTAAATTGACCATTAAACGATCAAAGAAAAACGTAAAAGATAAATTAATTGAAATTGGTTTGCTTCCAGGTAAAAAACTGTCTAAAATAGGAAAAAATGAAGTAAATAATCAACTAGAAGAAATAGGAGATAGTATATCAAAATCATATGAATCAAAACATAAAAGAAAATTATTGGAAAGTTCAGATGATGAATCTTTGCCTTTAGCTGATATACTACCAAATAAGAAAAATACTCAAGCATCTGCTATCAATAATGAACCTAACAATATTCAAATTTCTGATGATACAATGATAGATGATACTACAGTATTGGTGACTAATGCTTCTTTACAAAAGCCTTTATTAGAGAATGACAATAAAATCATTTCTTCAGGAAATGAATCTGTAAAAAGTGATCAACACATAAGTAAAAAATTAAAGATCGATACGAATGAAAATTCAGATCTTAATTATCTTGTTGAAAAAACATTTCTAAATGCTTCAGATTTGTTAGATAGTGACAGCCAATCATTTGGTTTTGAAAGCATTAAGGTAAAAAATAATGACGACACTCCAATTAAAAACACTTCACATAAGAAAAAAGCACGTGTTTTAAATGATACTGATTCTGAATAAGTGTCTTATTGTTAATATGTAATTTATGCAATGTATATTATGATAAAATGAAATATAAAAAGTACAAATAAAATTATTTTATTTGTTTAAGAGAATATATGAACTGTACTAGAAATTACAGTTAAATTTAATACTTTATTCCAATTTGTTTCATAAGATAGTATAAAGTAGATCATATTTAATTTTTTTGGAAATAATCAATTTTATTAATAAATTTCTTTTTATTCACCTTATATTTATATATACTGCTATACTAGTTAAAAATTAGAATGCGCATAATTTAATATCAGCATATTTATTTTATGTTTAAAAAATTTGCCTTTTTCCAATCACAGTTATTTACATTAATATGATTATTATAAGTTATATTTTATATATGTGTGTTGCACCCAGGGCTTCTCGGTCAAGAAAACAGAGGTGGGCACTGTAGACCTTGACCTGCATGGGATGTCAGGCCAGAGTTTAGTTTTAGAGTTATTTTATGACTGTATAAAACATGTTTGTAGTTAATGTAGTTTTTAAATATTAAAAGAATGTCATATTTTTATTAAATGTTTACAGGTTGAAAAGTATTAAATGCAGAATAAAAAGTAACAAATTTTTTTAACAAACAATTTTGTATATATTGATATTTAGAACATCATGGATTTGTAAAACTGATAGTAGATATCAACAGCATTCATTGTCCTTAACTTTAATCACACTAGAAATGTTAGTAACGTAATATTATTAATACATAACTTATATATTTTTCTTAAAAAATGTTTATATTTTTGTCAATTATACTAGTTTTGTTCCACGAAAAAACGTTATTTTGTGGGTGGAAAAAGAATATTAGTAATTAGTAAAGAAATTTTGCATATTAAATAATAAAATTATTTTAGAAGACTTTCTTAAATTTAATGCTTTTTCTAAAATGTTTATTAGACAATTTTTTTGGATTTAGAAAGAAAACTTGATTTCTCAATTCTTCACTTTTTATATAAGAAATCATTTTTTAATTTTAAATTGAGTTAATTAAAATATTGTTTGATTCAGCTCAAACTGAGAAAGAATTTCTACAAAAGAAAACAAGACAAATTATTTTATAATGTTGAAAATAAAATGTTTTATTTTAAATGTTTACTAACCTAACTTGATTGATTTCTTTAAAAATCAGCCAATCATGATTTCTTACACTTAGTTTTCTTTAGTTTATGATTAAATATTTTTTTTTTAGTGGATTCTGAAATTTTTATTCCCATTATATTTTTCTACTAAAGTCAAGTACTTTTTGATATAAAATGTTAACCTGACTAATTATATATAAATTTCATTTTAGAATAAAAAAAAGCTCTCAAAATTTAATGAAACACTAAATATGAATTTTTTTTTACAATTTGTCATATATTAAGTTTTTGCTGTATAATTTTTATTTCTAATTTATGATTTATCTAAATGAGTAAGAAAAGGAAAAATTTTAAATTACTTAATTTTTTAATAAACATTTTAACTCTATGTAAATTTAATAAATAGATTAATAATATTAATACCTTTTATTATTTTTAAATTAATTTTCTTGTGTATGTATTTAATTTGATCAAAAATACATAATAAAATTGAAATACTGTAAAGTGTACATTTGTATGAATTGTAATAAAATCCTTGTAAAAGTAACTTGTAAAATTAAAATTTTTCTATTATTTTAAATTATCATACTTTTGAATTATTTTAATATTCTAAATATATTAAAATATTTTAAACTGATATAAAAATGTCAGTATTAATATTTAATTAAAAAGTAGACTTTGATTTTTTCTCAATATTACTTGTATTTTTTAAAAATTTTACTTTTGAGAGTTAAGCAACTTTTAAAATGTTATTTGATAGAAATTACTCATGCAATAGCAATATTAAAATTTGGATAGTTTTATAAAAAAATTAATTAATTTGTTTAAAATCTAATGATTTAAATTGGACCTCTCTTTGTATAGTTGAATTAATCTCATGAAGTTCAATGTTACATTTTGAAAGTTTCTTTGTTCTTTCTTTGCTTTTATCTAAAGGAAATGTATTGATATTTTTTATTCAGGGAAATATTATGTTTGTCATGGTAATTTAGACTATATCCAGTATTATGCTTTACTATTATACATTGCTATATCCATTGTAATCTACTGTAAAAGTTCATTATATAATAAAATATCTATTTTTTTTTTTCATAAATGATGGAATTAACATGACTTAATTAACTGAGCTTTAGGAAAAGTACCTAGTACTCATTAGTTAAAATAATGAATTCTTAAGTAAAAGTTTGAAACCCTAGAATTGTATTAAAAAAATATATTAGCTCATGAAAAGTTGGTTATATATATGGCAGACCATATCTTGGCAAATTTATTTTAATGTGTATATCTTTTATATTTATTGGGGATTATTAAAAATCATCTATTATTATTTTATTAATATGGTCAGTAAAATAAATAATTATATACTTTTAGACAAAAAGTTCAATTTATCATTCAATTAATTTTATATTCATTAAAAATTACTAATTCATATTCTATTGTTCTTAGATTTTACCTTCAATTTTAATAAATTTTGAATTAATAAATTTTATTACGAATGTAATTTAATGCTTTTAATTAGTAGAAGTCATTAAATATCAATTTTTTTTTATTAAAAAGTTTGGATTTTATAACTGTGGAATAATTATTCATAGTTATAAATTCCATACTATTAATTAAAAAATTGTTAATGAATGTTTAGTTTTTTATGTATTCAAAAAATTAAGAATGGCAAGATTTAAAAATTTAAGATCAATAACAGAGTTGAATTTATTATATTGTATATTTCTAATTGTATGCTGTATTATATCATAGTAATCTTTATATTGCACCTATTTATATGCTTCTTATTTTAAGAATAAAAAAAATGAAAAAAAAAATATTCACATTGAAATAAAATGTACTTTAGTTTTCCAATTATTAGCAAACATATATTTATTTTGTACCTCAATATTAAAATAAAAAATAGGTATTTATGCATTATACCATTGATCATTTTCATGAAAATATGTTCCTAAATATTGTAATTTAATGTCAGATAATACAATTTAATGATTGCATCAGCAGATTAAATTCATAAGTTTCTGTTTTATATTTCTTAGTTTTAGATCAAGAAAGTTTTAAAGTTATTATTCATTTTTTGTAATAGTGTCACTAAAAATTAGAAAATGAATAAAAAATAAGTCTTAATTTGTTTTAATGGAGACATAGCTTGACTGCTCTTTTTTCCTTCATATTCATGAAATGTATTGAAATTTAGAGCATGTTAACCAGTATTCATTGAGATACATAAAAATTTGAAGATTTTTGGTATTAAGCTGTAACATTTGGAGAAACATTTTTTACACAGAAATAGTTGTCAAAAAATGATAAATACTAAAAAAAAAAAAAAAGTAATAAAATTTTTTGCATAAATATACTTTTTGATCAGTATTCTTGAAATCCTAAGACTGATATAATATTTGTTTATTTAATTTTAATAATTTGCCTTTGTAATATTTTTTTCAAAGATTATTAAAATTAATTTTGGAATTTTTAGCAGTTTAGCAGAGTTTATGACTTGTTAAATATTGTAATTTTGAATGATTTCACGTACCTGCTGATGCATTTTAAATAAATTTTGTAAAATATTTTAAAATATTCAAGTTAAAAAATAAATTTTTTTATAAACATATAATTATATGAGTATATTTCAAAGAAGAGATAAAAATGTTATTCTCTTTTTTCTAAAATGCATTTTCAGGAGTACATCATTGTCTAATATGTTTTTCTTAACAAGAATAATTAATTAAATGAATATTAAAAATAAAAGATTTTGCAAATATGAAAAAATACAACTCTTCATGAATAGTGTAAAAGTTTTATATTTGGATGTTGAATTTGCGCTTTTTTATTAATAAAATTTCTCTTATATATTAGATGAGAGGTTAAGGTACCCGTACACATTGAAAATGTCAATTTCGACCAAAAATGATAAATTAATTTTATTCTTTTGTTAAATAAGGAATTTAAATAGCTTTCTAAAACATGTTTCTTTTTGTCTCTACTTTAATTAGATACCGAAATATAAAGGATTTCATAAAGATTAGGAAACCAAAAGTGGGCGTTTCAAGGGCCACAATGATAAAAATAGTTTAAACAGTGTTTAATTTTGAAATATAAATTTAGTAAGCTTTTAAAAGATACATAAAATAATTACTGTTCTGGAAATCAATCAGAAAATCAAATAAAAAAATTAATCAGCAAATATGAGAATTTCTTATAAAGACACAGTTTTTTAATCTTTAAATGCGATTTTCTCAAAACTGGCTTTTACCTATAATTTGCACGCTTCAAAAACGATAATTCAAAATATTTTTATAATATCACTATGGAATTTCACAAGCGTGATCTGTATATTGTTTTCTAGGGAATGTACTAAAAGAATTTTAATCATTAAAATATTTCCCAAATTATGGTCTGTTATTTGAATAATGACACAGAATTTTGGCTAAAATTTTAGGTATAAATGTTCAACTGGCTGATTTTTTTAATTTTTTAACTAAAACTTAAAATTTTAGTACATGCTCTAGATAACATATTACTTGGTATTAATTTTTTTCAAATATGTTTAAAAGTTTTTAAAAAAATGCTTAAAATTATATACATATTTAAAATTTCTGAAGAATAATATTGGAATATATCAAATTTTAGTAGCTCAATATTAATGTTTTCTAAAGTGAAATAAAAAAAAAATTGTTACAATGTATATATACAGTGTATTTAAAAAATGTGCTCTGAACGTGTTCAGGTACTTTAATGCAGTACTGTACTATATGCATCAAACACTTTGAAAAAGTTCTGCTTAGAGATGACAAATTTTGTAGTGTTCTGTAGAACTGTTTGTTGAGAGATCAAATTATTTTACCTATAAATTTTATTGTCATAAATTCTTGTGGTCTCCATTGGCCAATAATAATTATTTTTCATCTAGTTTGTATTGTAAAGTATGGACCAAAGTACATTTGATACATAAAACAATAATGAGAATTATATTCATAGTTTAAGATTTGGAGAGTTTTAAGATTTAATGTACCTTTCTTACTGCATTCATTATCTATTCTCTTCTATTTTTTTTTTTTTTTTTTTAAGAAAATATTAAATGTTAGCTAACGTTTTTCTGATTTTTTTGAAATTTTTAAGAGTTAAAATTTTGTAACATAATAAAATAAGTAAAATTAATTTTTTTCAACTATGAAATAGGAGAGCTAAGAACAAATCACAAAGATTTTTCAAGTGTTTCATGGATATTTTCTAAATACTTAAAAAGCAAATTTTTTCATAATGACACAGTAAATAAAATTGACTTTTCTTAGTTTTCAATTTTATTTAGCTATAAAGAAATCTTCTAATTAATGTTGATTTTAAAAATGACATGGCTGATTCCTGGAACAAATAATTGTAATCAAATTGATCATATTCTAAATCTCAATAAGGCGGGCTTTCTTCAATTCTTGATATTAGAGTTTGTGGAGTGCCAATTGTGATTCTGACCATTTTCTGGTAGTTTCTTAATTCCATCATAAAATATCCAGAGTACACTACTTTTAAAAAAGGAAATGCTGATATTCCACTGAAAAACTAAAGAATGATTCTATAAAACAAGAGTATGTATCTAAGATAGAAGGTTTTTTCAAAATTATAATATATCAATTAGTATAATATACTAAATTATACAATATTTAAACAGAAAAGAATAGTAGTGGACAGTTTGATAAAGAATGCCGAGATGTCTTGATATTAAAGAACATTCCAAGGCGAAGAATGTTACAAACCTACAATCAAAGAAAAAGGTTTATAAATTTAAATGTAGAGGAGCAAATGAAATGTATAAAGATGAAAAAAATCTCTCTTAAATAAGATTATAACTTATTGGAAATCCTAGAAAAAATGAAAGTAGAAAGTTTTGTTAAGAAACCAAAAGACTCGTAAGTGATTTTCAATCCCATATTTTAAGCTGCAGAGAAATTCATGTTGAAATTATTTCAGATCTAAGTGCTAAAGGAACATGGGGAAATTACTTCCATACTTAATGTACATCTGACAGTACAATAAATGTGAATTCTTTTGATGTCCATAATGCAAAATGTGACAAGGTTCCAGCACCAATGTTTGAAGAATTCAAACAAATCATATTAAAGCTTCATAAATCCAGTGATGAAATAAGAGTAGAAGTTAT
The DNA here is from genome assembly GCA_030067965.1 of Latrodectus elegans. NCBI lineage: Eukaryota > Metazoa > Arthropoda > Arachnida > Araneae > Theridiidae > Latrodectus > Latrodectus elegans. Next base: position 92,697,153 of record CM057819.1, read on the forward strand.
AAAACATTGAAAAGTTAAACTGTGGCATAAAATCCATGAATTAATCACCCATATCTGAAAACGAGAGACAACATCTGCAAAGTGGAACTTGGGAATCATTGTCCCTATTTATAAAAAAGTGACAAGCTAAATTACAACTTTAGAAGTATGACATTATTAAATGTGAGTTACAAAAGGCTTTTATCTATTGCAAAAAAAACAGATTCTATGCAAGTACCAATGTGTGCACCATTGTCGCGCAAATTTACATATTTCAAACATTGTTGCGTGGTTATAATATCAATGTGTTTTCTCTATTTGTAAATATCAAACAGGCTTTTGAAAAAATGGATAGATTCAATGTAATTTAAATTTTGGCTGCCAAAGGTACCAAATAAATTAGGTAAACTATTTTCATTTACTTCAAAAAACTGTATTGCCACTTTTTTATTCCAGAATTCATTCATTTTTCAGAAATTTTTGATATAAGTGTTAGTGTCTGTCAGGGTAATGCGTTATCGCTTTTACTTTTTAATTTAATACATGAATTTGTTATTAGAAAATTGGATCTTAGAGGCTTTATTACTAGTAAAGCAATTCTAATTTATGTATTTGCTGATGACATAGTACTACTGAGTAGAAACAGGTGCATCAATTAAAACAAAAATTAATAAAAGTGGCAAACATAGCTAACATTTTACTTAATGAACAAAAAATAAAATACATGGAAAATACTAAAATTATCAGCATTTATGGCAATTGTCTGATTGTTGATATCTTCAAGTTCAAAACTGTTGATAATTCTATGTATTTGAATACAATTATGAATTTTTCATATATTATTTCAGAATAAATCTTGAAGGGGAACTGTTATTTTTTATCACACTATCTGTTGTAAAATAAACTGATCTTGCAAGGGTAATTAAATTAAAAGTGCACATTCCGAGGTGACGTATGGCAGCAAAACTTGGACTCTGACACAAACACACACACACACAAAAAAAAAAAAACAAATTTTTGAATGGATTTAGAAAATTTTTGGCCTATTATATATAAAAAAATAATTGAAGAATTAAAACTAATGATGAATTGGAAGTTCTTATCAATCATGCAAATATAAGATTCATCAAAGCACTGAGACTTCAATGGCTTGAGCACATTGAGAGATCACCTGATAATCAATGGTTAAAATCTTGCATTGGGGACCTATGTGTAATAGGCAAAAAAGGCAGAGCAAGGAAAAGGTAGCTTCATTAAATATTTGAAGTTTCTTCAACTGAAGAATTAAAGTACCAGCACTGCAAGTAACTGGTGTTAGCAAGCTGTAAATATAACGAAAAGGGGGGGGGATATAAATTTTGATTTTTTTCTTACCATTCATACATCAATTTCTGAGTTGTAACATTCTCCCTTAGTTGTAATGAATTATAAATAGTTATAAATAAATATTTTTACACAATGTTAAAAAAGAGCATAATATATAATAAAGAATGAAAATTGTGCATGATTAAATTCAAAATTAAAGACTTATTATGTTTTTTCTTGAATAAAATGAATTATGCTCAAAAATTAAGTTTTTTGATTTCTTTCTCATCTAATTCATAAAACCTATACAAAATTTTCAATAGGATTAATAAATTAAATATAAACACAACAATATATCTTGAATATCAACTATGTAATATTTTACTTATGAGTATGTGAATTCTACTTAAACCAATAATCAAATGAAAATTTTCTTATTAATTAATATGCAACTTAACAGTTTGAAATTTCCAAACATCTCTTATTTTTATCAATGAATAATAAAGAATCCTCAGGTAAGTACAATTGCTAAATGTTATAATTTATTTTATTTACAAATATATTTCAAAACAATGATAAATTGAAACTTAATGTTATTGTCATAAAATGCAGAAATAATCTTAGGAAATTAAATACAAATTACTGACATTAGTTTTGTAGCTAATACAGTATTCAACTTCTTAAAGTGCGTTGGTACAGAGTTCTTTCGATAAATGCATTTCTAAAAAAATTCCATTACAGAAATGAGTGAAAAAAAATGGATAAAAGTAATATTGATGGTCACAGGATAAGATCCTGGATACTAATAGTGCATAAGCCACTTTTATAATTTTAATTTTGTGATTGATGTTAATTTTGAAAGTTATATTCTTCCAAATTTTGAATATGGAATTGAAAAGATAGAATAGGAAATTTAAAATGGAATAACTTAATTTCCCATGAAAGATAAGTGTAGAAAATGTACATGTAAAAATATTTTGATAGAAATGAGTTTTATATTTTCAATGATTAATGATAAAAATATTGATTATAAACTTATGAAACTGAATATATGAATGAAATTATATCTAGATACACTGTGAAATAAAATTTACCTAACACAATAAATTTATAAAATTTTACATTGAAATATAAAATATTTTATAGAGTTTAATATTATTTGGTTATTTACTGTCTTAGTAAACATATCACAATTTCAGCCTATATTCATTTGGAAGCAGTATTGAGTATTCACAAGGTAGTAATAGTTTTATGAAATAACTTAAACAATATCATTACCGAAATAAATGATAGAATAAAAGAATAAAAAAATCATTTAAAAAATATTGCTATGCTTGATATTCTGATAAGTGAATTTATTTGTGAAACAATGGTACAAAAGCTAAAATAAAACAAATATTGAACATACCTATTTTTAAAATAAGTATATAATGAATTTATTTTTGAAAATAAATATTAATAATTCTATTGAAACTTTTAAAACTTGTAAGAATTAAAGATATTACTATTCTAATGAGTTTTCAGTGATACTGTACAATAAATGCTTAATAAAATAAAAAAAATGAAAATGATTAAATAAGTATAACAAGATTTGTTCAATTTTAACAACACATTCAAAATATAACAAGTGCACAAAAAGCAATATTTGCTGTTTATCAAATCATATTTTATAATTATATTCATTATTTAGGGAAAAAAACATTTTGCAGTAAATAATACTTGTAAATTATCCTAAATACAAAATTTTCATAAATTTAAATAAAAATATATAACAAAATTAAATACCAACTAGGCATGTAGATAAATTTGAACACAAGTCGATATCTTATGATACAAATTTAAATATTTTTAATAAAATTAATCAGTAAATATATTAACAGAAATTTTGAAAAAAGTTAACAGCTTATTTTCAAGGCACTATAAAAATGTTACTGTATTTCATTTTGTTCTAAAAGAGGAGGGGAAGGTGTGGGTGATAAGTTTGAAGAAAAAGAATAAACTGAAGAAGGAGTGTTTTGGCTGTCTTCAGTATTTAGAGATGTGTACGGTAAATATTCACTATTGTCAGTAAAATCGCAAGCAGATGAAAACATACTCATGTGACCTTCAAATAAAGCTTCTTGTATTTTATGTTTGGTAACTGTCAAGATGTAAGGATTTCCAATCTTTTTCAACTCATGAGTCACATATTCTCCAAATACTGTATGTTCATCACGAGTTAATTTATGCTCATTCTCTTTTGATTTCATAATCTTGTAAAACATGTCCTTTGACTTTTCAAATGCATCTCTGTTATCTAATTGTTTCTCCAATGATGTTGACACTTTATTTGGTGATGCTGGAACTGTTGATGATGGTAGATCTGTAATAATTGTTTCTGATGTTGAACCAGTGCTAGAGCTCGACTTTTTGCCTTTTTTTATGACCTGAAAATATTATATTTTGTTATATTAAGTAATAAATTCAAAATAAAATTGATTAAAAAAAAAAAAAAAACTGTGGCACAACAGTCCATGTAGGACAAGACCTATAGTACTCATATCTGTCTGCCTGGCCTTGGAGTATGACGCATATGCTTCTGTTAAGTGGTCAGCTTAATGTGAAACCCCCATTGTTTAGTTCCTAAGCATGCTTTGTACTCAATTCATTGATCTACTGAAGGTTAAATAGACCTTGCCCAGGCATAGGATTGAACTTTGGACCTATGCTTTAGTTACAAAGTGCTACGACTAGGCCACAGCACTTCAGTGAAATTGATTAGTCAATGTTATAAAATGCAATGCAAAATAAATATTCCAGTTATATCAAAGTAAGTTTAATCAGTATGGATAGTAATAAATTATATGATGTAACATTTTTAGCGTTTAAATTACATGAATTTTGTTTTTATGCTTATATATAACTTTAGCATCATTGAAACAATTTTTAAATATATTTACAGGGAACAATTGGTATAATGTCAATTATAAGGGATTTGATAGATTTAAAATCAGAACTTTAATGGAAATGTTTAAAATAATTTATTAGGTTAAAAAAGAATAAAATATATAATTATTGAAATATTTTAAATAGAAAATATATTTTTTTACTAATAAATCATAGAGGTACTAATAAAATAGAACTAATTTTTAAGTTTAAATACTCTTCTATTGACATGATAGCCTATTATGAGCAAGGCCTTTCTCATAAATTTTTACCATTCTGTTCTCTTCAATCACCAAGGAACTCTATTGGTAACTCTCAAGATCCCTAACACTTTGTCCACAGTCTTCCCATCTTAATCTGGACCTTATCTTAACTCTGATTCCTACTGGCCTGAATGTCATGGTGGAGGGATTTGTATGACAGATGTGGCCAGCAAATTTTATTCTATCAATTTTAATATATTTAATCATATTAGCCCCCTTGTGCATCATATACAACTTATTAATGTGTATGACGCCACACATTATCAACACCCATTGCATCAATAATCTTGCTTAGCAACTTTCTTTCAAAGATAGTGTGCCAATTTTCCTGCAATTTTGTCAAGGTTCAGGTTTTGGAACCATGTGAGCATGCATCTAATAGTTTAAAAATTAGCTCTACTTACTAACAAGTCTAAAATTTATAACAAAATGAAACATTTTTAAAACAATTAGATTATAGCATCTACTATATCCTGGGTTCGAATCCGGTTCAGGCATGGATGCACTTTCTCTCTCTCTATCCTGTCTTTGTCCTTTCCTTGTGTGTGTGAGGGAAGTATGAATGATGCCTACCCTATAAACTGGTCCCTATAGCATATGTGAGGGTGCGATGGTGGCCCACACCCTGTGGTGCACCCGGGGCAATGCCTCGGCTGCTAAGAAGTCGCCATGTCTGGCTGGTTCCTTGGGTATCAGGGAACAATAGATTAATAGACTGTTGCAGTTGTAACTGCCTACAATCTGCCATTGGAAAAAATATTGAGGACATTCAATAAAAGAAATATAAACAAAAAAAAAAAACTTTTATTTCACTAGCACAGGTGGTGTCACCAAATATATTACTATGTGAAAGAAATTATAACAAATTGCAGCTTATACCATTATTACTTTTCATATTTTACAAACATTTTGAATAGTAAAATATTTTTTTATTCAAAATAAATTTTTTTTCAACTAACAGTTGCTATTTTTTTATCTGTTTACTGTAAGTATTCAACCAAAATGTCACTCAACATGGTAAGATAAAATAATAAAAAAGCAAAAGTATATTTTTAGTTGTATCTGATTCTGGATTGTCCCATTTGAATAACTGCTTTAATCAAATATTAGAATTTTTTTTATACTATTCCATTAGTTACGATTTTTTAAAAATATTCTATTTTATACAAACATAGAATCACTGAGAATACATTTCATGCACTTGGTTTGAAGAGATTCAACATTTGTTTTAAACAAATTTTATTAATAGTTTATGAAACTCAAAGTGAATACAATTATCACCAAAGTATTAGTAATAAAAATCATCATATAATTATTGTTTGACTTTATCTTAAATATAACTTAGAAAGAATAGAACAACATTTAAGGCTCAGGTGTATCAATGAGTTAATGATAATAGAAATCAAAATTGCAGAAAGTCATACAATATTGGCTAAATTAATATAAACTTATTATAAATAAGAACACTTTTTTTATTTCGAAGTCATTTCAATTACATTTCTTTGGATGATAACACAGGCTTAATAATCAGCTTAAATTTAATCATTTGAAAAATTTTATAATTTTTTGTACGTAAATCATTTAAAACAATTTTTTATCAAGCTAAATTATTTGGTATAGTATAAATTAAATGTAATTTGTTGAATAAATTAATTTTAATAGAGACTTTTTAAGTTTATTTAAAAATATAATTGTTTTTGTTTATTGAAAAAATTATAACTGTTAGAAACATTTAATTTACTTTTATGAATGCTAAAGTTTTGGTTTAGGAGAAACAATAATAGAAGCTGGTTTAAGGAAAAACAATAAAATTTAAAGAGAAATTAGGGAATTTTAAGCCTAATCCAAATTGATAGTGCTAAAAAACGTTCTTATCACCAGGATTAAAAATCCACCAATATGACATACTATACACGGTTGCATATTGGGAAGAAGAGATATTTTTTCTCAAGACTTGTGTTGTAATGTATGAATTTAAATTAAAATAGTTTAAAATAATGACATATTGCAGACGGACATTCCACAAAAGATTTTTTAATTCAAATAAGTCTATGGTGATCATTTTAAAAATATTGAAAAATCTGGAAACTATTATTTGGTATTTACACATTAGTGTTACTGCAGCTAATTTTGCAACAAACTGAATTATTGCCACTGAAATCATACCAAGAAAGTAATAACAAAAGAAAAAAAAATCTAATTTATGTTTTGTTTAGAAAAAAAAATCAATTAACAGTGGGAAATAAATGGAAGTACTTTAAAGAAGTCAAATGAGTTTTTTTTCCCCTGATGTTTTACCATTAGAATTTACATAAATAAGGTTCTATAAATGATGCAGTACTGTTCTCTGATCTCTTATTCTTTAATTTTGTTTTATTTCCCACATTCTTTCAACATTTCGCAGGTGGATATTTGTTTCAGGATAAATAAAATTGCATTTATGGTTGACCTTTACATGATAGAACCCTTTTCTTCTTATATTGTGTTGTCCTGGTAAACTTCAAACTATTGGAATATATTGTACTTCCATCTGCAAAGTTTTCAATAATTTTCCAGAAAAGACTTGAACCAGACCCATTAGGATTTATGGCAAGAAATAAATACTGCCAAAAACCCATTTTTCTAGCAATACTTGTTCTGAATTTCAAAATGTTTTTTAAAAATTTAATGAAGATCATTTCTTTATATCAGCAGTATATAAAATATATAGCTTTACAAAAGGATATCTGGCTTCCTTTGAACAAGTTTCTATTTCTAATTCCAACCTGCTTATCACATTATCTAAAATTCTTTTGCAAAATAATTTCATTTCATAAAAATGCTATATTTTAAATTTTTTGGTGCTATATTTCTTATTATACTTCTGTAGCAATGAAATTGCATCTATTTCTGTTAAGGCAAATCCCAAATTTGAATTTTTTTAGAACTTAAAATGGTGTTATAAATTAGCAAATAACAAATTTAATATCTTATCAGTAATGACTGCAGTATATTATATCAAAGTCCATAAAAATAGGTGAAAATTTAGCACTTTTTTTCAAGTACGAGGACATCTCAACAAGCTTCCTCCAGCTGACCTGATCAGGCACTATGCTCTCTCAGTGATACATTTTTAATGTTTGTGGATCTGCTTTTATGTAATCCAACCACCTTATGTGAGGTCTTCCTCTTTTTCTGGTACATTTTACATTTTAAAAAATAATTCTTCTAACAGGGTCCCAGTTATCACATCTAAATATATGTCCAAGCTATCTGATATAATAAGATTTAGTAATTTGGACAATATTAAGTTATATTTTCTATAAACTTCATAATTAAATAAAGCTTTTCATCTGTCATTTTTTTTTTAAATGGGCCAAAAAATTTTTTAAATATTTTTCTTAATAAAATTTGTTTTTGCACCTGCTTTTGTTAAATGGCGTCATTTACAACTATACAAAATGATTTGCTTGTTGTTCAAATTATTTTTGTATGCAAGGGCTAATTAGACCAGGACCAATAGTTAAAGCAGACTCTGAAACGCTGCAAACATCTATGTTCAAGCCAAGATTTGAACCCATGAACTATTGGCCAGAACACTAATTGTTTGGCTACTAGCTCAGCATATGTAATACAATAATCTGATAAAACTTCTGTAGAGATAAATTTTTATCTGGAAATTTTTAAAATTTAGACTTAAGTAAGAAATTATTCAGAGGGTAACTTGGTATTTAATTCTGTTTAAGGCCAATGATAATAAACAGTGGTTAGAAAATAAATGAATATATTAACAAATAGTGAGAAAAATTTTCGATCATTATTTATTAGTTTTGAAAAATAACAATATAAATGATTCAAGTTAAGAATTTAGATACAATTCACAAATCTAATTCTGAGACAAAACTTTCAACTAAAGTAATAGGAAAATTTGATAAGATGTTTGAATTTCGCATATTTTCTTCTGTAAAATAGAAAAAGCATTTAAATAGATATGTTTACAATTTAAAGGGTATTTGCTTTCAGAGCTTTTCAGATTTAAGTATGCAATACTTAATCTTCAATAAAATCTAAATACAAATATGCAAACAATTGTTTTTCAGTTCAAATATGAAATAGAAGTATGAGATCTATAAATGAGCATGTGTGAGGATTGTATAAACTGTAGTGAATTCTAAAGTTATATGAATAATTAAAAAAATCATTTAATTATAAATTTTGAATATAAAAAAAATTACAAAAAATTGGATACATATTGATATTATAAGAGAAATGTTTGCAACGAATTTCAAATTTGTTCATTACCTTAGAAGAATTATAGTTGTCACCTTCTTTCAAGAACTTCATAAATCTAAAACCATACCACTTGGATTTATAAGGAGACGAAGAAGATCTAACTTTACATCGCCGATATTCTCGCCGAAATTGGCTTTTAAGATTGTGAATCTTTTTTTCAATTTCCGAAGATGGCACTGAAAACATAGTTGCCAGTTCTTCATAATCTTTTTGTTTTCTGAATTTATCTTTATATTCTGAAGAACATATATCCCAGAGAGATTTTCTTTTTCGCAGTTCTTCCATTATCTGAATATTCATTTCCCTAGTCCATTCTATGGAATAGCATCCATACTGGTTACTCATTTTGAAGAAATTGGTGTTATCAAGCACCGACTAATTGTGAATTTAAAGATGCTTAAAAATATATCCTTACAAATGCAAACTGGAAATATACCTCTTCAGATAAATATTATTACAGTATAAATATACATGATACTAATTACAACTAAATAAAACCAGAATATGATAATACAACTTATGCTTGAGCAAAACAATACTTATTTAATGGTAAATTATAAATTAATTCGTAGAAACAAAGCGAAAAATGGAACTAAAACATGAGCATAATGAGTTTTTGTTTACTTCTGCTTTCAAGTGTCAACCTGCAAACCGTTAGCCACACAGATTTGGCGAAAATAAATTACCCTTTATTTCATGCTATTAATTACATGAATATCATACAATAAGAAAATTTTATATAATATTAATAAACTTATTAAGAATTATTAAAAGTGCACAATAAATTAAATTCAGAAAAATTTAATTACTTTTCTCGATAATTCAAAATTAATGGCAACAGTTAGTTTTTGTCTTGAAGCTCGAAAATTTGAAATCTTTCTTACGATATGATTATTTTGTAAGTTAAAACAATCATTAAAATTTCGAATTCAATCGAAATATTTAAAATATTCAGATCCATTTGTATTTTTATTTATATTTATTCCCGTGGTTCTACCTGTGGTTTTTTTTTATTAATGTAGCTTTAATTGAATATTAGATGTGTTGTGAGGGTATCAAAATGTATTCTAGAAAAAAATATTATTTATAAAATTTAAACAGAATTTTTATTTATTTTTAGTGGCATTAGAAGAAAATAATGTTTTTTTTTCCATTGCGTAACATCGGGGCAGTTATGTCAATTCTAATTCTTGTTTTATATATAAAAATCGAGCGAAATAAAATTCTTCAATGAAAATCGAGTATATAATTATAAAAAATGCTTAATGCCTAATTATAAAAATTTAAAGTTATAACATAAATTTTAAATACACATTTAATGACTATAGAAATGGCGCATTTAATGATTAAATGGCTTGAAATATTAACATATGAGTTTATAAATATATGTACTGTTTATATAATAATTTCTTATTAATTTTATTGGATTTTGTGAGACATTGTTAAATTAGAGTTTAGATATCAGTTAAAATTCTATAAAAGAAATTTTAATTTCCTTTATTAAACAGATGGCTATCGCTACAATTATATTCATAATATATTCATTTTTTGAAACAATTTGCAAAAAGTAAAAATTTAATAATTAAGTATAACTCTAATTTCAATAATGATTCTAACTGTTAATCATGTATTAAAAATGTATTTTATTTAATAGTTGTTAATTTCTATTTAGTTTTTTCTTCATACTATTTATTCTACTTACTAAGTAGAATAAATAACCGATACATTTTCTAATAACCAATTCATTTTTGGTGAAATCTTGCTTTGACCCAGTGCATGGCTAAAGTGAAAAAGTCACCAAACATGTTATTTTGTAAGCAAAAAGTATCTGCACTAAAGAAAGTGGATAAAAAAATTCTACGACATTCAATCCTATTCCAAAATGAAGTACTTCTTTCATAAACAATATTATAAGAAACATTTTATTTTTTAAGAAGTCTCTAGTATTGTTTGAAAAATTATTGATATTTAAAATTTAGCAAAGTTCTTCAGAATTTCTTGGACATCTGATTCCTTTTTCTTCAATTTGATCATTTTTGGATTGGTATTCATTCAAAAGAATCTAGTCAAAATTTTTTATTTATAGTGTTTTTAAAATGTACATTGTTCCATTCAATAATCTGCATCCATAGACTTGAGGCTACTACCGTATTTATATATTATCTATTGATCATTTATGTCAAAAAAAAGTCCCCAAATCTATTATCCTGCAATTGTTCAATGCAATATATGAGAAAAGATAGCAATTAACTTATATTTTTGTTCAAACACATGAAAATTTTTATTTTGTATTCCAATTATATTAGTATGGTAGAAGAAAACTTAATCATGAACTAGAAGCCTCCTTTCATTAAAAATAGCAATATTAAATTTGAACTTATAAGATATTTTTGGTGATATTATCCTTAAATTGTAACAATCAGCGACTAATAACATTTAATAGCATTTGTTTTTCATAGAAATGGCTAACAGTATAATGCATAAATACTTCTGTAAAAAAATTTCATGTTTGTCATCGAATGCTCTACACATATGTTTATAAATTAAAATATGGCTAACTGTTAAATTTTATTTATTTATACCTGCACACTAAAATGATAATTTTAAATTGTATAATTCCATTTGATTTTCCTTCCTCTTATATTTCTTACATTTAAAATAATAAAAGCTTACATGCTGATTAAAAAAACATTGATCTAAAAATTATAATGTACATATTTAATTAAAAATATGTAGATCTGTTGTGTTGCCAGAAATTTGATTTACTTTAGTAAAAGTAATAAAAATTTAAATAAGTGGTTTATAAAATATCAAATTAATGAACTGGATATTTGTAGACTTTTTACTACCTTAACTTGACTTAGCTATTATTATTGATGATTAATTTCACACTATTCTTTATTTACAAACTAAGTAAAGAATCACAGCATATTTATCTCACAATGATAAGAAATGAGGTATTGAAAGCATGACATTAAAAAGTAATAGTTACTTTACATAACATGTAATTGTAAAGAATTTTAATTGTATTTGTAAAATAAGCTACTTATAATGTTTTGATTTAAAAAATGGTTTACTAGCTTTATTTAGTGGTGTTATACAACTAAATTGCTTTTTTTCTTGTTTTTTATATTGTGATAAGTTTTTTAAGTTAGTTTATAAAAAAGTTTAGTTTTACTTGTTTTTTATTATGACATATTTTTATAAACTTCTTACTTTAAGAACTAAGTAAAAACATTTAGATTATTTAATTAGAAACAACCACATATTTAAAAGTGATCATAAATTTACATTTTTTTTTTCATTACAAATAAAAATTTTCAAACTAATAAAAGTGAATTATGAGTAAAAAATTTATAAAATATTTTTGTAGTTAATTACTTCCTTTGCACTTAAATTATATTTTATTCAATAAAGAATATTACTTGAGGTGAATATGCTTCAATAAAACAATATCTTGAACTAATACATTATTAGAATTATGATAATTTAAGAAAAATTTAAAATTAAAGGACAATATACTTTTTGGAGAATGATTAACATTGCAACTATGCATATATTGAAATGTATATAGTTTTTCTATTTTCTACAAAATATGACTTGTTATTTACACTGTTTTATCATAAATTTTTATTTTTTAAATTTAATTTTATCTTTTTCATATGATTTTTCCTGCCTTTAGTTGCTCAAATATGTTTCCAACAATTTTTATATGGTAATACTATATATTTATTATCTAAAACATGATTTCAAAATAATCTGATGACTTGCCTATATTAATGAACTATACTTGATTGCTAAGTTTTCATTGTAGGACACCTCTTTGCCATTTTATTGCAGAACATTTAATTTTGCTTAGGTAAGAATAATAATATTTCATATATAAATGATCCAAAATTATTATATAATTATTTTTATTAGCTTTATTTTAAAATGTAATATTATATTTTTAATCATATTATAGTAACTTTAAAAATTCCTGTTCTTGATTTTGAAAAATATTTAAAAATACAACCTTAATTTATAATAGGGATAAACATTATAAACATTTGTAAATAAATTGTGTTGTAATATTTTTAGTTATACAATAGAAAGTTGTAATTTTTTTTTGTTAAAATAAAGTTATACTATTAACCAAGCAAATTATTTTAAAATTTTTCATTTACTTTATAAAATAGGATTAAAATATTTTAATGTTTGATTTTTTCAATATAAAACACTTTATAAACGTTTTAAATTGCATCATAAAAGTCATTCTAATTCAATCTAAAAAGTTTATAGTGTCTGCTTTAATTTTGAAAGAATAAACATGTTATTTAATCCTAAAAGTTTATGTTACGAACAAATGCAATAAAAATGTCAAATAATTTAATTCTTTTTACTGAAAATTAAATATTTTTTAATTATATATATATATATATATATATATATATATATATATATATATATATATACACTCTAAACAAGCACATATTTTTTTTATTTGGAAAATCTTTTTTTTTTTTTACTGAATTTATCTTTATATATTGCATATTCCTTTTGATAGATTTGTTCCTAAAGATAACATGACTATCCCTTAATGTATTACTCATCTTTTTTCCTTCAAAGTACAATTTTGACCACAGTGTTTATTATTTTTCAAAATTTTGACATTAAATAGAAACTTTATAAAACATTTTCTTATCACTTAAATTTTTTTTTTAAATTCCTAATTTTTCATGTTTCTTATTGCTTCTAAAATTAGATATTTTCTTTGATAATGAAGCGGTCAGAGGACGATTTTTTTTAATGTGTGCATTGTTTCTGCTATTTCACAACAACAATATTAACTTTTAGTTTTCAATCATATAACATTTGATAATAAATACTATATCATGGGTGTGGATTACTGTCCGCCCAACACAAACTACATGAATGAAATTCTACCAATGTAAATTCATCTTTAATGCGAACAAACAAACATTCATCTCTGGCGGGGTATCGCACTTTCGCTTTTCTCCATAAAGATGCGGATCATTTCATACGTGAGTGGAATTTCAGAAAATTTGCGATAAAAAATTAATTGAAAAAATTCCAATAAGCTTCTAAGTGTAATTGACTAAACTGCATAGCTGCCAATTAGTTAGGTTTGGGTACTGTTTACGTTGCATTGTAAAGTTACAGCCCATACAGTGAAATCATACATGTTATCAAATTAGTCTGAAAACTTACAAGCTACTATCTTAGTTTGTTCAGCATTATTGATAAGTAAATGTAATATACACAGGATGATTCTAAATTGTTTTTTTAAATTAAAAGGGGTGATAATTATATAGGAACATAAGGTCGCATTCCACTAAGAGGCAGGAAAATGTAAAGTAGAAACGCATCAAGAATCTAACTTGAATTTACCGTTCGCAAATTTTACCAGAGAAGAAAAAGCATTTTACTCTTATTGGTTACTGAAGAAAGCCAATCAGAGTAGATGTTGCCCTCTAAAAACGCAATCAACACGTTTGGTCTGAAAACAATGCCCACTGTACAACCCCTAGTGGACAAAAGCAGTAATTTTCCGTGAACATTTGAGCAGTTATCCTTGGTGATTATCTTGTAAGCCCTAACATCATGCCAGACCCCGTTTGACCGGTGTAATATACCGTATAACTTCTTGGAACAAGTGCTACCCAATTCATTGCTGATTGTTCCACTTCCCATCCTGAGAGACATAGAGCTTATGCACGATGGAGCTCAGTATATTTTCTCCTCACGCTCTGTAACTTTTTTAATATCACATATCCCGCTCGATGGATTGAATGTAGCGGACCTGTGGCTTGGCCTCCTCGCTTACCGAATCTTAATCAACTTCTGAGAGCACATGAAATCTTTAGTGTACGAGACGCTTGTGAACTTAAGTAAGGATCTCTTGGCTTGAATCGTTGTTGTTGGGGACAAAATCAGTAGGGCATCTGGAATCTTCAAGAGGGTCGCCGGTATCAATTGTGCAATGACACATGGGCGGTAATTTGAGCATTTGCTGTGAGGTTTTCACAAAACAATAAATGTGAATGTGAAACTTTTGATATTCCTTCGCTTACCCAACATTGTTGTAAGTGTTAGCAAGCACTGTCACGTGGAAATTTCTCTTTTCTGCCTCTCAGAGTGGAATGGGACCCTATGTTCCTGTGTAATTATTTCTTGTCTGGATAAGTACTATCATCCCTCTTAATTTGTAAAAACAATTTAGAATCCCCTTGTATATGTATAAAGTCACTAAACTTGTCAATGACTGTCGTCACTATTCCAGTAAATCACCTCCAATCTAGAAAGCAGTATCTAATTATCCTTCTAGTGCGAAAAATAACCGTTGAATGACAAATCAAATTAACCAATCTGGAAGGCATTCGAGAAAGCCTAGAGCTTTTCCAGCGAATCTGCGTGTGATGAGACGATATTGCTTTTTATAGCAGTAAGACGTCTGCTCTTCCCCCAAATTGTAAAGCTTATTTTTATGTTGAAATAATTAAAATAAAAAATTGTAAATATCTTTTCATTATATATTAGTAAATATTAAATATTATAGTGCAGATTATTATAGTTATTTTATCAATTTATTCCTGTCCACATCCTTATTGTGTGTATAGTAATTGGTATATATTTTATATAGTTTTTAATTAATATTTTGCAGAATAAAAATTTTATTGGTCTTTATTGTTTTAATTTTATAAAATTTTATGACATGAATTTTTTAATACTTACATGAGGTATATTTCCCTGTATATAAAGGATAAATTAAGTGCTTAAAAAATTCTGAAGAATATTTTTATTAAATGTTATGTATTAAATGTTTTTTTTTTGTCACTTTTATCTATGATCAACTTTATTTTTTTAGCTTTATTTTCTTCACTGTCCACCTCTATGCGAGCAAGAAATTCTAAATCAAAATTATCTGGCTGGTAGGTTAGCAGGAAGTAACTCCTGCACATGGATAATTCTATATGGATAGTAATGTAGGATGTTTCATAAAATTTTATGTCACAGGCATGTCGATTGATCATGCAGCTTCACGTGCACTGCACGATTGCGCAACATGGCTTGACTCCTGCACTGCTGTGGTGTTTCTTCAAACGACATCGACTCAATTCTTTTCTTCCTTCTATCAGATTGCACATCAAAAAAATTGTCTTCAAATGTCTGCCTTATTTTCTCTAGGTCATTGATCCAACACCTTTTCCACACGCCTGAGTGTCTGGAATTTCAGTGCTATTATGCACATTCTTGTAAAAGAGTTTTCTACAAGCAGACCGAGGTTAATTAAGTTGTATTGGTGAATTTCTCAGTTGCGAAGTGAGGAAAAGCTGTGTACTCAGGGTTTTTATGCCAGTTGCAATGAATCGGGGGTATGATAGTTTTTATTTACATATTCTGATGGTTACAACGTGATTCATTGCTTAAATTTTAGCTGATCTTTTTCTTATGCCATTCGAGATTCCTTCAATGACTTCCAAAGCAAGTTGACATAGATACTCAGGCAAGTCATGATTTTTATTAGTATCTGAGTTCAGTTTGAAAATGTACTTCAGTCAAGTCCTCCATGTACTGCTCTTGAAGTGTCTCTTCGATATTCTGATTCAACAATTCCATCAAGGGAATCAGAGAAAATAACTCTTTTTTAATCTCTGTCGGTTTTCCAATTATTGAGGTAAATTGCAGTATGATTTTTCGAGAGAAAAAAAAAACTGTCGAGTTACAATACATCACAAGGAATGTGTTATTTCTCAATATTAAATGCTAGTTGTCTTATTCAAATAACACCAGATCCTTGGGGCAACAATGTCTCATGCCTGTGATAATACGAGCAGTTTTAATTGCACTCTTTTCAGTTTTACTTAGTATGGGTAATGAACAAACGTAAATTTGAGAACCGTATTCCAAAATAGTAAGTCTGGTCGTAGAGGTATCAGTTAATGTGAGAGTGTTACATTTGCTCCCCAATCTCTTCTTATAATGTATTTCAGTAAGTCCAATCTCTTTCTTGAGTTATTCGCCAGATTGTTCATGCTTATTACTCAGGATTTCAGAGTTCAAAATATAATTCAGATATGTAGGATGTTTTTTGTAAGGGAATGATTTATCATTCATTGTGATTTTGGGCTCATAGTTGTATAATCGTCGGTTAGTGTGAAAAAAGTAGTTTTCAGTTAGTCATTTTAAAATGCAATTAATCATTCTCATCGAAACTGACGAACTTAGAGAGTGGTATTTACCACAGATTCAATTTAATCGATATCAGGGCTGGAATGCCATAAAAATTGTATCCTCAGAAAAAGTGCAGCCTTATATTTTCTTTAGGTAAACTTTTCAATGCATACAAGGAATAAAGAAAAAGGAGGAAGGCTCAAAACTAATAATAATGAAACCAGAAGATTCAAAGGAAATTCTATATACATGTTTCTTTCGCAATGGATATACCACAATCCATCCACTGGTGACAAATTGCAATGTCATGTGTATGTATTTTCCAAAATACCTATCAACTTCTCCCTCTAATACTCATTGGAATACAAATAAATATTTGTATGATACCAATGAAGTATAACTTTAAAATTCTTTTTAAGTGTGACAGTAGTTACTGTCATTGTATTGCAGCATTTCTAGCTAATTTCAAATTTAACTGACGTTAATTTGAATTTCTTGTAAAGATAGTTATGCCCTCACACATGTAATTAGTTCAAACGACACGATTCAGAGTCCTTCTGTCTACCAAGACAGATGCTCGTGCGGCTCTTTTAAAATGGTCATTTATGCGCAAACGTTGACAGAAAAAAGAATATATACGCGATTGGACCGGATTCTTCTACATTCCTATTAATTAATTTTATTTTGAAAAAAAGAAAGGATATTTGCTATCGTTTTTGATTTTTGAAAAACATTGTTTTTAGTCATTGCAACAAATATATCTTTGCATATTCCCAATACGCCATCAATAGAAAATGTATTGGAACGTTGACGAAAATTGTTCCCACTCAATATTTGAAAGTTTTGTATTAAAGGGAGTTTCCAAAATTTTCTCACTTCATTTAATTTATTATTAGCATATCTATGTTTGAGACTTCATTTCGTGGTGAAGCTATACATAAATTAAATAGTTAAATAATTTTATTTTTCTGAATTGCAATTATTCCTCGAAAGATGTGTAGGTGTTTGCTTTTTCTACTGGAAGCTAGTTCTGCTAGAGTATATATACAGCTCAAAATATTGGATTAAATGTTTTAATTCATGTGGACAATCCAGAAATATAAATGGCTATCATTTATATTTCTGGATTCAAGAACAAATAAGCAAAAATAAATTATAGTTTATATTCTACGTAAACTATATTTTTGGTTATTTTTTTTCATTTCGTAAGAATTATCTTTGAATTTTTAAATATTTGTATTTAGAAATAAAAATTTCTTTTCTTAAGTACTGATTTTTCAGATTAAAAAAATGAAAAATTAAGGAAAATCTCTGGAAAAGATATATCAGTATTAAAAATTAAAAAAATCTCTTTTGAAACTTGTAAAATTTTTCAGTCTTTTTGCAAAAGTATTAGCAATTGACTCGATTCTGTTCATCAAATTCTTTAAATAAGTGAGAAAAAGTGTTGATGAATTGAAGACAAAAATTGAAAAATCTAGATCTTTCACAGCATTAATGTACTTGCTTTTTATTTTTTTAAATACTGTTATATGGTATTTTTGATATTTATGAAAGCATTAATACTTTTCTCTATACTTTTTCAGACCTGTGTATCAAACTTATCTTTATGTAAATTAGTTTTTTCAAAATATAAGTAGTTTCACACGTTTAACCCATTAATTTAAGCTATTACGTATCTGTCGAAAGTGATTCGTTTTAACATTAAGTAAAAATATGTTTAAAATTTTATGTATGAGAAACTCTTTCCTTTTTCGAACAACATTAGTTACATTATATCTTTTAATGATCTTTTAATAATACGCATCTACTGCACAATTTTTGTGTTCTTTTCTGGAACAAAATTTTAGTAATCCTATTTTCTTTAGAAAGAAAGAAAAACTACTAGAAAAATATTCTTAAACCTAAAAGAAAGTTGCGGCAAACTTTTGGAATTTTGCAAAATATTAGTTTATAGTATGAAAAGTAGTATGATCCTTTCAAATAATATCTATATGATATCCATATGCATACCTGCCAATTTTGGAAGAAAAAAAGTCAGTAGATTCTACTGATTTTGAAAGAAAAATCAGGTGACACTACTAGTGACATTTTTGCTTGAAACAGAATGTTAAAATTGGCATTATCGCAGAAAGACAATTTTACTCTTTAGATTCAAAATTCTGAAAATGATTTATGTTAAGCATATTTTTTGTTAATCTTAATATTTTAATAAAATATTCATGAACCTCTCATTAAGGAACTATGAAAAATAAACGAATGTACTACATGTAAAAAAATGAAACATCAAAGTTTATGTCCCAACATTTATTTTATAAGACAATTTTTGCTGCACTAGTGCAATTTATAAATATTAAACTTATAAAATGACATAAAATACATTACTAAATAAATTTAATTCAGTGACACAAATATTTTCCTAATAAAATTACTAATAGCTAGTGTTATTCATCCTAATTGTGTGTGTGTGATCTCCTTATGTAAACAGGCACCTGGTGTCTGCTCTGAATGTTAATTATATGATTGCCAACTTATAGGAGTTTTTGGCATCCAAAGCATTCCTACATTATCAGGAAATCGGGAGAAACGATAAAAAAAGTTTTCCGATAAAATCAGTAGAGTTGGCAGCTATGCATATGGTACAAAAATTATATCTCAAGGTCCGATTCAATGCATTGGTTTTTCTTTCCATCGAGTTGACTGATGAATAGTCAGCGTTCTGAATTTTTGTTTTATAGCTTGTGTGATCGAGATACAACCTTAGCCATGAATGTTTGTAATTGCTCAGAGTTTAATCTCAATCATAGTTTTGGTCGAATTGGATACAAATTTTTTACAGAATTACACACTTGTATACAAAAATTAACAGCAGAACGTTAAAAGAAACGAAGGTTTTATTTATTTATTTTGTTTTTAGTTCGAAATATTGTTGATAAAGACTAGCACATTTATTATATCTGCCGAAAATAATTTTTTTTTTTATAAAAAGGAACAGTAAATACTCAAAGAAGTTGCATATGAAATACTGTGAATATTAGTACACTCACCAAAACTTAGTTTTTAGATCATAGATTATGGTACTTTGTGTCAAATCACAAGTTCAGTTCTTTTTATTTGCATAAAAAATTAGATGTTGCAGTTTCGCTTTGTACAGACTTCTCTATTGGAATCATCCGCCTACAAATTAGATTTCAAAGAATAGTTTTAATGCAACTAATTCATGTCTAAAAGTCGACTAAAATGGATGGGATGTCTGGAAATATAATTAGATAACTCTGTTCCCAAGAGTTTATTAATTTGGTAACTTGTCCATCAAGTTAAAAGTCTTTTAAAGCTTTGTAAAAGATTTATTGTTACGAAACCTTTAAGATAAAGCAAACTAAACAGTGGACGGGGGAGTCTAATATAAGTTGGGAAAAGAACTAAGAAGTTTTACATATCAAGTTGGAATGATTTAAGTTAAAATCGTGCTAGAGCACTTTAGAATTTAGGAATGTGCTCCAAATATATTTTATTTCTGTTGTTATTCTGTAAAAAATGAAACGAAATGGTTGTAATATCATTGAATTTTAAAGAAGCTAAGTGACAGGTTACATATATGATCATTTTTGAAACGGGGTTTATTGTGTAATTAAGTCTACAAAACAAAACGTCATTGACTTCATTAACTAAATATTGTTCATTTTGAGTCTAAAATTGATATCAAAGTAAATTATAATTTATATACAGAGGAAGACAGATGAGAATGATGAATTTAGCACTGGAATTGAATATGGCACCTGGACATGATAATAAAACGACCCTACTAACGCTAATTTCAAAAGAGAATTATTTTTTTTTTTATTTAAGATTAGGTGTCAAAATCCCCATTGTGAAATTAGCGAAAATAGAGTTAATTTTAGATTTTACATCGATAAAGAATATAGCTGTTGGTAAAACGTATTTTTTCTATGAGAATATTCATTGCTAATTTGAGACCTTCAGATAAGATAATTGTAAACCAGATAGATCATTTGCTAACATATTGAAGTCATGTTATTTGATACTTTTGTGATTTGTTATTGTAATTGATATTTTATCTTACTTTTTGAGAAGTGAGATCATACAAAGGAACTGATATGAACTCCGATCATTAGATGATCAGAGTAAACTAAACTAAAGACTTAATTTTGAGAAGGAGAAGTGAGAAAGACAAATTTTTTATCACGTTCATTATATCTCTCAAAAATCGATAGTTGAGAAGGAATCATCAGAGTAAATTAGGTAATAGGGTGAAAACTTAGTAAAGTGATATTAATCAGGAAAGATGTAAGAGAATTAAATACATTATGAACACGGTTAAAAAATCTATTCAAGAGAAGCAACATAATAGGAAAGCCGAATGATATGACAAGCAAGATTAATAAATTATAAATGAAAGAAATTGAGAGAAATTTCTGCAGAGAGAAAGGGGACAAAGTTAAGCGATGATTATGGTATGAAAATGAGAAAAACAAAGAAAAATTATGAGAGTATGTGAAAATAATAGTTTAAAAATTTTCGTAAAACAGTGTTGAAAAAATAAAAAAAAGTTTTTTTTTTTTTAAATAAAATAAAATGAATTATTTGGTTAAATCTAAAAATTGATTTCTAAGATAACTTTAGAAGTCTTAAAAAGCTTTAAAATTTAAAACTTCTGGGTAAATAGAATTCTATAAGTAATGGGGTGAAAGTTTATTAAAGGAAATAGTGTTAATGTATAGCAAAAAATATATAATTTGTAAGAATGTCAAATTTTGATTCACTGTAATAAGATGTCCTCTTTGCATGTAAAGTAAGCAATAAATTAATTCCTATTGAAGAATTTTTCCCTCTTAGATGTTGTATATAAAATTTTCAGAAAACTACGGAATGTTGTAGGAAATGTAAAAAAATAATTAAAACGTTTTTTTCTTTTTTTTGAAAAAATTACTGTTGACCAGATCTTGGTGCACAAATACATTTTAAAGAACCATGAATTTAGTATTGATATACATCAATTTTTTTTTATTACTCTTATTGATTTCAAACAAGCATATAACTGTATTCCTATGGAGTTTATTATTGATCTTTAAGAACTGAGATTATTTCCGAAATTTAGAAATCTTATTAGATTAACACTGACAAACGGCACTGCTTGATTTCCAAAACAATAAAAGTATGTTTGAAATAAAATTACAATTATAGGACAGTGACTCTGTGTCTACTTGTTTAATTACTTGGAATATGTGATGATGAAAATTCAAAGGAAGCCATCTGGATGCATTGAGAACTGTACTTTGCTGTGAAATGTGCCTACAGCTGTAATCTGAAGGCCGATCACTATTGATGCTTTCAATGCATTTGTTCTATCCTTGCGAAGTGTTTAAAAATTTTGTAGTTTCGCGTGTATTCCTGGTGATTGGCTCTAATAAAAAGTTATTTGCTTTATTTCCTGCGAATGCTACTCCTTATCTGATAAACCCAATGGAATGAAACAGTTCTTGTAAAGCTTTTTGGTGAAGAATTGCCTGAAATTTACAATAGATAAATTATTTAGATTACTCCAAGTACTACGATTTCATTTAACATTTTTTGCTCTGTTATATTCAAAAATTGAGAAATAAAAAGAGTTTCTCACACATCGAGCCAGTTCTCGGCAGCTTTTTTCATATTATTCCTGAAAAGAAACTCCACTTAGTATTCCGTGCCATATGCGTGATTTGATATTGAATTTCAGATACTGTTGGATTCTCTATTCATATGAAACGAACCACGGCTGGCAACTCCATGTAAAACCATTTATCTAAACATCTTACCGCTTTGAATTTTAAATATGTTTGCAAATATGCATTATCCATCCTCACAATCGCTATTTGACAATAAATATTATTTGTTTCCTTTGTAGGGTGTAAGAAATGTATTTTCTACAGGATACTAATTTTTTAATTGTTGCTGCTTTAAATTTTTTGTATTTTATATTCATCTCCTTATTACACAAAAATAGAAAATATTATTACCTTACAAAATGATTAAAATGTTTTTTTTTTTATTTGTAACTTAGTAATTTATTATATAAATTTTTTTAAACACTTAACTGATATGAGATATTAATTGATAAAAGAGTTATTTAATTCAATTAAAATTTGTATTAATTGTTTTATCTGTTAATATTTCATATTAGTGTTTTGTTCCAAAATTTTTATGATTTATTTTGCCGAGCTGGTAGCCGAACGGTTAGCATTCTTGTCTCTTGTTCAACAGTTCGTGAGTTCAAATCTTAACCTTGGGTATGGATATTTGTAGTGACTTGGAATCTTCTTTTAACCGTAGGTCCCGGTCTAATTAGTCCTCGTGTGGAAAAAAAAATGACTGTTGAGCAACAACCATACTAATCTCATGATTTAATTTGAAAAATAATGCGCAGCCTGTTTATTGCGTTAAACATTATATACGATATAATGTGAATGTATGTCTTCAAATTATTTATAGTATCTAAAAATCAAGCCATTTCTTTCACTCTTTAATATAATTTATTTGTGAATCGTATTTTTGTCAGTTTTCTTATTGTAAGAATACACGTTTTACATAAATAATGTAATCTTTCATTGAATGATACTGTACTCAGGCTGCAATTTATTAGTATCGTTTTAGCAATTAATTCTAAATCTCACATTATTCAAATACATTTTATAATTTTTATATTTGAAAATTTTATAATTCATTATATTTGATGCTAATTTTTAATAATTAAAGCTACATCCGTTGCAAAATCTCGTTCTATTAAATTAACAAGAAAACTAATATTCGATTTAGTTCCATTTATGCAATTATGACGAGCATTCAATCATTGCATTGTTAGGAAATTTTTTGTACCTAATTTTCGTACCTTCGTTTTTTTCGAATATTTTTTGACCTTATTACCTAATTCCCAATCAGATTTCACAGAGGCATTTTATAAATTCCCCACCACAAAAATAATTAATCAATCTCAGTAAATATTAAACTATCAAAATTTAAATGGCTTCAATTACGTTTTCAAGTCTATAAACATAGTTAAATGAATTGCATTTTATAAATTGTAATATTCTAAATGTATTCTTTTAATTCATCATAATTCCATTCACTGTCATTTTCTCTATAAATGAGTTTATTTTACAAGCATTATTAGAATACAAAATGCACATATTTTAAAATTTGTGTTCATTTTTTTTTTTAGAATATGTGCATAAGTTAATATTTGAAATAGTTTGAAACTTTTCATTGATAGTTTAAAGCATATCCTAAATTAATATGACATTTATTTTTTACTGACGAGTTCTCTCTCATAAAGAAAAAGGAAAATTACTTACGCCAAAATTTTCAGCTTTGTTGGTCATAATACATTTTGTTTAATTCCCAATTTATATTTAATTTTTGGTCAAATATTTTTTAAAATATAATATACTTATAATTTTGATTACATATACTATCTTGAACAATGATCAGATATTGTAAAAAATTATTCTACTTGGATAATTTACCAGAATAGATTCCCAAAGATCTTGTACCTTTCCAGAAATATTTATTTACATCCGTAAGTTCCTCTAAATAATTAGTAGATTTAACCATTTTTAAGTGTACTACAAATACTCTTATTTGACCATTAATTTACCTACCCATTTATAATAACACAATTTTTTTTTCATATTCTTTTAATAACCTATTTATTATAGTGACACTATTTATGATGAGTTGCATCTTAATCTGTAATTATATAATTAAAGCTTCAAAGAAGTAACATATTTATAAATTCTCTCCTTGTATTCTCCTATCTGTAGAGATTTAAATATTACATTCCTCGGTCTGGTCGATAAAAAATATATCAAATTTTGTACATTGTTGAAACCAATTTCTGCGCTGTTTTTCACTTCGTTGCGTCCCCTTATCGTCTTTAATCTCTTTTGAATTTCAATGTAAATTGTGAAAATCTAACCATAATTCTTGCCAGATAAGTGACAGAAATTAAGTAAATCTTGAAGTTACGTTTTAGATAGTGTTATGGATTTATTTTACACATCTCTAATAATTAAGTGGCTATATTTCCCCCAGCATTTTGATAAAGTATAAATAAAAGTTTTTCCGTTTGCTCTGTTGCATCATAATTCAAGTTTTTTCTCGAAAATTATTCAATCCAGAAGTGTATTCAGTAATAAAATTTTTGTGTTTATTTTATTCGCACAGTTTGAAAAACTCTTAAAATTGAGTTATAAATATGTATAGACTATGATTTAAAAATATTTTTTTTATAAAATAAAAAAGAATATTTTTAAAACTTTTAGTTAAATGATAATTTATTGTAATATACTAATATAAGAATAATAATTACAATTACTGTATATTAATATCCATTAGATTTTTAACAAGGAAATTCGTCATCAATTTTTAAGAATAACAATTACATAATTCTTTAAAATTTTTATTTGAGATATATATATATATATATATATATATATATAGAGAGAGAGAGAGAGAGAGAGAGAGACTGTGTTTATTATGTGACTTGACCTATATATTAAGAAGTATATTTCTACCATTCTCTCTCATACGATTGATATTTAACAATGATAACTCTCTAATTCTTATGATTTCGCACAATCACACAGAATTTTTTATACCTGTCACATCAGTTGTTTGGTTCATTGATTTTTGTTATTTTAATTATTTACAATTAACTTTCACTATTTATCATAAAGAGTAAAAAGCAAATATCGTATTATAATCAGTTATTTCTGGACTACATGCTGATTTGATATAGATATGCAAAATTTTAGAGGAACTATAATACTACAGAGTTAATAATATAATTATTATTGACGAATATAATATAAAGAACGCATTCATATATAATGAAGCTATTCAGCTCTTTCCTACTTATTAGTATCCTACTTTATAGTAAATAATGAAATTTTTTTTGTGACAAACTAATCTCATCTTTGTCAATTAAAACAGAAATTTCGGAACGTAATTTCACGCGATGATATTACTATGCATATCAATGACATTTTTAAATTAGTAAAATTCTTAAAAACACCAAGTATTCTGATGTTTTTAATTGAGACTGATAAAAAATCCTGTTTATTTATAAACTTAATTTCTTAATATTCCTCCTTCAAAGTTGGATTTAGATCTGATGGAGCTCTGAGATATTCCAGGTTAAGGAAAGCTTTGTCTCCATAGCTTTCATTGCAACCACAAAATGACGCTATTTTTTGTGTTAAATGTACATTATATGGTCTTTCGCCAAGTGTGTCGGTCTTAGCTGTTTTAATCTACACGTAGATTCGCTATCTTGCTCCCATTTTATTTATGAAACCAGAACATCTAATAAAGCGAAGTAACGCATATCTATCGAACTTAAATAATCTTGACATTTTAACTTCAATTTTAGTTTCAATTTTAAAAGCGTAGTTTAATGTGAATTGACAACTCTAAGTAACTAACTAGATTATCAGTTTCTAGTAAAATATTCATCAATTGATGCTTAATAATTAAATTATTATTCCTTGAGAAAAATTAAGGTTTTCTTTATTAATTAATTTTGTTATACTCCCTTTATATAAAAAAATTAATCTATCTATTTTACAACTTAAATAATTGGCATAAATTTTAAGTTTGCTTTTTTTTTATTTTTGTGGGCGCGCCACATGAAGTGTCTTTTTGGACTTGATAATGAAACAAACTTTTCAAAAAAAGGGCGCTGAGCCTATCTCTGAGCTCATCTTCTCAAGTATGCCTTCCAAGTCATCCAGTATCACGTCATAGGAGGGTAAACGCTCGTCTCTCTCTCTTTCTCTCCAACCAAAAATATCGCGTTCTTGGCTCTAAATCGGGACGTGTCCCCACCCTACCTAAAGTCTTTTCGTGGACTAGTGCAATTTCATTTATGAGCTATACATTCTTCATTCATTTCTTGGATTTGCCCCTCTCTCTGAGCTCCTAAGTATTTCCCTCTTTGGATAAAACAGCTGTATTAAGGTATGAGTATTTTGGTATGATATCAACTTCTTAAGTCTCGTGTTTCAGTCTTCAGCATTTCAAATGGGAATAAAGTCAATTGATTTAAGTTTTTTTTTTTTTTGTACAGTTATAATTAATTCTCTTATTTACTGTTAAAAGATGTTTAGAACTCAAGAATGTTAAATAAGTGACTCCATTTTTTTCTAAATATTCTTTTTTGGAAAATTTCTTTACTAAATGTATACTTACATGTGTTGTGTGCTTTTAAACACTAAATTCACGAGAGCAGAGTTTTTACGTTTTCATAAGTGATTCAGAAAGGATTTGGAAAACTAATTTATTTTTTTTTGTAAGATTAATGATTATTTTTTTTTTAATGTTCTCATATAAATTGGATCACACACTAAAATGTATACCTATATTAAAATATTAGTGCAATTTTAAAAGTTTGTATATTGATCATAAAATTTTTCTACACTATTTTTGAGAGAATTTGTAATTTTTAGAGCACTATTATAGCAAAATTGTACTGTTTAGTATTAAATATTATGACATATCTTACAATTTTAATTTTTTTATAATATTTATTTTATATATATGTTATATGAAATATATAAATGTAATAGTTTTGTTATGATGAATTTGTTTTTTTTAAATTGAAGCACACACACACAAAAAACTAGATAAAATATTCTCATCTTATTTCTTACAATTATAACATTTATGTAACAAAAATAAACAGTAAATATGACTTATGTAAAGTTTTGTTGCATCATTAAAATATTGTTTTGGTTGTCCGTACACCATTGGAAGTCGCTTAAAAATATTTGCTTTTGATTATTGCATTGGTAATTTTCTACTACAATAAACTTAGTATTTTTCCTTTGAAACTTCTATCTTAAAAGAAAAAAAAATCTTAGCACTTATTAACAGTAAATTTTATATTAATTTATAATTACATGCTTATTTATCAATTTAATGTTTCGAAGATACCTTAAATTATAATTACTGGACTCAAAATTTTATCGCTTGATTTTTTTTTTTTAATATTTTAATAATAATGTTCATTTATCAGAACAATGTTTTGTGTGATCACGCTTTATATTTTATTCATTGTAGCCGAAATTCTTCATTGTTAGATTATTCTACTCTTCATGTATATTCCCAAGAGCTGAGAAATCTTCATACAATTGTAAATGTAAATTTCGATAAAAAGAATTTATGAGTCACTATTTTGAAATGTTAAATACAAAATTGATCAGAAAATGTCAGTACGATAGTTTGTTTAGATACAAGTTTAGATGTCAGTTTAGATACAAGTTTTTATTATTTATTTCTTCCTTTTTCATTAAATTGGTTCTACTATATTGTTTACTATACTAAGAGGAAAAAGTATCAACTTTTAATAAAAGTAGCGTTACTCAGTAAAACTTTTTTCCACTCGAAAAATTTTTTAGTTGCACAAATACCTTACATATTATTAATATTATTTTTTTTTAACTGTCTTTTCATACACTATTTTACTCACTTTGACATAGTAAAATAATGATTCTAAAAAAAAAAGTAGCAAATCTTTTGTCTGCAGTGTAAATTAGTTGAATCCTGCTTACAAAAGGTCTTTAATTCACTAGTGTTCGAAATCTTTATAGTTTGCAAATAGTCGGAATGGTAAAATCTATAGTAAATGATTTTATAATGAGCTCTGGAAATCAAAGACAAACTTCTGCTATGGCAAATTAATCCACAATACAGCCGCATTCTCAACTTCAGGTCTATCCACTTCTATCATGAATAATTTCTTTAAGTTTGAGCTGTGTGTAATAATTTCGAGGAATACAGCCAAATGATGTGCGTATCCATACTTATTTCCAAGCTTTTTTACAACATTACTTAAATGGAGGAACTGTTTGTCCTTGCTGTTACTTTTTCATAAATATGATCAAGGTATCTAAAGTATTTCCTGTACATTGCTCTAATGACTCTATATTGTTTGAATAATAATTGAGTGGAATATAAACTAGTTTTTTTTACTCATCATCAACTAAAAACGCTCAAATTTTCTATTAGGAACTATTAAGAATAAGTTAACCATTAGAATTGATTGTCTTCAGCATCAATAATTGATTTAAAATCTATTACTGATGAGTAGAATTGAAAATTCATTCATTAGCTCCTTCCATAGTACGAATTCTGCAATCATTATTATTTAATCAGTGAAAAATCATTAAGTTAAGACAAGCTTACCTTATAACAACACAGGTTTGCTGTCTAACAGAACTCAAAAATTTTATTTGGTGATAAAACTATGCATTTTCATTAAAAAAGAATGCTTCTTAAAATATGCCTTTTTATATTATGAAAAATGTTATATTTTTAATAGATATAAAATGGTTAAAAATGCGATAGAATATGTTTTTATGTATATTTCAGTTATTATTTTATAAAATATAAAAGCAATTAAGTAAATGAAATAAAATAATCTATCGCGTGTACTTCATTTTGAGAGGTATCATTTACAAATTATAGTCGATGTTGTTGTTCTTTGCAGCGGTTCCCTAACTTCCTATAATTTGCATTTTCATACTATATAATAATTCACGCCCTTAACTGCATTTTATTATTAAATTATAGCAGTTGGTTTTCATGGATTTAAGGCTATAAGATCTTTAACTTAAAAAAATTAGCACATATTCTTAATAGGATTCCTCATTTCACAATGTAAGCACACACCGATATTAAATAAGAACAAACATAAACTTATTTTTATCATCAACTAAAGTAGAGAGGAATTTCACAATATCAGTTAAAAATGTCAAGAAATTTTTCTTCGATAAACAAGAATTTGTCATTATGGTGTAAATATTTATTATATCTATTTATTTGTATTGTATTCAATAAGCTATCGCATATTTTATAATTATATGAAATATGCGATAGCTTATTGAACTGATCGTGTGTTCAACAAAATATTGAAATATCTGGATAAAAATGTACCGCTTTATTAAAACATAAAATTACGTTTTTGCATTCAAAATTACCTCAATTCATCTAATCGATTAATATCAGATTTGAAATACTAATTAATCTGTATTATATCATTTTTATAAAAAGGTCCTGCCGGCCAACTTGTCTAGTGGTCAGCGTGCCTGACTACGGATAGAGAGGTCCTGGGTTCGAATCCCTGTTCAGGCATGGATGTACTTTCTCTCTCTCTCTATCCTGTCTTTGACCTTTCCTTGTATGAATGGTTGCTTACCCTATAAACGGGTCTTTATGGCATGTGCGTGTACTGAAGAAGTCGGACTCCACACCAAATACGGTTCAGTTGGAAAAGTGGATCAGCGCACCCCAATTTGCCAGCTTAGCTAGCACACGAGAACAACAACATATAAAGATCCTAATTTTTACAAAGGTTTTGAGGTGTGACAATCTTTTTTCGAAAAATTCCTTTCAGATAAAGATATGAATTCAACTTTATTAAATTTAGAAGTTAAGCCAGTCAAATTAAATGATTTAATTTTCTTTTTCATATCCATTCATTCAGAGACCGTGGTAGCCGAGTGGTTAGGGCATCAGCTTTCCGTCCGGAATGACTGGGTTCAATTCCCAATGCCGCCAAAGACTTACCGAGTACATGAGATATACATGGTTGTTAAATCTGTGAAATCGAAAGCCCTGTGCTCGGTTATTGAGCAATTACCATGAGTGTAATGATCTGGAGAAAATTTCCTCCCCCTTTAGATCAAAGTCAAAATTGAGGAAGTGGGTCCCTCTGGTGCTGACATCTATCGGAGGAATTTTAGAGCAAAGTCGTATTTCATCTTCCTGGTTCTCTGTCTTAAAAGAAAGATGCAATCTTTTGACTTGATTTCGCATAGCCTTCGGCTAGTGAGCTTGTCTTGTCCAAGAGTTATAAGTAACAACAACTGCTTTAGGGCCACTGTGGTCTAGTTCAGTCCTTTCAAAGATACAGCCCGCGGGAAATTTAATATATAGCCCTCTGCAAAATTGAGTTTGACGCCTTTGGTCTAGTTGGTTATGGAATCGTTCTCATTATCGAAAGGTAGTGAGTTCGAATTCCGACTCACACACACACAACCAAAGATCCTTCGTGCTCACTAATGACGGCTGGGTTACATTAAATAAGTCGTGTCATTTTGTTCTTTTAATACCTTTGGGGATGGTGGGAGGTTAAGTATCGGGGGTCTTCTGCTTGGCCCCTTCTGAATTGCGAAGACTGCCAACTAGCTGCATACACTTAATGGTAGAGCCCACTCTAGGGTAGGTACAGAGAAGTACGCTGATACAACTTATTACTGCTTACAAAATGAGTCCATTATCAGAAAGATAATGGACTCATTTTGCTACCAAAAATACACAATATAAACTTGGCGAGTTTATGGTTCTTTTCACAAGTCTCATATGTATATTTTTGAAAATACAGCCTTTCTAAACAACTGAACTATTTATATTAGCCTTGTATTATAACTTTTTCACTGGTATTTATTACATTTCATCAGTAAAAGTAGTTTGATAATGGTAATTGATCCATAATTCTCATATACTTAGTATATATAGATCTCAGCGTTTTTATGTTATGTAAAAAATATTTCAGCAAATCATTTAAAAAATCGCATTTTATGTAGTTATTTTTAAATTTAAAAAATGATTTCTTTAATTCTTAAGTTTTTCAAATGTAATTCATGGTATTTGTTGGATGATGTTTAATATGCCATTTTCTTTTTAGTACACTTTATGTTTAAAATAAATTGATTACTTAATTTGTAGTAAGTTCTATTTAACACGTACTTTTGTTCAAGAGTATAGGTAAATATATTTATTTCTAATTTAATGTGTTTGAAATCTGTTACTAAAAGCAGCCATAATTTCTAATTTGAATGTTAGTCGATAACTCTGAAAACACAAAATTACTTTAGAAATGCTGAATATATTTTTAATTTCTAAAAACTGCTGAAATATAATTTTTGCCATGTCGAAGTGAATAAAATAATTCAATATGATAATTTTATATCGTCATATTAAACAATTAAATTTAAGCAGACAAGGTATGTTGGGAAAATCTTGATTATATCTCGCGATTGTCTTGAAAATTTTTTTTCGTTAGCAGGAGCTAGTATAAAGTAGGAATTTTTCTACTGTAATCAAAAATATAATATGAAAGTAATGTTTTTAAATCTATAAACGGAACAGTATAAAAAATATCAACAAATAGAGGACGAAGGGAGAACTCTCTTTCTTTGACTCAATGTAACTTACCTCGTCATGTTACTCTTTTTAGTTAATGATGCAAGTTTTAGTGCCATAATGTCCAAAATTTCGAAAAGCGAAACTCGTTTTCAACTATAAAGTCATAAGATTTTTAATTCTTGTATAGATTGTTATAAAAATATATATAAATACACACAAAAGAGTATTTTTGCTCATATGTTTAGATCATTAATACTTTTTTAACTTTTTAAATTTTAAGGCATTTTTTTTCCAACAATAACTGTGTAGGAAGATATACACGTGTGTGTTATGGTAATTTTATATTTTTAAAGATATAGATACTTAGTTTTCACTTAATTATATTTTTTTAAAAATGTTCGAAATTTCTAGCAGACTTACCGCAATTATTACAGTTGTATTTAACATGTGTGATGAATCTTTATCGTTCTTAATACAATAGAGTCATTGCATAAAAGAATAAAACCAGCAGTATCAAATTAATTTTTTACTTATATACAAAAATCTCTGAAAAATTTTATTAATCCAAATTTAATTTATTTGGTGTACTTCAAATTTTTACATTTACGTTGTGAATTCGTTATTTCGCTGCAACAGAATTCTTATTTTTCTTTAAAAGTCAAATGTACCACAAAATAAAGCGTTCCTCATATGAATTGAGTATAATTTTTTTTAACCATATTTCACTTTATATTTGAAATGCATCCATCATTTGTGAGATAGGCATGAAATAATGATGCAAATTCAATGAAACTGCTATGTTGGTAAATATATGTAAATAATTTTAATTGAAATATGATAGTTTCTGTGGGGGAGGGGGAACACTATAATATTCCAAGTGAATTGTCTATAAAAAAACATGTATGAAGATGCGTTAATATGTGTATGTTGTCAAGTGATTTTGCTTGTCATTTATCAGATGTCACTATATCTTACCATAAAGTAAGATTCCATACGAACTCTTAAATTATTTGAATAGGCTGCATGATCTGTTCCTTTAGGGCGAATACTTTTGTCAGCAAATCGTTATTCGAACAAATATTAGTAGTTTAAATGAGAACAAAATGGAACGAAGCCACTGCAGATGACTACATAATGCAACACTACCGCGAGATTATAGGTATTTTATCCGCATGATAATGATGAAACTTGCTATGCCTTTTACATGTTTTCATAGCAAGGAAGCATGTTTAGGTAATCCATCATTTATCAGTATTGATCATTGGCATATGTATCGTATTTATACTAAATCATTTATGTCTT
The DNA here is from genome assembly GCA_030067965.1 of Latrodectus elegans. Classification (NCBI taxonomy): domain Eukaryota; kingdom Metazoa; phylum Arthropoda; class Arachnida; order Araneae; family Theridiidae; genus Latrodectus; species Latrodectus elegans. The sequence continues at coordinate 92,730,578 of CM057819.1, forward strand.
CAATAGACTTATCAATGCAACTAATGGCGCGCGTTTGAAAACAAATCAGCATCTCTCACAAGAGTCTTCAAACTGAACTACAACAATGAAAGCATTTTCATCACATACTATAGTCTGCTCCTACAGTGTATTATTCGGCATTATGCTGGGTGAATGCCTGGATAGTTAAGATCTGATTACCTATGGTTATCATGTGTGCCTAAAATTATGGAGATTGAAAAGCGGTTATTATGTCTAAGTAGCTGTAAAATCCGAGTTTACATGCATTGTGCAATGAATTTCTGAAATTATATTACTCCAAGCAATGTTCGTTTTTACGTAATTCATATGTATATATAACCTATTCTTAAAGCATTATAAATTTTGTTTCTTCCATGTCTATTTTGTTTACATGTCTAAGATTTCATCGATGGACGATTTGAACATGCGTCTCAACAGACGCTGAGGTTTCATAGTAGATAGTTGTCATTCTTCAAGATAATATCTATATAATTAGATGCGTGGATATATGTACTCGCTCATGTCATTGCATGTTATAGTTGAATAAGATATTCATTTTCCACATTATTTTGTTATACTGTTCCTTAAATTTGAGCTTTTTTAAGGCTTTATTAATAACATATAAAGAATATTCCATTTTTTTCTGAAATTTCTTTCAAAATATTGTAATTTTTACATCTAATAATGTAAGTATCTTTTAAAAAATATTTTAAAAATAAGTCTTTTGTATTCCAATAGCTTATGATTTTGAACAATGTTCCAAAGTAACACATTCGACACCACAACTGTTACCGAGCTGGCAACTGAATAATTAAAAATCTAATCCTTGATACAGTAGTTCGTGGGTTCGATTCCCACCTCGCTTAGATGTTTGTAATAATTCAGAATCCACTTTAAACCATAGTTCTTGTTCTAATTAGCCCTTGTGTGCAAGAAAAATACTGATCAGCAATAAACAAATCAAATAAAACGTCAGAGTTGAGACCATATCCTCTACATCACATCAGAGGAAAAACATTAGGTCTTACTAACATTTAACATACATACATCGCCTCAGTGATCGTTGATCAAGAAAGAACAAGTGAAACTAATTCCTTCACCAACCATGCTTAGCGATGTCGAATTGGTAACTTCAATGATAATTTTATTCCATAAATTTAGTTAATTTAACAAACGCGATATATCAAATGAATATTAATATTGTATACTTAATCAACATTTGATAGGTAACGCTAATTTTTACAAAATGTATACATTTAAAATTTCCTGTTGGTGCCTATATCAAGATAATAGCCAAAATTAATTTAAATTTTACTTTTCAATGTCCAAACCATGCTCATGGGTGCCCACGTCATTAAGAAAATCGCGTTATTAGCCTTACAAACAAAAATCGTTTGCTTTAAATCACTATTTACTTCGAATTCTTCCATTAGGGAGGTGTACAAGTCATATAGGTATTATGGAAAATCGTGTTATTAGCTAAAGGAACATCGTAGCATATTTGGAATGACTCCATTAGGATGGCATTGCACTCTGGGCATGTAATCGCGCAATTATTATTTAACGAAAGTGGTTTTGAAGGAAATAAAACACTTTTAATGGAAAAAAAATCAGAAAATGTGAAAACAAAAGGAATTGGCTCGAAAGATAACACATTTATCAAAGCATTGAGAGTCAGTATGGAATTATATTTTGTATATGTATGTTTACACTTCCATCCCAATGCGTATAAAAATGGTGCTGAGATTCGCTGAAAACAAGGATGATGTGTGAGTATAAAATATGCATCGAAATTCTTTGGTATTCCGAATTGTAAATTTTTTAAATAAAGAAGTCTTTAATAAACAATAATTTTTTTTTTTTTTTGCAGTGTCACTAGACATCATTGGTCACAATGAAAACTTATAGCGCTAATATCTAAGGAAAATATCCAATAAATAACAATAAATCATTTATAACAATAAAAGTAATACCAACACAATAACAAAAGAAATGCAAAAATTTAAAGTGTTAACAAAAATCTCTATCAAATTTTGAATCATTACTATAGCCGCGTAACTATTTTGGTTGAGGAAATTTGTAATTTATAATTTCCAATAAGGAAGCTTTTTAAATAACTTTAGAATTTTTTTTCCCTTATACATTACTTGGGTAAAATCAGTTCTACCTTTCATGAGGTGATAAAGCATAATTTCCAGTTTGCTCAGTATCCCGAATTCATGTTTAAATGTTACTACGAGTTGAACAAAACCTTGTTGAGTTTCCACGTCTTATATTCTTATATTAGGGTAGTTGTCACAAAATATTTCTAGTTAATGATTATTAGAAAGTAACAGTTTACTGCAGAAACATAAATTTCTTCTGAATTTCAATGAACAATCAGATGTTCAATCAGTAAACACAAAATGTTTACAGGGAATTATAATATTAATTGGGGTTTTAACTGATCCAACAATGTATCTTAACGCCTTGACTCAAGCAGTTAACTACATGTTAAAAGAGATTCCGAGCAATGAGTCATAATAGGTTTCAAAAACACGTGAAAAACATTAAGGATTTGTGTGGCACATTTTCATTTAACGTTGCAAAATTGAAAGCTTCTTACTTTTATATAATCTCTTATGCGGTTTTTCCACGTTAACTTTTTATCATAAGTTACATTTAAATGTTAGAGATGACTTGTAGTGCAACGTTATATTTCAAATCGATATCAGTTCCTAGAATTAATATTAATCTTCGATAGCATGCTTTTTCAATGCTAACTTTAATTTCATTATTTTCAAAATACTTAAAAAGTTTGCTCAGACTATCATTTAATCTCTTTAATTAAAATGTTTCTTTTTTTTTTTTTCCATGTATATTTGATAATCAAATCACCAGCATAGAGCGAGTTTTATATTTTCAGTATCCTCAAAAATTTGAATTAGGTCATTAAATATAAACAATATGGAACTTATATAGCTCCATATTATTTTTAATCTAAATAAAATTGTCTATATTTTGAAGGGGTGTTTCCATGTTCAATTAAAAAAAAGGAATGTGTTAAATTTTTTAGCCATTTAACATTTCTTTAAATCATAAGATTTGCAGCTTTTCATACAATTTCATTCTTCGTATTTTGTCATGAACTGATTTAAAATCGATGAAGATTAGTAACGGTTCTTGCCCTGTGGCTCCACATATAGTCCCCATTCTTGTTAACTGTTTGAGAGTAATTTATTATTGCTGATTTGTTGACTGCAGCTTCTGTGTTTCTGAAGTAACGTCCTATATAGCTGGAAGCAGAAAATTCTTTTTATTTAGTGTTAAAATGCTCAATTACCTTATACTTCATAACCTGAGATTCTTTAATGCAGTTATATAACAAGAATAAATTATAACAAATATAACAATAAAATAAATTGCCCTAATTATTTTTAAATTCTACGTGTGAATATCCTCTGAGCCCGAGAAAATTTTCTTTTATTCACTAAATAATATTACATTAAATACTCATTTTTCCACTATAAATTCTAATTTTAAATTCAAATAATCACATTATATTAGCTACTGATAATGTTTTGAAGAACAATAAATCAGGTTAATATTTAATCCTGTATACCAGAACGTAAATTGTCAAAAAAGCTTACTTTATGTGCTTACGAGAAAACTTTTGGTTATCTTCAAATCATGCATTTTCAGTTTGGAACCACTGATCCAATTAATACGATTTTTATATCTATAATGTATTCTCGAACAGATAGTTAAATGAACATTGGTTTGGTTTTCACTTCAATAATTCATAGCTTAAACTCCTACTTCGATATTTGGATGTTGATAAAATTTTGAAATATTTTATATCGAAAACGTATTTGAATTATCTGTCGAATAAAGGAATAATTCGAAAAAACTTATTTTCTTATGCATTATATATATATATATATATATATATATATATATATATATAGGTTGCTCGAAATTACAACTATCTCTCTCAGAATAAAAGTTGAGTTTAAGAAGAAGAAAGAAATCATTATTCTTTCTTTCGACTGCTGATCTGTCTTCAGCTCTATCTTCTTACAGTACTAAAAATAAATTTCTTTTACATAAATCTTTTTTTACACATGTTAGAGAGTCTTTATATACTAAAAAAGCATTGTGATGAGATAAAAAGCGAAATAGGAATCATCAATTTTTGAACGAAAGAATTATCCAGTAAGGTTACACTGCTTTTATTCCACTATTTTGCTTTACTCTAGCATAAATCTGTAATTCAGTGCTATTTTTTAACATTATTTATAGAAAATGAATTTTTTTAAATGAAACAGAGTACACACAATTTTATTACTCATTTTTTTTTTTGGAATTGCATTATGTGAAAATATATAAAGTTTTAAATGCTACATATAACTTTTTAAAACAGGTACAATAATACTAAAATCACTTAAATTTACAATAAAACAATATATATTACACATTTACAAAATACACTAATCTTTTCCTCTCTGTTGATAATTTTTTTTCTTCATATGATTTACTATTGTTTTATTTGAAGTAACAGCGCAATAAAAAATTATGATGTAATTATTTGAAAATTTCTTTATGATAAAATTTAAAAATCAAAATTTTTTCATTAAAAATATCAAATATACAAATAAGCGTTTTCCCACCGTGTGTGTTTGTGTATAGTGTTTACATGGCTTAATAAATTAATGTCTATAAATGTAATTTGTGTGATAAACAAATTTCCAACATTCAGTCAGAACTAAATTTGTCTGACTGAAAAAGTTTTTTTAAAAAAATCTGTATTATCCAAGTACTACTAATTACATTATTAAAACTCATTGAATATTCTCTATTTTTTCTTATTTCGTATATATTTTATTTTGAATAGATCTCTCTTATTCAAGTTACATCATTGCTATGATCAATGTCTCCTTTAATGAGTTTATTTTTCATTTCAGTTTCAAACATTTGGTTCATTATTCAAAAAGTATGAAATAATAAAATGTTCGCTGAAATTTTATCCTCAATTCAAATAATGATCAATTTAAGAAATCTTTAATGGAAATGAATATAAAATCTTTTTTTCTGGCCAATAATTTATACAAAATACTCTCACATGCTTATAATTTTATTTTACAATGAATAAATTATTATTTTGTTCTTTTCACTAGGAAATAACTCAAAATATTAACATCTGATATCTAAGACAAATTAAGCAAAAATTTGTGAAAGTAAAGACAAATCTAGCAAAAGTATTGTGAATCGAAAGGTTTGATTTGTTTGTGCTCAACAGTCATTTTTTGCACACAAGGGCTAATTAGACCGGGACCTACGGTTTAAAGTGGATTCCGAATCATGACAAACATCCATGCCCAAGGTGGGATTCGAACCCACGAACCGAAGACAAGAGCGCTAACTATTCGGCTGCCAGCTTGGCTTGTGAATCGAAAGAAATATCTTATTAGATATATTTACCATTACGTATGGTTTTGTTCATTTTGAATTCATATATGAAGTCACATACATATTATTATCTATCCATAATATTAATTTCAAACTTACTTCTTTCATACTGTCGCTTAACTTGTATACGATTGGTTAGCGTTCTTACCTTCGATTCAACAGTTCATGGGTTTGAATCCCAACTTGAGCATGGATGTTTGAAGTGGTTCGGAATCTAATAAACCATAGCTCCCAGTCTAATTAACCCTCGTGTGCAAAAATGTCCGTTGAGGTACAAATCAAACTGATCTTTTATATAATATACCTTGCCTTAGAATACTAATAATATATTAGTTTCGTTTAAACTAATTTAATTACATTAATTGTAAAAGTTGAATTCCCCGTACATTATTCATCGCTCATATACAGTGTTTTGTACCTTTATAACATGTTTCAATCAGTAGAGATTATCGTCTTATGTTGATTGTGAATCATGTTGGAGAATTCGTATTGACCAAGTAGACATTTTTTTTAATGAATGAAAGTATTTCAATTTATTTGCGCGGTATATAATTACATTTCTTGTGTAATTTGATAAATATTTAGGGTTTTCTCTTTAAGCCTCTCCCTTAGTTATACTTAAATGATGAAATACTCTAAAATATACTGAAGAGAAGTTCTGTTCATTTCAGTATAATAGAATTTCAAAACAGTTTATGATAGGACAAAGAGATGTATTTTGTAACGAATATGATTTAATACTGTATATTTAACTTGTAGATTGTTCAACTTTTGTAGTTAACAAATGTAGTTAGTTCAACTTAGTATTGTCTCGTTTGTTTATTAAATAGCCTTTATTAATCTATGGAATTATTTTATCACACTTCAGCTTATAATGCATAACGATGAATTTATTAATGTATTTTGAAAAACTTCTATTGAAAAAAACTATGCTATCAACAAATTTATAAGCGTAATATTTTACAATTACTTAAATCTGTATAAAAGAGATATAGAATAATTATACATTGTTAAATATAATCAGAAATCATAATTAATAAATACCAAGTAATATTTTTTTCGTTCTCAGATTTAATCTTATTCATCAATGGTTTGAATTTATGAATGTATAGTTTAAAGTTTGATTGATTATTTATGTCATAGTCACACATTGTGTTACCATTTTTAGAGTAAATATTAAGATCTATAACATTTAAAAAAAAAAAAAAAAAAAAAAAAAAAAGGCATTTTAAATTCAGTTTTTTTTTCCCTCAAGAAACCACCAATATATTTTGACTATCAATAGTTTATTTTTTTTTTCAAATAAAATTTTATAAATATAGTCTTTGTTGATTTAAATTTACTTTTTAAAAGCAAGAATCGTCATTGATGTTTCAAACTTATATTGCTAATAGTTTCTCGTAATTTCTGTTAATTTGTAATGCAAAATTTGAGCTAAATGAAATAAGATGAAAAAAAAAATGTGTGTGTGAACTTTTTATTTCAGTTCAGATCACCATTGAGTGTACTCTTAATCTGAAACTATCTGTTCTTAAATTATGCAAAATCTTAGTGATTTATCAAGTGTTTAAAAACGAACAATTTTTTAGTCATTATTTGCACACTTTGGCTCATACTTGTAATTTTATTGCTTGTATTTCACAATTTGATTTATATTATTAAGAGATATTCTAAAAATCGCTCTATTCGAAATCTTAACTATCATTTACTTATATTATTGTTTCTCATTTTTTTTCATGAATATTAAAACCCTGTGCAATTTTTGATTTTATTAATGTTTAGCTATTTTATTTTAACAATCTGAATATTTTTAAATAAAAGCTCAAATTTAATACTTTTAATTTTTATCGGCATTTTTTGAAGAATTTCAATCGAGCTGGAATATTTTGAATTTTATACATCAATTTATCTATTTCAAATTTGATACATGTAGTTTACCCATAATTTATTTATTAATAAATATGAAACTAAAATAGAAAAATGTATTTCTCCCAAAAGTATGCATTTCTTACTAAATGAATTTTCGTGTAATTAATAAATGTGCTAATTAAATTTTAAGTAGTATGTAAAATGTGCTTTTATACATACATACATATATATATATATATATATATATATATATATATATATATATATATATATATATATATATATATATATATATATATATATATATATATATATATATATTTAAATTTTGAATGATATGTTAAATTTTGTGTGATACATGATAATGTTATAAATGTATTTGAGTAAATTTTAAATGATCCGCAAAATTTATACAAATTTCAATTTTCTAATCATACGTAAAATTTAATTAATTATAAATGCTTAGAATCGAGATAATATTTTATTTTACGAAATTTCGTGATTTTTATGAAGTAAACATACCACATTTTAGTCAAAAATAAATTTAATAAATTTAAAACACGAAAAAAATAATTATAAATTATTTTTATTGCTCTTTTTATATAATTAGTTATATAATTAATTTTTATATAACTTTTTTTATTTAATTAGTCTTTTTTTATATAATTTTTTTTCACCGATAGAAGTTAATCTTTTTATAAAAAGAGCAATAAAAATAATTATGAATTATTTTTATTGCTCTTTTTATATAATTAGTTTTTTTTTAGAATCTTTATCTTTTTTCATGTCCTATCTTTCAATGTCTAATTTCTGTTCTTTTTATAATAATGTTGTTTAATAAATTTTGAAAATTATGAAAAATCTCTCAAGAAAAATATTCATTGTTTGAATATTTTCAAAATATATTCATTTTTCTCTTTTAAAAAGAGTGGATTCAAATTAATATAAGAATAGAAATATTTCATCATTTTTGATGAAAAATAATGATAATGGAATAAAAAACATTTTTGCTAGATAATATATATATATATATAAAAAATGCCTATGGTAACTTGCTCATGGGAATAAATTATTTTTATCATTATTTTGTGATAACTTTTAAATTTTTAAAATTTAACTTTTAAAATTTATTATCATTATAAAACTTTTTCAACCTTTTTTACAGTAAGTGTTAAAATCTTTCATTATATACATTTTATTCTAAGATGTGAAAAACAAAACCTAAGATCATGTTCAAGTTTGGTTTGCTATTTTTTGAAAATATTAACCAAACTTATTTCTACATTCTCTTTTGATTTTTTAAAATTCAGGATATTATTCGCTCAGGAAAATTATTCAGGCAAGACGTTTTCAGTCACAAGCCCTTGAGGAAATTGTTTACTTTCTTCAAATTTTTAATAAAGCCATTAAAAGATACATTATCTTTAATTTTAAATGATCAAAGGCAAATTTTTTTATATGTCTTGTAAATATCTTTATTCTTAATATATATATATATATATATATTTCAAATGGCAGATTAGAAGACAGCTTTTGTCAGAATAACAAACATTAAAACTAGAACAAAAATAATATGAACTTAAATAACAAAACTAAAACTACAGTAAATTTATAAATCGTTCACTTTGTGCTGAGTTGTCCAGTATCTCTTCCACAAGTGTCCCGAGATTTGCAGGACAATGACTCAAATGGTTTCCGCCCATTTTCTCTCCAATGTTGCACAGTTGGCAAATACCACTTGACTATATTTATATAAGATATAGATATTTAAAGAGACAATCATAACCATACTAGGTATCTTATCTATGTTAACCTCTTTTATATTTTCCCCACAATCGTTGCTGAAATATTTTTCAATTAAATGTTTGGTGGTATAAAAATAATTGGTTTATATCTGCTATTTGTACAACTTTAGTTGCTTTCTTTGTCAGGGGACCAGCTGTTTTATTTCCCTGGATATCTATAGAGTGCTGATATCCACTGTAATGCAAACTCTTTATATTTTTCAATTAAATAATCGAAGGCCAGACGAATCTTTAAATATCAACTGACGGAAGAACTTCAGATGAAGCAATGGTCAAGAGAGCAGTCCTAAAATCTGATAGTATAGCAGTCCATGAAAAATTTTCAAACCGTACTGGAGCTGTGACACAGTGTTTTGAATTGCTGAAATCTCCGCATCAAAGGCTGTGTTACACCTTCCAATAGGATTATAGAATGGGAAGAGACCTTTTAAAAAAGTCACTAGCATAAATACAGTCAGTCAACATGGAGCCATCTGTGAACACGTGTTTCTGTTTACAGTTCACAGCTTTTAGAATTAAGTCATCTGTTTCTTTCTTTGATATACCACTTGATGGGTTTATTCTGACTATATGATCACTCTACCTTCAGATGGACTTTGAGATTTTCCATCTTCCAGTTCAATCTTAGTCGATTTTTTCATCTCAAAACTTTTCTGAAGGAAGTCGTTTTGAGTTTTTAAAATCATACATGTCGATGATGACAAAAGACTATTCCACAGGAGAAATCAATCTGGTAATCTTGCGATTTCTTCCCATAATATTAGCGGCATCTTTTCTATAATTGATTTGATGCTCATGTGTCTGGTAAATATCAGATGGGTATCAATCGGCGTTGTCTTAACAACTCCCAGATCCCGAAATCAATAAGTTATTTTGGATCACTTACTAATTCTTTTTTCATTTTTCCATATTCTCTCTACTATTTTACCCTTTTCTACGAATAAAGATTAAGGATTTCTGTTGATTAGCTGCACTAATAATTCTAAGGATATTGCACTTTTTATGATCTTATTTTTTCCATTTATTTATACCAAAGTAACAGAAAAAACTCAAAAATTTTTAAGAGCAAAATATTCTAATTAAACGTTACCGAATTAATATTAAAATGTGTGGCCGCAGTGACCTTATTGGTTAGGGCGTTCGTTCTCGTTATCGAAAGGTAGTGAATTCGAATCCCGGCTCAATCAGAGATCCCTGATGTTCGCTAATGGCGGCTTGGGCACGTTAATTGTGTCGTGATCATAGTGTCCTCCGTAGAAAAGGATACCTCGGGGTGGCAGGCTAAATTTCTAGGTCTTCTACTTAGTCCTGCATCTAAATAATGAAAACCCACTTTTAGAGATACAATAGCACACAAACATGATGCCCCATCATATAAAGTACATCACTTTTGCCCTTTGTAGTAATGAAAAGTGGATATCTTAGTAGCCGGGCATTATACAACAACAATATTTAAATGTTGTATCATATGGATTCGCTGCTAAACTACATTGCTGTGTTTTCACATGTGATGAAGTTAATTAAATTAACTTTTATCATATTTTTCATGTTTATTTATTCATATTCATCATTATTCATATTCATATTTATCATTATTCATATCATATATATGTTATTAAATAAGTTGCTTTTATCTTAAATTATTTTTAATAAAATCATATAAAAAAAAGAAATGCTTAAATAGTTCATATTTAGCAAGATTTTTGTTATCAAGGATTTCAACAAGAAGAAAAATACAATAAGGTACGTATTTTTAAACTTGAACTTTCTTTTGAATATTCGGAATCTATCTCTAAAAAAATTACATTACACTTTTGGTGTATAATTTTAACGAATACCATTTATTTAAAATAAAGGTAGTAGAGGACATATTCAAAGTTTTTTTAATAGAGGATTTGCAGGAATCATTAAGAAGAAAATACTAATATGTTTTTTTTTTAATTTTCGAAGTTTGACTATCTTGTTTTGATAGTAAAGCAAAAATATATGTATCTTATCATTTATGTAAATTGTAAATTTGCTTAAATTCCTCAAAAATGTTTTAAAATTGTAAAAATTTAAATTCTATTTGAAATTTAACAACGGTAAAAAAATGTAATAACAAAGAAAGTATTTGTACCATTTCTTATTTTATTTTAAAAGTGGTGCTGGGGTGAAATTCCAAATTACAGTATTAAATACATTCTATTCTTATTTTATTTAAATTATAAGCAAATCATAAAAAATAAAATAAAAATAAAACTGCAAAATAACTTTGCAAACTTTTTTTTTTTTTAGATTTTGTGTGTGTGGCTTAGAAAGGAAAAATTTACTTTTTGAAAAGTTAGTCCCAGGTTTGAAAACAGTATTTTTCATAAATGGAGTATGAATTCTATCTCTGGAATTTCTGCTTTTTGTATCAGCATCTGTAAGCTTGGGATTTGTTGGATATCTTCCCTTATGAGATAAGAATTATTGGCATTAAAAGTTACCCTGAAATGCAATGCGTTGTAAATTTTCAAGTCTTAAAACAGTTTTGTGCTATTTGGTTATCCACTGTGTATTGAGCCGAGCTGCCAGCCGAATGGTTAGCGCTCTTGCCTTCGGTTCAACAGTTCGTGGGTTCGAATCCCACCTTGAGCATGGATGTTTGTAGTGGTTCGGAATCCACCTTAAACCGTAGGTCCCTGTTTAATTACCCTCGTGTGCAAAAAATAAGCGTTGAGCGACAAACAAACCAAACCACTATGTATTGCTTAAACTTTCTATTAAATGAGAATATAAAAACACGCAAGTTGTTTTAGATATAGTTATAATTGCTTACATATAAAATTGAAAAGTATTTTAGATGAGATTTCGAATATCTATCATGGGACTATAAAAAATAGATATTAAGTTTACTAAAGTGAAAAAATATTGTATATTTAAAATTTTGTCATAAAGTAGAAAAACTAAATTTTTTATTAAAGATATTAATTTAACATTATAAATATTGAAATAACTTTCATATGTATTTGTAACAAAATAAGTAGTTTATGGGATATTATTTTCGGATCAAGTCCCGGTGTAAAGATAAACTATAAATATTAACTGAGAATTTGGAGGAAAAAGATTACCCACAGAGAGAAAATTTAAAATGAGAAACTAGAATTCTCAACACAATATATAATATAATTAACCATAATGGCAGGATGTTTGGTTATAAATTGTAATTTCATTTAAAAAAAATTTACAATAAAATTAAATTTTAAGAGAGAGGATCTGTATATTGTTGTGTTAGTTAATTTGGTTGCAGTTTTTATTACAATTACTTATTCAAACATGATTGAGATAATGTTTGAGATGAGCGTAAATTATTTTCTAGAAAGTTAACTATTATTGGAAAATAATTCTTCATATTGATTTTCATCTATGCCTCAAATTTAATTCTTAGGTTTTATGTATTTTTCCGTCGCACTGGAAAATATTTCTTTATTAATTAGGGTTCGGTTATAGTTTATCTTAGATATCATAAGCGAGTAATTTATATCAGCAGTATTAAAATGCAAGATATTTGCTTCTTTTTATGGAAATCTTTCTCTTTCGAACCATTTTTTTTCAGGCATTGCACAGTATTTGTACGAAACGCTGAAAAGGGGAGGGGAAAACAAACTTTTTCCCATTGAAAATAGTACTTTTGCATCATTTTTATTGTGTTTGGCACCAGTTTCGCCGCATTATTTTTATTGGCTTTGTTCCTTGCTTTTTATTTATTTCACATTTGTTCAATTTTATTTCCCTCTTCCGCTCACCTAGAAGTTGCATGAAGTGCCTCTTGGTAAGACTGAAGAATGAGAGGGGGTGTGTTGGTTGGTTGTCTGATTCTAAATTTAACTTCCCATCTCTTCCTCACCTGCTGCCCAAGCTTACGGTTTTGGTTTATTCCCCTCCCCTTTTTCTTCATAAATCTAGATTAGAAAAAATGAAGTGTCCTCTCTAGTTTAAAAAAAAAATTTATTTCAAAATATGTAATTTTTTGAAAGCGAATTGTAACTGGGATTCACCTTAATCTTAAATCAATTAGTTGTCATCTTAAATTTATTATATAATGAATATTTACAATTTTCTTTTGCTTGCACGAAGCGAATTTATTTTTAATAATGCACCTTTTCCAGTAAATTTTCACTTTTAGATTCTAGAATACTTAAATATTCGAATTTAATTTTTAAATTATGTATTGGTTGTTATTTCAATTTTTTAAATTTTGGTATTTAGTTTTCTTTTTTTATATACTAATGTGCATTATATATATATATATATATATATATATATATATATATATATATATATATATATATATATATATAATTGTTATTATGATTTCATTCATTTTCATAAGTATATTCCTTTTCTCTCTAAAAATCTTATACAAATGAAATCATAATTGTTAAATGTATGATAACGAATAATTAATCTTCAGGTTGATTCTTATTGCACTTGATCATGACTACAGACTATGTAGTTGGGGTCCGGTGGGACCCTGCTACTCAACAGGAATTGGATGAATTTGAATGTGATGGGGGCAATAGTTCATCTCGACTCTTCGAACGATCTCGAATACGAGTTTTAGCTGGTGAGTATATTATTTTTAGTTGTTGAAATTATATTGGTATCATTAAGAACACTTTCGTTTGATTGATTTTTTTCCTAACTGTAGGAATTTATATAAATATTACTGCAACACAAAATTTCGGGTGTATTTGGGGCGAATACGTTTTTATGTGTTATTACATATGCTTCTTTATTTATATAGTATTTACTTCATTAAAAAAATCTTTTTGTATTCGATGAAGAAAATTCTGTTTGTGCAACAGGAACACAAGTTAATTCTACAATAATGTTGAGCCAAGTAAAGATTGTTTTCTCTATTATTTTAAGATCGCTTTGATTTACTATCAGCTGTTTTGTCTCTAAGGAATTTTTATTTTATTGAAATAAAAATTTCATAATTTTAATATTTTTTAAATTTATCGCAATTAAAAGGATCTAAATATAATCTTTAATGTTTGTGTTGTTTTTTCCCTCGAATAATGGGAAAGTTATTGGAATTATTTCATTTGTTAAATTAAGTCTTACATTTGAGAACTTAAAAAAAATTATTGAAATCTACTTTAATTTTGTTTTTAAAGTTGCTCTAAAACGACAGAAAATAGAAACAATTAAATTTATGATTGAATGTTGAAAATTATAAAGTGCACAAATATTTTTCTGGGATTTTCATTACCCATAATTAATAAAGTTTGAAAATTATTTTGGACGGAAACAGTTGGAATCGTTTCATTAATAAAAACATTAATTATTTCCCATTTAATGCGCTGATATTTTAAAAAGTAAAAATACAGAAATATGTAATATTTATCTGTGATAATTTTCCTGGTAAATCTTATCAGGCTTCACCTGAAACTATTTAAAATTGAACAATTAGGTAACACAATCTAATAAAAGTAGAAAATGTAATTAAAAAAAATATTGTACAAATATTATCCAACATTGGAGCATTTTTTTTCTTTGCAAGCTAATTTTTATTAAACTCTCGCAAGTCATTGACTGGTTTTGTAATTATTTTTTGGATCATATGCCCCCCCTTTTTTTTTCCTTATACCATATTACAGAATATATATATATATATATATATATATATATATATATATATATATATATATATATATATATATATATATATATGTGTTAAGTTATATATATATATAACTTAACATATTGTCTAATTTTTAATTTAACTAATAATATTTTCTTAAAATGTAATTTATTAAATATGTAACAATATGTCATTAGTTTCTATTAAATTTCATAATGAAGCTGTTATGTAGATAAATTATTTAATGTTTAAAACTCTTTAAACTATATTGGTAAAGTTATAAATACTTTTGATTATTTTAAAAATTATGTTCATTACTCTTTAAATTATATTCATCGTTCTTTGAGGGACATGTGCTTAAAGTTTTGAGGAAAAAAAATGGATATTAACTTTAAAATTTTTAATCTTGTTTGTGATTTTAATGTTAGTTTAGATCATGATTTTGTTATTTGTTAATTTTAGTACTGGACATTTTTTTTATCTCAACATTTTAACACAATTTTTAATTTAAATATGATTTCACTTATTTTTTACTGCAATTTTTAGTATTTATTCATGCAATTTATTCAAATCATATATAATATTAAGTATTGTTTAATATCAATCAATCGAACATAAATTGATCAATATAAATAAAATTATGTATTTTTGATACTCTCTTATTAATTTTCTTTCTGAAAACGCTTTAAAAATTTAATTTGCGTGACTTGTATTACTTTGAGATGGCGTTAATAGATATTTTGCACCATTCTTTCATTACCCATAGAAGCTGATTTCTTCCTTTTTCCTTTTAATAATTACTTTTGATATATTTTGTTTGAAAAACATAATTAAAGCTCTTAATTTTTTTTGTCTCCCCATGTATTGGAAAATTACTTTGTTCTTAAATTTTATTATTATTTAATCATTTATGTTTATTAAAGTATCTACAAAATAAAGAAAGTACGATAACTGTAAGTAAATATAATGGCATACGATATACTAAATTGGAAATGTGTCCTTCCATTTTCATTATTTATATGATATATATTTAGCATTGCTTATGTTTACTAATTATTTCACACGTACAGTAGGTGATCGATTAACGAACATTTCGGACCGCGAATAAATCTGACAACAAGCATTTTTAACAAGGAATTTTTTGTTCGGACCACGAACACATATTCGGTTAACGAACTAAAACGAATTCTAAGGAATTTTTCTCGGATTTCAGATCATAATGTAAGGGTTGCCTAACCCAAATGGCAAACAATCGTTTTTTCATTTTTCTTGAATTACGTTGCTTGTCTATTAAACTTCTAAATTCTATAATGGAAAATTTTTTTTTCTAATGGAACATTTATAGTCAAAATAGACCATTAGTTTTGGTTTTGAATTCATTAAAAACCAAAACTAATTTCATTTTGAGTGATTTATGATTTTATTTTGTGAGGTTGTCAGAACAACGGTATTAGAATAGACCCAAACCTAACTGATATCAGAAGGATCTTTACAGCGACAACATTATTTACCACTTCTGGAAAATCTTGAAAAAGAGCGACATTGGACATATTCTTTAACTGCCCATAAACAAAAAATGTAAAAAGCTGATTAATATAACAAGACTAACTGTATTATTTTTTAATGAACTTGTTAAAATATTATACATCCTTTTTTAATTTAATTTTCATGTTCTCTAGAACGAATTAAGTGAATTCGCAAAAAAATCTATGGTAAATCAATGATCGGTTACCCAACAGTTCGGATAGAAAATAGAGCCTTATAACAGATTATGTTCGTTAATTGATCGCTCACTGTATAGCACAAATAATTAATCTACCACAAATTTGAGTTTATTGTTTGCAATGCATATGTTATTGCAAAGACATACTCATGGATCTCTGGGTAATTTTCATGAATTCATTTAGTACTATAAAAATTTATATACAGCTATACAAAAATTATTTGCTTTAAATCATGAGAGTACTGTTAGTATATACTAATGTTAAATAAATATCAATCATATAAAAGATGGAAAATAGGTAATTTTTTCCATAATTATTTTTGAATTTTAAAATAATTATTATATTTTACATAACCTGCACAGACATGTATATTTAAATTATTTTTGTGTACCATTATAACTAATTACTGCGAATATAGATATTTGCTTTCAAGTTAACTTTAATCTAAGTTCTATTTTTGTTGCCATTTCTTTTTAATAAAAATAAGTTGCATAAATTGTTAAACAATTATTTGTTTCCTAGAAGTGATATATAATAGATAATAAAAGATCCTATTGATATTTTCAATTTATGTTATAAAGATTTAAATATAATTTCATTGCATGTTATTAAATATTTTTAAGATTTAACCATTCAGAAGCACACAATATTTTTTCTTAATAACTACAGAAGAATCGATTATGTAATTTTTTGCAAATTAATAAATCATTTTTATCTAGAATTTTTAATAATTAAAAAATCAGTTTGTAATTAATGAATCCTTGGAAAATTTCTCAAATTATTAAAAAGTGTGTATATTTCAGGAAAATATTAACCTCATGATGACTGAAATTTTCAGAGAAATAACAAAAAAGGAAATTTGAAACTAGAATTTTATGTATTAAACTGTGTAAATGCAATGAAAAAGTTCTTAAACTTAATATTTTTAACATATTAATAAAGGAATACATCATGAATTAATAAATCTTTTCAATTCACAATTATATTTGATAAATAATTAAACATATAAAATAATCGATCTGTGATAATTTACTATGATACCCAGTTAAATTGTTTCTAACTTCTTTGAAAAAATAAATTTGGTTAAGATATTATATGATGACTCAATTCATATTGATATCTATAATTTCATTTCTTTATATTATTTTTTTAATTTCATTTTAGTTTAGTACTAATAATAAATTAACATAACTTTTCAAAAAAGTATAGTACTTATGGATTTTATTTTACTGAAACATAAAAAATTAATTTCTTACTTAATTTTGTCACATTTAAAAAATACTATGAAATTATGCAATTTTTAATTTATGCTCTAACTAGACTTGCATGCTCTAAAATGCAACATTGAAATAAAATTGAGCACATTAAATGTTACATTGGTTTCCCCTATTAGCTTACATATGGGGATATGCCATTATATAAGGTTTATCATATATATAGTGATCTGTGAATTAACATTAAAAGATCTAATGAAGGAGATTCAAAATAACCGTTTTACTTACTATTTCAAAATTTAAAATTATTCAATCAATCAACAAGGGCACTACAACCCTGTGTGGGTCCTGGCCTTCTCAATGAGCTTATTCCATCTTGGCCTGTACTCAGCAGCACTTTTCCAATTAGATGTTCCAATAGTGTTAAAGTCCCTATCAAGACAATCAATCCATCTGATTTTGGGCCTACCTCTGGAGCGCTTTCCCATTGGCCTTGCAAGAAAGATTTTTTTAGGGGTGCGTTCAGTTGGCATACGAATAACATGGCGAGCCCATCTCATCCTTTGTATTTTAATGTATTTGACAACATCAATGTCCTTAAAACTTTTGTATAATTCATGGTTATACCTTCTACGCCATACCCCATCTGTCTCCACTCCACCATAGATGCTTCTCAAAATTTTCCTTTCAAAAATAGCCAAACGGCATTCATGTTTCTGTGTCATGGCCCAAGTCTCTGAAGCATAAGTTAAAATGGGTCTAATAATAGTTTTATATAGTAAAATTTTTGTCCTGTGTTTGATATATTTGGAGGTAAGATATTTTTTTAACTCATAAGATGCACGATTTGTTGCAATTACTCTTTTGTTTATTTCGGGTCCCAAATCACCATATGTTATTTATTTCAGATCCAAGGTAGGTAAAACTGTTCACAGCTTCAAAATCATAAGAGCCTATGGTGAATACAGAGCAAGGATGGTTTTGCCTTATGCATGGCATATATTTTGTTTTGCTTTGTTAAAATTATTAGTATTATTAAAATAACTCGTGATATTTAGGAATGTTTTGGTGAATACTGTTAATCAGCTCATTCATGAAAGATTGTAGTAGTAGTAATAAATATAATTATTGAAATAAAATATTTAAAAAATATAGTCACACAAAAATAAAAAAAACTTGGTGTTCATTCCTTAATGAATGAATTGACATATTGACATGGGGCTTTTTTTATTTTGGCTACCCTGTATGTTTGTATGTGTGTGTGTGCGTGCATGCGCGTGTGTATATATGTATAAACAAAATTGTTCAAAAAAGTTACTTTATAATATATCGATATTTTCTAAAATATTTTGTGTGGATTTATCATTATTACACAAGAATAATTATAAGCTGTCACATTCTAAAATATGCATAAAATAATTTTATTTATTTTTGAATATTTTTCATGAAGATTTAGAATTTAAAAAGAATTATCGCACACATTTAACCTATACCTTTAATGCTTTGATTTTTATTTTCTTTTTAAAGAAAAGACATATCATAATTTTCAGATGACATCTCAGTGATATATATTATAATATAAGAAAAATATTTTTGTATTTAATTGATACTTATCAAGGGAAAAAGCATTTAAAAATAAATCTTCTTTCTTCTTTTTTCTTCTTTATTGTTGTGTTGACAATCTTACTGGTTTAGCTATAAATTCATATGTGGAACAATCATTAGTCATCATTATGAGCAAGAGACTTTGTGTTATGATAAATTATTATTTGTTAAATAATAAGTGATAATTTTTCCATTTTTGTTATTCTGCTCTTTACGCAGAAGTATTCACAAAAAGATACTCTTGTTTCATGACACATACATGATTTTTTATACATAACAAAAATAAAATTTTTAGTTAAAATGCTGTTATTTTTTTAATTTAAATAAATTTTGTTTTTACCATTTTTATATCTTATATATAAAAGTTTTTTTCTATAAAAAGATTTTTAAATAAACTTTCTATATACTTCATTCAAATACATTATTTTTAATGTAATTTCATAGCAATTAAATTCTAGGCCACATAGAATGCAGCTTAAAATATATTGCATTTTTATTTTTAAATTAGAGATTAAGAAAGATCTAGAAATGAAAACTTTTTAAGTAACTAATAACTCAGTTTATAGATAATAATGTGAAAAACAGGTTATAAACGATTTAAGATTTTAATGTCATCCATTTATTTATCCTTAAAAATATTTTCTCAGTTTTATTCATTTTACTTATTATCAATTTTATTCATTTTAATTTCATCCATTGATTTATTCTTAAAAATATCTTCTCAGTTTTATTCATTTTACTTAGGATAGTTATATTTTAAATATAAATATATTTAGCATTCCAAATAATTCATAATGATGAAAATTTTGCAATTATTAACATAAAGCACTTAAACTATTGCATTTTCCTTTAATTTGCATGGTTTTCCAATATTATACATTAAAATATTTATATTAATTTAATATCATCAAACTGATTTATAAAATAGAATTTCTAATTTTTTGTAGTTTTTAATATTTTTATATTAGTTTTTATGTTAATAAAATTATAAGTAACTAAAATTTGATAAAAAAAAATCCCAAAATGCATACTAGTTTCACAAAAACAAAAAAAATACCTTATTTAACTTAAAATAAGTTATTTTACTTAAAATAAAATTACTAATTGTAAGAAATTATTATTTCTCTATTCTATCAATTCTATGCTTAGTCTCTTCCTGTAATTCTAATAAACTGTTTTTTTACATTTTAACAGTTATAATTTTAAGAAAAATATTCTTACCTGTTGAGTTCTTAAAAAAGTGCTCACTTGTAATTCAGAAATACTATTCTGAACTATCTATGCAGTTTTCACATCATTCAGCAGCTTAATTTAGAATTAGTGCTCCCTTTTACTGTTATAAATCTTAAACTGTTCTAAAATACTAGACTCACAGGAAGTGAACATCTTAATTTCCTGCCTGAGGCTTTCTTCCTTTATCATAGGAAATGCTCCCAATCTTAACATGTTTTTAACTGACATTATTATTGGCATAAAATTTTCTCTTTTAATATAATTCAAATATGGGGGATGATTTGGAAGATCTAATTAAGCAGTATAGAGGTATATTATTTATACTTTCTTTCTGGAATAAGATTCATTTTTGCATTTAAATAAGATCATTCATTAGTAAGAAAAACCTTCCAAACAGGCATGCTAATTTTATTTCAAATATAAAAAATTGAAGTCATGCTTTATTTTTTATTTAACTTAAAAAGTTTTAGTGTATTTCATTTATTTGCTACTTTTTTGTTTAATTGCATCTAGTATTGTTGTTTTAATAATATTTTGGATAAAAAAGATTTATTTTTCTAATTATTTAATATTATATTTAGTTGGACTAAAGGATGTAAAATGTTAATAAAATAATGCTAAGAAGAATGTCTATTTCTCAATTTTTTTATTTTTAAGAAATGCATGCTTCTAAAATATATGCAAAATCGTAATAATTATTTTCTTATTTTGCACTTTTTATATTATTAATAGAAGAAATCTGGTTATAAAATGTACATTGAATTTATGATGTATTTGTTTATATTATTGAATTTTGGATAATTTCTCTTTAAGTAAGTTGTAACTAAAGAAGTTTAAGTTAAGTTATATTTGTGTTTTTAAATAAAACCATGAATAATTTTTGTTTTAATTATGCCAGTAATTATGTTTATTCATTTATATACTTATTTTCTAAAATTTGTTTATTCACATTAGTTGAAAATAGAATTGCTAAAATTACAGAATTTCCTAATTTCTAATTTTATCCTTATATTTTTATCAGTAGATTGATTATTTGTGAAAAAGCATGCAAAAAATATTACATATTGTTATTTTAGAAGCTCATTGTGATTAAAATTCTAAACATAATGGTAGTTCTTGATCATTTTCCCTAAATTATAAATAATAAAATTATAATATTTTCTGACTCAATAAATTAATTTGTCTCTTATTAATGATTAATATTTATATTTAAAATGCTGAAACATTATTTTAATTTGTTTTAAAATTTTCTTCTTTATAGTTGTTTTTTACATAATCTAGCTTATAAAATATAAGCTAAAATACCATATTCTTCAACATATCTTTACCAACTAACTGAAATGTGAAATATTGTACTTTTTGTGTACTTTTTATTTAAAAAAAATGCTTTAAATATTTTTGTCAATACTACTGAAAAACCATGTATTAATATATCCTATAACTTAATTATTAATTATCAACATTTTTAACACTTGAAATATATATATATATATATACCATTATAAAGCAATAAATATATATAACATCTACAGAAAATTTCATCAATAACTAATAAAAATTAATTTTTTATACTTATAAAATTACATAAATTTTATCAGTAATTTTTCAGTTTTCCTAATTAAAAATCTGAAATTAATTTACATTATTTATTCTAAATGTAAAAAAAAATCTCTTGGAAATTTTATATTTTTTTGATGAATTAAAAAGGAATTAAAATGTTTTTCTTAAATTAATCCATTTATTTCTCAAAAAATTTCTTTCTCTTTGCTTATTGTTTTATATTTTTAGATGAAAGAGAAAATGTGCAGAAAAAAACCTTTTGCAAATGGGTGAATTCTCATTTACTTCGGGCAAATTGTCGTATAACAGATCTCTATGCAGATATGCGAGATGGAAAAATGCTAATGAAACTACTAGAAATTTTATCAGGAGATCGCTTGGTATGTTAATGCAGAGCTAAACTTCAAATATTTCCAGACTATTATATAAAAAAAATTATCAATAAGAAAAGTACTTGCACTTATATTTATTTTCTTGAGTCAACTTTATAATATTTCTAAAATATTTTATATCTATACATTATTAATCTTATTATAATTATAGTAAACTATTAATATTTATGTGTAATTTTTATCAGCAATGTGAAATTAATTTTAAAAACAATGTAAACAGTAAAATCATTTAACTTTTTTTTAATAAAACTCAATTAAATTCGTGACACAAACAAAATTTCCTGCACTTAAAAAATGAACTATTTTATACAGATTTTTTTCACTCTTCTGAGAAGCAAAAATTAAATTAATTTCACATTATTACAAATTTTTTATAACAGTTATTACATTATTACAAAAAGTTATTATAAAATCACTTAGTTTTTAATTAAATTTTTCAAGCATTCAGTTATATTGCTTTTTTATATTTGTGCACACACACAGAGAAAGAGAGATATATATATTACTTTACTGTGGTGTTGTAAAAACATATTTGATTACTTTTAATCTACTTTTGTTAAATAAATTGCTTTATCTTCATATATTTATTTCATGCATGTTTCATTTTCTATTTTCCAGTTATTGTTTAATGTAAAATAGTTTACTTCCAAAGGCTTTTGACTCCAAAATAATATTTAATCAAAATATTACAAAATCCAAATATAATTTTAGTATTTACATAGACTTATGGCTCAAAAACAAAGTTATCAATCATCAACTCAGATATTCTTCTAGACAAAAGAGTTTCTGTACTAGATTCTTTTCCTCTAATTAATTATAAAATTACATATTATCTCAACAATTACACTGCTATGTAGAATATAAGTTTAACATATATTATAGTGAATCTGCAAATTTAAAACATTTAGTCTATAGTATGTTTTCTAGTCTGTATGCTATTTCCTTTTCAGTCATTAAATGTTAAAATGAAAAAATATCTCTTAAAAATACTAAAATGATCATTTCATCATTTACTATCTTAAGAATGAAAATTTTAAAACCATTTCATTTAACTTTGATACCATTTTATTTAAAACTAATTTTATTAAATTGTTTTTAGAAAATGTTTATGAATATTTATATTAACCTCATTCAACTGATCTAAACTCATAATTTAATAAGAACTGTTTCAGTTAAATTTAATTTTGAAATATTTTTGTTTTTAATGCTTTATTTCTTATTTTAAATATGTAATTTTATTATATCAATTATTCTTTCTTTTTAAAAAAAATGCTTCATTAGAAAATATTATCTGTTTTCCATATGAATAAATTCCATATGAATAAATTCCATATGAATTATTTTAAAGAAACAGTTATTGTATCTGTCACAATAGCTACAATTCATAATGAGTACATTCCCTCAAATACTATTTTCATTTTTTGTTTAAAGTATAACCGAATGAATTATCTTCTTAAATGTCTTTAATTTTTTCTTGAAAAACATCATAGAATATAACCAAAGGAAATTAAAACGACAATTATGTGTTCCTTATCGAATGATACTGAAATTATTTATTTGTATATAACCCAAAAACTTAAGCTTAAGTTGTCTGAAATTTTAAAATAATTGGTTCTACTTTAACAGTATGTAATGCTGTCATAAATTAGCTTACATTCATATAAGTTTATATTAATATTGACTTAGGTGCATGTATGTTGAAACACTTTCACTTCAGGAATTGTATTATTTTTCCAAAAAATATTTTTATAAAATTAATTTTCTACATTTTATAGCATTTCTTCATTTTAATCATGTATCTTATATTATATATATATGATACTACTTTTCCTATTTTATCTTGATACTTTCATGCATAATACTAAGACTACATAAATCAATAGAGACTAAAATAAATCAGCATTTGCATAATTAAAGAATTAGTTTTCCCTTAAAGCATTTAAATGAGATAAAGATAATTTGTTACAAAGTCATGTCTATCATTGAATTTTTTTTTTTTTACTGCCATTATTTTTTTTATAAAGAAAAGTTTTCTTAAGTTTAAAAGTGTAATATAATGCTGCACAAACTTAGTGTTTAATAATGATTTTTAAGTGTGTGTCATTCCTCCAAATTATCAAATTTTCTTTTAAATTTTAAATAACGAATTTTATTGATATTTCCAATATGCATAATGATAATTATAAATTTATTATATATGTGATAACTATCATTTTTTATTTTTTATTTCAAAGTTTACTATTATGTATGTTTTACAAGTGACTGATCATAACTTATATTCATTTATATAATTTAAGAGTATACTATAATAGCCATTCTATATATATTAAAAGTGTTTTTATAAAAATCTGATAAAGTTTAATATTGACTGTTAAATTTATATATGAATTCACCCATATCTTTAAAAAGGATCTGGAATTTTCATCTCACTGATATTTATGTGGAAATATCAATTCTAAAATATTTTTTCCTACTTTGAAAGATAATCAAGAGACCACAAATTTCTACATGTTACCCGATGCAAATCAGATATGTTAATCCAGTTGTCAGTTTTGAAATGGTATTCCTTCAAAGAGCTACATGTCAAAAAGTGATCAAAATCCATCCTCTCCCCAGATGAACAGAGGGGCAATTAGAATTGATCAAAACAATAGTTTAGGTGAGAATATAAATAGTCATGAGAGGTCATTATCCTGAAGTTCATAATCATTTTGAGATGAAACAGTTCAATCAATACAGGATGGTGTAACTGCTAACACCACTTCCTTCCTCTGGCACTAAAAGTATGAGTCTCCTTTACAATTCTTAATGCAGTTTGTGACAGTTTAATATGTGGAGAAAAAGATATATATAGAGTTAGATGCTGGAGGTCACAACCCTCTTTTAGCGAAAATTTCAGATTTTTGTTGCCATAGATGCTTCAGTGGCTAGGTATGCATAGGGAAGTAAAGGTGCAATGTGAGTAATATTACAAGTCAAAGTAATGGATTCCAAGTAGGTAGACTAATAGTTACCTCTTCAATTGCTTCTTTTTGAGCATCAAATTTAGAGGTGTCATTGTCAATTGGATAAAAATTTGAAAGTACTTGCACTATATACCACATTCAGTATCTCCAGTATCTCTTGAATAGCCCTCAGTATATATGTAAAATCATTGTTATATGGGATAATTATTAGAAGCAGTTTCCAGACATCAGGATTAAAAGTACATTGGAAAGGTTTTATATTTCTTCGCCTGTTTGTCAATTGACAAATTATTGGAGAGAATTTTGAATTCCAGAACCCAGTTGGCAGACATACAAAAGGTCTCATGGGAAGAAGCAATGTCAAGATTATATTTTTCTCTTAATTCCTTAGCAACAGCAATAAATGTTTTTTTGAAAGAGTAGTAAGGGTGTAATTTATCCAATAAAGTATAGGCAGTTCTATGCACTTCTCATGAAGCTTCAAGAGTTTTTATTCTCTCCTCTACTAGATAAGAGCTCTAATACTGTCTGGATTTCTCTTGAAGTAACAGAAGTTGAACAGGCCACTTGTATGATAAATCTAAGTGCTTTATTTTAAACTTTGTCAAAAATGTCATTTCAAAAGCAGTAACAAGTTTCCCCTCCATAGTCGAGAACAACTCTTATATAGGATTTATATGTAGTGAAAGTACCTCTTTGTAAGATCCCCTGAATATTCCAGAAAATCTCTTGATTAATGACAGCCCTTTTGAAGCTTTACTATCCGAATTCTCAGCCTGTTTCCTCCATGAGAGTCATTTATCAAGATATACACCTAACAACCAGTCATAAGATATTCCCTGCAACTTATGATAACACTCCTTGCAATAGTATCATACGATACTTAAACTATAGATTTTACTTTGATACATTGGCTGTAAGGAGAGAAGAAAATTCTATTATTTAAATATCTGTAGTGCTGCTAGTTTTCTACAATTTGAAGAATTGACGATTTTGTAATAAAAACGTTGATCCAACTTTCTCAACCATAAAATTATTAAACTTTTTTTTAAAGATTGGGAAAAATCAGATAATAAAAAATAAAAGTGGAATGAGAGTTACAAGAAGATAATTTTATTTCATAAATAGGAGTCAAAATTATCACTGCGTCTTTCAGATCATGTTAGAGTCACTAATTTGTAAAATCGAGAATATCCATAAATTAGGACTTCATAAAAGGAAGCATCAACTATAATTGAAACAATTTGCAAAATATATTTTCATGTTTTTAAATTTGCTTAAATTAAATTTAAAACTTGTTTAATGATTACATTAACTCTTTCCTCTTTTTTTTCTCATTAATCAGCCAAGACCAACGAAAGGAAAGATGAGGATTCATTGTCTTGAAAATGTTGATAAGGCCTTACAGTTTCTACGAGATCAGAGGGTTCATTTAGAGAATTTAGGTTCACATGATGTTGTAGATGGCAATCCGCGTTTAACATTAGGTTTAATATGGACTATCATTTTGCGTTTTCAAGTAAGAAAAATATATTTTATTATATTTAATTATATGTAAATGAATTTTTACTTATTAAATCTGTTTTTATATATTTTATATATAATCATTTGTGAATCAACTGTTATTCAATTTTTTGCTTAGTTCAATCTCATTTGCTTTCACTTTTATTAAATTTAATTTAAAATGGGAAATATTTCAGAATAATGAGATATTTTGTTGAAAATTAAATAAAATACTATGTATTTATAAATGCTTAGCAAATTACTCTATTTAAATGTCAATAAAAATGAAATGAAGATTTTCATTTTATTTATTTTAAATTCATATCTACTGTGTTTATATTTTTATATTTAAATATTTAATTTACAGTCTTTTTATTGATTATATATTGCAATCCTAAAACATAATTTTTTCCATTTGTAATAATTACTATTAATCCTAATTTTACTTCATCAATTAATTTTTATACACTATATTAAGAGAAGTTAAATTTCAATACTATCATATTTTTCATCTACATTTTTGTTTATACTATTTGGTTTAACTGACATAATCTAAAGTCAAGCTGTATATTAACTATCTCAAATTTATAGCCATCAAATCAATGGTTCATAAATTTGACTCTCAAATTGGGCAAAATTTTATTTATATTGCTTTGAAACTCACTTTAAAGTACAGATCTTAGATAAATTTGCTTTCATGTACAGTGATAGATGGATCAGCAAATCAGTCAACGGCATAGTCTTAAAGCTAAGATTAGCATTCTATTTATTGTCAATGATAAGCTCCTTTTCACAATTTTTTAAGTATAAGCATTTCATTTTTTCTTACTTTATATTTCTGTGATTCTTAAAAATCACCATGTTGACGACTTGCATACTCAGTCCTTTGTTGCATATGCAATTCTGCCATTGATTTGTTTATGATTTTACTATATACCATACAGGTTTTCTATCTTTATTTTATTTAATAATTTTAGATACAAGATATTACTATTGAAGAAGTAGACAACCAAGAAACCAAATCTGCTAAAGATGCATTATTACTGTGGTGCCAAATGAAGACTGCTGGGTATCCAAATGTTAATGTTAGAAATTTTACTACTAGTTGGAGAGATGGATTAGCATTTAATGCTTTGATTCATAAGCATAGGTACAAGACCTTTTATATTATCATTACTGTTTGTTTTATGCTTTGTTTGCAATTAATTTTTCATTTCTAAATTTTTTTTTTTGCTTTTAACAACACTGAAAATATTATACCTCCTTTTTAATGTTAACTTTATTATTTAAAATTACTGTACAAATAGACAACCATTCTAATGTTTAAAGAAATAATTATTTTTCCTGTCATAATTTCTTATAATTTCTGCTTTTATTGAGTGGTATAAATTTGCATATTGAAAAATGCTGTTCGTTTTGATATTAAAAATTTCTGTAGATTGTGATATATGGTTTCTTCTTAATTTTACATATTAACTTGTCTTATATATTCTTTTATTTTATATAATTTAAATTTTTTCCTTATTTTAAATTGTTCATTCAGTCTAAATTATATAATTTTTTTCTCTTCTAGACCTGATTTAATACAATATGATAAACTGTCTCGATCTAATGCAATCTTTAATTTAAATCATGCCTTTACTGTTGCTGAGCAGAGACTTGGTCTGATGAAGCTCTTAGATGCTGAAGGTTCATTGTTTTAAATTTTCTTGAATATAATTTGTGTATTTACTATGTAAGATATATATTTTTGTACAAAAACATATATAAGATATAATTTTTATGTATAAACATTTTTTTATTCTTACAAATGTACATTATTATTTTTTGTTTTCTCTAGAGCATTTCTTATTATTTTATTTTATAGATATATTTGTGGAATATCCAGATGAAAAATCAATAATAACATATGTTGTCACCTATTATCATTATTTTTCAAAAATGAAAGCTGAAACTGTTCAAGGAAGAAGAATTGGCAATGTTAGTATATTATATAGATCTTTCAATGTTATGTTTTATTCAAATTAATTTTTCTTGTTTTAAAATTTTTTGTTGTATGAAAAAAAATTTTTGTAAAATAAAAAATATTATTTATTTTTTTATGTAATTTTTTAAGATTTTTTTAACATCTTTTTATTTATAAAAATCAATTTTTTTGTATTGTAAATAAAAAAGTATTTGGAATAGTTAATGAAATATAAAGAGCAAATAATTTAAACTTTTCCAAAATGAAATGAGGCCAGTGTCAAGGAAATTAAAAATTATAAGATTATTTAATTTTGCCATAAAAGTAATTAATCTATCTAAATCTTAAAAAATATCTATGATTAAATTATCCACATATATAGATTTTAATAAAATTAGAAAATGGGAAAAATTTAGACGTCTGGCTTGAATGTGTCAATGATGATTTAAATAAAATTCATGTTGATAATGCAATGTTCCTGTCAAATGTAATTTTGAATTCATTCAAATAGAGTTATGATATCAATGGTGATGAATTACGACTATGCTAATTTAAAAAGAAAATTTAAACATAATATTCTTTTATAATAAAGCAATTATCTTATTTATGCTCAAATTGAATAGCAACTTAATTTGGCAATAAGAATTGAATCATTTCTTAAAAATGTTTTCCTTATTTTTTATCATGCAATTAAGTTTTATATCGATTGAAAAATATGATGCTATTTAAGAAATTCTCTTTTTATTTTTTAAATCAGTAACATAATGCAGTCAAATTATTTTATGAAGATATAAGTGTGAAAAATACATATTATAAGAGTATTTGAATGGACATTAGAAGAGAAAATTGTTTGATTCAATTCATTTTTAATATATTGTATGTAACAAACTTAAGTGTTTGATTTAAAAGAATAGTGTCTGAAGTCTATGTATTACAAATACTTTATTTTATATTTGCTACAGTTTTAATTTAATTTTTATTTTTAAATTTTCTATATTTATTTTTCATAGTTTCTTTATTCATTTAAGTATTTGAAGATTGTTTAAATGCTTAAGAATAGAGTACTAATGTAATAATTGCTAATAGGTTGTTGGTCAGGCAATGCAAAATGAAAAGATGATCCATGAATATGAAACTTTGACTTCAAATCTTTTGACATGGATTAAACAAACAATAATGGCTTTGTCAGACAGAAAATTTGCTAATTCTTTGTTTGGAGTACAACAACAACTTCAAGCTTTCAGTACATACCGAACTGTAGAAAAACCACCAAAGTATGATATTCATTCATATATTTAATTATTAAGTGAAGTTTTACATGTAAGAATATTTTTGTAGTGAAACATATCATAAAATAATTTGTTAAATTTGTATCAGCTTGATTAAATTTGATATAAAAGATGTATTTGATATAAATTTTCTTCAGTTTAAATTTTAATTGCACTTATTATTAACTGATATATTTTGAAGAAATTTGATAATTATTATTGTTATTAAAGCTTATGACCTATCTACTACTTCTTATATTAAATATATCCATAAAAAATGCAAAAATTAAATGTTTTAGTAAAAAATTTTTACATTTTTTGCTTAAATAGTTAATTATGTTTTAAAAAAGGGAAGATTGTAGAATATTTGTTTTATTTTTAATGTTCTTTTTAAGTAGTATACACTTTTCAAACGTTCCATTGATCTTAAAACTAATAATTATTGTATTAAAATTAGTAAATATATTTTTAGCTATTGTTGTATATGTTTAAGTGAACTTTTATTTGATTTCTTAAACCTAATATATACTTTTTTAGTATACTTTGATATTTTCCCAATAAAATATTATAAAGATTATGTGAAATGGATGAATAAAAAATTTAATCATAGAGTAAGTATTGTATTCCATTAAATAATTTTAAAAATTTGTAAAAAGTTACAATTTTGGGAAATTTTAAAAATTAAAATTTGTTATGAAATATTCAAGCTATATTTGAATGTCTCAGAAATAAAAAGAATAGCTTCTTCTTTATAGGTTTGTTGAAAAAGGAAATCTGGAAATTCTATTATTTACAATTCAAAGCAGGATGAGAACAAGCAATCAACGAATGTACTTTCCACCAGAAGGTAAGATGATATCTGATATAAACCGAGCTTGGGAAAATCTAGAAAAAGCTGAACATGAGCGAGAATTGGCCTTAAGAGAAGAACTTATTAGGTTAATATTAATTGAATATGTTGTAATACAGCAAACTTTATATAATTTTTTATGGAATAATATTCAAATTTATTGCTGTAATTTCTTTTAGACAAGAAAAACTAGAACAATTGGCTGCAAGATTCGATCGCAAATCAGGTATGCGAGAAGCTTGGTTAAGTGAAAACCAAAGATTAGTTTCACAGGATAACTTTGGTTTTGATTTACCATCTGTGGAAGCTGCTGCCAAGAAGCATGAAGCAATAGAAACAGATATTTATGCTTATGAGGAAAGAGTTCAAGCTGTGGTTGCTGTTGCTCAGGAATTAGAAACTGAAAATTACCATGACATATCTAGGATACAAGCAAGGTATCATTTTTTTAAAGCTGTTTGCTGCTGATTTTATTTTTTTAGTTTATCCTGTTTTCGTTTTTTTTTTTTTTTCCTTATTGAATATTTAATTTTCTGTATTATAGTATATATTTTCTAAATTATGATATTCCTTACTGAATATAATTTATAAAATAAATTCTTATATTTTTTGCTTCAAAAATGTTTATTTATATTTAGCAGTATTTTATCTCTAAATGATGATGTATTTGATGAATTAAAATACTTTTTAGATCAGAGTTTTTATATCATAGTTTATATCATTTTTAAAATCTGTATTATTCATCATTTTTTTTAAATATGTAACTTATTATATACTTGCTTTAGCTTTTAACAACCATGTATAATATAACTATGAACAATCAAAATCATTGACTTTAGTTGTAATTTATAATTGAGATAAATGCAATGTATAATATTTGTAAACTTATTCATCTCCGTCATTTATAGCCTTAAGAATTAATATATGTGATACAATCTTAAATTGATGTAATGTTCATTGTGTGATAAACTGCTTAAAAAAGTTTATTCAAAGAAAATAGGTTGTATCTACGAATTTAAAAATTAACTAAACTTATCTTATAAAAATTGCATTGGTTTACATCAGGCTGTATTCTCAATATCACTATGTGCACACAAATTTTTAACCAAAGCATCAAAATTCCAAGAATCGAGTTTATTTATAAAATATTATTTAATTAATATCTATATTCTTAATATCGCTATGTGCTCACAAATTTTTAACCAAAGCATTAAAATTCCAGGAATCTCAAGTTTATTTATAAAATATTATCTAATTAATAACAAACTGTCAACCTTAATATTAATCATTAGCAGGATTTTGTTCTTTTTTCAATTTCTCATAAATAGTAATTTTAAGATTTTATAAGTTCACACTTAAAATGTACAACTTAATAAATTATCACATTTTTATTTATATTGTAAAAATAACTATGTTTTTCTGTTGATATATAAGCATCTATATTTGTCTAAATTATAAATTTCAATAAATCTCTTAGTAATTTTATTCCTGCTATTCTGGTACTTTAAATGTGTCCTAATTTATTTAATTTGCATTAATATCTAAATCAGATAGAGAGTTTTATTATATATTTTCTAGTTTAATAATATAAAAAGCAACATTTAAAAGGTATTCTTTTAATGATATAACTTATTTTTAAGAAATATTAAAGAATTATAACCAAAATTGTCGTATGTTGTAATTCATGCAGCTAGAAAAATTAAAAATATGTTGTTTTATTAATATTTTATGATAATTTGTTTTTTAATAATTAGCACAAATAGGGCAATTGATAATATAATACTACTTACCATTTAGTTAGTATGTAGTAATAAAAATGTGTCAATTACATTTGAATTATTTTATAATATTTTTGATTAAATATTTACAGGCGAGATAACGTTTTAAGGTTATGGAATTATCTTCTGGAATTGTTGCGAGCTCGACGATCTAGACTTGAAGATTCTCTGGTTCTACAACAAACTTTTCAGGAAATGATTTATGTATTAGATACCATGGAAGAGATAAAGGTTTCTAAAAATGTTTATATGAATTACAGAATTTTTGAAATTGAATACTTTATTGTGAATTATCTTATTATATGTTTATTACTGGTGCAAAAGTAAAAATTAAAATTTTCTCTATATTATTATATATATTGTTAATTTATTTTGATATGTTAAGTCCGTTTTTGTTTTTCTAGATGAAATTATTTAAGTTGCTCATTTATGTAAACTTATAGAAGCTGTTTATTAATGAGTTTAATATTTTTAAAACAAAAACAAATTGACTTTTGTAAATATGAGAAAAATTTTAACATTGATTACATGTATTACAAAATAATAAGAGAAATTTAATTATTATTTAACACAAGTATAATAAAATGTTGACAATATAGTATGAACTTTAATCATTAATTTAAACAATAAATTTTATCAATTTTTACTAATTTTGGGGAACTTGAATTCTTATTATAATTTTGAGTCCATTCCCAAGTGCCTATAAAGATAATTATGGTTTATATTGCTTTCTAATAAAATTTATCTATTTTTATGAAATTTTCCACTGAAAAAATGCTTATTTTATTAAAAAATAATTTTTAATGTATATATCCTGCTGTCTATTAAAATTGCAACAGCAAAAAGAGGACACATGACACACATGAAATTATACTACAGAGTGAACATTTTATAAATGCAATGATTTGTTTTAAATGTATGTATGTAAAATAGATAGCAATTTCCACGCCTACTATGTGTTTAAATGAAAAAATTATGTAGCATATTTCTCATACATGAATTGCATTTGCATGTTGTTAGTGAGAATTTGTGATGTCTTGCATAAAAAGTAGAAATGTTTATTTTCAAATTGTAGCCTACCAGTATTGTGGTTTATTGTTCTGCAATATTGCTGCTTATGTAGTTCGAGATCCCATGACTATGTGCAGAATAGAGAATCAGTGGAATCTGGACAACCATACAGAATATCAACTCAGCAGCACACGATCATTAACAGTTGGAGGAAACAGATATATTACCCTTATATAATAGATCATACTGCCTCATCATGAGCCTTGAGTTAAGAAATAGGTCATATGTATGACAAAATATCTTGAAGAGCAGTTTGACAACATTTACAGTAGCATATTTTATTAGCTCAATATGCATAGCTCCATATATCCTTGATACTATATTGCAGATTGAAATACCTAATATGAATTAATCATTAATGATCACATCTACCTTTGAGAATCATAGTGGATAACACACATTGTCAGCTAGCATTCAACATCACACTGGCACATTAAAATGGTTGCAATGGTTACACCGCATCTCAGGGAAAGCAATTAATAATTTCTAGTGCTAATTGTCTAAGATGATCTCTGATGTAAGTTTGCTTGTTTGCACTGGAATTCAAATTAAAGTGAAAGATGACTCTTGGCATTCCCTCTGAGAGATCAAAACAAGGTTTTAAAGATTGAGGTTTGACATTGCGCGAAAATAGGTTATGATATTCTGCCAGGCTAAAAGGAGTGAATTTCTTTAATCTTTGATTATTGTGCCAATTGTGTAAATACAAGGAGGTATGATGATGTGTGCAGTAGCTATAGATTTTGTTAAAATATTTATCTAAGTTAGCTCTTCTTCAAAAGTGCAATGGTTGTAAGTTAACCAATAAAGCAATAGCTGATGGGCAACTATTTCTGAGTCCTAAGATGGTACAAGCAGAATTTATTTGAACTCATTCTAATTTCAAGAGATTGGTTTCAGATGTGCAGGTGTAAATCGGGTAACCACATTCTAGAATAGGTCTTATAAGCGAAATATATGTAATTTTGAGGTTGTTTGTGTGCATCAGCACCTCAATCTCTGTCAGACAGATATTTGAGAAAGTTAAGGTGCTTACAAGCCTTTGAAACTAGGTGGCCGATATGATTGTTACAGTTGAATTCAGGGTCGAGGATAAAACCGAGATATGTAGGATGTTTTTCATAAGTGAGAGTCTGGAAATTAAAAAAACAATGCTGGTTTATTGTGATATGGGTGTTTATCAGTGGGAAAAAAAGTTGCTATTGATTTTGCTGGATTGAAAGTTTGTGTTCTGTTGCAAACTCGCTCATTGCAGATAAAGTGTAGTTGAGTTCTGTTTCGATGATCTTCACATTAGAGCCTGAATTCTTGAGTACTATGTCATCAGTGAAGATTGCTATGCTAACAAGTGTTGGTTTTTCTTCTCACTTCCTGCCAAAGAAAGGGAGACGAGAGTAGGGCTCAAGACTGATCGCTGAGGAACGCCCTGTCCCAGTCTAAAAGCATCTGTAAAGATCTTGTTTAATTTGACTCTGATAGATCTGTGGTGCAGGAAGTCGGCAATCCAAACCATAGCAGATTCCTTAATATTAAAGGAGTCATGTAATTCAATGATAAGCTTGTCTTTCCACACAATATCAAAGGCCCTATATAAGTCAAGCAGGGTCGCCACGGTATGTCTAGTTGGCTTAAAATTTTGGGCGTTTCTTATCTTTTGACAGAAGTAAAGGGTCTGGTCCATGGTGCTATGCCCTTTTCTAAATCCGTATTCTTCAGGTGCTGTTAAATGATTCATATTCAAAAAGTAAAGAAGTCTAGTAAGAAGCATTTTTTTCCATTAGTTTACAAGTTATATTGGTAAGGGAAATCAGTCTGTAACTTTCTGGGGAGCCTGCTTCTTTTCCTGGTTTTCTGGTGGGGATGACAGTGGCTCTTCTCCACTGCTGGACCAGGAAAGGTTGATAATGTCTAATAATCCAATGAGGCCTAGATTTTCCAACATTTGACCGTGTATTCCATCTGCGCCAGGAGACTTAGTCATATCCATGAATGCCATGGCTGAATGTAGTTCTTGAGAGGAGTACATCCGTGACAGTTGGGAGCTACCAACATCTCTACTGCGACAACCATTTATTACATTCTTTGCCTTTTTCTTAACATGTCTGTCTTCATGAAAGAAACTTAGTCTGTTGGCCTTCTGATAAAATGCACCAAGTACATTGGCTGTAGATTTATCATTGGGAGTGATTTGGCCTGAAAAGTCTCTAATTGTGTTGCAAGTTTAAGATTGTGGTTGTTCCTTATTTATTCCCTTGATGATTTTCCCGAGCTTACTATCCGACATTTTAGCGTCGAGCTTATTGCATATATTAGTCTTTATTTTAGCATTAATTTTATTTAGCTTGGCCTGAAGCTGCTATCATTAATGTTATCTGTTCCTTCCAGTAGTTGCTTTCTCTCTATTATAAGTGGTTCCAGAAGTGGATCTTTATAAGTGAAGAATGGCACATGGTGCTTTATGCTTCCCCTGGGAATAAATAGTTTTGCCCTATTTAGTATAGTTTCCTTGAATTTGATCCAGTTTGCATTTATATCATCGCTCAAACAATTTGTATTGAAGTGGCTGTCGATGAATTGCT
The DNA here is from genome assembly GCA_030067965.1 of Latrodectus elegans. NCBI lineage: Eukaryota > Metazoa > Arthropoda > Arachnida > Araneae > Theridiidae > Latrodectus > Latrodectus elegans. The sequence goes on from CM057819.1 coordinate 92,767,023, forward strand.
GGAAAGAGTCCCAATTAGCTTTAGCTAAGTTCCAATAGGATTCTCTGGTGTTGTAAACATGCTGTTTTGATCTAAATAGGTATATAAGATAGTGATCACCCGCCTATCTTATATATCTATTAAGATAGAGAAGTGATCACTCCCAATTGTATCCATTACAGTCCCATTGCATAATTGATGGATATTTCTACTGATAAATGCAATGTCAAGCATCTCTGTAGTATTGTAGCTATAAGAAACATCAGTGGGAGTACGGCCGTTGAGTATCATAAAATCTGAATGAATAGTATGTCTGCAGGTAATGTTATGTAAGAAAATTCAAAATAATCTTTAGTTGCAAAATGATTAAAATTTCATTATCAATATCGAACTTATAAAGTGTAAGTAACACTTTATAAGTTCAATAATTGAGGATTGCTGAAAAATCATGAAAAAACAAATAAATAATAAAAGAAATGACTGTGCACTTAAATAATTTTATGATGTATAGATAATGTGATGATATTCCTGTATTTCATGTCAGCTGTATTATTTTTTAAATTAACAAAAATGTTTCCTCTGCTAAACAAATTATATTATAATAATTATATTTCAAAAATAGAAATTTGACATGGTCGCTGAGAATAAATTATTTTTGCTTTTACCTATTTTTTCTAGAACTTAAGGCATTTACATGAAATTTCAAATGAAAATGTTAAATGTTTTTCTCTCTTTAATTACAGAGCAGACTTCTCACTGAAGATTCTGGAAAACATTTAATGGGAGTTGTAGATTTATTACAAAAACACAGTCTCATAGAAGCAGATATAAATGTTCTTGGAGAAACTGTCAAAGTTTTAATTCAACATTTGCAAGCATTTTTGGATAATAGCGGCAAAGGTGAGCAGAGATAAATTTGATTATATGCTTTATTTTGTAGGTTGTCTTAAATTAATTAAGTTCTATTTTAAAATCTTGAAAAAACAAATTATGAAGAAAAATTAAGCAATGTACATAGAACATATTTCATTTTTGTTTTCTGACATAATTATTTTAGTTAAATAGTTATTAAAAAATTAAATGTTTTCTTAATTTAGGTGGTTATCAAGCATGTGATCCACAATATGTTACAGAACGTATGCAGCAACTAGAATCTGCTTATATTGAATTAGTACAACTAGCTTCAGATCGACATAATCATTTAATTGAATCCCGTAAGCTTTGGCAATTCTTTTGGGATATGGCTGAAGAGGAAGCATGGATAAAGGAGAAAGAAAGAATTTTGTCTTCTGGAGACATTGGTCATGATCTCACAGCCATTCACCTTTTGATAAGTAAAAATAAGGTTGAAAATGCTGCTTCTCATTTTTTACTTTTACATTTTTGTGGTTTTAATGTGGTATTGTGTATTGTTTAATTATGAAAACTATCCAAAAATCTAACTAAACAATTTTGAGATAGTCTGTAAATGTATTTCATAAGTAATAAGAAATGAAATAAATTTTCCTTAACAAATAAAAAAATGTTTCAGTTTATTGGATGTTAAAATATTAATGCAGGAACATTTGTTTAAACTTAGGAAAATATATTTCAATTGATACTTAGTTTATGAAATTTCATTTAAATAATTTTTCTGATGTCATGTGAATAATAAATTCAATCAATTAAGTTTACTCTAATGGTTAATACTTTGTGAAAGACTACTATAAAAACAGCTAAAAATAAACGATCTCATTAACATTTTGTGAAAATTCTGACTGACATTTCACCCTATATTATCTTGCTATCCTCTTATAAGTTTGTATGCATTATTTTTTATGCAATATTTACATTCAGAAAAAGCTTTTTATAAAAAAAAAATCAATTGTCAATATAAAGGTTTAGTATTTCCTTTTATGCTAAAAAATTCAGTTATCAGTTTAAAACAGCATCTTTGACCTTATTTAAAGCAATCAAGACAATAGACTTAGAAAATATTAGTATTTTATTTTGTAGAACTTAAATGTTTGCATTTTTTATGCTTTTTCCATAAAATGTATCTGAAATTTTAATGTTAATTTTTCTATTAATTCTTTCATGTACTTCTAAAATTTGAAAGTGTATTCCAAAGTATATTTGTCTAATATAAATAAAATATTTATAATCTCATAATATATATTAAAGTCACTATAAATTTTATACTTTAATTATGTTAATGAGTCAAAACATCTCATTTGACTTTATATTCTAAACATTTTGTTTCCTTTCTTAGAATGTAATAAAATTTTTAGAATTCATAGTTATAATATTTAGAACATTTAAAAAACCTAGACTGTTATTATTGATACAATGTTATTTTGAGGATTAAAAACTGTTATATCATTTTTTAAATATTATTTAGAAGTCTGTTTTTTTTACGTATTAAAAGGGAAAGACTAGTTTTGAAAATGTTTAATTTTTATAAGGATATTGTTTATCACTTAATACATAATTCTTAGTGTTCTTTGGGGTAGTCTGAACATTTCAACTTACAACCATAGATACAGGATATGGGATTGATTTCAAATCCTAATATACTAAGCATAAAAACAATATTTTAAATGCTATTTAGCTCTGATATAAAAACCTGATTATTTTTATTTTTATTTGATTCTTATTTTGCTCATAATATTAATATTATAGGCTGCAGAAGAAGAAATAAATAATCAAGCAAAACAAATCCAAGCTGTTGTACAAACTGGTGAAGATCTTATTGCTGCAAGCCATTTTAGTTCAGACAGTATACGAGAAAGAATAAATGAAATTCAAACCATGTTAAGTAATTTGTCCAACTTACAACAGCAACGAATGAAAAGATTAACTGATGCTGTGGATTATCACCAGGTAAATTAATTAGAATTACCTAGAAGATTATTTCTTAGAATATATAGGACATAAAATTTGTTCTCATTAAATGTTAGAAAAAGAAAACTTAAAATATTTATATAAAATTATATAAGCAGGCGATTTTTGATGATACAGTTTTCATGCACTATTTATTTGTCAAATTATTAATATTTGCTTATTTAAATTAGCATTGATTTTTTTTCCAGTTTTTCACAGATGCTGATGATGTTGATACTTGGATGTTGGATACATTGAGATTAGTGTCAAGTGAAGATATTGGCAGAGATGAAGCAAATGTACAATCTTTACTGAAAAAACATAAGGTATGTTAAAAAAAATTATTTAGTTATTTAGGACGATTAAAATTATATTTACAAACTTGATTATTGAGGGAATTGTAACTTTGATTTTGAAAACTACTTTTAGGATACAACTGATGAATTGAAGAATTTTGCTAATACTATTGATTCTCTGCATCAACAAGCTGGAAATCTTGGAGATCAAGTAGTAGCTTTTAATGCTGTACTTAATCCTAATTTAAAATTTTGAAATATTATCATAGTCGAAAATTTTTGATAATTTCTGAAAATAGTTTGATTGAAATATACAATAGCTGAAAAAATTAATGGAATTTTTAATTTGATTGATATTAATAAGTATTTTGAAAAATTTACTATACATATATTAAAATATAAATAATAATGATACTATATCAGCTAGAAAGATTTTATTTTAAAATGACTCTCAGTGTATTGATGATTCTAGATTGCTTTTAAGAAATACTGATTTCTATTAAATAAATTCATGAGGAATATATGATACTGTTTACAATAATTTAAAATAAAATCCTTATTTTTCAAATGTACTGACATTATAGGATTTTACAAAAAGTTTTTGTGTTTATTCTTAAAAATAAGCTTTTTTTTTTTTTTTTTTTTTTTTTTGTTCCATATGAACATTTGTGAAATTTATTGTTGTAAAACTTGAGTTTCCAATGTACTGAAATAATTTCTTTTTGAACTATTGAAATAATTATTGAATATAATTATTTTTTGTTATAATAATTGGTTAAGAATCATTTTCAGATTTGTATTGCTATGTTCAAGTCTGCATTGTTTATTTTTAATAAAAAAATTACTTTTAATCGATTATTTTAATTTAACGATTTAATGGACTGTGTTTCTGTTTTCAGTAAAATTAAGATATAAATGCTTCAAATATTTTTCGACTTTAAAAACATTTGTAATTTGATTAGCAAGAAAAAAAGTTCCAGAAAAAATATCTTTTAACGGTATTATTTTTATTTTAATTTTAGTAATTTTCTTTAGAAAGACATTTTTAATTATATTTATTGTTTTCTTGTAATATTTGATTGATATTTTTATATGCATAAATTTGAACGCAGTATTAATTTTAAACATATTTTTATATGGTCTAACATTCATTCTCCAATTAATTAAGCAATCGATTTCCCAATTTTTATAAAATATTATATTTTTATTATTATTATTTAGGATAGAACTGCTCCAGAAGTCTTGCAAAGACTTGAGAGTATTGATCGCCGTTATAAAGAATTAGTTGAACTAGCAAAATTGCGAAAACAACGTCTCCTTGATGCTTTATCACTGTATAAACTCTTCAATGAAGCAGATGGTATTAAACAATGGATTCTAGAAAAGGTATTCTATAGAAAAATGTGTAATTATATTTTTAAACATAATGTTTTAGTGATCTTAATTAAATTGTTAATTAATCTCTTATCAAGAATTCTAATAAAAGTTTTACAAAAAAGTTTTCAAATTTTTGTAACATAAGAAATGAATATATTATTTCTAATTCTTTAAATTAACGCATGGTGTTAACATGTAGAAATTTTACGAATTTTTAAAATAAAGTGAATAAAGTTATATGCATTTAGATAATTTTAAAGTTATCTTTTAATTAAATTATTGCTGTGGCAAATAAAATCGATTGATTTAATTTATATTTTATGTAACTAAAGGAAAAAATGCTTGATTCTATGGTGATGAGCAATGACATTGAAGATATTGAAGTCATGAGGCATCGCTTTGAAGGATTTGAACAAGAGATGAATTCAAATGCTTCCAGAGTTGCAGTGGTCAACCAACTTGCACGGCAGTTATTACATGTTGATCATCCAAATTCAGAAGAAATTTTAGCTCAACAAAATATGCTAAATGAAAGGTAAAGGAGTATTAGTTTTAGCTTTATCTAATAAAAGCATACTAAAGCGCTTCTTCATCTGTCAACTAGTAAATTAATAAGACTTCAGAAAGCAAGATCTAAAATTATATGTGTCAGATCATCTAAATATTTTCAAAAAGTTTTTAATATTTGGATGACCTATAAAATATCTAAATAAAGTGGATTAATATTTAAGAATTGTTCCTAAATACTTATACTAAATGCATTTCTGAAAACATTAAATGTCTTTAAAATATTTTGAAAGAATTTATTCTAATTCCTACATAGTTCTTGGAAAAGTATAGAAAATAAAATATTTAGGATTACTCTCTCTTTTGATGAACTTTTCTGTATGTTGTAGTTAGTATAACAAAATAGTGATTACAACACTTTATTTAGTTTTATATTTAACTTAACTTAGTTTAATATTACAATCTCTGATATTATACTAATTTTTCATTATTTAATTATAAGGCTTTACTTATATAAAGATGTTTAAACTCTTTGATTTACTGCAACTTTTAATCCCTGTTAAGCCCTGTAACTTTACAGTTAAATGTTAACTTTACAGTTACTCTATGCACTTTTTTCATTATATGTTTTATAAAAATGAATTATAAATTTTCTGAAAATTTCTATTAAAGAATTGTAAAAAATTATTAATGGAAATGAGAAAATATTTGTGATTAAATATTGCCATCTTTCTTGTGATTAAGTGTATGGTTGATTAATGCTCTTTAATTAATCTATAGTCATTTGCTGTACTATTCATGTAAATGTCATATTTGGTTGTTAGTCATTTTTATTACTTTTGAAATAATACTCATAATTGATTTTATTTATGAGTTAAAAATTATATACAGATGGGCTGCTTTGAAAGCAGCAGCTGCTCGTAAGGAAGAAGAAATTGCAGCAACTCATGGAATTCAATCATTTCACATTGAGTGCAAAGAAACAATTGTAAGTTTTATTTCCATCTAATTTATATTAAAAAAACGAATTAAAATTCTATAATTTTCTTTTTATTAAAAATTTTTTATTAATATTATTGCTTTTTAAAGTATTTTTTAAAACAAAAAATTGTGCATTATTATTTACAAAAATATTTATAATTGGTATAAATAAGTAGTTTGTAACATATGTAAAAAGTTTCTTGAAATTGTTTATGCTTAAAATTTTTCATGTATCATCAAAATTTTCTTTATATTTTAAAAATAATAAAAGAGAAGGACATGATATTTTAATCTGGGGAGAATGAAATCAATCATTTACAAAAGCATGGATCCAGCCAGTTCAGAAGTTTAGGAAATAGTTTTATGAAATATATCTCCTCTTTTCAAGAGTAAATAACATTTAATAAATTTTCAAATAACAAATAATATTATTCTCCATTTCCTACTTTAATATGTAAAAAAAAAAATTCTAAATTAAACTTATTTTTAATGTGTAATGTACATACATATCTTATATATTTTTTTTAATTTTTAACTAAAATCAAATTGTTTACTCATATAGTTAATTTGTATGATAACAAACTTATTATTGCATTCCATCAAATTTTTTGCAACCACGTTGTTTAAAATCAAATTTGGGATATTTAAATATAATTAAAGTAATCATGGTTTGATGATCACATAATCATGATAGTTCTTAAATTAAAAGACTGATTATTTTAAGTTGATAAAATATTAAGCAAAATCTGCTTTATGGATGTTCAAAATGTTCCAGAAATAACTGCTCACATTAATTAGCTTCAAGTTAATATTTCAATGAAAAACAAAATGAAACTAAATACATCATAGTTGATTTTAACATTTAAAAGTTTTAACATTGGCAAATTCCTAATTACAATAACCAAATACAGAATATTAGACTGTCTTGTATGTGGTTAGATTTTTATTGTTTCTCTAATCCCATCAATTTTTTTCTCAATGCGCTTCGGTTCCAAATTGATTCTTTATAAATTGTTCTGTATAATTTTTCTTCTCAAAGAAAATATGAATGTATAACTCTTACACATAAAGTTAGTTCTGATGTGGGGATTAAAAACTGAACAACACATGCCAAACTTTTATGACATAAACTGACATTTTATAATACAATTATTATAATTTAATATTTTTATAAAACAGAAATAAATAGCATTTTCTAAAAGATCTCCTATTGTTAAATTCTAAAAGTTGTTGGTATTAATATTTTATTGTTTTATTATGTAATATTTTATTATTTAGTATTTGTTTTTTATAAAAAATTTATTAAGTATTGTGAATTTTGCTTTTTTTTAATTAGACCATTGTTTTCTATGAATTTCGTATTAAGAGTGGATGCATTGATCATATTGAAAAGGAAAGCTTTTTTAATAATCTGAAACAAATGATTATATAATTTCAAAATTAGGAATTTTTATTTGGAGAAGTTTTATAATCTTTCAAACTGAAATAAATTTTCGCATGAAATATTTTTTAGAAATTTATTATATAGAATATTTCCCATTGATACTTGATCGAACTTTAAATTTATTTGCAATAAATGTTTCTTTAAAGTTTACAAATTGTTTGTCTCGAGTATTTTTTTTATCTTAAGTACATTAATCCTTATTAAATATATATATATATGTGTGGATTCATTAAATTGCTTTTAAAGGAACCAAACATTAAATTTTTCATGAACTCAATATCAATTTTTCCTCTTTGGATAAATTTTCCTTTCATTTTCATTTTAGACTTGGATTGAAGAGAAGAAAAAATTATTGGAGGCAACAGAAGATTTGGGTGATGACTTGGTTGGTATTATGACTTTACAAAGGAGATTAAGTGGAATGGAGCGAGATTTAGCAGCTATTCATGCCAAGGTATATTATGCTGGTTTATATAAAAAACATCTTTTTCTATTTAATTATTTGAAATAATTATGGTATTTCTTTCTATATAACTGAGTTAAAAATATTAATATCATAAAATCTTTCACAATTCATCAATAAAAGAGAATTTCAGTACTGCTGTTCAATATGATTCTTGTTTAAAATTACTACAATTATTTTAATTGTTTTCTTGAAAAGAAAATTTATTTCTCAGTATTTAAACACAGAATATGTTATTATTCATTTGAAATGTATATCTTTTTTTTTTTTTTCAAATCTGACTTCTTTTTTCTTTCTTAGAACTTAATAGTTCTAAATTTCTGAGAAAAAATCAATAAACTAATTATGATTTTATTCATTCTTTTCCAAACAAGCTGATTAGATATGATAAATTCTTAAACAAATAAGTTTTTCTATGCAATAGTTTCAATTTCTTTTATACCAATTAATGAATTGTATTCTTTATTTAAATATTCTTATATTTCTTTAGCTAAAAGTCTTTAAATAAAAGATATTTGAAAAAATTTATTAGAAAAATTGTTTTAAATTATAAAGAAAAACTAGGATTGTTATACATCTGCAAATTCTAAAACTTGCTAAAATTATATTCCAATCAACAAATGTATGAAATGAATTTTATTTGAATACATATATTTCTTGATAAATTAATATTAAATATTCATATTTTATAATAATTTTTATAATTTGTAAAATTAATTTAAGATGAAAAATAACGAAATTTTCTTATTCATTGAATTACATTGTAAAATTTAATTCATGGTGCTGCAAGAGAAAAAATATTATGATAGTTGCAAAGCTATGTTAATATTATTTTTTATATGAGTTTTAAGATTTAATTCAATAAAATATAATAATATCTTATTTCACATCACCAAAACTAATTTATTTTCATGAATTTTAGCTGGAGAGTTTAAAAGTTGAAGCAGAACGAAACAAGCTTGAACATCCTGAAGTAAGTTTCATTTTTTTGAATTTTTAGTGTATATTAACCGTTTAGTAAAATGGTGATTTATTGATTTAAATATATATTTTTTAGGAAGCAGCATTAATTGATAAGAATCTAAAGCAAATTCAAATATCTTGGGAAAAGCTTACACACTTAGTAAGTATGACTGAAAACATATTCATCTCATAAGCATGATATCCAACTATTTCTAATAAAATGAAAAATAATAAAATTTTCTTATTCATTGATTTACATTGTAAAATTTAATTCATGGTGCTGCAAGAGAAAAAATAAAATTATGTATCATACATAGTTGGGAGTTAAACTGTTTTTATATTAAAATAATGATATATTTATTTAAAAATGAATAAGATATATTTGATAATTTATATTCTTCATTACACTACTATGACAGACTCGAATGGTTCTCAAAAATTGCTCTTCTACAAAAATTACTGCATTTTATACCAGCAAATATGCTTTTTAAAATTTACTTCACATATTTCAGGAATCTGTAATTTTCTTAACTGTTACCCACATTTCAGCTGCTTTAAAGTAATATTGGAAATGTTTTTAAATTCGTTCAAATTTTTTTTATAAAATAAAAAAAATAGTAAAAGAGAAGGATATGATATTTTTAACTGGAAAGAAAATTAATGATTAAATGAATTTTATTCCAACAAATATTTTTTAATTCTTTTTCAAACATATAAAAATATCCTTAGTTTACTCAGCTATCATCCGCATTCCAGCTATTAAAACTATTTTATGTTTGAAAATTTTCAATTACCAGAATTTTCTTTATGAAATTTTTCATCTATTGCCACTATTTCATCTGAGCACATGAAAATAAACTTAGTTAAAGCATGTGAAAGGGTAATTTGATTTTTCTTCTACTGAAATTATACCTCAAATATTTTATGATCTATAAAAGCATCTGCATCTGTATAACTCTGTTGAAAACTTTGGGCTTTACGAATGATAGATGTTATACTTTTTATATAAGTGAAGAAAATTAAATTTTTTGTCATGAAATATTCTTCGTTCATTTAATGCATTTGCAATTTAATTGAATGTTATGTAAATAAAGGTAAAAAGATTAATCAAATGGTTCGCTTTCAGTTGATTTTTTTTTTTTTTTTAGCTTGACAATTAAACAAAGTTTTTCCTATTTTTAGATATAATGAACTAAAATTTTAAATCTGATTCAAACAATTTTTTTCAGTCCATATGTATTTGGATGCATTTATAAATTAAATTTAGAGATAGATTAAATTTAGAGAAAATTTTTGTTTCTTTGCCAAACTAAATAAAAAAAATTTTGATGTTTTCTTTTTAAAGTTTTTATGTCAAAACAATATTAGGTGTAATTATTAGTTTTATTATTTCGACTTAAAGATTTATAAAATTTTTTTTATTTAATTTTAGGTTTAATTTTTAATTCTTGATTAAAGTAACATTTAAAAAATTATTGAATGGTACAGAAAAATTTGATGTAAGATAAAACTGAATAAAAAATACTCATTATTTCTATCAAAAAGTTAAATAAAAATATTGAATCAAAGATATTGTATAGGTCTGTGGTAGCTTAGTGGTTAGGGCATTGGCATAGTATCTGGAAAGGCGGGGTTTGATTCCCAGTGTCCCCTAAGACCCACCAAGTACATGTGTTATGTGTACTTTTTTAATCTATATGATCGAAAGTCCCGTGATCGGTCACTAAGCAGTTGCCATGGGTGTAATGGTCTGGAGAAAATTTCCTCATCCTCCAGATCAATATTAAAATTGAGGGAGTGGATCTTCTGGTGGTGTCAACTATTCGAGGAGCTTAGAACAAAATTGTACTTTCACCTTCGTGGTACTCTGGTTAAAGGAAATATGCACCCTACTAACTTAAATTCACATAGCCACTGGCATAGCAAGCTTGGCTTGCCCAAGTTTCATTAGTAACAATAACAGCGTATACTGTTCTTTTTCAACATTATTGAGTTCGTTCATTTGTGTCAGCAGAATTAGTACAGTTAAAATTTGATTTTTAAATTGTTAGAAAAGGGAAAATGGTACAGTCTAATTCTAAGCTAGATACAGGAAAGTGTGCTGATGCAATAACAACAAAAGATAAAATATGATTTCTATGATCATTTAATAAACTTATTATTAAACCAGTAACTCATACTTTTATTGGGTTGTAATACTATTTTTAGCAGATTAAATTAACATTTTATGAATGATAGTTAATTTATACAAAAATTAAACTATAATATATCGGGTATGTTATTTTTATAAAATATATTATATGTTATGAATAAACATTTTGCTATTAAAATTATACCACTTAAATGATAAGTTAAAATTTGTAACTATCTTTACAAATGTATTACATATATTCTTTACAAACATATTAGAGTTCAAAACATTGAAGTAAGTATAAAAGTTTCCAAATTTAAGTTCTTAAATCTATCACAGTCCCATTATTTATTAAATCATTCTCATATCTATAAAATATATAAGAATGTATGAAATTTATATTATTTTTCATAAAACAAAAGAAATAAAGTTCTAATTTTTATTCAAGAAAAGTCTTTTCTTTCCAAAATTATTTTAGTTACAAGTGTCAGTTAATCTGCACAGTAATCAAAACTTAATTTTTAATATATTGAATGTATAATAAGCAAATATATTAACTTTATTAGTAATTTTGTGCATTCTAGGAACATTTATGAGATTTCTTGCTGCACCCTTATGAATGATGCAGTCACTGTAAAATTATCATATATGGAAATATAAAAAGAAATTATTGAAAATCATTGGTATATAGTTTATGACCTTGTTATTTATTCCACTTACATTAACAAACTTGCTTATATGCTAATTCAACTAGTTTAAGATTTTATGTATTAGATACAAAAGAGACAGTTTATCCTTAATGAAATTCATTTGGACTTAACTGATATCTTTATTTTTAATAGGTTAAGACTTTCAAAATCCAGCTTTGTTCATTTTAAATCAATAATATATATATATATATATATATATATATATATATACTGTAATTATTCCATGCAAAGCATTTAAAAATTATAAATAAATAAATCTTAATATTTTCTTTCAATCATACATGCATATAAAAGATGCATCTCTATCTGTTTTTGTAACTGAAAAATTCATCAGATTCATTATACAGCTGTTTAAGTAATTGAAAATCAAATTATCATTTGAAAATATGACAAGTTATATATTGTTTTAATATATTTTGAATTTTTTCTCATTTTTTTCTTCTAATTCTGAGATGTAATGAGAATATGCATCATACACAAAATCATATTCGTATGAAATACTATTAAATACAATTAAATAGTGGAACTGCATACAATTTTTAATTTTTGTCTATGTGATCATATTTTTTGGCATATAAGACAATTAAAAATGTTTTTTTATTTATTCATAGTTAAAAGAACGAGATGCCAAGCTGGAAGAAGCTGGTGATCTACACCGTTTCTTGAGAGATTTAGATCATTTCCAAGCTTGGTTGACAAGATCTCAAACTGATGTTGCCTCTGAAGACATTCCGTCAAGTCTAGTAGAAGCAGAGAGTCTTATTACTCAACATCAGCAAATAAGGGAGGAAATTGACAATTATACAGAAGACTATAACAGTATGATGGAATATGGTGAAAAAATAACAAGAGATCAAACTGATGCTCAGTACATGTTTCTTCGTGAAGTAATTATATATTTTTCTGATTCATTTTTTTAAAATTAAACCACTAATAGAATATTTGCATAATTTATCTGAGAAATAAAAATATTATATAATTTATTTCTCGTAAAAAAATTAAAAGTTAGGATTTTTCATTCTGTGGAATTATTTATTATTTTTCTGTTTGAAATTTAGCCATTTCTAAACTTTAACTGCTTTTTTTGTTTCTAATAAGGGATAACAAATATTATAATGCTTTTATGCATTCAATTCTAGGAAATTTATGATATACCCTGTAAAACTTCTTCTGTATGAACATTTTTCTTAAATATAATTATGATTATTTTTTTTAATTGCTTTAGTTTGAAAATCCTATTTTTCTCTTTTTAATTTATTTATACATGGATCATTCACACGTTATTTTTAATAATTCTTAATATTAATTCTCTTGATTAGTAAATTAACTTTTAAAATAGAGTGATTAAGCTTCTTTCATTTTTTAAAATTTGCTCTTGGTGTTTAAATTACACCCTTAATATCTCCTGTAAATATTTGTTGACCTGGCAACTGAACGGTTAGCTTCAGTTCAACAGCTAAATTGAATATAAAACATGTTCTTAAGCCTCAAGAAAAAGAAGCATGTTTTAATACTAATTTGTAAAAAGTGTAGTATAAATAAGTCTTTTCCTAGATATTCACGAAAGCTGTCTGAAATTTTGAGAGATGAAAATAAATTGTGGAGTACAAAAGAGCAGAAGAAGACTGAAAGCATGAATTTAAAATCGTAAAAAAATCTAAAGAATAAATTAAAAAAGTAATATAAAAGTTGTAAAATTATAACAAGTTTTAAAAAAAAATGATTATAAAGGAATGTGTCTAGCGAATGTTCATTTTATCAAATAACAAACAGAAGGAAATAACATTGAAAAAGCTATGAAAATATTATAAAACTCTTGAACTACAAGCTTAGATTTTCTGAAGTATCTGGGAGTAAATATCAGAATTCAGAAATGAAAATCATTACCTTGATTTTATATTTAATGAAAAATGAAATTGTAATGTAAATCTATTAAAAAGAGTAATTAATATTTTGCAAATTTATATTTTTTCTAGTGTTACTTATCATTTCTATATGTGTAATGAAAGCATTATATTTTGACATTGAACATTAAGATTCAAATTATGTGCTTAGTAATAATTATTATTATTCAATTTCAGAATTTTGTTTTGTGTTATTTATTATCAAATGGGTAAGAATTTGCATACATACATAACGATGTGGTGGATATCTGAGTTTGTATCAAATAATTAAGTGCTTAGACCATTTGCTTCACAATTTTGTGCCAAGGTCAAGTAGTAATATCTGAAATTTAGATGACACTCTCCTAAGCATATCATACTTTATATGCTAAAGAACATTAATTTTATAAATAACTATTTGCGTAGATCCTTTCAGTGGCATGCTTTGGTTGGATCTTGTAACATTAAATGGTGTTTTACTAAGTGCACTTTAAGACATAAATTACACTAAATAAAATCAGTGACACATATTTCCCAAAACTATTAATAATAACTATTGCTTTGTTCATGACTTATAGCACTAATAGAAATCCAATACATCACTTGTGACTTAGAAAGTAAATTTTGTGATTTCATCTTAAATTCAGAGATTTCTTTTATAAATATTTTTATTTAGAAATTTTTATTTAGTAAAGAAATTCTTATGCTATTTATGTTACATTTCTCACCTTTTATAAAGGGTTTTTGATGTTGCATGCCTGTGTAAATAATATTATTTAATTTGTTTAAAAATCATATCTATGTATAAGTTTCTAAATTTGTATAAAATAATAAAATCATAAGAATCCTTGATGCATTTGAGTGCATTGTTTGCTGCAAAATAAAGGTTTTTGAGGTATTTTTATTTTTTTTTTCCTAACTTGACATGTTTGAAAAGTAAACTTTAAAGTATGATATTATTTGAAATTTTTCAACTATTTTGATAAATTGAATTTTGGTGTTTGGAAAATAAAAGAAACTCTTTACAGTTTTCAATGGGTACATTAGAATGGATATCAAATAAGAGAATTATTTTTTTCACTCTAATTTCCTTCAACTAGTTAATTAGATAAATAAATTTTCTCTTTCATAAATGATGTAACTTCTATTTATAGTTTTTATATGATACCTTTGTAACAATTTATGTTTGATCCTATGTATCTATTTCTTCCAGAGATTGCGTGCGCTTCAAGATGGCTGGACTGAACTTCTGCAAATGTGGGAAAATAGGCAAATGGTTCTATCAAATAGCTTAGATTTACAGATATTTATGCGAGATGCAAAGCAAGCAGAAGTTTTATTGAGTCAGCAAGAACATTATCTTTCAAAAGATGAAACGCCTGTGAGTTTTTCTTTCTATTCAAAATCTTTTAACTTATATAATAAATAATTTTATTTTAACCATTTATTTCTAATGTAACAAATTTAGATGCTTAAATGAAGACTAAAAAAATTTTTATGTATTTAAATCCTTTATGGGAAAATTAAGAAGTAACCTCATAACAGTTTTGAAGTCAAATTTTTCTTTTTATTTCCATTTTTCATTCAGCTTTTTATATCTTATTTGTTAGAATTTTTCTCAAAAAAATTTTTTTATTTGATAGTTATTTTGTGTATGGTAATATATTTGCCACATTATCTTTCATGTGAAAAATGTAGAAGATGTATGTGATTAGAGATAGATTAGAATAACTATATTGATATATTGGTTAACTTCTTGAGAACATATTTCAATCAAGAATTTTGATAAAGTAAGCTAGAAATCATTAACAATAACATTATTTAGCAAAAATATAACACCAAACAATAATTAACATTACATCATTTACATGAAATATATAATCGTATTTGTTATAAATTAAAAAATTGTTACTCTATTTTTATTAGGAATAATTATATAAAAGAATTTAAATTGTGCTGAAATTAAAATTAGGCAACAAATACGTTATTTAAAATGTATTTTTATGTGACTTATTATTGATGATAAAGTACAGAAATTTCTAATAATTTTTATGTTGAAAGAATTGAAATTATCTTAGCATGAAAATAAAATAGCTCAGTGAAATTGGGAAATATATAGCATTGCTCTTTTATAGAATTCCCTCCTTTTTGTATGAGAAATATGTCGCATATAAAGAAGTTAAGAAAATTTTCAAAGGTCATTACTGTTTGACCTGGTTATCAAAAAAATATAAAGTTATTAGTTACCAGTGCTATGACAATTTTTTTTCATTTTTAGAATTTCTCTCTTTTTGAAAACATGAATAATTTTCATTTATTTCATAAATACTACTAGTTGTTATTAAAAAAAATTCTTATCATAATGTATAGTATTAACATAAAATATTCAAGTATTAAGTGTATGAAGAACTTAATCTGAATTATTGATAAATAATTATGTATATATATATATTAGGAATTACTTAATAAGTATTGAAATTTACTCAGAATAAAATTGTACATAAGTATTTAAAATTGCAAATTCTTAAATATGTATGCAAACTTTAAAGAAGTTCAAAGAATTAATTAATTTTATTAGTTTTTAATCTGTAATTTCTAGAATGGGAATTTTGTGTTCGTTGAATGCAGCCTATATATTTATAATAAAACAAAAATCTTGATGTTTACCTTTGAGAAATTAATATTTCTGTTTCAGAATTGTAACGTTTTACACAAATAAAATTAACCATGATATTGATACTTTTATAAACCACTGTATAATTTTACTGGTAACATTTTTCTTGATTGTAACTCAGTATGACTTTTCTTAATGTAATTTGCTTCTTTCATTATTTTTATTTATAATAATATTCTTATTTATATCAATATCTTTTACTGAAAATGTTGATTAAATATAAATATATTATGAATTTATATTTATAGGTGTATATTTCTAAAAAATAATATTAAACATTAACTTATTTATTTTAAAATTAATTATTAATTAAACTTCCTAAGTTTTTGGAATATACAGTAGGGAAGTACTAAACCATTTTTTATTAACAAAAATTATAAAAATAAATATCCAAATTAAACTATCTATTATTTTTAAAAAATACCAATGAGTGTCTAATTCGAAAACAAAGCAGAATAAAGAAGATTTCAATTTATTGTATACATAAATGTCAATGTATTTTATAATTATTTTCAATAATGAAAAATTTTTCAGCAATTTTGTATTTATTTTCTGTTTTTCTTAATTTTGTTTCGTTTATGTAGACTAGTTTAGAACAAGCAGAATGCTTAATAAAAGAGCATGAGACATTCTTGACAACTATGGAAGCTAATGATGAAAAAGTAAATGCAGTAATACAGTTTGCTCAAAGGTTATGTGAGGACAACAATATTGCTGCAGATAAGATTCATAAAAAAGCAGAAAATATGGCTGAAAGGTATTCAATGTTGAAATGTATATTTTCCTTCATAAAGTTTATTGTACATATGCTATTAATACTTTTTGTTATATTTCAAGTGACAATTAAAAAGAAAAATGTCTATTGACATAGTTTTTGTTAAAAGTTATTAATACAGTAAATAATATTTTTATTGAAATATCTTTCATTTAAAATATCATTTTATATTAAGTGAATAAAAACATTATTTTTGATACAAAAATAATTAATTTTTTCTCATAATTAATTTTAAAGTTATGTTTAATTTTCCTGTATTATGTTTTTATAATATTAGTTGTTTTGTTAAAAATTTTCAGAAGTATTCTTTATATTTTCACGATATTTTCTTTTTATTATTTTTAATATCCTAATAAAAATATAATTTATTTAGGCGTAATGCGAATCATGAGAAAGCTGCTCAAAGAATGGAAAAATTGAAAGATCAATTACAACTTCAAACTTTTCTGCAGGATTGCAAAGAAGTAAACATCCTTTTATTAATGTATTCAGATTCATTAATGTTATTCCAATTTATCTACAAAATTAAAGTATAATTTTATTAACTTTTAAACATATGTATGAAATTGAAACAAATTACTTTATCCATGCCAAAATTTTATAAATATATGCTTAAGATAATATCATATAACAATTTTAGAACTTTATTAGAATTTGCTGTTAATACTTTGTTAATATAAATAAGCAGTTTAATGAAATATTAAATTTGAAATTCTTTACAGTGAATGTTCAACAATAGCTAATCTTTCAATTTAAACAAATTTTCAACATATTTGTACTTTTTTTTTATACTTTATAAGGAAATAATTTTGCTTCTTGAACTTTAGGTTAAAAAATATATTATGTTATAACAACAAAGTTAAGCTGATACTTAATTATTTTATTCAAATTTCATAGCTTCATATAATTGATTTTTTTTCATAAGCTCATAAACAAAAATAAAACATTAGAAAATTTATGTAAAATGCTTCAATATTGACACCTTTAAAAAAGGAAAAGTTACCTGGGACAAAAAGTGTCAAAAAAGATTATATTAAAATAAATTTAATAAAGCAATTAAGATTTTAATTAAAGAAGTAAAATTTAAAAAAGGATACAATGTGACAAATATTGGTGTCTAAATCAATATGTTTTATTAAGGATCAAAATTTTTAATATTTTTCTTTAACAGGATTATATTATTCTGCATATACTTAATTACATTAAAAAAAGAAATGCATCAAAGAATTAAATTTCTAGAAGTATTCAAAACATATATCACGATAATAGCAGTTTAAAATTTTACCAAAAATAATTCTGTTTACTACAAAATTAAATTATAAGTGCATTGTAACTTAATATCAAATTTTTATCAACACATTTCTATAATTATTTTATTTAAATATTAATAAGAAAATGTGCAGAAATAATTTGTTTTAGAAATAAAAAAGATTTTCAATTGAAACATATTTGTTAGCTTTCAGAATGGACTCAAGAAAAATACATTACTGCTCAAGATGACACGTACCGCAGTGCCAAAACTATTCATAGCAAATGGACAAGGCATCAAGCATTTGAAGCAGAAGTTGCTGCCAATAAAGATCGTCTTAGAAAATTGCAACAGGTAAATATTACATGAATGGAATTTAAAGGGGATTCATTTAAATATTATATGAATTCAATAAATTATTATATTATTTACTAAATTAATAATATTATTTATTAATATTATAATATTATTTACTTAATTCTTAAAATCAAATGCAATGGAATCTGTATTTTATAAAAAATAAATTAAGCAGATTTCTATTTTAACATTTTGCTTAGATCCCGATAGAAACTTTTTTGCTTAAATTCTGCTTAAAAAATCGTCTAATTTAACAATGTTTCAGTTATATTTTAATGATTTTTAATTTATTCATAAATATTTATAGGTTTACAGTAATAAATAGAAATGCACTTGTTTAATACTGGTGTGAAATTTTGCTTATGAAATATTGTACTCTTATTTGTGTTAATTTTATAGTAAACATTTGAGAAAAAAATCTGACATTCTGTCTAAATTGCACATCTTCCACATTTTTTTGTGAATCGCATGATTTATAGTTATTAATATTAAAATTGCTTATGGCAATTTGTAAATATCTATAATTATTTGATTTATTAAAATATCAAAGATTCCTATCTTCAAAATCTTACCAATGTAATAAAAACTACTACTCTCCGCCAATTTTTTAATCTCAATTTATAATATCGAAAATATTCCTGTGTTTAATTTTTTAATTGAAACTGCCATGAAATTTTTTTAAAATCATTTGTAAAAAATATGAAACCAGCTGTAGAATAAAACATTTAAAATCAAAAGTTACATTTATGATTTTTAGGAGCGTTATCAGTTTGCTATTATTTAACAATGTAGCTAAAGTTTACTTTATATTTCTCATTCATTGATTTATTTTAAATTTTTTTTGCTGAAGTAATAATTTTTAATTGAATATTAACTAAAGGCTTTAGTTTCATGGTTGATTATAGAGTGTAATTCTCATTATCAAAAGTTAGTAATTTTGAAGTCTAACAAAACTGAAGATCCATTATTTTTGCTAGGCTACATCATTGTATTGCTTTGGTAGTAATATTTTCCAAATAAAATATACATCTTAAAATGGCAAGTCAACTATTTATGCAAGTCAACTATTTATAATTGAAGGTATTCTGCTTGATTTCTGCTTCTAAATATTATGAAGACTATCACCTTGATTCTTCTGCATAACTGTTAAAGCCCAAATCTTGACTAGGCACAGGATATTAGTACAACAATATTGACTACTTTCATTTTTATGAACATCGTATTTGTCTTTTATATTGATATTGCCTTTCAAAATTAAGCTTATCTATAAATTATAGCCAACATTTTTTATAATAAATTCATTATATTTTTGGAGAAAAGACTAATTTTTAAAAAATGACTTTAATTACATTATTAAGGGTAAATTTCTTTTTCAAAGGATGGTGAAAAGCTGGTTGCTGAGAAGAGAGGCTGGGCATCAATTATTTATCCACAGTTATCTGAATTAGAACAACAGTTTGAAGCACTAGAAAATGCTACAAAAGAGAAAGGAGAACGTTTATTTGATGCAAATAGGCAAGTTCTGTACATGCAAACGTGTGATGACATTGATAATTGGATTACAGAATTAGAAAACCAAGTCTTATCAGCTGAAACAGGACAAGATTTAACAAGTGTTAATCTCATCCTACAAAAACAACAGGTTTGTAATGATTATCATTCACACTATGGAATCTATAAATATTGTCTTTCACATTCTATTGAAACTATTTTACTGTTTAAAATTTACTTATAAAAGTATATTGTATGAAGGTTTGCTTATGTCATAATTTTTTGATTCCTATTCATAACTTTGATTCAAATTTTTCATGAAAGTAAACATTTCTTAAAATCTATTATATCTTACTCTGAGTCTTTTCAGAATCCATTCAGTATCTTAGATGATACATTCCCATAAATTTTTTTCTTTATCAAAAGCATCATAAAGGATTAATTATTTTAATTTATTAATAATATAAAATCATTGATTTAAAGATGCATTTAAAGGTTTTATTTATATTAATCCCAAATTTATCTACATTATTTTTTTTTTTCGATAAACAATTTTCAAATAAGAAGTTCCAAGTTTATAAGAATAAATTTCATAATTCCTTCTCTGAAAAATGTTAATAAAATATTTTTTTTAATAAATTGATTTTTGTTAATAAAAAATTTAATTGATATTTAATATACCGTTAAAACAAAATATTGCTAACATTTTGGGCTCCTTTGCAATCTTTTTCATTGATTGATAAATTAATTTTTGTATATTTTTTGAACACAAAAAATTTTCCTTCTTTTAAAGGAACGTGAATTTTTGTATAAGTTATTAGAAAAGGCTATTCATTAAAATTTAAAATATTTTCAGGTATTTTATTTGTTTTTCCCACATTATACTAAATAAATTAGCTTTAAGCATTTATTCTTAAAACTTTTTAAAATATTAAGAATCCAATCTTATTGATTAAACTGTTATTCTAAACTGAATAATTAAATTTTCTCTACTCTTTACAAATTACATAGCATCCATTACATTTTTTAATGAAACGCCTGCAATGAAAAATATTGACTTAGAAGAGTTGAATTCTTAGAATTTTTCCTCTTCATTATTAATATGAACTATATTTTCTTAATATTTTAGGCAGTTGAAACTCAGATGGCTTTAAAAGCTAAGCAGGTTGATGAATTACAAAGTCAAGCTCAATATTTAGAATCTATGACTCCAGAGAAAACAGAGGAAATTGAATACAAGAAAGCTTATGTTGAAGATAGGTATACTTTCAAAACATTATATTGTAATTTAATCAACTTATAACCCAGATACATTTTGCATTTTAAATTGAGTTAAGGGATTTTATATTTAAATTTATTTAGGAAATATGTGTAATTGTTTATTAATTCAATTTTTTAACTTTTTTATACAGAAATACACTCATATATATATATATATATATATATATATATATATATATATATATATATATATATATATATATATATATATATATATATATATATATATATATATATATGTATAAAAGTTATGAAAATTAATGATTGCGAAAAATTTTTATTATTAAATTAAATTTTTCATTTATTATAGTATTTTAATTAAAAAAATCATCACTACTCAAAAAAGTAATAGCTTATATATATACATATTTTAAATCCATTAACAATAAAATTATATAGGTGATAATTTTTGGAATCCCCATTTTTTAATATTAAGTTAAAATCGTGTAAATTATTTTTATAAAAAGAAATTAAAAACAATATTTTTTAAATTTAAAAAAACAATATTTTTTAATTACACTTTACTTATGTTTAACTGATATTTATAAAAAAATAACATAAAAATTAGAAAAAAATTTAAAGTATTAACTGAATATGAGAATTAGTAGAAACTATTTTATTAATTGAAAAATTCAAATTTATTGGATCAAAATCTACATTTAACTTAATTTTCAATTAGTTACTATTATTTTGTATTAAACTATCATTTTAGACATGCAATATTCAGTTTAAATATAAAAAAGATAAAGGGAAACAATAGAAATATGTTTTATTTGTGTTTACATCATATTTTTCTTTTAACTGTGAATTATTTTTTTCCAGATTCAAGCGTTTACAAACTCCATTACTTAATCGTAAGACTCAGCTTATGAAGAAAAAAGAAGCATTTCAGTTTTGTAGGGATGTTGCAGATGAAAAACTATGGATTCAAGAGAAAATGCCTGTAGCAACATCATCAGATTATGGAAACAGCTTATTTAGTGTTCAGATGTTAAAAAAGAAAAATCAAGTGAGATATGTCTTTCTTTTATTAATTTTATTTTAATTTATATTACTTTGAAATTAAAAATCTCACTGTCTAAAATTCTGCAAAATTTGGTGTTTTTATTTATTATTTACTTATTTGTAAGATTTTCTCCTTTTAAATCTTTACACTTTTAAAATATAGTTTTAAATCTTGAACCAAAATTGTCACTTCAAAATTTTTACCTTTGTTAATTTTGTTTCTTTGATATTGAATTCAAAAAACAAATAATCATCTGGATATGAATCAATTTTGTAATAATTTATCAAATTTTTGCAAATGCATTTTATTACTATGATTATAGTAATGATCACTGCATGGATTGGTGTAATACTGAATTTTTTTATTCAAAATTCTACTCGTTTTTCTCTAGTAATATTCCACCAAAAAGTCTGGCATTAATTTCCATTCACATATTTTATATTATAATCTAAATTCATGATAGAAAGATTTAAAAAAAAGCTTTCAATCCAAAACCTTTATTAAAATTAAGATTTAATTTTACTAAAAATTAATTTTGATTAAATTTTTTTTAAATAGAAATTTGTATTACGTAAACGGTTAAAATTACATAGGAATTTAAACAGTAAAAGCACATTATACATTGAAATATTTCTTATGTATAATGTATGTGCTTTTAATCTTTAAATCATTAAATTTTAAAAATTGATAAAGTTGTTATTTTTATTCTTAAATATTTGTGGGTTTAAATATTAAAATTTAATATATTTTTTAATAAATGTATTGTTCTAATATTTTGTATTTATTTATGTTAATTATGCTTATATTAATTCATTTTATAGTCTCTTCAAACGGAAATTGATAATCATGAACATAGAATTGTTTGTGTTTGCGAAAATGGCAATAAACTTATTGAAGAAGGTCATGAAGATGCTGCTAAATTTAAGCAATTAATAACTGAATTACAGTGTCTATGGTTAGAACTGAAAAGTGCTGTGCAATATAGACGTATTAAATTAGATGAATCAGAAAAAGCTCAACAAGTATGTAATACTGATATATTTTAACAAGAATTGCCTTAGGAACTTTCATTTTGTGTTTATGTAAATATTTGTGTAAAATCACATCATATGATGTTAACTACACTCTAAAATTTAAAATGTGCGATTAAAATGTTAAAATTTAAAATTTAAAATTAAAAAATTTAAAATTTTCTTATAGTATTTGTTTGATGCATTTGAAGCTGAATCTTGGATGAGTGAACAAGAACTTTATATGATGTCTGATGAAAAAGGCAAAGATGAAATTAGTGCACAGAATTTAATGAAAAAACATATGAGTTTTGAAAATGAAATTGATAATTATCTTGAAACAGTGATGCAGCTAGGAGACATAGCTAAACAACTTGTTGCTGCTAAACATCCCAACAGGTAACCATAAATTTCAAGTTATATTATTTATTTTGAAAAAGAATTTGTAATTTTTAATTGTTTTATGTGACTATAATATATTTTAGTGAAGAAATTATCTTGAGACAAGCACAAGTTGATAAGTTATACAGTAGCCTCAAGGACCTTGCACTTGAAAGACGAATAAAACTGGAAGAAGCTTTACAATTATTTGCCTTAAATCGTGAAGTTGATGATTTGATGCAATGGATTGCTGAAAAAGAAATTGTTGCGGGATCACAAGAACTTGGACAAGATTATGATCATGTTACAGTAAGTAAAATTTTAAACAATGTATTGTTAATCTCTACAATTGCATTAAAATGCAAACAAACATCATTGATAATGCATGAAAAAGATGATTTTCTCAGTAAAGTAAATTTAATAACATCGAAAGTGATTTGACTTTTTTAACAACTTTTTAAATGATCACTTAGAATATATATTCCATGTAAAGGTTTTTTTTTTTAAATAAACATTTTTTCAAATATTAAATTTTTAGCATTGAATAAAAAAATAAATTGCATTTACGTTTATAGTAATATGATTTGTATATGTGAATATGTGTTAAAATATTAAATTTTGTATTACAGTATTTTCTAATTTTTTACAAGTAGAAATTAATATTGTTATACATTATTTAATGTTTTATATGATTAACTTTTATATGATACCCATTTCATTATTTATTTTGCATTGATTATTTTTTCCATTATCTCACTCTCTTTAAATTATTATTAGTTCACATGTTAAAGCAGTGATTTTCTGATATACAATAACAACTTTTCTTATTTCTCATTATATGACATTATTTCATAATCAATATATGTTTAGTTTTAAACATCAAAATATTATGGTTTTTAATTTAACAAAACTTTTATTACAAAATATTAATCAATAATTTTGAGACAAACTGTAACAGAGTACATGATATTTAATGAAATTCAATAAATTGAGGAAGAAAAAAATATTGTATTCAAAATTCTCATAAATATTTATTTTTAATTAATTTTAGAGCATTATAATACATAGTTTTTTTTATGATTTGTTTGACAGTTGTCCGATTCATAGTATTGTGTTTTATTTCTGCAAATATGTGATATGCATTGAGAATAATTTTTACTACACTTTCATATTTTGCTCTTAGAATTTATATTTAAGGACTTGGACTTAAATGTAATGCTGTATCTAATTTAACAATCCAGTTTATACTTTTTGAACTTAATTGTATACACAAATTTTAGATGTAATATTAATTTTATAAGAAATTAAATTTTTTTAAAACTTAAAATTAAGTTTAAATATTTTTATAAAAGGAATTATTCACCACATATTTCTTACAATAAAATCTTTAAGAAAATCTTTCAAGCGCAGTTTTACAATTTTTCAATTAAAAAATATTATTTATATATTCCCAAGAGTTACAGAGATTATTTAAAGTGTTCATTATTAGTTCAAATTTTTTTATTCATTTAAACTAAATATATTCTCAAAATACATAATTCTCCAAAATTATCAAGGCATTAACTTTTTGAATTGTTCCATCAACCATATTTAACAAAAGATTTATGAAAAATCAATAAATAAAATAATTCTACATAAAAATCTGTAAGTTTTCCTTTATCTAGTCATTAAATTGGAAAATATTTTAATATCTAAGATTTTGCATATGTTTTTATACAACTTACACTATTAGAATAATTATAATATTTTTAAAATCTTATTATATATATATTTAAATTCTATATTAAGTAAATATTTGTCTAGACTTAAAAAAATATTGAGTCTTATTATTCATTATCCCACAAAAGTCAAGGTTCATGAAATTTTAATTTTAAAAATAAAACTTCTAAATTAAATCTGTGGTATGACAGTAATATGTAGGCCAAGTTCTATAGAGCCTATATCTGTTTTCCTGATCAATGGTCTTGCTGTGTGAGGCATATGTCCGAATTACATAGTCAGCTTACCATGAAACCCCCAGTCTTTAGTTCCCAAGCATGCTTGGTACTCAGTTTACTAATCCACTGAAAGGATGGAAGGCTGAGTCAACCTTGCCCAGATTGGAAGTACGAAGCACTAATGCTAATCCACTGAGCTTCAGATATTAATTTTACCTGTAGCAAAATTGTTGTTCCAATGAAATTAACTTTGTTTTTTATTGTGATGCAGATTGAAATTAATTTCTTGCACATACAGTTGTTCAAGAGCTTAAATGATACAAAACTCAGTCCTGTTTTATATATATATATATATATATATATATATATATATATATATATATATATAACAGGACTGAGTTTTGTAGTCAATATATCTAAGCATATATATATATATATATATATATATATATATGCTTAGATATATTGACTAGTAAATTCTTTAAATTATTTGTACTATTGATTAAATTAAGTATTTATATTTTCATTCTTTTGACTTTATATCATAGATAATATATAATTTATGAACAAATGATTTATAGATGCTACGAGCTAGATTCAAAGATTATGCAAAAGAAACAGAATCAACAGGAAGAGAAAGAGTTTCTAAAGTAAATTTCCATGCGGATAAATTAATTACTGCTCATCATGCTGATAGTGCTATCATAGCAGAATGGAAGGATATGTTAAATGAAGCTTGGGCAGACTTATTGGAACTTATAGAAACTCGAACACAGATGTTAAATGCTTCTTGGAAACTTCACAGATTCTTCTATGATTGTGCAGATGTTCTTGGACGAATTCTTGTAAGTAAAAGCTTTTTGTCTTTTTTATGTCGCTCATAAATTATAGACATTGTGTGCTTTTGGAATCTTAATTGTCTGAAATACATAATTTGGGAACGAAAACGTTTATATTTACCACTATGTTTATTTTTATAACTAGGAAAAACAAAATGCTATGCCTTATGAACTTGGGAGAGATGCTGTCAGTGTATCTAGTCTACAACGTAAGCATATTAGCTTTGAACATGATCTTCAAACTTTAGGATCAGCTGTAAGTTGTTATTTGCTTTTAGTCAGTAATACTATATAAAATGTTTGCATATTGCACCTTTGTATTCATAAATTTTTATTAATGTTGTATTAGTACAAGTTCCAAAAGAAAATTAATTCAAAATTTAATTTCATTCAATTTTGCAAAAATAAAAAGTAATTTAATAAATAATATTAAAAATTTAATTTTGGAAGTCTCTTCAGTTGTTCAAAAATAAAAAATATAATAAATATTATTTCTATGCATTCAAAAATAAAAATTATATCTCTATTCTTACACATACAGTAAAGAATTATGATTCAGTGTTAGCTTTCTTATTTTTTTCAGGTCCATTATTTCGTTTCAGATCAATCTGCTTTTAAGTTTAATCAATCTCTTTTATTGCTGGTATTTCCTTAATGCTATATCAATATTTTTATTAACTGATTGCGTAGGTCCAACAAATTCAAGATGATGCTGTCAAATTTAATTCTATCTATGCTGGAGAGAGAGCTAATGAAATTAGTAATAAAGTATCTGAAGTAGTAAATGCATGGCAAAAACTTCTGCATATGTGTGAAACTAGAAGAGAAAAATTAGCTGATACTGGGGATCTTTTCCGCTTCTTAAATATGGTGAGAGATCTTATGCAGTGGATGGAGGAAACAGTTCGATTAATGAATACTTCTGAGAAACCAAGGTAACATACACTAATTGTTTTACATTTACATTTGATTCACTTGCACAATTATTTAATATTTTATTAACAATAATTTAATACAATTAATAATTATGTTTTTATGAACATGATTGGGCTCATTAACATTTTCAACACTATTTTAACAAAAAAAGTTATAAAAATAAATATATATTTCATATACATATTATATGAAATATATTATATTTCATATATATATATTATATGAAATACATATTTCTAGAAAACTTACATAATTATAGTTACTTATTTTTTAAAATATTGATTCATATATAAAATTGTGAAAGTTAAGATAACATTTATCAATAAACATATAAAATGATAAATGGTTCTTTTAAAATGTTACTTAAACTTGTGTTTATTTGATTTTATTTTACTCATATGAAGTGTGAACCTTCTAGGGACGTTTCTGGTGTCGAGCTTTTAATGAATAATCATCAAAGTTTAAAAGCTGAAATTGATACTCGTGAAGATAATATATCTGCCTGTATAAATTTAGGAAAAGAATTGCTGGCTCGAAACCATTATGCTTCAAATGAGGTTATTTTTTTTCTAATTTTTATTATGTTTTCACTGAAATTTTCAGCAAATTTTTCAAGGAAAAATGAATGTATATTGTATATAGTATTAAAGTTTTAAAGTGTATATTAGGTTATTTACTGACTAAAATATCTTTAAATATAAATAATTACTAAAAATAATAATTTTTATTAATTTCTTTCATTTAGATAAAAGAAAAATTGTTGTCCTTGACAAATCAAAGAACTTCAATGATGGATCGATGGGAAGAAAGATGGGAACATTTACAATTAAGTATGTTTCAAGTCATAATCATTTCATATTTAATTTTTTTAAAACTATATTTTAAATAAATTTACAGAACACTCTGCATGATATTATATATAATTATTAATTTACTTTTAGCTTCAATTTTTCTCCATAAATTTAGTAGATTTGGGACTTGCATGCATTTATAATTTGATATATTTACCTTTGTATAATTTTATTAACTATACATTTAAATTATTCTTAAATTACTTATATTATATTATTTTGTATTATTCTTAAATTTAAATTAAATTAACATCCTTGGTAAAAGAAACGGTGAAAAAAAGTACGTTATGTTTATTTAATATAACAAATTTCAAATAAAGAGGATTTGTTGGAAATCAGGTAAATATTTCTATTATTGGTTGAAAATGTAAGATTTAAAAAATTAGTATGTAACAAATATCATTTGATTTCATTTATTTTTTTAAGTACTATATTGATGAAATGTTTAAAACTAATTGAAACTTTCTACAACTAGCTATTATGAGAAACTCTTATATGTTTATGGCAAATTAAATTCATACTAATTACAAAAGGAAAATGTAGTTGCATTAAACTTTCACATTATACTATTAGAAAAATTAATTTATGCATTACACAGAAAATATAAAAATTAAAAATAATTCTTATTTATATATGGATAGACTCTCATAACACTCTCTTACTTGAATGGTTAATCCTTAAGCCTTTAGTTTAACTGTTTTAAAATTTACCTTCCACTTCAAACATGGATTTTTGTAATGATTCAGGACCCACTTTGAACTGTTGGTTTCTCTCCAATTACTCCTATTTGACTTTACAGTGACAAAGAAACAAAAAATAAATAAATAAATAAAGGAAGAAATTAAAAAATAAAAATTCCATAAAATACTGTTTTTAATTAAAGCAATGTTGTTAAAAACCAAATAAACACTAAATCTCTCTCTCACACACACACACACACACACACACATATATATATATATTATTATTATTATTATTATTATTATTATTATTACTAATAATCTAAATCTACTTTTATTTATAAAAACAACTAAAAATGTTATGTTTTCTGGGAAGGAGATGAAAAATGAATTTATAAAAATATGCCTCGAGTTTACTGAATTCATTTATTTTATGAATTTTATTAAAATAATATGGTTTTGATATTTTATAATTTTAACTCTGCCTTGCTTTATTTCAACTTGAAATGAGTTTCAGTGAATCTCTTTTTATCAAACTGGAATTAATGAAGTATTTTTGTTTCTTTTCAAACATAGCTGAAACTTTAGTAAAAACATACAATTTGCGTTTATTTATTATTTTTTTTCTCATTATATATTTTGGAATATTAAGTTATGTTAATAAAAGTAAAATCATCAATTTATAATCTGAACTCTTTATTTTATAGAAAGAAAAAAAAACTAAAACATGATCTGTGCTTACAAAATAAATTATTATAGCAATATATGCATATTCTCCAATTCTTTTATAAAAGTAAATCTGAATTGTCAATTTATACACAAATTTGAATTTAATTAAATGTGAGAAAGGCAATAATAAGTTACTCACCATTTATATTTCAATTTCTAAATTTTGATTTTGTAAATTGACAGAATGTGGCAGATTGAAATTTTTTAATTGTTATGGCATATTAAATTTGAGAACATTTACCTCCGATTTTTAAATTTACACATTTGTCAAACATTGTAAGATTATAAGAAAATGACCCTTTATATGTTTTTGCTCTTTTTATAAATGATCATTTTGAATAGTTTTCTATTTGTATATTCTAGTTACATTATGACTCAATTAAATTATTTTATGTAATAGTTCTTGAAGTGTATCAATTTGCAAGAGATGCTGCAGTTGCTGAAGCGTGGCTCATTGCTCAAGAACCGTATCTTTTAAACCAGGAACTTGGTGTAAGAATAAGAATAGAATATATTCACTATTAGGAAACCATTTTATAATTATCAAAATATATTTTAACTGCTTTTTATTTCTTGTTTTAAGCATACACTTGATGAAGTTGAACAACTTATAAAGAAGCATGAAGCATTTGAGAAATCAGCTGCTGCTCAAGAAGAAAGATTTAATGCATTAAAAATACTAACAACAGTATGTTAATTATTTAATTACTAAATCGTATATTAATCCAAGATTTTTCCATGTAGTCTTAGTATGGAATATAGCTAACAAATGTATTAAAGTAAAGAATTTAATTATACCATAAAATGCATTTTATTTAGCAATAAGTATATAGATTTAATGGAATGAATTATTTTCATTTTTTATCAAAATGAATATCCAATATAAAATATGTATAAAGTAATAATATTTAGATTTGTCTTCTGCAGATTTAAGTTTCTATATATGCAGTCTATCTTAAATTAAAATATAGAATTATATATTAATAAATCATAGAGATTTTTATTTAAATATTTCATATTTGTTTTCAGAATATATATATTACTGTAATTAAATTTTAGCATATGCATGTACTCAAAATCAGGCTTTAGTATAAATTTTGTCTTCAAAAATACTGTAACATAAGTTTTATAATGTATTTCAGTTTTTCTAGATAAAAACTCGTGCAATGTGCTAAAGAATTATATTATGAGAAAATTACATTATATATTCAGTAATTATATATTTTCTGGAAATTATTTTAGAAATTTCCAGCATCACACAATGGCTATGTATAATTCTTTTTAGTGTGCTGTTAAATATTCGATGCAAATTTTCTTTGTATAATTTTGTAGAAATCTTCTAATTTTTCAGTTTAGTTCTTGAAATTGTTGTTTCTTTATTTATCTCAAAATCTTTCATTTTATACAGTGCTGATCACCCAAAAGGCAACTCCAAAAAAGATCAAATCACAACAAACTTTATTTGGCAGATAACAAATGTGGATATTTGTTTTCCGCCAAGTAAAGTTATTCAAAGATACACATCATATAAATGATTGAAATTACTGCCTCTTAACTAAGGGTGATAAGGCCTAAATCAGTGGTTAGTATAACATTATTGGCTATGACCATCGCCATACACATTGGTATAGAATCAGATTTTGAATCTTGTGGTATAATAATTCATGTTGTATAATATTCATATTATTTGTATAATAATATATTCATTATATAATAATTCATTATTTGTAAAATTGCATAAAGAAGTACATTAATTCATGAATATATTTCTGATTTCAAATTGTTAAATCTAATTATGGATTGTGTGACTAATAATGTACCTTTGACAACTGTTTGGCTGTTTTTCAAAAAAAGAAAGTGTATGACAAATTTGGAACTTTTTGTGACTAGATTGACTGTTTTAGCACTTTTTCATATAATGTCTGAAAAGATGCATTTAGTTTTCAAATTTGATATTATTAGTGAGAATATTTCTTTGCATTTACTCTTCATTTTCATTATACACTAGTTATAAATATTTTTTTATTATTTAAAATAAAGTATTCTAACATTGAAAAAAATTTTATTTGAATAAAGTTTTCTTTTAAACAATTTTAATTTTTAAAATCTTGTTTGTTTAAACAAGTAGTATTAAAAAATTAGGAATTTTCAATTTTTACTTAAAGAGAAAATATAAAATACAACCACCATCTTTTTATTTTCTTCCATAATTCTAAATAAAAATATATCAACTTATTAGTTTGAAAAATATGTACAAAACAATATTTATTTGTGTCTTTTTTCTGTATTAAATATTAATAAATTATAAGCAATTATTAATATATTTAAAATTATTTAAAGCTTGAATTAAAAGCTCAAGCAAGCCGTCCTAAAAGTGGAGATGAGCAGGCTTTCTATGAGTTAGATGAGCACATGCGTCAATCTGGCTATTACGAACCGGTATTATTTCATTATATCATGTTGCAAACCTTTCCTTTCCCTCTATTCAATCTTCAATTTTTTTTCTAAATTGCATTAAAATTTACATGATTGCACGATTGAAAAAATGTTCGGTTCATTATTTATAAACAGTAAACAAAAATTATCCAAAAAAAAATCCCCTTTAAAATTAATTATTATAGAAATGTAGATTTATGTATAATATGTTTTTAAAACAGACATATGAACTAACAATATTTTTTCCATAATACCTAATATTTGCCCACTTTTGCATGTTATTTTTGATTAATCAAGTGTATAATGTTACATGTGTTCTGTTTGTTTTCTTGTATTATCCTAAATAATAATAATGTGCTGGTAAAGCAGAATCCATATAATGAATAAATCTAATGTTAATTTTTCATTTACCATATCATAAACTTTTTTAAATAATTAGAGTAACTGTGTGATTTATTTGTTTAAATTAGGAAAGATAAATATTAAAATATTTTATATTTAGTATGAAAGGGACCAGTCGAGAAAAATGGAAGCAGAAAGGTTACAAGAGCAAGAACGCTTATCAGCAGAAACTCCCAAAGAAACAGATGCTTCAAGGTTAATAATTTCAAATTTAATTAATAAAGCTTAAAATTCATGAGAGAAATGCTTTATAATATTTATCTTCAACAAGTAGTTAATTCATGATTTCAAATGTGTTTATCTCAGGTATGATTTTAAAATAATTGTAATTTATTTATTTTTTAGCTCTGAACTAGCAGTTGCTGCTCCTGAATCATTATCTCCACCAGAGAAAGAAAAAACAGAGTTGCCTGAAAGTAAAGAAATTTTCATTTTTAAAATATTAAAAAAAAAATCATATGGCATTTCTTTTAACTACCTAGAAAAAATGCTATATATTTTATGTAAAAACAAATATATTTTTAATAGTTAATATTCGATTATTTAATAATGCATAAAACTTATTACATTAAGTGCATTATTTATTTACTAATAATTTTATTCTTTCTTTCTTTTTTTCCCCCCTTTATGTATGTGGAATACA
Organism: Latrodectus elegans; assembly: GCA_030067965.1. Taxonomy (NCBI): domain Eukaryota; kingdom Metazoa; phylum Arthropoda; class Arachnida; order Araneae; family Theridiidae; genus Latrodectus; species Latrodectus elegans. Next base: position 92,800,296 of record CM057819.1, read on the forward strand.
TAAGGAAATGTTTTCTTCTTCAAATCAGTTCATATACAATACATACTTATCGATAACAAGATGAATATTTAATTTATAATACTTTTTTATATGTATGAGATATGTTTCTCAGATGTAAAAATTGCCCCTTAAATAATATTCCTGTATCTGTATGTTAATCATTAATCTTAAAATTTAAAATACAAACTTTGCAATTGAGTCTTAGCCCTGAGTCGGGCTTTACATATTAAATTGAAGCTGCCCAGTGGCAGTCATTATAATTTTAGAAGACAGGAGCAAGCTGAGGACTACCTCAAAACTAGACATGCCACCCCCAGAGATATCATTTCACTTGGAGGACATTGCAACCACGACATATTTAATACGCACACCGATAGACGTTAGTGAACATGACAGATCTTCGATAATGTCAATTACCTTGCTCCATCTGCTAAATTAATTGGAAAATTAGCTTTGCAAAATTAAAATTAATCTTGGGTATAAAATACCAAATCAGTTTTGCTGCATATTTACTGCAATAATAATGCAGTTCAAGTTATTCTTCAAAAAGCAATAGCAATATTAAATTATATATATATATATATATATGTAAGGGCGCTTTAATTACGAGGATTCCCACACGTTCTATGCCCTTCTGTTCTATTAAACATCTTGTCAAAAGAACTCTTAAGTCCAGAACTCATGAAGAACTTACTAACCACATTTCTCTTAAATCTTGGAAGAATGCCATCCCAAATCTGCACAATAGCCCAAGACATAGAGCGGTGGCTGAATTCCACCTTGCCACTGGGCACAACTGTCTGCGGAAACATCTGTATAGATTTGGTATCGTTCATTCTCCTGTCTGCATTTTTTGGAACATTGGTGAGGTCATGGACGCAGTGCATCTTCCTCGCTGCCCTGCACTTTGTCAGGCGTCTCTAACTGAGCGCTATTGGGAAGCTAGAGACATGTTAGATTAATACACTCTGTTGCAGTATCTTTATGTGTTATTGTTCTATCCTTTTTATTTATTTTGCTGTAACTGTCTATAATCTGCCATTGGAAATAATATATATATATATGTATGTATGTGTGTATATATAAACATACATACAATTTAAAAATGTATGAACTATAAATTTTTATTTTATCCACTTAATTTTAATGTGTCTAAATTTGGATTTGCTTGGGAAACTTTTCTTTATACTTGCTTATTATCAAAATTTTCATATAATAAAAAATTATAATGAATTTTAATTAAAGGTTATCATTATTATTAATTTTAATACAAAAAATTGAATTAAATTTGTTATAATTTAATAAATTAAGATGCTGTATTGTTATATGAACTTGTTTACTGATTTATTTTAAAAAATTAAAACATATTTAACTTAAAGAAATTGGTTTTGAATTTACCTAATTACTACAAATATCATTAATGTAGTTAAACTTATTATTTTAAATTAGTTACAAAATCACATTGGAAATAATGTTAAATGTTCACTTTGATGTATCTGATATATGTGTTAGCAATTTAATATTTTTATTATAAATTTCAGATTTAATTTTATTATCTTTATTATTGTAGCACTGAGACTTAGACCTCATAAAGAATTCGAGGGAACTTTAATAAGAAAGCATAATTTGGAATCTGCAAGTAAAAGAGCTAGTAACAGGTAAGAATTAATAGCACTATTGTAGTAATGGAAACATTTTGTTCTTATATATTTAGGCATTAAAATAAACGTCTTTTTATTCATAAAAAAGACATTTACATTTATAAAATATGCCAAAAAAGTTTTTTAAGTTTTAGTTTAAATATTGGTTACAGTAATCCATAAAAATAACAAAATTGGAGTTAAAAGTAATTTATTGTGAAAAAATTTTCTTGTGTGTGTTTATAGTATCATAACAAAGTAAACAGGCACATATATAGGTGGTTAATGATTAAAATTATTAAATTAGTTAATTTAATAATAGTGCAGTAATTTTTATTTAAGATTTTATAAGAACAGTAAATTATACATAGTTTTAAAATTGCATTTAATTTTAGAGTTTATGTATCTTTATATAAAAAATACATAATATTGAAATTTTAAACTCCAATAAGTACCAAATCTATTAATAAAAGCTCAATCTTTTTAATAACTTAAAATAGCTTTAACACTTAAAATTAATTTACACAATTAGAAAGTATTATGTGAGTACACTTTTTACATTAATGATTATATCATTTTTTTTTCTTTCTGTAGGTCATGGGAAAAAGTGTATATTTTAGTGAAAGATCATAAACTGTTTTCGTACAAAGATCAAAAACATTGTAAACAGGTATAATGTTTTTCCATTATAACTAATATTTTATTTCAAATTTAGTTTTATGACCAAAAACAGTGGATCTTTTAATTACTAAATTTCATTCAGTACCAAAGAAATAAATTTATAAAAGAAATAAATCTTTAGGTGTTATTTACATTTTAAATACATAATTGTTCAATTGCTAAATTATTTGTTAGCTTCTCATAGAAACTCGATTTTATTTGATATAAGAGGAGAACACTGAAGAGCTTCCTAGCATCCATTACAAATATTAAATAAAGTTTTTTATTTACTACTCAAAAGTGCAAAGCTTTGATCTTCAACCACACATCAAGAATATCATATAATTTTATAATAATTGTTAAAATTTCCATTTAATTACTTACTGTTTATAAATTTTTAATTTTACTATAAAAGCTTAAATTATTTAAATATGATACAAATTAGACATTGTTTTCTTCAATTTCTACAAAATTTCAAAATTGCATTATTTTATGTATATTACAAATGTATGGAACTATACTTAGTATTAAATTTTAAAATAAGTTATATTCTGAAATATTAATTTCACATAAATTATACTAAATTATTCTTTCCATAGGTTAAAAAAAATTAAATTATAATTATTATTTTTGGGCAAACAGCACTGGTCTCAAACACAATTATTAAGAAATCATTATATTTTAACTAAATGTCCATTATTATTTGGTTCATTGAAAAAATAAAAAATCTTATAAGATTTCACTCCATATACAAGTCAAAAAACTTGTTGAAACATCTTAGCAACTGAAAAAAATCAATTATTTTATGTGTTTGATTGAATTTGCATGTGTGAAATAACTTCTAAATTTTAATCCTTGTTTTATTTTGATCAAATAAAAATCGATTTTTTTTTCCAACGCATAAATTCTTCCTGATCCAGTTACCTCAAATTCAACTGTACAGTCAAATTTGTTTCCATATAGTCCTTTTTTATGTGGTATAGATGAATTCCAATGACTCTGCTTTAATGTTAAATTATCAAACTATACTAGAGTAAATTTGACTTATTTTATAAAATAAGTCACACTGGTCATATAAAGTGAATCAAATTATAAAAATTGATTCTATCTTGCAATCTAACTGATATTTAAAAAAAAATTGTTAACATTAAGATTATTCAGAAAAGTATGCATTCAGAATGATTTTATGATAATTTATAAGCATATTTTTTAAGCATATTGTAAAATATGTATCCACTTTAAATCCATACATAATGCATCCAATATGATTTGTTAACATTTTTTCTATCGTATTGAAATGCTGTGTGAATTCAGTTTTACATTTACTAAGTCAAAATTTTACCAATGAAAAAATACCAATTTCCAACAAATTTGGATATTCTAACCATCATTAGTCAAATTTATGGTTTAAGAAATCATTTGGAAATTATTTTTAAAATAAACATAAAAAACTATCCATTATAAACTACTGTTTCATTTATTTTTTATAACCCCATATTTTTTTCTACTGACACTTTATGATTAATCACTGCATATTGCTATTTAAGTTTGAATTTTTTCAATGTTGAATTCTTAAAACTGTGATTAGTGAATGATAATTGTATAAAATCTTACCAAAAGTTACATAGGAAATTAGTTTTCTTCATAATTAACAAAATTTAATGGGCTGATAAAAGAGATCTTTAAGTTTAATGAAAACCCTTTTATATTCATTCAACATATCAAATATTTATACAGCACTTCTTTAAGGAAATTTAAAATAATAACAACTGTTATGCATTAAAGATAATTATGTGTGCTATTCCTACCCAACAAATGTGAATCAATTGTACTTAAATATTTTTTATTAATTTATACATAATTTCTTATGTTTATGATTTTTTTATGTATTTTTACTTCAAAGAATATTAATGACAAATGTAAATACTTATTCAAAATCTTATTTTTAAGGAACCAGATGTATACCATCATGGTGAATCACCTATTGACTTACGAGGAAGCTCTATTGAAGTAGCATCTGATTATACTAAAAGAAGACACGTATTTAGAATAAGGTAACAAAAATATAAAACTATCTTTTCTTTGTTATCATTTTAAAATATAACTTTGTTTAACAACAAAATTATAAATGAATTGGTACTGGATGAAATTATTGGTCGTTTTAGTTATGTTATGCAAAATCATTCAAAAAATTTCATATTATGCGATTTCATGTATCCCATAAAACATGTTTTCTTCCCTAGAGTGCGGAAGACTCTTCACATTATGTTTTTGTACTAGAAATTTTATAATGATTTGTACAGTTCACTATCAATTTCGCGTATGTTTGCACGTTTTGTCAAATGTATTTTTATAAAAATTAAATTAAATTTTATTAAATTTGTATATTTGGAATTATTTGAAATTAACTGTTTTATAGTCACATATATATTATGTTTTTTATTTAAAATGTTCTTATAGTTTGATTTCGCGTTTATAACATAGTTTTTCCTTAATATTCGCTTTAAACCCTTTTTAATGTCAAAAATGTGGATCATTTGTACAGAACTCTTTATATGAGGTTTTACAAGATGTTAATCCGTTTTCCTATAGTGCAGAACTAGTATACTGTGTTATAGGGGGGAATTACTGTAGTGATAGTAGCATTCACAATGTAATGATTACTTTGTAGATTACATATGTATCACACACAGAGTCGAAATTATTCATTTTTTCCATGCTCCAGTAAATTCCTGGAATTTAGAGTTAATTCTTGAGAACTAATATTTAACCCTAGAAAAAATCTTTAATTTTTTATTAGATTTATATTTTATTAAAAAATATTAATTTTTTGAACTTTTTAAAAATGCTTTCTATAAAATCAATGAAAAATGTTAATTTCTGGTATTCAATTAAATAAGAAAATAACTATAATAACATAAGGCAAACAAGAAACAGAAACTACATGATCTGGTTTGATCTTATAGTAAGTCGGATAATTCGATGAGAAGTGAATTTATTTTGTCTAGCAGTTTTTTATTTATCAAAAGATAATCATAATTTTAAATCCAGTCTATATTTTTTACTTCAAAAAACATTTTTATTAACTTCTAATTTAGTTTAATTCAATCCATGTGACAAACAACTGATTAAGGTTAAGAGAAAAATAAAGGATTATCTAATGTTAAATATTTCCTTTTTATAAAAATGTGCTAAAGGCCATTGGAGTTGGAAACGTACTGATGCCATTTTTAGTTCCAAAGTTTCGTTTCACTGAAAATATTACTTAAAATAAAAATTGTTATATTTTTATTATGTAATATTTTCAGTAAAATGAAATCAGTTTTTAAAATTAAGCATTTTCAAAAATTAACAAAACAATTTCCAGAAGAAAAATTAAAAATTTTATATTTTAAATTGAACGTTCATAAAAGGAGTTAGAATTGATGCAGAATAGTAATTTTGAAATTTTTATTTGCAAGAAATAAATAATTGTATAATAATGAAAAGTTTAATGTTGCAAAACTAATTTCCAATTAGAATTACGATCTTACAAATAATGATATATATTTTGCAAAATTCGAACAATTCTAATATTTTATAGATTTTAATTATAGAAAAAATTTATAATTTTTAATAATTTATAAATTAATAGATTGATTAAATCAGAAATACTACAAATATTTAAATTCTGATTGTTAAACTATCAAATTTTATATGCATATTCTCTATGCTTAAATATAGAGAAAAATTTTCAAATTTTGTCTAATGGAAATGTAGAAAATAATTTGTTATCAATAAGAAGGGATTAAGCTACAAACTGAAAATTGTTAAATAACTCATTTTATATTGTTAAATCAACAATCGATAATTTGTAGAATTAAAGAAGAAAATTAGTATTCCTATACATTTAATTATACTTATTGCAAAATTATTAAATGACTATAAAGTATTTGCTTTTTAAATGTAAGGTATATACTTTTGGTACAGTTACTTCTTTTATTGTCATAATGTTATCTCAGAATGTCATAATTTTGTTTATATCAAATTATTTTTTAGAGTATATTTCAATTCATGTTACTCTTTTTGTTTTATTAATTCATGCACTGGATTAAATGGATACCCACATTCGTTACACAACCTAAAAAACTCATTAAAATATTTTTATTTTTGTTCATTATAACTCTTATATTTATTTTATTAATTATTTCATTAATAAAGGAATGTTTTATTGTTAATACATATTTTAAGTAGTACTATGAACGATTGCAACAACTGATGGATCTGAAATTTAAATGCTGACAAGTAAGGAGGAAGAATCTATTAAAATGTTAAAGCTCTTAAAATATTTAAGTTTTGGTTTTTGAATTGTGGTTAGAAAGGAATCACAAAATTAAATGAGGAAATTTCTTTTGTTTACATTGAATGCATGTGAAATTAACATATCAGATTAGGATTCAGTTAAAAAAAAATATCAGCTTTGTAGAAGAGTTTATATTATTTGGGCCATTAGTATTTATGAAAAATAACTTATATTGAAGACTCTTGGTTATACATTAAAGGAAAAATATATTATTTTTATTTTAACTTACTTCGAAATAAACAATTATTTTCATGTACAGAAAGTAATTTGATTTTTTTCATTGTCTCGAAACACCCTCTGTTGATTATTCTATTAATATTTGGAAATAGAAAGTTTAAAAAACTAGTATTTGGGCTAAGCATGTCATCGATATCTATATGAAAAAAATCAGCAATATAACTAGAACAGATTAATTTTTAGATCTATTTCTAGTTACCCGGTGAAAACATATATTATGTATAAATATATATATCATCACAATATATCATAAGTCACATATATATATATAGAGAGAGATATTATAATGAAAGTTACATTTCCAAAACTGTAAATTAAGAGGCATTTGTCAAAATTTAAATATATATATATATATATATATATATATATACAATATACATATACACACTACTGGCCATTAAAATTGCTACACTAGGAAAAAATGCAGATAACAAAATGATATTTATTAGGACAAATATATTATATATTATACTAGAAATAACAAGTGATTAAATTTTCAAAAAATTTGGCTGGATAGATCCTGAGAAATCAGTACCCAGAAAAACCACCTCTGGCAGTAATAACAGCAGTTATACGCCTGGGCATTGAGTCAAACAGAGATTGGATTGCATGTACAGGTACAGATGCCCATGCAGCTTCAACACGATGCCACAGTTCATCAACCGTAGTGACTGGCATTTGGTGACGAGCCAGTCGCTTGGCAACCATTGACCAGACGTTTTCTATAGTTGAAAGATCTGGAAAACGTGCTGGTCAAGGCAACAGCTGAACATGTTCCGTATCAAGGAAGGTCCGTACAATATCGGCAACATGCGGTCGGGCATTATCCTGCTGAAACGTAGGGTTTCGCAGGGCTCGAATGAAGGGTAGAGACACGGGTCGTAACACACCAGAAATGTAACATGCACTGTTCAAAGCAACGTCAATGCGAACAAGAGGTGACCGAGACGTGTATCCAATGGCACCCCATACCATCACGCCAGGTGATGGGCCAGTATGACGATGACGAATGCACGCTGCCAGTGTGCGTTCACCTCGATACCGCCAATCATGGATGCGACCTTCATGATGCTGTACACAGAACCTGAATTCATCTGAAAAGATGACGTCTCGCCATTCATGCACCCAGATTCGTCGTTGATCACACCATTGAAGGCGCTCTTGCCTATGACGCAGCGTCAAAGGAAGCCGCAGTCATGGTCTCCGAGCTGAGAGTCCATGCTGCTGCAAACGTCGTCGAACTGTTCATGCAGACACTAGCTGTTTCCAAATGACCCCGTTTCTTGACTCCCGGCTCGTGACGTGGTTGCACGATCCATTACGGCCATGCAGATAATATGCCTGTCTTCTCGGCTGCTAGTGATAGGTGGCCGTTGAGATCCCGCATGGCGTTCCGTATTACCGTCCTGAACCCATCGATTCCATATTCTGATAACAGTCATTAGATCTCGACCGACACGAGCAGCAATACTGCGATAGGATAAACTGCAATCCCGGTACGCTACAATTCGACCTTTATCAAAGTCAGAAACGTGCTGGTACGCATTTCTCCTTCTTACACGAGGCATCACAACAACTTTTCACCAGGCAACAACGTTCAAATGCAATTTGTGTATGAGGAACATTGGTGTAGCAATTTTAATGGCCAGTAGTGTGTGTATATATATATTATATATATATATATGACAAATTAGTACTTTTTAAACATAAAATAAGTAAAAGGAATATTTTAAAAATAGTTGAATAGTTGACACATACTGATATGCAAATCCCAAAGCATTAAACACGTGTTCTGTGCGATTTAAATAAAGAGAACTGGCCAGATCTCTAGATACAGTAACGCTGTCAAAAACGTGGAGATCAGTCCGCCAATTCATAATTATGTCCCCAGACAACAATTCTAGGACAACCATAATCTGAGTAACATCACATTATGGTGGTAACACCATTTTTGTGATATTATTGTAACAAATTTGTGTCTCGGCTGTTCTCTAAGTTAATCACGTTGAGAATCGCTTGTAGCACTGTATAGGCTCTCCTTTATAAAGTGTTCAGAACTTTATTAATGAGATGCCCAGATTTTATGGTCCTTGCTCTACTTTAAACAATGGCGCTAATGGTCAACTTTCAAAGGGATACAGCATCCGAACGGTGGATAAATAGACCGTCTTTTGAAGACAGTAAACCAAAACTGTTCACAATATTGCTGGCGATTTTGGAGTGGTTTTGAGGCCTTCTCGCCTGCACAGTACAATACAAGCTGCCAACTCTACTGATTTTTTACCCTTCTCCCGATAAAGTATGAAAATCTACTGATTTTTGACATTTTCAGAGAAAAACTGCCGAAATTTTGCCGATAAATAAATCTATCGAGTTGTTTAATTTTATGTGACTGTGTGTAGTTACATTTACATGCTTGAAAAATTTCCCTTTCATGATGAGATTCTAAAACATGTAGAAGTATGCTGTTTGCAGACTATTGAACATGCCTCATTTTCAAGTGTAAAATTCTTTATTGACAAATTTCCAATTTTAATGCTTAATACAGAACTGAATAAATTGTTGGACATTCCCCAAACTGAGTTCTGAGAACTACAAAGTACTATCCTCACAAAAGAAACACTAGAGGAACCAAGAGCAGATGTACAACGGCATCTTGTTGGAAATCTGAAAAATGGTTTGACTATTCCATATTCTAATGAAGAGAGTTCGGGTGTTCAGTCATATAAAAAAATATATAATTAATTCAGGTGTTCTTTCTTCTGAAAATTTAGAAAGTTTTAATTATTGCTAAATATTTTCAAAATGAAAAAAATGTTTTGAGCAGCAGTTCACCAATACATTTTTAATAAATGCTAAGCCAGCAACGTATGAAAAAAATAAATTGCCACGAGTTATTCAAATTTGAAATGTGTTGTTTTTTTATGGACAAAGTATTTGAAAATTTCTATTTTTTCTTATATATAGAAGTATTTCTCACTGAATTAAATTTACTTAGTTTAATTCAGTGAGAAATATTTCTAAGTATTTTCTGTGTTTATGTATGTGGAAATAATTTTATACATTTAATATTTATGAATTGCACATGTGTAATAAAAGTTGCCTTATAAAATAAATGTTGTGACATAAATGTCAATGTGTTTATTTTTTACATATAGTATATTCTTTTATTCCTCATAGTTCCTTTACGAGGTTGATGAATATCTTATTAAAATATTAAGATTGACACAAAATATGTTTAATGTAAATCATTCTCAGATGGTATAATCTAAAGAGTAAAATTCGCTTTTTACGGTACTACTATTTTAAACATTCTGTTTCAAGCAAAAACGTTGCTAGCAGTGTCTCCTGATTTTTTCTCTCAATGTACAGCTTCACCAGCATTTCATTAAATGTTTGTTATAATTGTAATTTAACATCGAAAGTTGAAACCAAAATACTGTTATGAATTCCAGCATTAGAAATAAAGAATTTTAAAACTTTTAAACATTCATTAATATATAAAGAGCTTACCACATAAAATAAACTTCATTCTTTTTTTAAAAAATTTAGAAACAATTTTTTTAAAAAATATTTTGATATTATTTTTTACTTGTTTATGCACTCCATTAAACATGACTTTCTATAAGTTTGGAATTAATTTAAAATTGTAAAAATATCGGTTAAATTAAGTCGACTTGGTAGCGATCAGCTATTACTGCTTTGACTTTGTGTTAGATAGTTCATCAGCTCAGTTCGTGCGTTTGTTTTTGTAGAGATCTTTAATCCATATTAAGCTATAGGTGTCAGTTTAATTAGCTTTTGTGTGCAACCCAATACTCATACAGCAATAAATGACCCTTGTGCAAATTAAGTTTTGTATGTGACTTTAAAACAACAAACTTTGAACTAATCTTCTTATAGCAAAGCATATTGTTTCATTAAAGAAACGAATTGTTTATTGAATTATGTATAGGTCACTAGCTTTTTATAGGACTCTGAAATTTTGTTTTAGAAAATATTCCAATTAAAAAAATTACAATATAAAATCACAACTTATTTATTTTTAGAATTTGTAATGCAAAACAATTTAACTAAATTTAATTATATATATATACAAAATAATGAAATTTGTTGTTGCGCTTATACAATTTAAATTAAATATTTATTAAAAAAATTTGTTTTAATTTTATGCTTTTTATTATAAAATTTTTTTTAATAAAATATTTTTTTTAAATATTTAGAATTTTTTTACTTCTGGGATTGAAAAAACTCTTCTTGAAGTTTACCTTATTTAAATATCAGTAGTGATAATTTTACATTATTTGAAATTCTTAATACTTAATCCCCTTTTTAGATTTACACATGGAGGTGAAGATTTGTATCAAGCTAAAGATGAGGTAACTATATTTTCAATAATTAAAATGAAACTTCAACAAAATACCAAAAATTATTTATTATCAGCAAAATATATTTTGTTCTTATATACATATTTTCATAATGTTCTGCATATACATTTTTAATAAAAGTAAATTAAATAAAAAATCATATGCAGTTTAAGTAATTTTGCATTATTTATGCAACATATTTAGAACGATTTTGCAAACACAAAAATTATACAAAAACAAAATGTTCTTTACATTGGTGCAAGTTTAAATAATAGATTGTAACTGTACAGTACTTTTTAGCCTTTAATTGATTATTTGGCTGCAACAAAAAGTTAAGTGTTACTCTTTCATACACATTTTATTTCAACTTTATCTAAAATTAACTTAAGTTTTTATTTTTTTAGTCCTCAGTTAAAACTTTTAAAAGTGAAAATCCATTGGATGTCATTAAAACAAGGAACACATGTTAGGATCAATTTAAGTTGAATTCATTTAATTATTTATCATGTCGTTCCCCACATTATAAACACTTTTCTTATACTACTCTTATTTAGTAAAAGTGCTCAAAGCAAATAATGCAAAGTTAATTGAAATATACATCACAAATACTCTTCAACATTGATGAAATTAAAGTTATTTTGATATATATTAATTTTAGATTATTTAAATTTATTATTCATAACATATTAAATAATTTTCAAAATTTCTATTGTTCTTTATGAGCAGGAAGAGATGAACAATTGGATCTCAAAACTACAACAAGTCTCTAAAGATGTTTCTGGTCCTGGTCATTCTCAAACACTGCCAATGAGACGAGAAGAGCGGAAAGATGAACAAAAAAGACGCAGTCTTTTTGCAATGAAGAAAAAATAGATGAAATTATTCATTTCTTACAAATGTCATGTTAATCATGTGCAACACAAGAAGACTTTAGAATCGATTAATATCATTTTTATCAGAAAACATAATTTATCATTTGTGCAATATGAAGTTTTTTTGGTAATGAAGATATTTTTACAAATATACTGAAATTGAATTTCTATCTGAATAATTTATACTTTTATAACTTTTGAATTACTATGCACAGGATACATAAATGTATTATTATTAAACAAGTTAAAATATCTCTCCTTAAATAAAAACATTAAGTGCAGTTTAAAACTAAAATATAGAATGAGAAGAAAATGTAATCTACCTCATATTATATACTTATATCAAATTTTCATAAAATAAGTAATTCAAAAGTCTAGACATGCATTTATAATAAAAATTTATACAAATCATCATTTTTACATTAACTTTTACTGAAATATAATTTTGATAAAACATGTAACAAGCATAAGTAGTTTTAATTTTTTACAAATCTAGAAAATACAAACTTCACAACAGTATTATGATATCACACCAAAATAAAACAAATAAATGTAATAAGGTATAAAATAAATATTAAACATTTTCAATAGCAGATTTAGTTGTTCCATTCACAAATGTATTTGATGGACAAATAAGAGGTGGTGGTTGTTGCAGCAGTGTGCGCCCACTGTTGTTCCTGAAAATTTTCAGAGTTTTGTTGTACAACATTTCTATAACAATTTTAATAAAATTCAAACAAATATTGCATTCTAGATTTTGAATAAAATTTTGTAGCATACAAAGATAACTTGAAATTAATTACAAATTTGGTTTTATATTAAAGTTATCATTTCATGCTCATTTATTTAAATTAACATTTTCTAACCTTGTTGAATTTGCTTGTTGAAGTGATGGTGGACATGACCTCTGCTGAGCAGATGTTGTAGTTATGCTTGAAGGACTTTGAGGAGGATGTAAAAGAGGTGGTGCAGTTTGTGGTGGGCAACCAGGAGAATTTGGATGACTATTGTTCCCAACAGAAGTTACACTTTCAGTTTCCATCTATGTATTATAAAAAGTTACAATTAAAAATACTATTTTTAACTTTTGTTTAATTAGCATAATTTACAAAATTCTCAAAAATGATACATGTGAAGTAAAATAAAAATTCCTATAATTATGTATTATATTGTTTTCCTTCAAATAGTCATTTATAACAATTCTTAAGATAAAATTAAATTAAAAGCTTAATTTAAAACACATTTCTTTAAACCTTGATCAGATATATATATATATATATATATATATATATATATATATATATATATATTTATATTTATATTTATATATATATATATATATATATATATATATATATATATATATATATATACTATTTTCACTTTTTAAAACCAATGGAGCTACTTTTCTTCTATATTACAAACAATATCTAATATAATTACTAAAACTTCATCTATTGAATTTTAATTAAAATCTATTGTTCATTATAACTAATAAATTATGTATTATTAAATTTGAATAATAATCTGTTCAGTAATTTATGGTATCCCTATAGCAAGTCTCAATTAGCCAATAAAAGCATCTAATAAATTAAAGTTACAAATATTTTATTTATATGTAATTTTTTTATTACCACTTTTTACTCCACCAATTAATTCTGATGAGATAATCACAAAGATAAGCATTTAAAATAAATTATATTAAATAATTTTGATATACAGATAATGTTTTAATAAAAGTATTAAAAATTTGTATTATCTTTATAGCCATATAGCATTTTGCACATTAAAATTAATACAAAAAGCAATTTCTTTCAATTTATAAGGTATTAATACTATGAAAATATTAACTAAAAGTAGAAAGCATTAACTTTTTATATAGACGAATTTAATGTTGAATAAATATTATAAACAGTATAATTTATATTTGACGCAAAGTGTGATTTACAATAACTGCTATAACATCTTTGTAATACTGTAAACTAAAATGTAATTACTTAATTTATAAAGTAACTAAAGTGAAGTACTATGCATAGAATAGGTCAATGCCATTAGTTATTAACTAAAATGAGAAAATTTATCATTAAGCACAATGACTTGTGTTTCTACAATCTTTATGAAAGAAATTTCTCACACAAAATAAGTTTTGTTTTAATTAAATTTTTATAATTACTAAATATTTTTTCAAAGGTAATAAAATTTTGCAATGTTCATAAACTACTTTGCAACCTATTTTGGCAAGAAATTTTGATATAATATTTAATTTACGATTCAATCAATGTTATGTACCAATTAAATAAACTAGATTAAGACAATTGAATCTCAGAAAAATATTTGGCAACAATTCAAACATTAATACAAAATTTAATGTCTCAACTTTATTGAAAAGGCTGAATGGTGATCCCTTGCACAAACATTTAACAAAATACAAATTTAGAAATAAAAACAGTTATCAAAATACTTGAATAATGTTTTATTTTGTATTATCGTTTTTCAACTTTAATTTAAAAAATACATTTATCATTTAGAAAGACCTTTTTCTTGCTTATTCTTTAACATTAAAAATCACCAAAAATTTTGGAAAATCGGAACTTTTGGTAAAAACGTTTAAAGAGTGTATGTGACAACTTATTTTTGGATACATAAAATGGCTTCCAAACCAAAAGAATCATCATAAATGGAAAGGGTAGAAATGCAAAATCTGAAATTGGAACAAATCACAACTTCAAAATACACAATGTAGTATATTTTTCATACAATATATATAAACTATTAAACAAGTTTTTCTTTCTTCCGAATATAAATGGAAAACATTTCTTTTATTTCCTAATGTTGAATTCTTATTAATATCAAAATCCATTGTAATAACAATATTCTGTGTAAAAAAATTAATATTTTAAACTAATATAACATGTAAATATCTCTAAGATTGTGATTTTTTTTATGAATTCTAATTAGAAAATGTCTTTATAAATTTTCGAGAGTATTAGAAACTAGAATGAAAATTAAATACTATGCAAATATTTTTTTGTTTAATATTATATAATTATGTATACATATTATTCTACACCTAGAGCAAAAATTAATTTTTATTCAATATGAGGTCTAATAATTGTAAAAAAAAAATATTACTTTTTCCTCTGTATCTTCTGATGTGGTGCCATGTTCAGCATCATATTCAGCTAACACACCATCCAAATTGAAACGTCGTCGATAGTTTACAAAAAAGGTTTTGATATTAGCTTCAGTTTTATTACCAACTACTTCAGCTACTGCTTTGAAATCTCGTCCATATTTACGAATACCTAATTGTTTGCAACAAGTAAAAATGTTATCAAATTTCATAAAAGAAAACTTATCAATATTAAATGAAATTTTAAATCATGAACATACCCTGCACAGCCAATAATAATTCATCATTACCCCAACGAGTATTGATTCGACTTGCTCCCTATAAATTCAAAGCATGTTATACACTATTATTTCCCATTTATTTAATTTGTGACTTTCAGAAATAGAAAAATGAGGTTACAAATTTTAATATTAATTGAAAATGTTTTTAGAAGCAATAATGATTTAAAAACAATAATTATTAGAGCTGAATACATGCCAATATTAAATTTTTTAATAAGCATTCAATTAAATAATATTTCTTAAAAAAATTTTCCTAATAAATCTGTGATTCAAAGGAAAAGATATTTTCTCTTAATCCAATAATTATTACAGCTTTGTATTTTCATCAAGAAAATAAGATTTAGTTCTCATTAAAATATTATAAATATATATATATTTTTAGTAACTCATTAATTTAAAAGATTGCTAATATACCAGGATACCTTATAATATATATATATATATATTTGTAAATAACAAAAATATTTTAAGAACAGGTACACTGTTATCAGGATGAATTAATAATCTTCATGAATTGGTTTATATTTCTTAATTAACTGGGAATGGTAGTGAAATAACAATGGCAATCCTTTTGCAATATCAAATGTATTTATGTTCAAGTCTAAACAAAAAAATTTTAAGAAAGGATTGAATTCAAGCTACTTATAAAGTTTTTTTTTTCCCCTCCACATTTGAAACATAAATGTCTTATTCAATAAAATCATGTTAAATTTAAAAAAAAATACACAAGATATGCTGGGCCAAAATGTAATAGCCATGTTCAGTCACTAAAATTGATTTTTCATTTCACTAAGATTCTCCATCTCAAAAAATAATAAAAAAATATTTATCTCAGTATTTCTTAGATAAAATTAATTCTCTTAATTTAAAATCTAGATAACTAGATAGAATTTTTAAAAAAATTCAACAATTGATATAAATGAAAGGATTGAAATGAAACTTTAGCTAATGGTATGATTTGTTTATCGCTCAACAGTAATTTTTTGTACTTGGGGACTAATTAGACCATCACCAATGATTTAAAGTGGATTCTGAATTGCTAGAACAGTCAAACCTAAGGTGGTATTAGGCTACAAACTGTTGGACTGAAGACAAGAGTGTGAACCATTTGGCTGCTACCTCAGTAAAACTTTAATTAAAAATGTTGATTGCAAAAAGATCTTAAAAATTAATTGATCCTTAATATGTGGACAAAATATACTTTTATTAATATTTTTAGAGTATTCATTAAGCAGAGCACATGGTACTAGCAGTGTTCAATGGTAAATCAGATTCAAATTCCTTAACTTGTTAATCAGATCCATAGCTCTAGTTGTAAAAATGTTAATTTATAATTAGAGTAAAGGTCTTTAAAATCAATTTTCTTTAATATAACTTATAGTCCCATATTCTTATTTAACTAATTGAAAATTCTTTGGTACTATTCCATTATGTACCCGCAATCGATCATCAAAGCGATTGTTAAACAAATTCTGTCAAAAATATACATTGGCATTTAAATAAATTTTATCAATAAATGATAACTATTTAGTTTATAAAATGTTTGTACTATTATTTTTTAGTAGTTTCTAAAAATGTTAACCTTTTTAAACAATCATGATCCAAATATTTATGACAGTAAGTGTGATTTCTTTCTTTCAAATATGATCATTATCATAGGGGTGTGTAATGGAATTGAATTCTTCACATAGCATCAGATGGAACACAGTTTTATGACCAAGACTTATCAACTTTGTATAAGCAAAATTCATATTTTTATTGAGTTAAACTTAAATTCTTTGCATAAAATTATTTGAGTAATGAAAATCTTGTTGCAATTTCTTATTTATCAATTTTTTAAGCAAAAATTATTTAAAATATAATTTTAATATAAGTGTATTAATTAAATTTATTCTGAAAATATAGATAGTAAATACTATGAAAATTATACATTTAATGATTTCCTCATTATAAAACCCTCTCCCCATCATGATGTTTTTTCAAATGAAACAAAGCGTCTCAAATTTAAAAACTTGCAATGTGTTATTACTTGGTTGATTTCAGTTTGCTACAATATTTTGGAAGGGAGGTTATAATTCTTTAAGGTAAATTTTAAGAAAATTTCATACATAGGATAGAATGAAAAATTACATTTCAATATCTTGATAAGAATACATTTACTGAATTCAAAGATACACAAAACTGAAATTAAAACAGTATATCACAGATAAAAAGTTCCATAATTTTTGCAACTGGAACTTTATATCTGTGATATACAATTAAAGAAATGCTCACTAGATAATAAGTATAAACCTTATCTCTAATAGATAAATCAGTGGACTTTTGTGCAAATTGCAAATGGAGACTACTTTGATATATAAGTATGGAAAATCTACTGGCTAAAGATCATTGAAAAGCTTTTTTGCATTTATATATTACTAACTGTCTCTTAAGTATTTTCTTAAATAGTAAGCCGTATTAAAAGTAAAATCTAGGAAATATCCAAACATGCATTTTGACTGATGTGCATGCAGAGACAGAACATCTATATCCTGTTATTCACTTCAGTGACAGGGGGGTTTTATACTTCAAAAAGAGCATACTACTAGGTTGAGTTCAAGTGATTATTTGAAGTTATCACTTTTTTTTTTTTTTTTTTTTTTTTTTTTAAATATCACATCAGAATAAGGCTTCATCTATGGATAAATAATGCATATCACATTACGCCAATCATAATTTTGGAAAGATATATGAATAGAAATAGAAAAAATGTTTGTATTGTTTTGATAACTGTCATTTAAAGTAACATCCAAATATGACAAAACTAAAATATATATATATTGAACACTTTAAAGTTATCAAAGAATTCCAATTTTAACTAATGTAACTAAATTTAGATAAAATTTAGCATAAATATAAATATTGATGCCATTTTTTTCATCTTGGAGATAGATGTATTTACATCTATATTATGCAATTTTATATTTGAAATTTTTATGCAATTTTTTTTTTTAATTCATGTTGAATTTTTTAATTTCAATGCTTGTTTTAAAATCAAAATTTTGGAAATCTGAGATTCCATATTAACAAAAATGTTAAAAGTATTCAGTTCAAGATTGTGTTAAAAATTTTTTAGAGGGAAATAACATTTACAAAGCAAGCATAGTTCATTCGGAAGAAAGAAAATTACAATCATGTAGCATACTGATGCCATCGTTTGCAATTTTTTCCCTGACTCTGAATTGACAACCTTTTGTCAAATCATTGAGATTGAAAACATTTGTGCTTTGATTTGTCTATTTCATCAACAGGTTTTGAATTAATATCAAAGATGTAAAAGAAACAATGTCACTTTTTCAAAATAATTGTAATTAATAATTTAATATAGCTATAAGTAAACAGTATTAGGATTAGTTAAAAAATATATAAATAGGTGTGCACACATCAAGTGCGTTTCCATACTAATTTAGTTTTAACATAGTAAAAAGTTTATTAAAACAGCATGTGTCTTTTACTTTTAAAATATCGCTTTTTTATTAAATGAGGGGAAAGTTGATGTTTCAATTTAAGATCACTTTTTCTTTAACTGCAATGATTGTCAGCTTTATTTTTGTTCAAAAAATGTTAAATATGCCAGAAACGTTTTTTTTTTTTTTTGTCTCTTAATGAATTATTTAAATATTGTACTAGAAGTTTTATCAACTTGTTTCATTAGTAATAAAATTTCCATCTTGGTAATTAAAACAAAATAGTTATTAAATGATACTGTAGAAAAATTATAAATGTAATGTTAAATCAACAACTAAAACTTTCAGCTTGTTCAAATTTGAAATATTTTTATACATTTGAATAAAAGAACTCAATATTCTTTTCTTAAAAATTATCATTTGTTAAATATGACAATTTTTTCAAAACATCTTGAATTATAATTACAATTGATTAAGCAAAATATTATAACGCAACATAAAGTAATGCAACTAAAGTAACATAATTCTCCTTGAACATTTAATTATTTTTAATCATAAGAAGCATTGCATTCATCTTTTTCATAAATTATGGTTATGTTAAACTATTTAAAAAAAATTAAACATAATATGAAATGTATAATTTTCTTTTTAAGTGATATAACACGTATATTCAAATATAAAAGTTGGATAAATCACTAAAATTTGGAAAACTTAATTTAGAAAATATTTTAAAATTCAAGTTTAATGCAGAACAGACATTTGGAATTTAATCTTTTAACTGTCTGAGAAAAAAATATATTTGTATATAATGATGAGTACTAGAATACTTAGATTTATGTCTTGTAAATACATATAATTCTTGGAAACTACAAAATTTTTCCTTAAGAATATTTAATAAAATACAATTTAACACATTTTTTACACGGAAAAGATACTCATTTGAAGAAGACACTCATTTGAAATTTATAGAATGTTATTGTATTATTTCATCCTTTTGTTTCATCATATAATATTACATAATATTCAAATACTTTTAAATTAAAATAAAATTACACATAAATCATTTCCATTGACAAGAGAATTAATAAAACATCTTTTTTAGACATCTTTAATAGACATCTTTTTTTTATGTATATAGCTAAACTATTAAATATTAATTCAGATGGAGCTATACGTAATACAATAGTTATAACACTTATTCCTCAAAGTATTCTAAATCTTATAAAAATTCGAAAACATAGAAACTAAATGCTCAAGTTCATCAGTCATATTAGTCAGTGATTTTGTATTATTATTTATACTTATCAATTAAAATAAAAGACAGATTTTTTTTTATACATTCATGGAAAGAACATTTATACATTCATATTACGAAAATTTTTAATTTATATACATATAAAGAAAATAAAAAAAAGACTATATGAATATAACTAATGCAGAAAATTAATACAAAAGTGAAGTAGTTATATGTGAAAATACAAGTAAAACTTAGGATATTCTCAGCTCAATTTTAAATAAGTTCATTTCTAAAAAAAACAAACTCCATTCTTTTTTTTTTTTTTTTTTTTTTTATTTTTTTTATTTTGCTATATTCAACTTTTTAAGTTACTTGCATTTTTACATTGCTATTCATGGTTCAAATAATTAAAACTTGAGAAACAAACTTTGCATTATAGTTTGCGTTCCTTAACATTTATTTTTAATTTTTATAAACAGATATTCACATTTTATTCATTATTAATATTTATTAATTTACAATTTTTCATATCACAATAGATTTTGCTTCAAATGTTTAAATTGAAATTGTTACTTCTTAAATATAAACTTTTTACTTATTTTGCTATGTATTCAATTCTGACATGATCATACAACAAATTGATTTATTTATATAATTTAAATAAAATTTATTAAGCAAAATGTCAACTAAGCATATTTTATGTAAAATAAAAAATGGCTTTATACTTTTTGATGTCATCTATTTAAATACTATATATATGGGTAAATGTTTCATTTAATTTCATACATCTTTCAAATCAATTTTATAAGTTCAATAAATTAAGTTCAGATAAGGTAAAAAAGAATTATTTGAAAATGCTGGCAATGATTTGTCTTTTATGCAAAAAATTAATTAAAAATGTTCCAAATTTGATCATATTTTTTAAATAAAGTTTCATTTTTAGTAATAATATAAATTTTTGTAATCAATTATAAATTAGTATTAAAAATAACATTTCTATAAAACAGTAATAATAAGTAAAAAATTCATTTTTTTTAATATCAGTTACAATTTTGAAATTAAAAATTTATTTTAATTGAATTCTTGAAATATTAGTCATTTAACAGATACTAATAAAAACTCAAAAGAATTATTAAATTAGCTGGCTGCTCATATTTAAATCATTTTAACAATTAAAAGTTCAAAATATAATAAATTCTTAGTAATTAAATATTTTTCATTAAACACATTTTACTACAGTTTCCTTGCAACTGAATTTTAAACAGTTTTAGTATATAATTTTTTTCCTCTGCATTTTTATATTAAAATAACCTATTTCAAAAACACTGATTTAAGAAAAAGAATTTCAAATCTCAACTGAACACATTAATTTTTAAAGCCAATTAAAAGATGCCACTCTAAAATTTAAAAATTGTCTACATTAAAAAATTAATACAATAGTACAATATAACATTGTAAATAATTATAGTATACAAAAGCTAACACATGCCATACAATTGAAAATAAATTTATAGCCCAAAAACATCTAGTGTTTAATACTAAAACAAATTACTTATATTAAATTATAAATTACACTAATAAAAACCATGCCCTAAATTTTAAAATTATCAATAATTTGCAAGAATAAAATATCCAATAATCATAATACATAAAAAATATTTTTCAGAAAGAAAAAGAGAAAATTAAAGCATTATTTGCATCATACAAAAAATAAATGAAACAAAATAGCATCACAAATTTTATTGTAGCAAATAAGCATGCATAAAAGCTACATAGGAAACTCTTAAGAAAGTTAAATAAATTATATAAATTTGTAGTTCAAAAGTTTCTTTCAAAATTTAATTTTAATCTTAGTTAAACCTATTCTTCATTTTAATTATAAAATCTTGTTATCAAAAATTATTTCTTTTAAAGAATGGGGACTTGAAAATGGCACTTCTTTTTGTTGCTAACTGCAAAATAAAGGAAAGCTTTATTTTACATCTTAATGGCTAAATAAATTAATTTACTAATACCTCATTTTAAAAAAACAGAATTATAATTAAAGGAACCAAATTTAAACACAAATCAGAATTAGTTATTTTTAGTTTTCTGGGAGCAATAAAATTTCATGCATCCCAAATTTTAAGCGAAAATCAGTTTAAATTAATGAAATAACTAACGGATAAAGCTTAAATATCTCAAATTAGTTATAAATCTTTCACTATGTCACAAGTATAGCACAAACTATGAAACAAAGATGTATATAGTAACAGTATGCATGTAATTACATGTTTTTACAATTAGTTACATTTTTATAATTCTTTGGAAAAAATATTTGTAACATATGTTTAGGAAAGAAATTAGTGTGGGTTTATAAGAGAAATGAAATTTTATTTTAGGGTGAACAGATACAACTGCTGAAGCATAGAATAACGACGATTATAGATATTTTGTAACTTTTTTAAATGTTTAGAATAAATAAATTTTATAAAAATTTTAGCAAAAAATGTCTATACAAACTATATATAACTGAGATTGTTCATTTTTAAATCTATGAATTTAAAAAATAGAATATAAATGATCTTCTTTGTAAGAAAAAGGCCCAATGTGAGTAAATATTTCAATAACTCTAAAATTTCATAAAGTAATAGAATGTGAATAAATTAGAAGTTATTAACCTTGAAAAGGTATTAATGTAGTATTTCATTCAAAATGTTCGTGTACATAAGAAATGGACAGAGAATAACAATAAATTATCATGCAATTCAAAATTTTTTCACTTAAAAAGTCCAGATTGGCACTGTATAATCTACTGATTTGCTACCTCCTTTATTTCTTGGCAAAAGGATGGATCCAAATAGTTACAAGATTAGAATAGCATTCATTTTTATTTAATACTTTAAGTCGCTTAATATTAAATATTTGTTAAGAACTTTTATACATATTTATTCTAGATAACAAAATTTCACAGATTTTACCAACCATTACAGTTTTTGTATTTCATTTATTTGCAGAACTCTAGGATGTTAAAGTTTAATAGAGTTATATCACCTTTATAAACATTGTCATTTTCTCATTATATCTTAAATATTTTAGGAAGATGGGAAAAAAAAACAGGAAGAACATAATTTGCAAAGATTTTTTACTACCATATCTGAATATATCATGTTATTAAAATAAACGGAGAAATATATCCAAAAGATTTTACATCAAATGAACTTAATCCTTTGTTTATTCTATTTATTTGTAGCTAAATCAATAAACTAGTTACACTATTTCAACAATATATAGATCTGAAAATGTTAAGTTTGTTTGTTTGTCACTCAACGGTCATTTTTGGCACACGAGGGCTAATTAGACCGGGACCTACGGTTTAAAATGGATTGCTAACCACTACAAACATCCATGTCCTGGGTGGGATTCGACCCCACGAACTGTTGAACCAAAGTTAAGAGCGTTAACCATTCGGCTGCCAGTTACGCATAATGTTAATAAGATTCTATATTTAACATAAAAAAATTTCATTCTAGAATTGACTGGATTAAAATAAAAAAAATAATAATAAAATAACATTCTAGCAAAATAAAATAACATTCTCTTTAAATAAAGCATGCTGATTACTATAACTAAAAAATTATTGCACAGAAAACTATTTTTTTTTTCTATTTATGTATTTCTTGATTATGGATTAAAACTGCAATGATTAAAATTAACAGAAATTATTTAAAGCATGTAAGGGAATCAAATTACAATTATTAAAATACTATCAAAAAGTAACTCACCTCAGGAGGACGATACATATCAATACCAGCTGACATCTTGTGTTTCAGCTGACTAATTATTTGTTTATTATTCTGCACCTACAATTAAAAAAAAATTATCAGTTTTAAAAACGTTAAAAAAAATTAATTAAATATCAGTTGGATGGTGCTTAAAAATCATATATTAATGACTAAAAATTCAATACAAAAACAAAAATATTTCATACAAATTAAATTTAAAAAAAGTATTTTGTGATCTTATTTTTCATTAAAATAAAATATTACTCAATAAACAAAATAATGTACAAAAAGCTCTTTTAAATTTATTTGCTTATTAATCAAAAGTAAAAGATTTTAGTTATCACTATTTTATACATAATTTTTGCTTTAAATATAACATCTATGTTCAATAAATAGATTTAACTAAAAGTACTTAATATTCTAGTTCTATTATGGCTGACATACCTTCAAAACTAGAACAAATATGTATTCTTGCATCAATTTTAGTCAAAGAATATAGGTTTATCAATATATTTACATGCTTATTGTATTATTTGTTAAGAAAAGAAAATATATTTGTTACTGTGCCAAAACGAAAAAAAAATGGTAAAATTTCAAGAGAAATGCAAAATAGCATTTACAGCATAAAAATATAACTAAAAATGTTTTACATTTATTGCTGATTTTAATTCTCATTAATTGAATAAGAAAATAAAAAAAATTATTTTTCTAAAAGACTTTATATTAAAACTATTCATTCATATATACTCTTAATGTTAAAATTCCTTAAATAGAAATTATGAGATTATTTTTATAAATGTATACATATAATATCATGAGATTGGTTATGCATTCTGAGTACATATATATATTTTCTTATACTCAGAAAATATCTGATACTTCCATGTTTCAATAAGTAATGAATAAAAATAATCAATTGATCCTTACAGTATGAGAATTCAGAAAATATTAAGTTAAATGATTTTATTCATAAATTATAGCACTTGATAACTTATAAATCAAATCATTAAAGGAGAGTAGCTTAATAAAATATTTTCATTATCCAGTAATTTTTAAATGAAACTTATTTACGTTAACAAAAAATGGAACAATTAAAATGTTTCAAAAGTAATATAACAATACCCTATTTGATTTTCTTCTTATAAATTTAATCTGATTTAATCCAAATATATTATACTAATATTTATCTATGCAAATTTACAACAAAAAACTGTATAAGTAAATAGTTAAATGAATAATCTAGGATTTGAAATGATAAAAACAAATGCATTTGTATAAAAAATTTCTTTTTGGGCATCACGATATTTTATGATTATAATTGTAATTTATGTCTAGTGCAAAAATTTAGATACTAATTACAAATATGTGCAAATACATGCATAAAATATATACATGCATACATGTACATGTATACACATCTAATTTAAGCAAGAATGCATAAATAGATATACATATTACAAGCGTCTGATGTATCCAGAAAGTAAGATATATCATATAAAAATGCAAGTACAAAACTAAATTAAAATATTAAAATTCTCAGTCAATGAGAAACATTCTTATTTTTGACCAAAAAAATGTATTTTGATTGCTAATATTTGAAAAAAATTATCTTAAAATCATTTTCTTTCTGAAGAATGCATTTATCTACTAATACAAATATAACTAATATTAATCATATCATTTTTTATTTTCTAATTAATTCATGTTTTATTAAGTACATCAAGTGAAAAAATCAAATATTTGAAGCAAACTTTTTCACGTGAAATCAAAAATTGGAACAATTAACAAATATGGATGATACAAATTAGTTGAAGAATATATGAATAATCTCAGTCATTTAAATATAAAATTTGAAAGCAAATTTAACAGCAAACTTTTAATTAATATTATAATTTTTCATTCCTTTTCTACTTTAGGAACTGGAGTGTCTTAACCAATAATAGTAGAATATACTATAACAGGATATAATCAATGTATAAAAATCTAAATAAAAATTTTATTTAAAAACTCAAAATCAAAAACATTTCCTATAATATTAGGCTTTGAATAATTAACAAATTTTAAAAGTTTTCAAAATAATATATTGTTATTATTTATTTGTGAAATGATAATGCTATTTAAAATATCAATAACTAAGGTAAAATATAAATCTCAATTTTCAATCATACATCAATAGCAACTCCTTTATGAAAATTCAATATAAAAAATTAAGTTTAAAACAATTTTTATCAAGCATTATTTTTAACAAAAATATCTATAGTGTCTTATTCGCAATCCCTAATACATTCAGGAACACTAAAGATGACTCATTTTAAATAAGAAATAAACTTTTAATATGTCATTATATTCTATACTTATCACAAAATCAATGTTCAGGAATTTAAAGATTGTAAAACAAACAAAATTTTCTTAAAAGCATGCATTGAAATGAAGACATTTTCTGCCATGAAATAATTTAAAAGGCTATTACAATTTTAAAATAGGTAGAACTAAATAGGTAGAAGAAAGTTTTAATTAAAGTTTTAATTGATATATATTTTCTCAAAGTTTTTAAATAAATCTTTGAGAAAATTATATATTATACTTTCATTTTATCTAAGCAAAAACTTCAAAAACAACTATTTGTTTTCATAATTAAAATGTGTTAAGAAATTACATATAAAAGATAAGAAATTAAAAGTTTAATCTATAAACTACAAAAATAGCTATAGTGTTTAGTTCAAATAGTAGTTCAGTTATATTGAAATGAAATGATAATAAGAAATAGAGAAAAATCTTTATGTAATAGATCACATAATTTAAATTTTTAATTATATTTATAAGTTTTCAAAATTGAAATGACATTTGATTATTTTGCTTTTTGTTTTCCAATTCCAATTTTATTCTGTTTAAATTTACATTATTTTTCATATTAAAAAAGGTAACACAAACATTTTAATAAAATACAGTATTTTTGGAAAATCCAACGAGAAACTTGTTATCATATCAGATATACGGAAATAAAATGTGATTTCTGTGATGTTATATTTTCCAGAGATTTAATATTTTAAAGTAACATTTTAACAATTTTTTTTACCTATAAGTGACAAAATGAAATCCTATGTTCAACATGCGTGTAGTTTTATTTTCTTAGAATTGAATTAAAAAATTGTTTACTTTTTTAGTTTAATAAAGTAGAATTTTTACTTAAACAATTCTTAGTGAATCCTATTGTTCAAAAATGTTACTAACCATAAAAAAAAATACTTTACTTTTTCACAATAATTCATTAAACAAAACAGAAATTATAAACTGATGAGGATTACCCAATTTCAAGTACAAATTTTTGTTTTTCGCAGCAGAAATTTCTGTAAATTAAAACTTTTTTTATCTCTGGCAAGTAAATGGAAAATTTTTTAAAAATACTTGCAAAAAGAGATGGATGATTCCATTCACACAATCCTAAGTCATTTAAATTTTTAAAAATATGAATCAACAGAGAATCTTTTATAATTTATGAAAAAAACTTTTCTCTTACCTACCCCTAAAGATTTCAACAAAAGTATAACACATTTCAAAATATTTTTTATAAATCTTAATTTAGAGTAGAGCAAAATTTAAACATGAAAGAATGTATTTCATTTAATATAAAAGAAAATATTTCATTTAATATAAAAGAAAATATTTCATTTAATAATAAAAACTTTAGCATCACTTCTTTAACAAATAAATGTTAAAAAGTTGTAAAATTAAAGAGAACAGACAGGAACTAACAAATAAAGATTTTAAGAGGCTTTAAATGAAATAATGTATTTCTGAGAAAAAGATAGGGATTTTTATAAGGGTTATTATTGAAATTAGTGATTTTTTTAACAATCTGGATATTAAAAATTATAATCATTTTTAACATCATTTAAAAATTAAATATAGTTTTTAGTAACTTTTAGAATTGATAATAATCATAAAGCTTTTCTAAACGTACCTGTCTCTTAAAAGAGATAATTTCAGAATCCATACTACGTAAAATAGCATCTTCTTCACCATTTGCACTTGTGACTATAGCAACTAAATCATCATAATTTAAATGCATACCACGCGGTGGTTTTCTTTTACTTCGAGCTGGGTTGTGACGAGCAGAAGTTCTCATTGTGCCAGAACTACGCAATGTACCAGTTCGCCTGCATGAATTAAAAAAATACAGTTTCTCTAAGTTAAAAACAAAAAGTGATAACAATGTTAAATAAAATGTAATAGGAAACAAAAATATTAAATACCAATAAACAAAATCAAAAAAATTATACATTTAAATCATTCATGTTGACATTAAAAAATTCAGAAATACATTTTAAAATTGCCTTACACAAGGGAATATTTTAAAATTTTCTTATACGAGGAAACATTTTAAAACATTTTCTCAAACTAATCCTTATGCTCATAATATACATTAAAATAAAGGAAATGACTTACTCAAATAAAGAATAAAGGTAAAAAAGTTAAATAATGCAATGAATTAAATTCTCACAGTTTACAATCATCTTTTTAAACTTGTTATTTAGGAAAAATGTTTATATGGACTGAATAGTTAATTTATTAATAATACATTTCTCTTTTAGAACCAAATACATATATTAATCATCCCCCTCATTCAGAGGATTCTTTCTTTAAATAAACATGAGTATGACAATAATGAGGTGATTCTTTTCTTCCCCTAATCTCTGCTTTGCTTTTTCTTCCCTTTCTCCCTAATTGTGATTACCTAGCAAGTTTAATTTTACATAGGAAAAACTTTTTGCTGATAATTTATTTAATGTTTCAGGGAAAGAAATTTTGGACAATTTTTCTGATAAAAAAAAGTGTATTGTGTTCAATACATTACATTCAGGAGTAAGGACACATTTACAAAAATTAAACACCTTATACTCACATTTGCAACTCCTACATCACCTCAATTTGAGCTGGTGATCTAAATTGCAGTGTCTGAGCTTATATTACAACTCTTTCATATTGCCTTAAGTGTTAATATTCTAGACATGAAAAGACTTAGACAAGAAATGGTAGAGAAACCTTGACTTCGGCGGAATGCATTTCAATTATACACAACAGAAGTATATGTCAATTTAAAGAAAAATGAGTCAATTGCAGTAGTGAACATCCTTCTTACTCTTGACTATACCTAACATGGATATCAGAAAAATCACAGCTGTGAAAATAAAAAAGCAAAGCTTATTTTATTCCAAAGACAGACATGTTGTGTTACCTAGTACCTTTCAACAAGGGCTTAGTTATTCACAAGTTGTCGAAAATAGTCATGAAATTCTGCAGTACCTTAATAAATTGCTTAAATCTTCTGATTGTGAAATTATTCTTAAATATTTCTGAATATAGCTCATCTATTTTCAAAATTAATGTCACTAAAATCTTTTGTGAAATCAAAATTCCAAAGATTTCAAAAATGAAAGTCATATGAGAGAAGTACCTCATAAATAATTTTTAAAAGTAAAAACTCTAGTTTCTCCTAAAACAGATGCAGTGAAGGTAAATTCTTCAGACAATGAAGCACTCTTCCTTATAGATTTATCAAGTCCCAAGTGGCTTGAACAAAGACAGGAGCATTTAGTTTTGTTTAATGATATCTTTCATTCTTTTAGAACTCGAGGTTTTCGTACTCATGTAAAAGATATCAAGACAATAATTAAGATGTATAATCAAATGTATTATGGCAACATATGTGTTTAGCCATTCAAGAAATATTCTTAAAGCTTTAATGCTGTTTTAAATTGCATTGTTATAACTATGGAAGGATGTTAATCACAATACAGTGTCTCTAAAGTGTAAATATTCTCAAATCTTGAGACTTCCCCATTTCAGTAATCCTTTAACAGTACAGGCTGTTGCAGTACATGTGCAGATATCTCTCATCACTGTTTGAAGCCTTTTCTTATATCCCTACAGTCATCTGCAAAAGTGATTTCAACAATTTATTGAGAAAGTTATCTAAACTCTTTAAATTGTTTGGTGACTTTAATAGTCATAACACTTATGGGGTAGTGATAACACAAATTCTCGTAGTCACATAACTGAACAGAATTATAACAGTAATCATTTTCCATTAATGATAGCTAAAACTAAATCCTAAGTCTTCCTTTTTTCTTACATTCATTATCATGTAGATTGGCATTCAATTAACTGTGATTACTAATAGCATAGTTAGAAGAGAAAGCATTAATGATGCTGTGTGAAAGGAAACTGAAGCAATTCTGGATGCTTCCAAAAGTGAGATTCTCAAAAGGTGTCTTATTCCCCACAAACATCATAAAGCACAGTGGAACAATGAGTGCCAAGAATCATGCAGGAAATAAAAAAGGATGAGGCTATTTTTTGTAGTTATCTCACCACAGAAAATCTCATAGCTTTAAACAAATCTGAAGTTTTTGCTCATGCAATACGATGAATCAGTCAAAAATAATCTTGGATCTCTTCCATCACATTATCAACTTCAAACAAAGCTGTGGAAGAAAGTTAAATCAGTTAACAATTTAGGTCAGAATTTGTCTATCCCAATAATATGAATAGGAACTGCCACATACTCTTCTCAATATGTTACAGCCAATCTTTTGTAAGAGTATTTAGTCTAGCCTCTTATGATCCTAAACTTATCAAAACCAAAGATCAAACTCAAAAGAAACCTATAAATTTTCTTGAAATAGTTGTACGCTCATATAACTGCAATTTCTCAATGCTGAAATTGCAATGAGCACTGTTCCAAATTCAAAGTACTAGTATGAGACCAGATAGTATCTCATGCTCCGTCATCTTAACTATGATTCTTTAACAAACATCTTATTCTATTGAATAGAATATGGAATGAATATATTTATCCTAGTTTCTAAAGCAATAGTTATTCCAATATTGAAACTAAAGAAAAATCCAACAGATCCTCAGAACTACCGTTACCAATAACACTCTTAAGTTGCCTTGAAAAAAGCTTTAAGCACAAGCTTAACGCCTACTTTGTTAATGTACTTTAAGATAATCAATATATATCATTATATTAAAGTGGATTCTAGAAAGATAGATTCACTCTCGACAACTTTATATGCCTAGAGACACAAACTAGGAATGTCTCTGAACAGAGATATCATTTGGTATCTATCTCCTTTGATATACAAAAAGCCAAGATCAAACATGGCAAATTATAAGCTATAGCCATCATTAGCAATAAACTAAATAAAGAGAATCATATAATTTTAGAGCAATTTCAATTTAAATATATATAGAACAATTAATAAAATTATGCCTTAGAACTACATAAAAGTGCATAAATGAGTCATTATTGTGATGAATTGTAAATCAGAATTGATTTATAATTAACCTTTATGAAGCCAACTTGATTATCAGTTTCAAAATATTATTTACAGTGTAAACATAATTAACAAATGCTTTCTAATAATTGCAAGCATACACACAATCTTATATAATTAAATATAAAATTTATGCCTCTCTCCTTAAATATATGTAACTACAAAACTCATTTAATTTATATATTTTATATATAAAAGATTTACTTTTGATATACATCTAATATTATAGCTAATATTAATTACAATTATAAATAAGACTTAAAACTCTTGTACTATATAATTAACATGCATAAATTAGCCATTGAAAAAATAGCAAAGTTAAAAGATAGTTTTCCTATTTCAGTGCTTTTTAGATTATTCACTTATTTTAATGCATTTTATTTATTTAATTTTTACTGGAGTTTTTATATC
Organism: Latrodectus elegans; assembly: GCA_030067965.1. Classification (NCBI taxonomy): domain Eukaryota; kingdom Metazoa; phylum Arthropoda; class Arachnida; order Araneae; family Theridiidae; genus Latrodectus; species Latrodectus elegans. Next base: position 92,832,026 of record CM057819.1, read on the forward strand.
ACCTAATATGTTTTTAATCAGTTTGAAAATAGCAATGAAATCGCCTCTACAAAGGGAAGAGTTTTGAATGACCCAGGTTTTCTGAAGAGTGTTGAGCAAGTCATTCACACATAGCCTGAAGAAATCAGTTTGGAAGGTTAGTTGGGAATTACCAATTTTGATAACTCTTGACAACTTGTTTGGAGTTTCATGGAAATTTTTACAATTATGTCTTTATTGTTTGCAATTATCAAAGTCTTTAAAGCCTACATACCATGGTTTATGAGTTAACTTTTTCAAGAAATATCGCTGTGTGATGATTTTCGGGATCATGTTTTCAATGATAAATACACATTTTACATCAATGGATCTGTGAACATTCATAATGTGTACATTTGGGGCTCAAAAAGTCCTCATGAGATGGTTTCCTCAGGAAAACTTAAACATGAATTTGGGTACTTTGATGAAAAAAATCAAGTATTAAAATATAAAGCAAAAACATTTAAATATTTTGTTGCAGTTACTGAAATAAATATCAAATTAATAACATACTATAAAGTATATATTATATATATATCTTTAAATTCTATACAGAAATATCATTATCTTATCTAAAAATACATTATAACTTAATAGACAAAACAGATTTAAGGTAGTAATAAAGTATGAAAAAAATTATAACTGTATTATAAAAATTCTTCTTTTTGTTTACTGCCAAACCAACATTTTAAGCATCTTCCTTAGAACAAAATAATCAACACACATCAACTTACTTAAAATACTGTGTACAAGCTTGGCATAAATTTCCTTTTGCTGTGTTGTAAACTTGAGCCGATACAAAACAATTTGCACAACTACCTCTTCCAGAAGATTCTGCCTTCTAAAAAAGTCATTGATATTATAATTTAAGACAAGAAATAGACAAGTCTCACAAAAAAAAAAGAATACAGCTATAAACATCATACATTGTCCTTATCTTGATCCATATCACTTTCGTTATCAGAAGGAACTTCAGAACCACTAAAACACAAGTGTAAAAAGATACATAAATAATTACAATCATATTGGATAACAAAATAGCTAATTAAAATAATTAAATGAAGTAAACTAAATTTTTATTAACTGAATTTAAAATAAACTATTCTCAACATAATACTTTTAGACCCTGAATTATGACAATCTTTAGAGATTTTTATGGTATATTTTATAAGTATAAATGACTTAAGAAGTTCAGCAATTTAAAAATAATTTTTAATTCACTATTAAATTTTAAAAATCTTACTCTAAAGAAAAAACTCATGATGATAGAACAAGAATAGAAAGTCACTTTCAAATACATGGGTTAATAATAATTTTTCATTAACTGGATGCAAGTGGTTGTTCTTTGGGAAAACACAGCTTCTTTTATCATTAGAAGCAACTCCCAAATTTTCATTATGATGGTAAACTAGGTAATAAACTGCAAAGTTTTGTAAGTTTAAAAGTTTTTAATGGGTTAAGTTTGCATTCAGTTAATAAAAAAAATTTTTCTATCTGTAAATGAAAACAATTAGTTAACAGCCCTAAATTAACATAAAACATTAGGGCCTTATCTGGTTTGGCTAAGTTTGTTTGCCAATCAACAGTAATTTTTTGCACATAAGTATTAATTAACATTAATTAATTAAAGTGAATTCCAAACTATTATAAACATTAAAAATGGAATTCGAACTCAAGAATTGTTGAACAGAAGGCAAGAGTGCAAACCATTTGGTTTCCAGTTTGACTGCTATGCATGGCAATTTATTTTATTTGTGTCCAGTTAATGGAAAAATACCATATTGACAAATGAGCATATGAACACAATTCAAGGAATTTTTAAATATTTAGAAAAATAAATGAGCCAATACCTACTTAAACTCAAAAAATCATAACAAGGAAGAATAAGGAAATTCATTAAAAAGGTATACAACACAATTTAAAAGCAATTATTTAAATTAATAAATTTAATAAAAACAATATTTTACCTTCCCATAATATAGAAAAACTTTCTATAAAAATAAATTTATGTGAGTAACTTTCTCTGTTAAAATTAACACAATATTATTCATTCTTATGAGTGAAGAAGTTCCCATTAATCCCCATTTTGCCATATAATAAAAGATTACAGGCTTTTAAAATAATGGTATTAAGGTAGTATAAATAAAGCATTAAATGGCATAAAAAATATTGAAAACTTTCAAAAGAGACAAAATTTAAGTGCAACACTACTTTATAGAATACTAAATGGCAAGGTATTCATAATAAATTGTACTATAAATGTATTACAATGTTATACACTTATCATAATAAAATATTTCCAAATTTTTCCACAAAATGATTTTTATATGCATATCAAAAGACTTATCCATTATGTACACAAAAGAATAAAAATAAAATCACAAGCTATTTCTATTCTAAAAATTAATGACATATAAATTTAACTTTACGTGTTATAATTTAATTATCCAGTAAAAAGATGAAAATATTTTCAGATAATCTTGTAAAAATCACTTAAAGCATCTTTTTATATGTACAACATTAATCTGTGTCATATATATATATATATATATATATATATATATATATATATATATATATATATATATATATATATATATATATATATATATATATATATACACACACTAATATTTTAACCTAAAAATAAAATATATTTTAATAATTCAACCCTTTTTTTGGTTTACTGCATGCATAATACTATCAGTATTTATCTTGTTGAGCTCTACTTTTAAGTTTGTATTCAGCTTCTAATTATGATTACAGTCAATTTTTCAATTCACAGCATATATCTGTGATCAGTAATTACTGAAGATTTATCAAAGAATAAAATTTTTAAGATGATGAAGCAAAATTTGCTTTAATCTAATAAATTAGAAAATGCTATTTTGAATAAACAATAATTGCAAAGAAGACAGTAAATCTGCAACTCAGTGACTTTTTTTTTTTTTTTTTTTAAATATATTTCTTAATGTAGTTACTCTTAAGTCAACTCTGATAATGTTAGTCATAACAAAGTAATTAACATTATTGATAAAATTTCTTTTCATCAAGTAATGTAAAAAATTATTTTTTTCAACAGACATGCAAGTGTTTTGAAGTAACAAAGAGAAAACAGTAAATCTGCCACTTAATAATTTTTCTTTTAAAATTTTCCTCATTATAGCCCTTTAATGTTAATTCTATTGATTATATTCGTAAATTATTTTATGATAAAATGTATAATTTTTAACTATTAATAAAACATCTATGAAGTGTAATTTCTTGATCATACTGACATTTTCCAAGCAATTTATTTATATAACTATTGAAAATTAAGTTTGTTATTCAATTGATTATAAAAATATTATAAAAAATAGACTTGTGAAAGCATACGTTTATGAAAAATACATTGTGAACATGAAAATAAGCACATAAATTGCATTTCTAATGATACATAAATTTCTCACCTTCCCTCTTCCTTTTGAGCTCCTAGCTTACGTACTTGGCGATCCATGACACTAGTACGAGACCTAGTCTTTTTCCACAAATAATAGTACTTAACTAAACTAGCTAAAGGTTTATCAGGAAGCTAGATGGAACAATATCAGTTATTATTATAAAATATATAACATAACAAAATATATAAAATTTTAAATGCATTTAACATAACGATTAAATGAATTCCAAAATGTCTACTTGTAACATAAACACATTTTAAATTACTTTTTAACAGTAGTTAATACATTTAAAAATTACTTATTTAACAATAATATGTAAATAAATTACAATTATCCTTATGAGTGTTTGATGAAAAATGTAAATAAATATGCAAGCAAGCAATAACAACAAAATCAAAGATTTTGGCTAAAAAGGCTAATAAAATAAACATTTCAAACAGGGCTAATCAAATCAGAAATAAAAAGAAATTTGATATAAATTTCAGTTTACTCAACCAGAAATTAACTGTCATATATGATTGCCTTCTCGTCACTATTTGTTTAAATGTGCCTGTGATTTTTCTTATTAAAAAAAATCTAAATGCTTCAGAATCTTAAAATTTACAAAAACAAAACTAGCAATCTTCTACATTTATATAATAGCAATATATTTTTTTATACTAAATTTGGTGATAGTGCTTACTTATTCTGTTAATTACACATATCATAAAAATATACATTTGAACATACAAATGTATATATGTATAAAATAATGGTAAATTTTTAGTTACTTTAATGAGCAAAAAAAAAATTTTTTTTTGCCCATATTTTACACTTAAAAATTAATGGTGAACACTGATCCCAAAATTCAGTATACAAAATCATTTATATGCAAATTATACATTTATATTCTCCGATATTGCACCAATGTTTATTATAAATATATGTTTCAAAATAAAAATATTCAAATATTTTTTATTATAAATGGCATAATGTTTAACATGAGTAAATTCAAAGTTAATACATTTTTGTTGTTAAATTATATGCATATTTAATGCAAATTTTACTTACAAATTAAACTACTATATTGTAATCATGGATCATTTCCGGTTACTTTAATGAATATTTAATTTGAAAAATAAAATTTAACTGTTATATAATTTTTATCACATATATTTTCAACAAAACAAAGTTTCAAAAATTTACATTTCATGGGTATAGAGGAACTATTTTCAACAATCATGGTCACTTACTGGCATTTAAAAAGAAAATAATCCTTTATTAATATTTATTATCTTACATTGATTGATCAACAATAATTGACAGGATTAAAATAAATTAAAAACTAATGGAAATAAATTTTAAAAGCCAAGAAATGTCTTCATTCATAACATGATCTTAATTTTTTTTTCTTTTTTTAATGAATATATTAGACAATATCAAGAGCTTATCTTCAAATCTTTAAGCTTTATATAGAAAGGATTTAAGAGGAAGCTTTAGAGGAATGGAGAGGAAGTTTTTTTTTTTTTTAGAATACTTCTCAATAAAATATGTATGAATTTACAATATGCCTGTACGACCTTTCAATTCCAAAATGCATGTTGTATGACAAAACTGTGCAAGTTGTTAGCTATGCTAGAATAAATCTAACTGTATTTTTAATTTGTAACCACAAGAAGCATTGATAAAATTTTTCAACTAACAGGTCTCAGTGCTTCCTTCAGTTTTAATGAGAATTTGAACAAGGAATAAAATCACTTTTATTTTAATGCAAAATTCATTTAAAAAGGAAAGTAGATTCTAAACATACATAAGTTTACTACAAAACTTATATAATTAACTCAAGATAACTAATTTTTCATCTGTAAGGCAATGCGCTACTCCACTTTAATGTAAAGCTCCAAGACTGATAATAAATTGAATTCCATAATAAACTGAAAGAATAATAGTTCTTTAAACAATTTTGTTCATATTGACATTTTTAAATGCTTAGTCTCATCAACGAATGCATAGTCATAAAATTACAAAGAATTAAGTTCAATTATTTAGGGTCAGAATAAAATTGAACCAATAAAAAATTTAATAAAAAAACAAGAATTTTTAGATGCATTTTAAAAAATAAGTCTTTTTTTTTTTTTTTTTTTTTTTTTTTTTTAAATTAGCTATTTCAGGACTATCAACTTTGACTAGCAATTCTGACTTCTAGATTATCTTTTGAATTTAGAACTTCTAGAATTCTTTTGAATTTAAAGAACATTTTTAATTGTACTGTACACAAACAACTGTAAATTATATACAGATTTTGAATAAAAGCTGCATAAAGAGTTATTGAGAAGACTGGTATTAAATTCTCAGAAAATAATCAAATATAATTTTTTACAAAAACCGAAAATGTGTAACATTTAATTAACACCTATAGTTTTTGAAGGAGATTTTAATTTCTCTCTAAAGAGGTTTTTAATATCAATATTATTATACCTTTTGGGTGGTTTATATTTATTTTGAGTTGATGACATTCTATTTACATATAAAATAAGGAATTTGCGATAGGTTAGTTTTAAACTTACTTATTTCGCTAATTTAGTATTTCATTATTTGAGACAAAGAAATAAAACTTCATATCATAACAGAAAATGATAAATTTCTCCACTTTAACTATTGAAGTAGTAGAGGTTTAAAAAATATTTCACTTAATAAACAGCAAACAAAACATGTGAAAAATACTAAATTTACCATCAACTACCATTATTTGATAGTTGATAATTTTTAATTTTAAACTGTTGAAGTTTTACATATCTATACTTAAATATAAGCTCCTCAACTACTATTTTAAAGAAATTGATAATAGAATCCAACAGTATCAACATTTATAGAAAAATAAATTGATCTCAAGTGCTGTAAAATTACAAATTTGCATAATTTTTATCTGCCCTGTAATAACTTATAGGTGAAACACTTGGAATCTAACAAAAAGATATAAATTATTTACTAATTTTTTAGTGAAAAAATTAGAAATATTTATATTACTTTGGGTAAAAATACTTTAGAAGGATTTACAGTCAAATTCAATCAAGTAGTAATTGTTGGTTTGATTTGTTTGTTGATCAATGGCATTTTTGCATAGGATGGGTAATCAGACCAGTTTATAGTGAATTCCAAAGCACTAGAAACACTCAACATGTGGTGGGAATTAATTCTGCAATATGTTGAATGGAAGTCTAGAGCGTTAACCTGTAGCTGCCTTCCCGGCACAATAATTGTTGCAAAATAAGAACTGATGAATTACGAATTAGAAGTTCTTATCAAACATAAAAACACTCAAATTTATCAAGGTAGACTCTCATGGCTTGGACACACTGAGAGATCACCCAAGAATCAAGTACAAAATACTTTCACTGGAGGCTTATGTGTAATTGGCCAAACCTAAAAAAAGATGGAGGGCTGATGTTCTGATGGCACTAAAAACTTTTAAAATTGCTAATTGTAAAATGAAAGTCAGAGAGTAATCTTAAAACATTATGTGGAAGGCTAAGACCTTCAGCAAAATATGTTACCCTGGGGATATAATGCTGATATAGAAGTAAAAAAAATTATTCATATCAGTAATTTTTATGAAAATTAAATTTACTTAATACTAAGGAGTATTATTTAATTAAATTTTTTAAACGTGTATTAAATGATAAAACTTCATGACACTCTTAATTAAGTGCTATCTTTTACTAAAAGGACATACAATAATATACACAATAAATACAAACATTTATAATTAGCAGCTTTAAATAAAAAGGTACTTACATTTGTGCAAGCAAAAATGAGTTAAAATAATATTTAAAAATACAACATATTTCATTAAATTATTTATAAAAGATATAAGTACATATAAAATATAAAATAATTTTACTGTCTACTAAAAAATAATTGACCAATTATGTAAAGCAAAAATGAAATTGTTGACTATACTTCAGGAAGTAAAATAATTACTATTTACCATCTGTCTAATTCTGTTGAAATTTTTCCCATGATATTGAAAGCCTTGTTCAAAATGAACTTTGTCTTCAACAGTCCATTCATCTGGAAGAGGTGTGTAATTTTGTAGATCAGCAGTAGCTCTTTCTAAGTCATATTTGTGCCAATAAAGCATGCCCAATGCCTATGAAAATAAGTTATTTCTTCATAACACAATTTATATCAGACAATACACTAATATAATAATTATTTCTTATAGTTAACATTAAGAAATACAATCTGATCATTGTGAACATAAAATTAATAATTTTAGAAATATAATGTCAAATGGAATTATTTAAATGACTTTTAATTAATCAAGACAACTCTAATATAAAAAAATTACTCTCTGATATAGTATTTTATTTTTATTAGTAAAAAATACTAGTTTGTCAATTTATAATTATTTTTCAAACATGTAAACTGAATCGAGAAAGATCAACAATTTACGGAAGATTTATAGCATCCATGCTTAAAGGTAGAAATTTAACTCATGAATTCAATTACACAGATTATAATACAATTTTAGCTATCAACTGAATGGTTAGATCAGGAGAAAAGATACAGGGCAAAACAAATATATAAATTTGGTTAATGATCTTGCAAATTGACTTTTAGTATTTATGTTATATCCTATTGATCATTTTCACCAAAAAAATATATTATTAGTTAATGTAATATTTTACTCAAGAAAAAATCTTTGAAAATTTAGAATTACATTTTGTGGTAATGTCATATACGATGCTCTGTATGTAACAAAAAAATTTTTACTAAAGAAAGAGAGAGAGAGAGAGAGGTTTAAAAAATTTTAACTTTTTATATTTATTGCTTAATTTTTTAAACTTCCAATTAACTTAATATAAAAACTACTACTATTTACCTTAAAAATTTTAACAGTTCATATGAATTTCTATCATTTATAAATTCACAATAAATTTTAAAGAAATAAGCAAAATTTAGAGAATCAAAAAATATATGAAAGTATTTTCTTTAATTTTTTAATCTAAAGATAATGTCCTTAAAGTTACAAAAAATGTCATAGAATTCAACTTCTGACAATATTTTCTCTCTCTTTACTTCTGAATAAATAAATTCCCTACAAGGGGTATATTCACTACAATAACACAATTCACTATTGGGCCAAAATAAAACTGTCATATTTTCTGAATTATATATTTAAAGTTAAAGTTTACTAGTTTAAACATATATAGATTTTCCTTGTTAATAATAATTCTTTAAAAAGAAAAAAGTTTCTTATTGTTTTTTTATGCGCTTCTTTAAATTTTTATTTATGTAAATCAGTGTAAAGTATGTTTGTAATTTAAAAAAATAAATATATATCTATGAGGATATCAAATTAATGATAATAATGCTGTTAATTCATTAAATATTGTATCAATCAATATAAGAATCTTTCAAGAAAATAGAAATAATAAAACTATTACATAATAGATTGCTTTCTTTTATAACATTAGCACAACCATATATAATCATTATATGAATATGAGGAAACATTGGCTTGCAACTATTTTTAGATAATATGGGAGAATAAACAATTTTCTACTTCCTTTACCACTTTTTTATATATTATAAAAAAAATTATCTTAAATATAACATTAAATAAAAAATTTCTATTAATTTTAACAATCATTACAGCAAATGTTAAATTAATTTGATATTAACACTTCAAGTACTAATTTCAAATAAAAATTTATAATAATTTTGGGTGAATATGCAAAAAACTAAACAAATAATTCATTTTAATCATATATTTTTGATCAGAATTGAATGAATGATTAGAGTTAACTCAATAGTTGACAAATTAAAACTAAAATTCTCATATAAAAACAAATTATTAACTTTAATTTTAAATTTAAGAACAACAACAAAAACAAAAAGTTAGCATTGATTTATGATAAAACAGTTAGTAGGGTTATAGTAGTTAAAAAAAACTAAAATAAAGATAACATAAGAAGACTCAAATAAAAATTCATACTCGCTCACATGGTACTTGAGAATTAATTCAAAACAGAACAGAAGAGAGTTTTACAGTTTAGCATTAAAAACAATATTCAAAAAAATCAAAAAGAGTGGTCTACAAAATGAATTTACAATATATATTAGTCTTCTGTATATCTTTAATTAGGATCTAAATCTAAATCTTGTAAAATAAAATTCTGATTATATTTAGATATATTGTTCATGAAGTAATGTTTTACAATAAATTAAGAAAAGAACTAAAATTTAAAAAAAAACTAAAATTAGGTAATATTCTAAAATTTTCCAATTCAACTATCTATAATTAGGTAATTGAATTGGGAAGAAATAACTGAAATAAATATTTTGAGTTAAGTAAACAAAAAGTGTATGTTCCTTAATAATTTTTTATATCACAAATAAATGCAAGTTTCTGAAATTTCTGAAATTCTTTTCACATAACTTATTTTTAAAGTAAAAAAAAAAATCTGATATTACCTGTTCCACATTATATCCACATTTTTCTTTTGCTTCATTAATATACTTGTCCACTAATTTAAAAAAAGTAACTTAATTAATTAAAATACTATTTAAGTAATAATTATTTTATGAATATTAAAAATAATAAAACATGACTCAAAACACCAGTATAGAGCACAAGTAAATAAAATGTTTCCTATAGCTCTAAGTATTACATCTTTTCATCAAAATATAATGATAATAAATATTCAGACATATTATTTATCATAATTATAATAAATATTCACAAACATAATAATTGTTGTTGTTGCATGCCCCCCGAGGTCAGCAGTGCTAGACAAGGTTCTTGAGTGTATATACCTTTAAAAAGTCCAGTACCACAAGTGGATTTTCCATCAGATTTTTTCCGGAGAGACCAAGGCATTGAAGAATATGTTCAGGAGAGGCATGTACATTTAAGTACTTGGAGCAAATTTCGAATTTTTTTGTACCCTTGACGAATTTCAAATTACTAAGATGGCAATTCTTTGAAATGGGAAATAGCTGTTTGTTCTTGTCTATTAAGACCAGTAGCCAAGAAAGCACCTGGAAATGCGCAGCGGTACCAATGATGCTCAGGAAGGACAATCCAAGTGGTTTTATTCTTGCATTTAATCTTTAAATGAATCTCCTGAAATGTGAGAAGTGCCGAAGTCACAACATCCTTAGACATAGCAGTTTTGGCCAAAGTATTTGCAATCTCATTTCCCTCAAGATCCACATGGGAAGGAATCCATTGTAAATACATATTAATTATTATAATGAATAAAAATCTCATTATTATTATTACAAAACCATATCTACCAAAGTGTGTAAAAATAGTTGTTAGAATAATGATTTATATCAAATAATGAAAATTACAATCCATTTGAATCCTATCAAATAGCAATCAAGTGAAAATTGATACAAACTACAATTTTATATTGTTTTTAAATTATTAATATAATTAACACACACACTGAAATACTTTTTCTATATATTACTCTGAAGCAATGTAACTTCCTTATACATTATCTATCATACATTATTTCTATTAAATTTTAAAGCAAAGTCAAATTGAATGAAAATGGCAATATATACTATAGCAATATTGTTATATTATTTCAATACCCCATAAAGTTAATAAAATAGAAATTCCTTTCTTGTGATTGTAACAATAAAGCTTCTTAAAAGATACAATCAATTAATACAAACAGGGGTGTTTGTGGGACTCCAAAATATCCCCTGAAACTTTTACGGACTTACTACCGACATTTTGGAGTTTCGAGACGGGGGAGGGCAGAAATGAAAAATTACAATTATGAAGTATGGAATGATCTAATTATAAAAGTTCAATGAATTATTTTTGCAAAATTAATAGCCATGAATTTTCAAACATATAAACTACTACATTTTATGGAAATATTTTAAATTACCTGAATTAATTCTAATCAAAATAAATAGTTCATTATTATTCCTACTTCCTTTTGAACAGTGATCCCCGGAATTTCCAGGTATCGAAGTTCAAAAATCCCCAGAGCACAAACACCCATGTGCAAAAGATTAGTATTAATTTACAGAAAAGCAAGATAAAAAGTTTTGAAACAAAAAAGACTGAGAAATAAAGTTGATAAAAGCTATGAAATTAAGAAAATTTTGGTGTACAAATTTTAAATAAGACAACTTGGGGACTAGTCATTACAAGAATTTTTATATACGAATAAGGAAAAACTAAGGGTTTTTTTTTTAATTTAAATACAAACAGCATCATTTTAAAATAAGAAATATAAATCTCAATTCTTAGTTATATAATAATTTAAAACACTCAATTTTAACAAGTTTTACATAAAGAATGTAAATTTAAGGATATGTTTTATCCAGTACTATACATAAAATGAAAAACTATAAGTTAATATTGATGCAAAAATTCCAAACTTGTAACAAAAATTATAAAATTTAGACATGGGAGGATAAGCCATTTTTATTAAGTTATTCAAACAAATCATTCAAACTTCATTCCCAAATGTTAATCAGCTAGAATAAAATGAATTTTCAAAGGTTGCTCTTTTCTAAATTGCACAAAACACATTGTTATTCATATAATATTTTATATTTAAAAGATACAATTATTACATTTGTAAAATATAGATTTATTTGTCATGTTTTAAATAATTTCACATAGCATATATTTTTCAATAAAAATAAAAACTCTGCTCTAATTTTAAATAAGGCTGAAAATGTTTGTGTAGCAATAACAAAAATACTAATAATAAGCACAGATTAAATTTGACACCAATAAATTATTACAATCCATATAATGATTAACACTAAACTAAAATTTGAGAAATACAAGATCCTTATTCCCCTCCCCCCTTCCATAATTCTATATCTTTCTGGTATTACTTGAAATCAATCACTACAATTTTTAAAAGAAGCAAATATATTAGAAGTACCAAAAATACTTAGATCATTCCTTCTAATAATATCTCTTTCTAAAAGTATTTTTACTTGAAGCTACTGATTACACTGAAAGACATGCAAAGTCAGAAATCAGATTAGATAGCGAAATTACACACAAACTGCTTAAAAATATCCAGGGTGAGTAACATTTGAAGCTGGCAACTATTAATAACTCAAAGTCTACTGACATAAATCAAACTAGGATTTTTAAGACATTTTCCTTTAACTTAAACAATTTTGATTTTAGGGTCAAAACTATTTTTTATTCACTATTATTCACTTAATTATCCATAATTCAAAAATTCTCTGATAATAATGTGTGGGTCCAAATGTGTCAACCATAAAATATAAAAAAAATGAGTAAAACATCAGATAATAAAAAATAACAACAGTGAAAAATACATGAAAATGAATTTGCAAAAGAGATTTTTTTCAAAAACTGAGTTTATAAACAGGAATTATAATGATCATTGTGTCTATAAGACCCTGTTAGAGATTAGCCACTAGTTTATAAAATTGTGAGTGTTTGTAAACTAGAAGATCATAAAAACAAGCATCTACTGTAATATCTTTGATGAAATATATGTATTTAAGCTTTTAGAATATCATTGAAACTTGTATTATAAATTTTAGAATCAAGAATGTTTTGAATTAAGGAAAAAAATTACTAAAAAATCTGGAAGCTACATGTCATTCTATCTAGTCCAACAAAAAAAGGCAAATGTAATTGTAAAGTACAATCACTTGGGAGTTCAATAATTTTAATCAATAATCTATGTCCTCAAAACAATTTTTCCTGGCTTATTTAATATTTCTTACATAAAAAATACAATCACACAATCATTTCAATATACACATTTGATAAACATATCTGTATGTTAAAATGCAAATGAACTCACATTTTTCATCTTCAATAGAATTACAAGGTGCCCACACAAGCAAAGCATTTTCAGGTTCACTTGCTGGACAGGGTCCTGAAATTGAAGTTATATAATTATTGTAAAAAACATATATAATCTTTAAAAAATTATATAAATACATGTTTACAATATAAATATTCATTGGAAAACAAAAATAAATCTAGTCATATTTTGTTCCTAAAAAATATTAAATAATCCAAATTAATTTTTTATAAAATAAATCTGTATTTCAAAAAATCACTTAATTCTCAATTTAAGAAATAAAAATACTTCAGACAAACTATCCTATTTAAATACATTAATTTTTTCAAAAAAAAATTACTAAAACCAAAATTTATTTTTATCAAGTATCCTACTTTCACAAGTCTTTTTGATATATCACCAATAGATTTTGCGTGCATCTGTGTACATCTTATGATCAAACTCTAGGAGCTGCTAAGGGAATAACTGCTGTATTTATTATCAACCTCAACTGCTAGGTAGGAGCAAAATCCCAGATCAAAGCAAAAATGGTAAACACCATCAACTTCAAGATGAGTAACCGAGGTAAAAATCTGGCTCTACATTTAAGAATTGTACCTAAACCTGACTGAGCATGTGCAATTTATATATGTGATAAGTGATCATGTACATTTCTTTTCAACTCTTGTGTGATTTTTAATGTTTACTATTTGCGAAACAAATTTCAAATGTGTCGTAATTTAACGATAATCATTTTATACACTAACTTATATTATAATCTGCAGCACTTAAATTTTCTTGAGAACTAGAACATTGTAAATAGAACATTACATCTAAAAAGAAACCTGAAAGAGAATGAAATGGAAATCCACAAGTGATATCTCTTGACAAAAATTGTGGCCACAACTGGATATAAAAATATCCCTAAGATTTAGAACAAAACTGTTATTTCAAATGGAGATATTCTTTTTGAAGTGCGTGGACAAATCTGTCGCCACTTCTCTCTAGCTTGGAATTGGTGATGTAACAGAAGTAAGTCAATCAACAATTTCAAAAGTGGTCTGCAAATAAGAAAAACTATTACTTTTTTGCGACCGCATTATATTAAAACTTTACTGATAGCATTATCTTCACTCTATTGCCTTTTATTAAAATGTTTGATAAAAGAAATGTTCAATTTGCAAAAACATTCATGATGCTTTTAGATAAATATATGCAAGTCTAAAAAAGGTGTAATAGATAAAATAGTAAATTAAGGGAAGAGAATGGTTTTTAATATCTAGTTAAATGATACAGAATTAAATGAAAGTGTGTGAGTGTTAAATTCTATTTTAAACTTTGTTACTTATGCATTATCCTGTCAACCATTTCCGTAAAAAAAAAAATTGTCTCCAAATTTTGCAGCTTAGTGACTATATACATTTATTAAAACTTCATTTTATAGTTTCATTTTTAATAACTACAAACTTTAAATTTATGATTAAAACTTGGAAATTTTAGTTTAAAAAAATTTTTCAATTATTTATTGAAGCTATAAATTAACACCTTTCCTCCTTCAAATGTTAAAAAAATTATTATAACTTGTATTATTTGACAGCACATTTTTATCAAATATAATTATGTATAGAGATAATATGTTAGTACAGTTAATTCCTATTTAATTCTCTCAAAACTTATTAAAATTAAATAAACTTTTTTTTAGCAAATTTTTAAAGATTCAACTATTACGCTTCCTTGCATATCAATGAAAAATTCTTTCACATAGTCCAGTTTCCCAGTGTGATAGAAAGTATTGATTATACATGTTTACCAATCCTCTCACTTGGGGTAATTGATGCAGTAAGTTTTGTAACAAAAAAGGTATATTTTCAAATGGTGTGCAATCACTGCATCAGCAGACTTATTTTAGCTGTACAAAATGTTGTGTTTAAGTGGCTTGTAAGTACCCATAACAATACTGTTCTAAAGAATGGTATGATTTCTGAAGTGGTGCAATGCACTATGTAAAGCTGGTACCATCCCTTGGGTGACAATAGCTATCCCTGTAAGATATATTTACTTACTTCCGCAAATTAGCCCACAATGCAAGAAATATGCGAGTTTTTAATTCCCATGTTGTCAAAATATAAATTCCACAAATTTTTCAGGAGTCTTAATAAATTCCTCCATGATATGTCTACAGTAACATAATGAATACATTTTGATTTAAAGGCTATGTATCTATAATTGTGTAATATTCTTCAATCACATCAATAAATGATATTTTCAAAAATTATTATAAAAAACTAGGCTTGACTATGAAACAGTTAAAGCAAATTAACTACTTCCATTAAGAAGCATTATTATTGTCTAATTGATAATAGTTTGCAATATAAAAGAATCAACATTAATCATTTATTGCATTAAAACAAAACATTTTATACCATTTCTTAATTGTACTGTTAATTTGAATTTTTCAACTCTTTTATAAAGATAAAAAAATCTTTTATCAGCAGAATTATATTTTGATTTGTGAATTTTATATGCCTGTTAATATATTAATTTTAGATTCAGGTTACAGAAGGTTGCAATGTAATACTTTTTATATATATTTTACTTCTTTAATATACTAATAATGTACTAATACAATTTATAAACTTAGAAGTGTGGGAAAAAATTGCAAACATGACTATTGCAGTAATTGTCAATAATTAGAAACTTTTCCTTGCCAAATTGATGATATTGAGATTGTAATTTAGTCAAAAACCCTAATTTGTGCTGAAAAAAGTTTACATCTGGTAGCCCTTGATATTTTGATGCCAAGATAGACATAGTAATATGGCTGCTACAAAAAAGCTAAACTAAGATGAATTAAATTTCATTGTCAAATCATGGGGTACCTTATTCTACAATGAACCAGTGCAAATTGGCTCTTTATCAATGGTAACAAACATGAAAAATGGGTACTTACATATTATCCTGTAGACTTTTTTTTCCTCATAAAAGTATGTCAAAGAATTTTGTAAATTTTAATAATTTTTTTTTCAAAATGTGAAGAAAATGCAAACATACTAATATTTTTATTTTAACAAATAGAGAAAAATTTTAATTTATATGGTGCTAAATTGTATTATTAAACAACATCAATTTTTTCATGGGTATCATTTATCTATAAATTAGATATTATTTGAATATCTTGGAAAATAATTTAAAAGCAACCACATATAAATTTTGTTTTGATTACTGAAATTCCTTCAAGGCTTTTATGAAACACTGAATATTGTTTGTGTAACATTTTTTAAACCATACTTTAAATAGCGCATAAGTAAATTTAAATTGGATGCAACAATTAAATTTAATTTAGTGAACTGCTTTAACAATATTTTTAAACATTTAATGACAGAGAAGATAATTATTAAATAATATTGAAAAGAAATGAAATAAAAAATTTACCATTTGAAATATGATCTGGAATGACGGCTTGATATTCATCCCCAACTTTCATTGCTTTATAAAAAAAATTTAAAAAAGTATCATCATTAGTTACAAAATTTACATTATTAATAATTAAATTATTAATAAGAAATTCTATCAATTGAAATAAATAAACTTAATGTGAATCAGCTATAAAGAATGCAAAATTAATATTTTTAATAGACAAATTTTTAATAGCAAAATGTAACACTTTAGTTTAGAGAAACTTTTGAGAAGTTAAATTTAAAATCCTTTAAAGTATAAAATAAAAATAAAATTTAAAAATTTAAACTTAAATATGCTGCACGACAGCCCATGTGGGCCAAGGCCTACAGAGCCCATAACTGCTTTCATGAACGAGGGCCCTGGTGTATGAAGCATATGTCCCAGTTAGGTGGTCAGCCTAATGTGAAAACCCCAGTATTTAGTTACCAAGCAATACACGGTACTCAGTTTATCGACCCACTAAAGGGATGAAAGGCTGAGTCGACCTTGCCCAACCCAAGGATCGAACCTCAGGCCTGTGCCTTGAGAGCGTGAAATGCTGCCACTAAATCACTGGACTTAAAATAAAATTTAAGTCTTACAAATTTTAGCATATGAGAGAATGATCTTTATAAAACAATTATCACACACTTAAATGCAATAAAAAGATCTAATCTTTTATATAAATAAATATGTATTAAAAAAATGAAGTGACATGATTCATTATCCATTTTTGATTATTTCATATATTACAATAAGAATTATAAAAAAATGACAAAAATTATATATGTGATAATATGATGATGATATTAAATGCAGCATTGACTTTGGAATAAAATAGTTTCATGCATTCATACAATTTCATTTTAATATTAATTATCATAAAAATTAAATTTGGCGATATGGACTGCTAATCAGTGATCAGACCTGAATGGAAAAAGGACTGTTAGTGGCCAGAAAAAAGTATCATTATATCTAAAAAAAAAAATTAAATGTACAGATTTTAGAAGAATCAACTTTTTTCACTAGAAAATCTGATTCTTTTTACAAAAATATTTTGATTGTTAATTATTACACAAGCTTTATTGATTAAGCAAAGAAAGTGAAAAAAAAAAGTAACTTCAATTAAAACTAAACAAAATTCATTATGAAATATTTAAGAACACTAAAAAAATAAGAAAACTTAACACAAAATTTGTAATAAGCTTGTCTTATAATGGATTGTCTATGAAAACTTGACTTAAGACATAAGAAAATCATTAGCAAGTATCTAAAAATAGATGACATTAAAACATTAGAAGATAAAAACATATTTATCAATAATGCAAAATATAAAACACAAAACAATGATAATAAATATGATATAAGAAAAAAAAACCTATAGGTATATATATTTAAACACTATATAAATCCTAAATGTATATTATTTTTTTCAGTGGTATTTTTACTGCTGATATAAAATTGACCATTATGAGCAATCACTGAAGTCTAAGAATATTGTCTTCACACAGGAAGACAAATTCTTAAGCGTCTCTCATTATTTTACAAAATCAGCTTGGCATTAAACAAAGGATAGATACCACTTAATAACTGAATAAGTAATTACTTATAAAGCGGAATCTTGCTTAACAAGCATAATTCGTTAGAGATTTATACTTGTAAGGTGAAACACTCGTTATGCGAAACATTTTTTCTCATGTAAATTATTGCTAAATACAACAATCTGTTTCATACTAAAAATATTATATATATCATTTATACAAATTAGTTGTTTACAGGTTGTTAAAGAGAGTGAGTCATTTTTTTTTTCTTACACCACTTCATAAACTGACCTGGAACGTGAATGCTATTTACAGAAAACAATCTAAATAATTATGATAAATGTCTTTTTACTAAAAAGATATTCTGGCATTTTTTTTTATGCTGATGCTTCTAAATTTGGCAAAAATGTGAAACAGCATTATTATTAAATAAATTTGTAGCACAGATAGCCACATCCTAATTAGAGTGATAATTCAGTTTCAAATGCATTTGGCATTTCTCTAGTTTCAACAGAAGATTGTAAATTTTCTGTTACGCCCTGCTTCTCTGACAAACTTTTCCTCTAAAACTTCTTGCTGTGAAATATAATCCAACTCCATAAGCTCTTTAGTACTCAGCTCTTAAGTGTATTCTCCCATAAGCTCTCTGATATCACTGCAATCCACCACCAATGCAATGATAGTAAAAACACAATCATTAATTGCAGATTCTGTTACAAACCCCCTAAAAATCACATAAGCTGGAAGAAGCTTTAACAACGCTCTCCAATCAAAGCTTCTTCTAAGCAGAAATTATTGTTCTCTTGATTAACACCATCCTATGCCCTGGATGGAAAACACAAGCAGCAGCTTAATTTTCAAATTGCCGTTTGCATTGACACAAAATATACACATTGCAAGAAGGTCTTTCATTGGCTTAGGACAAGGCAATGCTTTTACCTCTGCTGCTATACATGTTCACTTTGGCATCTTTTCCAGCAGAGACCAGTTTCATCGTGATTAAAAATCTGTTGCATCAAATAACTTTTAGAATGAATGATTTTATAAAATCACCAATGAAGTTCTTTGCTGCTTTTGTGTTGGAAGATGCCAGTTCTCCTATTGAACTTCTAAATCCACACACAAGCATTTCCAATAAAATACTTCTTTGGCGATTGACAATTCTAGCATCTTCTAATAATGAAATGGTCATTTTTGCCTTCAAACAAATGATGTTTTTGTTAATTGTATCATCTTATAATTGCTTTTTATTTATCCATATAAGAAGCAACCTATAAACATTGAAAAAATATATAACTATTGTGAAGACATTTTTGTTACTTCCTGATTCTGATTACTAGCTGATTCCCTGATTCTTTATCTCCTTAATCCTATCTTTGTTTATAAGGATAGAATAAATTGTTCTTGAAGACACCAGTCTTCAAGATCATGTATGTCAAATTAATCATGCTTATACCTCATTTCTCACATTTCAATGATTTAATCTTTCATTTCTATGGTTGTTTTTATATGTGCTT
Source organism: Latrodectus elegans (assembly GCA_030067965.1). Classification (NCBI taxonomy): domain Eukaryota; kingdom Metazoa; phylum Arthropoda; class Arachnida; order Araneae; family Theridiidae; genus Latrodectus; species Latrodectus elegans. The sequence goes on from CM057819.1 coordinate 92,851,780, forward strand.
TCTTACTGCATTTTATTTGGGAACATTTTTGCAAGAGTTAATTAAACTTTTCAAATAAAGAATAACAAATCTATTTTCTGATTATCTTCCTGATAACTAATTTCTTATTCATGTACAATAAATTATAAGTTTGACAAGATATGTGACCATAAGCAATACCACAATGCTACTGGAATAAGTACTAAGCAAACTAATGTAATAGATGTATGATCAGGAACTTCACAACTAGTTATGCCAAATGTCACTTATAAAGTAAATCATTCTTTTGCACTTTGATTTACTCGTTATAGAACTTGTTTGTCACGAGAGGTACTCATTAAGTGAGTTTTCCTATACATGGTAGGCAAACAGTAACTACTTATATGATAGACAGTTATCGTAAATGTTTTTAAGCTATCAAAATTAAAGCAATACAACATCGTTCATTTTTACATTCTTTATTACTTTACACAGGATGAAGTAATAAAGAGTGAATATTATCAATTAAATTAACCAAAATGCTAATTTAATAACCAAAAATGAATTTTTATAATATTAGACCTATGCAGAATCTGATTAAAATTCTTAAAATTTTACTGACAGCTAGTGTATGTTATGCAATATAATTAATTTCTATTCACATTTAATTTTGAAAGTGAAGGATCACAAAACTTAAAGATTTAAATTTTAAGTAAATTACAATTTCAAATTAAATGAGCTAGAAACAAAATTTTTGATCAAGGTATAAAATTTGAAAAAATTGGTTTTATTTAGAGTGAATCATATAATGAAGTTCAGGTATAAAATTATAAATATCATAAAATTGTTATCATAATATAATTTAATATTACATCATGAAATTATTATATTCTCACATATTCATATATAAATGGCTAATATAATGAGCCAATACAGGTGCCAAACCTGTAGATTACTGTGACAGAATGAATTCTTGCGATTTTACAACATAACTTGATAAGTGCAGGCATGAAATTTGTTTGTAGTTAAAGTAACCTTTTAAGCTTTTCATTTATGTCCTTGAAAATGTATGTTATTGATTTAATTTTCTTGTCCAATTGCCCTTTAACTGGGTTGTGGTGCCCACCATAAAAAACATCGATTTTAATAGACTATATTACAATAGATTTTTTTTATGGTGGGCACTACAGCCCAGTTAATTAGAAAGCCAAGTTTTCATAAAAGTATATATTATTGATTTAGTTTCATTGCCCTATTGTTCTCTTGCATTAGATTGCATAACAATAGATGTCTTTCAAGAAAGGTGATACATATAACATTTAATATCCTAAAAAATTTTCTACTTTATTCAAAGTTACTACAATTAAAATGTGTAACAGTACTATTAAATAATGTAAAGCATTAGTAAATTTAATGATTTTTAAATTAAGAATCTCAATGCTAAAATTTTAAATTATCGAGGCTTCCGTAGAAGTTAAAAATAATTTATACTAAACTATAAAAAAAAAAAACAATCAATTAGTTCTTAAAAAGAAATTTTAAAGTATTTAATATTTTTTCAATTATCTTGTAACTAAAAATTAAATTCAAAATTAAGTTATAATATAAGTATATACTGCTAGAGCTTCCGTAGAATTCAACGCATGGCTTGTGAACATAAAAATTATGTGAACTTGAAATTTATAGATAAATAAATAATGGATTCATTTTAATAATGGTACTCACAATACTCAGATTCATCAGTATTACTACTCTCATCAGAATTATGACTATTTGGACTAGCAGCTCTAGAACGTCTACCGCTTCGGATATCTTGAACTCCTCTATCTGAAAGCACCATCTTAACTGTTTTATGATTCAATATAAATGAAAAGAAAAATAACCTCCGTAATTTATTAATTAAAATTAAATGTTTATCATGATAATTTTAAAATTGCAATTAACTTCAAAAACAACACAAAAAGTAAGCTTTAGATAGGTCTTTTATAGTCACAAAAAAAAAGAATCGAAGTTATCAAACGGGGAAATTTTAACAGGGTGTTGCCAATTTATAATGTAAAATATTCACAGTTTGCAAATAAATGGAGAAAAATTAAAATATATTAAAGCTTTGCATTACACTTTTAAAAAATGAAATTATTTAATTTGTAATAATAAATAAAATTTGGAGTGTATATAAAAATAAACATCAAAGAGTCACATAAAGGAAAAGTACAATGTCTGAAAAAAAAATTCAAAATAAAAACGCTTTTTAAGGTAAATATATTTACCATAAGAAATTTATATCTTTATATGTTTTGAATACAATAAAAATTTAGGAACATAAAATTATTCCCTTGATATCTGATTAAACTCAAAGTCTTCTTAACGATATTTTTGTTTTATATTTTTCAATATTAAATTTTAAAAAATAATAATGCATTCTATATTAAATTTTAAGTGATTGCCGGCTGGCAATTTTCAGAGGTCCCTGGATCTGGCGATCTTCTACCCTCATTACTCCTTTCCGAGATCAGAGCTCGACCTCCGAGACCGTGTTTACACCTTCCGATTTCGCGATGGCAACGGGTTCCGAGGAAGTTCGGACGAGAAACTCGGAACGTGTAAACAGGCCAGGATAGCTGGTTCTTGGTTGGTGAGCTATAACTTGAATCTGATTGGCTTACAATGAGTTTGAAATTTTAATGGACGGGACTATGGTTATTTCATAAAATTTATTTCAGAATTCAAAAAATTATTTTTGATTAATTTATCATTTATATATTTAAATTAAATGAAAATAATAGAATAATAAAGGAAATAGTTAAGGAATAAATTGAGAGAAATAAGAATATTTACATAAGAACAGGTAAAGGTATTTACAAGAATTTATGCACGCTACAATATTTACAAAGTATAAATTGATCTGTAGTACAATATATTTATCTTTATCTTTTTTTTTATGTATTTAAATATACATGTATATTTAAAAAAAAAAATCTGTGTTTATATACATTTAGAATGCACACTTATATATGCATTTTTCCTCATCATTTTTATTTTAAATAGGTTTTTTTTTCCACATATAGAATGAGATGTAACAAAAAAAATTAAAAATAAATAAATAAATAAAAAATAATAATAAAAAATAAATTTTAAAAAATCCTTTTATCTTTTTAGTAGTTTTTTTTTTTTTTCATAGAAAGAAGTTGTTATCAAAGATAATTTTTTTTTTCTATTTACGATTTATTTCATGGTGGTTGGTGAGGAAACTTTGGGTAATATCTGAGCAATGAGCGGGTACGGAATCTATTATGGGTACTTAGGTCATTATAGGACGGAAGGCTAATTATTGTTTCGTTATTAGTTTTATCAATATTTTTAATCACGTTATACGTTATTTTCACGAAGAATTCTCTCAGGGTAGGGATTTTTAATTCTTGTCTGATTTTTTGGTTTCTAATGAACCAGGGGGCCTTAACTGACCATCTGAGTGCTTTATTTCGTGGGTGTAACCCCAGATAGGGCAGGCATAGGAAATAAGTGGTCGAAGATATGCTTGATAAATATATTAAATTTCCACTTGATACTGTCCACTTCCACTGTTAATTGGAAAGGAAATGTACAGTTCGTATGGTTTGATTCCTAACTCGGCCAAAAATCATTATTCTGTACAGATTTGTATGTCAAAAATTCTGTAGGGTCCAATGTTCATCCTCGATTTACTATGGCGTATAAATGAAGGTGATATTTTTTCAGAGTCGATCTCCTCATTTGATCATGGTTTAAAATTTATTAGTAATTGAAAATATTTAAGTCAGTTGTGTGTGTGTGTGTGTGTGTGTGTGTGTGTGTGTGTGTGTGTGTGTGTGTGTGTGTGTGTGTGTGTGTGTGTGTGTGTGTGTGTGTGTGTGTGTGTGTGTGTGTGTGTGTGTGTGTGTGTGTGTGTGTGTGTGTGTTGTGTGTGTGTGTTTTGATAGAAACAACAGGAAATTTATTCAATTTATCTAACTTGTATAATTTCAAATTGATACAAACAATTTATTTAGAACTTCCTTTGAACATATCACATTAGACGAAAGTAGCAAGAACGAAGTTTAAATTTTATTTCAACCTATGCATTTGTGTTTTATTTATTTAAATTTCATTTATTCCATAAAAGTCTCTTAAGGAAAATTTATATTTTGTAATAATCATATTATTAAAGATTGGAGTCTCTAATAAGTAAATATAATTGTAAAATGTTTCAAGCTTCCATAGTTTTCAATTAACTTCGTTTCCAATTTAAAAAGGATATTTTAATTTTAAAACTAAGGAATTGTTCAGGTAATTAACAAAAGACAATCAAAAGCTATTAACGATATTGGATGCATTAATATTATAAGTCTGATTATAAAATTATGATTATTCTAGCTTGCAGTTCCAAAATGTCTACGACCATTCTTTATAACTCTGAAATCACCATATTTAAATTTTTATTACCTTGAAAACGAATAAAAATTGAAGTGATTGCCGGCTGGCAGTTTTCAGAGATCCCTGGATCTGGCGATCCTCTACCCTCATTAGATAGCTGGTTCTTGTTTGGTGAGCTATAACTTGAATCTGATTGGCTTAAAATAATTTTGAAATTTTAATGGACGGGACTATGATTATTTCATAAAATTTATTTCAGAATTTAAAATATTGTTGATTAATTTATCATTTATATATTTAAATTAAATGAAAGTAATAGAATAAAAAGGGAAATAGCAAAGGAATAAATTGAGAGAAATAAGAATATTTACATAAGAACAGGTAAAGGTATTTACAAGAATTTATACACGCTATAATAGTTACAAGGTATAAATTGGTCTGTATTACAATATATTTATCTTTATCTTTTTTTATATATATATTTTATGCATTTACATATACATGTATATTTAAAAAAAAATCTGTTTTTATATACATTTAGTATGCACACTTATATATGCATTTTTCCTCGCCATTTTTATTTTAAATAGTTTTTTTTTTTTTCCACATATAGAATGAGATCTAACAAAAAAAATCATTTTATCTTTTTAGTAATCTCTTTTTTTTCCATACAAAGAAATAGTTATCAAAGATAATTTTTTTTTCTATTTACAGTTTATTTCATGGTGGTTGGTGAGGAAACTTTGGGCAATATCTGAGCAATGAGAGAGAATGCAATCTATTATGGGGACTTAGGTCATTATAGGACGGAAGGCTAATTATTGTTTCGTTATTAGTTTTATCAATATTATTAATCACGTTATACATTATTTTCGCGAAGAATTCTCTCAGGGTAGGGATTTTCAATTCTTGTCTGATTTTTTGGTTTCTAATGAACCAGGGGGCCTTAACTGCCCATCTGAGGGCTTTATTTTGAAGAGTGTTTCCAGTTTTTTTAATTTTACTATCGTGGGTGTAACCCCAGATAGGGCAGGCATAGGAAATAAGTGGTCGAAGATATGCTTTATAAATGGGCATTTTATTTTCCATGGAAAGTTTTGAATTCCAGTTGAAAAGTGGGCATAATGCAGCTGTTTGCCGTTTAAATTTGTTAATAATTTGGATCAGAGCGAATAAAAATGAACTAGATCTTTTTTCTTCAATGAATTGAAATCAAATAATCATTATAGTTTTAAAATTGTGGTAAAAAGAAAGTAAGCTTCAAATAAGTTTTTACTATTGTGAAACATGAGAATCTAATTGACAAGAGGGGAAACTTCAATATTGCAACAATATCATTATATAAAATATACTCAAGTTGTAAATAAATAAAGAAAAATTAAAGGGTATTGAGTTAATTAATATGTCATAAATTAATTTATTTATTATACGATGATGAATAAAATTTTTGATGTATACAAAACTGAGTATCATTCTGTTACGAAAAATGCATAAAATTTTAAATATTTCTGTGAATGCCATTTGTTTTTGTTCAATTACTTGCTTCATATTATCATGATTTGCTTAAACAAAATTTATCCTGTGAAAAGAGTGGTTTTCAGAGCAGCTAATAATCTAAGACAGCTTGTTGAAATACAATAAAATTTTAGCAACTCGCCGACATTTTTAGATTTAATATACAAATCAACATTTTTGATGTTTTAAGTTTATAGAATCAATAGGAGCCGAGACATTTTAGAATCCATACATGAACAATTTAGAAACTTCCAGTGAGCAATGTTATAGAAATTTAAAAAGAATTTCCATTTAATTTCGGCCTTAGCCAGGTGGTAAATCAAATGACAGTGAGATGGAGGTTAGTTGAATGTGAAAGATGAAGATTATTCAATAAGTTAGACGTCTAGATTTCCAGCTTTGAAAGTATCAGCTAATTTTTGTATTATAGGAACTGCATGGGATGTTTTAGACTGTGATATGCTTCAAGGTGAAATTACTGTAGACATTATAACTGAAATAATTGCCTATAAAAAGTTTGTTTAGAATGAAACCTGTCTTCTTTTATTTCTGAATCATCATATACTCGTCATTACGACAAAACTCGTAACTACTGGTGTCAGAAGTGAGATTTAAACTGAATGCCTGTTACGAGAAACTTGGAAGTAAAAATAAAGATGTTCGACTTGTTGAGTAGAAGGAGTGTTGCTCAATAGCAAATGAAAATTGAAATATTAACAAGTACAGAAGAAAGAATAGCAGATCAAGAATAAATTAAAGAAACTCAAGAACAATTAAGCGCAGCCTAAAAATAAATGAAAGCTGAAATTTCTACAACAATTGCGATCCGTCAAGAATCGGCAGTAAAAGCTATTTAAAAGTTAAGTGAAGTTTTAAATGGAAAGATCACAGTTGTAAAAAAAAAGGGGTTAAGGTTTAAATAGTATCCCTGAAGAAATAATACAAGTCTTTGGGATGACCTATGAATATATCCCCGATTCTATCACCATAAGGAAAAAGGATATGTTTCAAATTTGAAAACTATTCTTTCAATCGTAGTTAATCTTCCGGTGTTATAACTTTCTGTTTCAGACAGAGTAGCATCATGAGGACAATTCGATATGGTTGCAACAGGTAACGTCTTAGATAACGTTACAAAATCATATTATTTAGCTGGATATTAAGACTTTGACAAACGTAAATTGACAATGCAGAGAAGTTCATCTATTAATAGTCAATAGTTAAAAAGAGAGACCCTAGATAAAAATGCAAATTATGGTAAATTTATTTAAAATGTTGATTAAGAAAATGACCTTAATGTCATCTTTCTAATCAACACTTCTGAATCACCTTTAGAATTTCAGAAATAAATTATTCTGAAATTTTAAAGTCGTTTCGGATAATTGAAATCCGGATAATGGAAAATTCTTCTTTATTTAAATACTAGTATTTTGGAAGGTGATTGGGCTAGAAAGAGAGAGACAGGGATTAAATTCTTAGTTCTTCTAGAATAATATCGTTTCAACACGTGTCACATGATTTCTGTAATTCAGGTGCTATGGAATTATCGCTACATTTCCGACCTTCTTAATAGAAGTTCTAAGACGCAATCTGTATTCGAACTGTTAAAAGATTGCCTAATTGAAAGTACACTGTTGGCTACCATAAATGCAACACTGAGGGAAGCATGCTAATAACATGAAATTTATAACAGGTATTAGTGGGGGTGAAATATGTAATAAATATATTTTGTCCCATTAAATTGTTCTCCAGGAAGAAATTAATAAAGATAAAAAAAATTAACAATAATTGACAAATGTATTTTCAAATTTTGAATTGCTTATCTTTTTGTTTTCATAAAATTTCTCTTCGCAATCGAAAACAAAGAGTATATATTATAGGAAATTGCAAACTAGTATATATATCATTTTTTAAATCTTTTATAAATCTGAATTAAATATTTCAGAATTTACAGTATATTTATACATGAATTAATTTTTCATATATGATGAGCATTTTTCGCTTTATTACTTGTACATCATCATTATTTAAGCGGCATGTTGTGTGTGTGTGTTAATATACTATACTTATAAAGATTTGCACTCAAACCTGTTTTTTGTATGGTACACGAAAATTTCAGTCAAATTGGAACGTAATTGAAGTTATTCAATAGAAAAAGTATATTGTTTGATCGGGCAGGACAATCAGTTTCTTCGATTTTTACACATATTTTATCACAAAGTACATCTATATATATCCAGTGCGCGTTCTCAAGTTTCTAGTTTAGAACTGGTCTGTATTATTTTTCTTATTATTATACCAATTTACCTTTCATTTAAAATGCTCGTGTTATTTTCAGTAGATTCGATCTACTGCTTTGCCTTATAAGGATATAACTTTCCTGAATATACCTGCCTTGTGTCTAGATTTGGATTCAAAAATTAATTCCTAGTTATTTCGAAGGCTTTGAGTTATTTTCTATAAGTGATAATTTTTTTATACATTCCCTATATTTACACCGCATAACAAAGCACCTTCTAATTGTATTTTTAAAACTATTCATTATAGATGTATTCATGAAGATTTGTTCTATTTTTGTAAGTTTTTTCTTTTATGTGGTTTCTATCCACCCCATAAAAATAGATTTAAGTGTAAATATTTTAATATAAACATTATAAACATCCCATACATAATATAAGCTACATGATAAAATTAATTTAAAACAAATTGTGATACATTACACTATTTCTTATATAATTTGAATAAAAAATTTTATCATCGGTATATTATATGAACTATATATTTTTCACTTTTTAATTTTTAATGAGATAGATAGATAATCTCGGTTACATTAATGGACGAAAAATGTCGCATTAATTGCCGAGGCAATATTAATTTTTTTTTCAATGCAAATGTGTAAAAGTACGCCTGTGGAGGGTAGAATCAACATCTGAATATCTATAAGAGCCCTGAAGCATAATATATTCTTTAAATTCTCAATCACAAAGATGCTATAAGCAAAACAACCAAACACTACAGTATTTACATAATTATCTAAATTTGAATAATTAGTTTTAGTTTTTTTTAACCTATAATCGATAAGAAAATATTATGCATTGGTATTAGCCATTTAATTGAAGTTATTAACTTTCCATCCTTCCTCTGGTGTCCAGATATTCTCAAAAATTTCAGATCCAGGACTCTCTATTTTTAGTCATGGTCTTTCTAATGATTACTTTTATAAATATTATCAAGCAGAAACACATCAATTTTTTTTTTTTTTTTTTTTTTTTACATTTACGATTTATACATTGGTTAAATGCTATATTTTTAACCAATACTTTAAAAAAAATTATAACTTATTTACAACTAACAGTCTTTAGTATTATATCCAATAAAAACAGTGAGATTTGATTACTTTTCTGTTAGCTATGTTAATTTATAATGTTTTTATAATTTTATTTAATTCTAACAGTAAAACTTCATAGAAAAAAAACTTATATGAATAAACAATTATAAGGATTTGCAATAAATAAAAATATTGAACACCTGACACTGCGCAGCAAAAGCTATTGAAAGACAATCACACATTCGCTTTTAGTGACAGTTGGAGAGCCACACATTCATGTGTGAAAGAAGGAAAAACCGCAAAACTTCAAACACACTCGCTTCAATAGATGAATAAAGTTCATAACATTCATCTAAAGTTGTTCAACAATAGCTATGGTCAAGGCTTCCCCTACGTGAAACACTGTCCTTCCACTAACCCAAGATATACCCAATATTTTAAATTTTTATCAGAAAGAAGATACATATATTATCTACAAAAGAATTTTTAAGATTTTATAAAACTGAATGGAAACAGAAAAGAAATACACCAAAGTAAATTTTTAGAAACAGAAACTAATATTTCAGTATGCCAAATTGAATTAATCACACAATATTCTGAAAGAACAGGAATTTATTCTACGAAATGACTAAACTCCATAAATAAATATTAAAGAATCAATTTGTCTAGTTCTTAGTGACGACCTCAATTTCCCAAAGAACCCCGATGTGAGATGAAAAAATAATATTTTAAATGATTTAATTTAGCTCATTTATAATAAATTGTTTAAATCAATTAAAAATGTAATTTAATATCAGAAACGACAACCGATTTAAAGCTTTCTGATTCAAAATCTTTCATCTCTAAATAAGATTTTATTTTAATAATTTCATTGGCATATAATACTCTCTAGATTTTCCTTAAAATATTATGAATACGTACTTTTACTAAATTGCTTAGAGTACAATAGGAATTCATTAAATCATTTTCATCTTATTTCTTTAATTTCTATAAGATCAGATAATTTAAAAATCTTTATACCGTGATATTTAATACTCACCGAATCTTCCATTGAGAGCATGAAGTTGCTTAAAAAATCTGTCTTCACCCCAAGGCAAAAAGGTTAATTAGCTTAACTCTGTATAATATCTTGGCAAAAGTAAGATCTCAGGATCTATTGTCAGGAATTTTTGAAGTTTAAAGAGAGCTAATATTGGGAGATTTCGTTGTCAAATAGTCAGTTCAAAATTTTTTGGAACATGTAATTTAATAATTTTATGACTGATGAATCTAAGAAAGAGTGACTGATTTTAACTTTTAACTGAATTTGTCAATATTTTGCATTCGGAAACGACCTAGTGCTTTCGAGCAGGAACTAAAAGGTATTTCGAGAGTGTTATATAGATCTGGTTTCGTTCTTCAAAAAAATCGACTAAGTGTTCTTAAAAGAAATGTAAGTTGCCCACAAATAATAGATGGGCAAAATTCTTTTGCGCATGGTTTTTATTCAAAAAATTTTTTGTGTTGCCTAAACTTAATTAGTTTTATATCAGTTCTATAAGTATTAGGGCAGGTATTTATTTTTTTTTTAACTCCGTTTATTCTTTGCCTTATTAGTATGAATGCTAAATAACGTTTAATTCTCGAATGACATTTAAAAAGTAAGCTAAATTGTGAATTTTTTAAATATTTGATTTAAGTATGTCAAAAGACTTATTTAAATTAAATTTTTAAAAATTAAGTTATATTTAAGTATGTCAAAAAGATTAACTGAAAGAACTTTAAAACGGCTCTAAGCAAGAGTGTAGGCATAAGACGTGAATATAATGGTGAAGGAAAACGCTGTTTAGAAACAAAAAATTAATGAAATGTGTCCACGAAAAATTTCGGCACAATATGACAGAAAAATTTTACGAGACTTAAATTTGTCAAAAAATATGACTGGAATCATCATTAAAAAGGATTCAAAATTAAAAACTTACAAAAAAAAAAAAAAAAAAAAAAACGGCAATTTATGGACTAACCGAGAAAAATGAAAAACGAAGAAAAGGCAAAAAGCTACTGAAAAGATATGCTGCAAAATGAAATCATGTTTTCAGATGAGAAATTATTTTTGCAAAAAGCATCTCAGAATGGGCAAAATACAAGAGTTGTGTAAAACCAATGCAGAATATCTATTCAAGAAAAAGAATTATTCAGAGTCTCTAGAAACTATTTTCAGTGATTGTTTGGGCTACAATAAGGAAGAGAGGAAAGCTGCCTCCTTTTTATTGAAAAAGGTGTTAAAGTAGACGAAATGTACTTAAAAAAAATGCATGAAAATCGAACATGATTAAATAAGCCAAAAAATCATTTAAAAAGGATCCATCACATTTCAGCAAGATTCAGTATCCCCTCACAAAGCAAAAATTTTTCAATAATGGTGCAACAGGTTCATCCATCTTTATTTTTATGGAAGATTGATTTGCATCCAATCCTGATCTCAATCCACTGAACTAATACATATAGGAAATAAATTGACAAACCTAAAATCAAAGTCTACAAAAAAAAAAAATCTAAAAAAAAATTTACTATTAAAGATATGAATGAAATTTTATTTTCTATAGCACATGACGATGCAGAGACCTCTCCAAAATATAGCCCCCTGTTGTGAAAGTTAAAGATCTGAGAATAGTTTAATTAAGTATTGAACAATAATGATTTTACTTTTATTTAACAAATTTTTCATTATAGAAAACTTTTATTTATAATAATAATAAACTTCTGTAAAATCCATCACTTATTCGTGGGCACCTTGTACTTAAACCAATTCTTTTATTTCGTAATGAATGCACGAAACAAAGAAAATTTCCAAAATATCAAACATCCTGATAAAATATAATTAAGTTCATCTTAAATAGAAAAGATTGATGAACATGCTCAACACATTCAACAAAGGGAAAACCTCAGTTTTCAACAGATATTAATTTAAATATTGTACTTTGGTTATTATTTTCTTTTATTTCTCCATTATATAATCAAAAACATTTTTCCAAAAATAAAAATGTAAAATTTTGAACGATTTTCAGGATTTTTTAAATTATTCATAAAGTTGAAATCTTTTAAAAATTTTAGACGCCAAAATGTTTTAAATATTATGGTCAAACATTTTTAAAAATAAATTTTTATGGAATGCATGTTTTGAAAAAGTGCAAAGAAGGCAATAATTTCATTGGATAAACAATTATTTTATTTTTTATGTTGCATTTTTACTGCCTACTTTCAATAGTTTGAAAGTTCGAAAGAAAATTATATATAAAGTTTAAAATTAGTATTTTAAACTTTATATATAATTTTCTTTCGAGTTTAACACTCACATTTCTAATGTGTAAAATTAATGAAGATAATAATTTACTACTAATTAAAACTAGATTATTAGTTTTATTTTTTATTATTAATTAAAATTGGAAATATTTTTACAGGCAGTCATTAACATGAATAATATAAGAATATTTCATCAAGCTCTGAGACTTAATCATTTAAACTTTGGCACATCTCTTCTCAATGGTTTTCTTTTTATCTTATTGGTTCTTTTATCACTATTTTCAAATATAAGTCAATCAATTCTTGATACATTTGTTTATGATTCTACTTCGAGAATAAAAATTTAAATGCTTATTATGAAACATGAAGATACAATATGAGTTTATATTAAAAAATAAACAATAATATTTTATCAAAAAATTCATTATTTATTTTGAACCAACACCATGGGAATATTTATTAAGTTGCTTTGGAGAATAAACCAGGAAAATAAATTTTTATAATGATATTAAAATTATTTATATTTTTGTAATATAACCCAATTTAGATTCATATTATAAACACTAAAGAATTACATTTGCATGAAACCAAAATCGTAAAATGAAAACATCTGTAAAGGTTTCTAACTGTAAAAAATAAATTTGCTATAAAATAATAGAATTTTCTAATCTTCAAATAAAAAAATAAAATATAATAATTAATTTAATGTTTGAATTCACATCTTTTAATACATTTGAGACACTCTTTTACATATATAAAAGATGATCTCGGAGCTGTTATAAAAATTTCCTTTAATTATTTCTAAACACTAAAATAACTTTAAAATAAAGCTCATTTAGAATTTTAATTTTACTGGACATTATCGTTTGTCATGAAATCGTCTTACTTTTCCAAAATTCAGTGCGAAATATTTCAATATGCATTAATTTTCGGAAAAATAATGGCATTGCTAACTTTTTTGATATACAGTGTCTCACAAAAATGATGGGACACTTGTGCTTTACAAAAGGAAACTGTAATAAAATTAATTAAAAATACGTGAACAAATTTTTTGTGGGTGTGTTTCATATTTAAAGTTAGTAACAATTATTACACAACATACATTTTGTCAAAATATTAATTAAATAAAAATACAATTGTTTAAAACGGAGCAAAAAAAAGCTGACATAAGTGATGGGACACTTACTATTCCATAAAATATTTATCCAAAAATTTTACTTTTTAAAACATTTTAATATTTTGTTGGATATTATTTTACTTTTAAAACATGATTTAATCTTCTTGGGATGGATTTGACTAATATTTTTGTGATTTCTAGAGTGATTTTACCCCATTCTTCTTGAAGCACCGATTTTAATTGTTTTGAAGAAATTGTGTGTTTACGAATTCTTGCTAAATATTCTCTATGGGATTTAAGTCTGGAGATTGTGGTGGTGTTTTCATTACTTTTGGACAGTTATACAGCAGCCAGAGTCTAACTTCAAAGCAGTATGCTTGGGGTCATTGTCCTGGTAGAAATGAAAATCGTTATGAAGGTTGAATTTTCGTGCTGAAGATTTCAAATTTTGCTTTAGAATGTCAATATACTTGTACTGACCGATTTTACTTTCGATAAAAACAAGATTAACAACTCCAGCGACCGACATACACCCCCATACCATAACTCTTCCTCCACTATGTTTTACAGTTGGCAATAAGTTTTGTTTACGAAAGTCTTCCCTCGGTTTTCTCCACACCAACATTCTACCGTCAGAACCAAATATATTAAATTTACTCTCATCAACAAATGTAACTTTATTCCAGTAATCAGAATTTTTATTTATGTTGGGTTTTGCAAAAGCCAGTCTGAGTTTTCTATTCTTTTCACTTACGAAGAATTTTTTCCTGGTTACTCTACCATGATATCCAGCAGATCGAATCACTCTTCTAATAGTCTCAGGATTAACAATTACTCCATATAATGCCTGTAACTCAGCAGCACGTTTAGGAGCACTCATTCTTGGATTTTTTTAATAATTCGAACAATTTGCTTTATTCCATTGGATAGTTTTGATGGCCGGCTATGTCTTCTTTTATTCGGAATCATGTTTCTTTTATATCGTTTAATGATATTAAAAATTGTTGAATGACTCAGGTTAACTGTTTCAACAGTTTCCCGAATAGATTTTCCACTTTTAATATGCAAATTAAAAACTAATTTTCGAATCTCAGGTGAAGTTTCTTTTCGTTTAGCGTTCATGGCTGCACACAGCTAAAAAACACAAAAATTCCAAAACAATCTGGGGAGAAATATTGCAGACGATTTTATAAATTATTGCCAATTGCTTTTGAGTAAAAATATAACAGTAAAAATGATTTTTATAGCTTATTTCAGACGATTTTTGTTGCATATCTAGTGGTGTCCCATCACTTACTTGAGCGATTATTTGCTCCGTTATAAGCAACTATATTTTTAATAAATTAATATTTTGATAAAATATATGTTATGTAATAATGGTTACTAAATTTGGTGAAAATGTGCTTTGGGTCCCCTGTTTGGCGCATTTTCAAAAAGTCGCCAACTGGCGCGTCTTTGCGCGTTGGATCGCGGAGTTGAATGCTCCGAGACACTACGCAAAAACGGTGTTTCTATGGCGACGAAACCGAAATCCGCGTTTTTAACGAATTTCACCGTTGACATGGTAACGAAATCAAAAACAATGGTTTTTTTACGAATTGTTTAACAAAAAATATACATATAATTGTATAACAAAAAAGACAGGATTGCCACATGGAGTGCATTTAGGATGAAATAGTCATGGTTACCACGCTTTTCGCGTCTATTGACCATATGGCGAGAAAGGGGTACCCAAACCACAGATTAACCCTAAATTTAAGTATGAAACACACCCACAAAATATTTGTACACGTATTTTTAATTTATTTTATTACAATTTTCTTTTGTAAAGTATAAGTGTTCCATCACTTTTGTGAGACACTGTATTTTAAACACAACATATTATTGAATGTGCTTTGCAATAAAATTACGAATTGTGCTGAATTGCACTTGATGTAATTTTCAACTTTATCTTTTTGTCAAATTTAAAATTACCTTTAATATTTTCTCTTTCGTCATATTAAAATGATCGTCTGCCACATGGAGTGCATTTAGGATGAAATAGTCATGGTTACCACGCTTTTCGCGTCTATTGCCCATTTGGCGAGAAAGGGGTACCCAAACCATAGATTAACCCTAAATTAAGTATGAAACACACCCACAAAATATTTGTACACGCATTTTTAATTTATTTTTCACAATTTCCTTTTGTAAAGCATAAGTGTCCCATCATTTTTGAGACACTGTATTTTAAACACAACATATTATTGAATGTGCTTTGCAATGAAATTACGAATTGTATTGAATTGCAATTGCTGTAATTTTCAACTTTATATTTTTGTCAAAATTTAAAATTACCTTTAATATTTTCTCTTTCTGCATATTAAAATGATCGTCTGATTTTTACTTAGAGTTTAATTGACTGAGTAGTCTATTCTTTTCTTTATATAATTTATTTTTTATTATATTTATTTTTTTAAATTTGTTATGTGACTATTATGACTTCAAAATGAGGGAAGCAGAGACTGAAATTGCTTACATGAAAAGTGATTTCGCATTCCAAGATTATTACTTTCAAAGATTCAATCCTACTATTTTCCTAGATACCTGCAGAAAAAGATATAACTAATTTTTTTCTATTTCCCGCTCATGATTTTGAATCGATTCCAAAAAAGAAAAAAAAAGTTTACATTTTAAAACAAGAAATAATCCAATTTGTATAAAGAACCATAATAAAATAATACAAATTCAATACACCTGTCATGGTAAACTTTTATTCGAAACAAACTGCCCAGATACTGTCATAAAAAATAAGCAAGATAACCAAAATTCTTTTAGCCGAAGTCAACGCTACTTTTCCAGCTATTAATAAATGCATTATTTTGAACTTGTTTCACTTGAAAACCTTATCCATAAGATAAGAAACATTTTTATCGATAATAATAACTACGAATGGAATAAAAATAAATATGTTTCTATCTTTTCGTACATGTGTCTTCCATCACGAAAATTCACATCTTGAATTAGTACGGCTAACTATAGTTACGAATCGGATCTTTTTCGACTAATGCTAAATTACATAATTTTGGATTTTCTTCTACTGATAAATATTTTTGCGGAGAAGAGAAACCATGGATCATATAATGCTTTCATGTCCTCGATACAATCAAGCAAGAAATTCTTCAAGAGAAAAGAATTTCTTGGTCTCAGAGCTTCCTTTTTTTGGTTTTTTGTCAGCAAATCTTCATGATAAAATTGACACAACAATTTCTTTTTTTGAAACAAATTAATAGGCTCTAGTTTTTCCTCGTCTTAACTTTCAGACACCCTATTTCCCTTTATTTGTCAACAAGCACTTTGTTTATAGTCCTCGTTTAGGATCCATCAAATGATTTTCAATCAATTTTTCTAAATCATCATTCTATCATCTTTTGTTATGTTTCAATTTAAAATTCATTCTAACTCAACGCGAACTAGAAGTTCACGTGCATATGGCGCCAAAACAGTTTCTTTTTTCCCCTCTCTCATAATCTATAACTAAATTTAAACACATTATTTCATTAAGAGAATCATGTGAAACAGTCTATTATATGATTACCACATTCACTGCTAAAATTTTGATTCTTAATGTTCTTGTGTATCTTCAGATAATTTAATTTTCAGATTAATGAACATTTTATGAAACTTTTGTTTCTCTCACCTACTTTGAAGAAATAAACTTATTTACTTAAAACAATTTGAGAAAAAAAATTATGTGAATGTCTCAATACAGATTGAAGTTTGGTTCCTCTGAATTGAGATTTTTTCCCTGTAATAAAATATAAGGTTAAATCATTAGAGAGTTATATTAGTTATTTTAAAAATATTATTTAATTTATACTATTAAAAAGGGACGAATATCTTTAATCTCATTTGAAAATACAACAAACATGTTGTATGAATTTTCTTCCCAATTTTAATAACATTTGAAATTGCAAGAATATTTATAGTTAGCAATTAATACATACTTTTCTGTAAAAAAATAATGAAATATAAAACTAAATGGATATTAATGTTTAATAAAATATCTTATTTGTGAAAACAAATCATAATATTGATATTAAGTAAATTAAAATTTAAATGCATATTATTGAAAATATAATTTACCATGGAAAATCTCATTAAAAAATCCAAAAAGCAGCACAGTACACACAATCAAAAAATGTTATCATTTTGAAAATTTTTTGGGTAATGATACCATTATATAATTATCTATAAAGTTAATGCACAACAATTATTTGATAAGCATAAAAATACTGTTATCAAACTAATTCTTCATAATCTAATTATGGTATAAACGTGTAGGTAAAATATAAGTTTCTTGGGAAAAAAAAAGGAAATTTAAAAATATGTAGAAATAATGTAAGAGATCTAGAGAAAATTTTAATTAAAAAGTACATAATAATAATTATTAAATAATGTAATTAAACTATGATTTACAGCCGTATTAATATTACATATTTCTAATGAAATACACTGGTGTGCAAAACATAAGCAACAGGTGTTCTTTGCTATAATCCCACAAAAAATCAAATAAGACAGCATTTTACACTTAAATGATGATGAAAGCATAATTATGCAAAAATAACTGCAATAAAAACAATATGGAATCCACGAAAAGAAAATTTCAAATTCATAACATTAATAAATGTGGTAGTCTATCAAATAGAATGAAGATGAATGTTCCTTTGGATAGGATATGCTTCCCCCTACTTCAACAGTTGTTTTGCACTGTCTCTTCATACTCAGCACTGGGTTGACTATATCTTGAAGTATGTGAGTCCATTCCTCAAGCAGCATCTGTTTCATATGTTGAGTGTGTTCCCTGGAAGATGTAATCATGTTGTAAGTCATCATCTCAAATCATTCGTTACAAGATTTATGGAATTTACATATTTTTTAACTATTATTAATACACACAGGAGTACGCTAGCGGATCCATTTGAGTTATTGTTAACACAACCATTTTTGAAACCATGAAGCATTATGCCCTCCCAAATGACAACTATAGGACACCATAATAGTTTCTTTCTTTAATGTTCCTAGGACGGAAATGAGTTTTGATCTGTTTTCAAATCAACTGGCATTGTAGAACCATTTGTGATACTGAAACAACTCTCATTGGTAAAGACACAACTCTGTCAACGAAATTTTTTCATTTTTTCTACCACTCTAAGCGGAATGTTGATGGCTAACTTTCAAAAGGATGCAGCATTCAGGGCAACTGTGAATAAGGCATCTTCATGAAACTCTGCCTGGATACAGTAAACACCAAAACTTCTTGTCCCACTGATGTACACAGTTACTGAACAGTGATGCTTGCCAACTAATTTTGGGTCTTTTTTACTTGCAAATAATACATCAGTTGCTTACCTGAAGCAGCCAACAACCTTTCTAACAGCTTTACCTATGGTTTGGAAGGTTTTCCAAGTGTGTTAAATAACACTTTTGTTGATAACAAACTCTTCAGCTACACTAATAACACTATGCTCTTTCTCCATCTTCCCAATCATTCTTCAGCGTGTGAAGTTGTCCAGGTCATTCTTTGTAGTTATATTTCATGAAAGAGCTCACTTGCACTAGCAGTAAATGTCTTTGATTGCATTCTGTTCTTTCGTATATCATAGTCTAGAGACACATGTTCTAATCACATACATTTTGCATATGCTCATGACAACATTGATGTTTTTCTTCCTTGGCATTTGCAAACAGATGACATTTCTTTTGAATTTTGCACTTCTTAAACTGATTGTAAGAACACCTTTTCGGCAATTTCATGTCCATCTATTTAAAATTTAAATTATTGCCTAATTTTGCACACCAGTGAACCAATGGAATTAACAAATGAAAAATATAAATCTTTAAATCATAAATTTAATATAGAGAAAGATTTTAATATTACAAGTTATAGATCTTACTGTACTTAATCCCACTTTTGCAACAATTTAATATCTACTTCATAAAATAAATACAGATTACTTTTATAAATATGAGTTGTGGAATGTTGTTGGATATCTAAGTACATTTGGTTTTCTTTTAATTTTAAATAGCAGTTATTAAAAATTTATTTTTATAAACTTATCCAATGCCAGAAAAACAACCCAGCTATTCTTAGAATTCCAGGAAACATTTGTAGTTAATAGATATACAAAATAAGATGTTAATATATGAAAGCCTTTTGTGTGGTGTAAAATAAAAGAAAATAGTCAGAATATCCATATTGCATTTTAATATCTGTTTCTATACAATAAGGTAAAATTTTGAAGTACCAGTTAAATATTTTGCAGTTATAAGCTGGAAAAAAAAAACCCACTCACAGAGGAAGCTCATTAAAATAATATATTATAATATTTATCAAAAATAAAAGTGTTTCAAAATTAATCTATTAATATCAATTGGCAATAATATAGACAAAGAATCTTTTTGGAAAAGTATGAAGTAATTAAATATACAGAAATACTTTCATGCTTAAGGGACAACATTGAATTAAGAAAATAGTTAATATTTTAAAATAACAAAAAAATCATGAAATGATTACATAATATATGTTTAGAATATTAAAACAGATTGAATAACAAAAATCAAAATATCAACAAGAAAACAAAACTACAATTAAATGCAAAATAATATAATTATGCAAATACTAATAAAACAAATAAATGTCAAACATAAAAATAAGCAAGATAACTTAAAAACGAATCCAAATTTTTTCTCTTGAAAAATAAATTTAGATCATAATGAGTATTAGATACAATTCTGTGAACATGATGATTTTAGATAACTTTTTTTCAATACATAAATTATTATAAGAAACAGGCTATAATGCAAACATTTTAAATAGAAACAGCCTTAAAATGGAATTGGAAAGAAATAAATTTTCAACCATATATGCATATATATATATTTTTTTTAAATTCAAAATGAGTAATGTATCAGTTCAATATCAGTATTAGTGCATTTCTTTTCATAACTTCAAATTGAGTATTAAAATAGTTAATGTTTCTGATGGATAAGTTATATAACTAGATGGAATAACAAATTGACCAATAAATTTTGTTGAGATTACAAAGCATACATTTTTCACACATAGACATAGTATCAAACAAAAGAACAGCATCACATATAAGAAGTCACAATAATTCAATCTAAGTAAAAAAAAAAATTTACAAACGAAAATACTTTTAATCTGTAATAAAATAGTTGGTTTTTTGTTGTTTTTTTAATCAACACTAATTTCTTTATAGTTATCTAGCACAATTCTACTTTAAATGTGATATATCATTAGTTAATTTTTAAAAAAATTTGTAGCTGCATGATGAAAAAATTGCCAATAAGAATCATGCAAGTTTAATTATAACTAATGTAATCAATATTTTCTCCAGCATAATTAAATCTTCCAATCAAAAATATCAATTGAATCATATAAAGTTTTAAAATGACACACTGCTTTACAAAATTTATGTTGCATTTATATATAAAAAGGCCATTTAGGTCATTTTTAAGTTTTTTTTTTTTTCTTCTTCAAAATGTATGTAATCCCAACAAAATTTAGCAAAAGTAGAAAATTTTTCATCAATTTCATTATTACAAAATTATTTTAAGATGAACATAATCTATGAAGTATTAAATTGAGAATATGATCTAACACTTTCAGGTAACACTTGAATGATGCTTTTTTCCAAATAGTTTTCGAGATGCAAGTGTATTTCATATTTTATGTTTTTTATGATTGAGAAATATATATATTTGTATTTAAATATAACTCGTTTTTCATTTCAAAGGTTTAAGTAACAATATATTAAAATTGCAAGTTTATGCTGATATATATAATGTTAAAAGCTACATGCATTTCATTTAAGCATATTTTACAGTGCTTTGAAGTAAATATTATTACAAGAAAAATTGCCACTGAATTACATGAAGCTAAAACTAAATGTGTATTTATGTTCTATCAACTAATAATAGAGACATCACAAATGCACAAAATACAGTTATGAAATATGTTCATATGATTAATGCCAAAATGCTGGAAATATAGAGATGTTGATTGAAAAGATAAATGAGTAATTTATAAACATATCAGAAAAATATTGCTCAAGACATAATGGAAAATGGCACAATTAATTCAACAACTTTGATAAAAAAAAAATTTTTTTTTACAATTATTTTTAAGAAAGTAAATTCTGATAACTCAATATTGGTATCAAAATACAAGTAAACTTTATAACTATTGTTTAAAATAAACAACAAAATAACTATATATATATATGATATAAATAAAAAATAACACTATTTTGATTTAAAATTCAAAATTCAATTCAATATTTATTACTATCATACTTTAAACATCAAAAATCATAACAAAAATATCAATCTAATATTAAAAACTATAAAACATTTCTAAATTTAACTGAAAAATCAATTTTAAACAAATAGGTATTTTACAACCTGTCCATTCCAAAATTCATCCCTTTCTTTAGAGATATAACACTAATTAACAAAACATGCAAATGACATAGGATGCATATATCTTACTTTACACATTATGTTTATAAAACGTTTCCAAAACTACAAATTTAATATTCTCTTTTTAATGAAAAAGAACAATTGTATATTACATTTTGTCTTACAAAACTGAGACAACAAAAGTGGCTTTCTTAAACAGCGAAAGCTATGTCAGCTTTAAGGGAGATGTGATGATCACTAAGTTTATCAAAACCAACGTCAAGAACTCCAATAGTGTGCAAACTACCAGAGCTGTACCATACAAGATCAGGTGATGTTGCTTTTAGTTCTGGAATATATAATTCATGATCCTAAAAAAGAATCCCAATATCAGAATGCTTAACCTCACAGAGTAAGAGAAATTACATAAGAGCAACTTCTATTTAAAAATTTTCTACCACATAATTAAATTATATTCAAAATCTTCATTTTTCTAATTTGAAAATTTTAAATAAACCTACACAATAATATAACTTTATTAAGTGCACCAAATAAATATCTTTATTCATCTATTGAATAAAAAATTTATAAATAAACATATACAGTCTTATCATAAAAATATGTAGAGTTAAGAACTCCATTTGATTGCTTTTTACTTACAATAAACAAGAACCATTTTTGCTTAACACACACATTATTCTCTCAATTCTAATGATATTAAACAAAAATTAAATGCAGTTTGTAAAAGCTTATATTAATATTTTTAATTATATTTTAATACATTTTTAATACATACCAACTATTTTCAACTATTCAGAAATGTCTTTGGAAATGACATATAAAAATAACGGGAATATTGTATCAAATTTTAGATAGAACTTTTTCATTGTCTCTTGTCATCAATTTTTATTGTTTCTAACTTCATATATAAATTTTAAAAAATATTGATGCAGTATGGAGAATGGTTCTGATCTAATTACCTAATCTTATTTACAATTAGGTAATTAATAATAAAACAAAATGGAGTAAGATTTGTTCAAATTTATTCAAATAATTTAATTAATTTGAAAATAATACAGTCAAATACTCATTTAGAAATACTAAATGTGTGTGTTAAAGAAGAGATATTTTTATTAATTTACAATAATAACAAAGATAGGCAATATCAATTATCAATTATTGGACTTTATCTTCCAATTCATTTTTTAATCAGAATCTAAATTTAGAATAAAAAAATAAAATAAAAAACTAATTGGAAAAAGTAGTAACTAACAATGCAAATCACTCTTAACTTAATTTTATAATTTGAGAGGAATCCAACAATCAACAATTAATTTGAAAATAATTTTATCATTGGTATTTAACATTTTTTAAATGACACAAATTTAAATACAATTATTTCCGTTTGGAGAAATTCATCATTTACTTGAACATAGTGATTTTCCTAACAATGCTAGAGAACAAGCAAAAGACAACAAGCAAAAGAGATGCTTTTGCTTTAAAAGAAAAAGAACACAACTTTAAAATTTTTTATTAAAATTGCTATTATATTTAACTATCTTAAATAAAAAAACAAATTTAAAAAATTTAAATAAAAAAATAATAAAGAGTTTTTAATTTTTGATAAGGCTTATTTTGCAAATAATAAACACATCTTTTTCTTTAGTAAACAATTACTTTTATTGTTCTAATACCACTTATTTTCATAGTAAAGTAAATAAATAACATTTGCAATTGTAGCTTAAAATTGATACTGCATAGTCTATAAATTTTACAATTATTAAAAATGCTTAAAATGATGGAAAGAACAAAATGACTCATTTTCAATCTCAATCCCAACTGATTTTTCAAAGTTTCCAATCCTCAAAAATAACAGGCTAGCAAATTTTGATGGAAGATTAGTAAATTTGAATGATAATGCCAATTTAATCACCCTCAATAAATATTACAGTTGTTAGTTGAGGATGTTGAACAAAAGCTTTGCAATTTTGATTTATGTGAATAGTCATTTTTTGTTTAGGATAGTTCATGCAACAGCTGTTAAACATTCAGTTTCCACAGCTGTAGATGCCAACACAGATATTAACTAAATGATTAAATTGTATTGTTTTAAAGTTATAACTATAGTTAAGAAATATCAAATCTTCAATATTCTGTTTGTATGAAAAACTTAAAATTGAAGAATTTTATACTAGTTTAAAAACAAAAATAAAAAAGAGAGCCTTTCAAATAAACCTAGTTATATAACTGAGAAAAGAAATAATAAGCAAAATATGACTGTTTACTTCAAAACTGAAATAAAATTTTCTTTTACAAGATCATTAAAATTATGATAAAATCAATTTTCATTTCCTTAAAGAAATCTTATTTACCACCCACTTAAAGTTTTAAATTTCATAATATAATAAAATGTTCATAAAATGCAAGAAAAGAAATAGTTGACTGAGATTTATGAGCACTTTTTTAAAACAATAACATGAATCATTTATTATTTCTGAATTTTTATTATTTGTCTATAAAAGTATACAAAATTTTAAAACTTTCATTTAAGCAACTATAAAATTATAACATACCAACACAGAATTATAACAACTGCATAAATTTGAGGACGGGTGCTGGAAAGACTTCCACAGGAGATCCACTAATGATGAATTCTATAAATGAATTAAAATAGCTTTCAGTTTCTATAAGAATCATATCTAACAAATAAAAATATATTTAATAGGTAATAAAAATACAGGATTGAATAAAAAATTTGAAATATTTTTGATTGCCTAAGCACATTAGGAATTCAAATTTACTCTCCTCCCCTGAATATAAATAAATAAACACAATAAATTTGTAGTAAAGAATAAGAAAAAGATGCAAAGAATTCATATTTGGAAAAAAATTAAAAGATTACACAAATTTATATCTAAAAATGATATTTAATAATAAATTGCTGGCTATCTATTTTTGTTTTCTCTAAGTCACAAGTTAGTCAATTTAGGTTTATTAAACATTTTTTCAATAATACCTAAGTATAAATTGATTTTACAACCCATAATTTTAAGAAACTTTAGTTGCAGAATGTCTTAGTAAAAAACTTAATGACATTTTTAGATAAGAAATCATACCATACTATTTAATATATATATATATATATAATATATATATATATATATATATACAATAAATGAACCAGCAAACATACTTCCACAAATTTCCCTGATTAAAAATTTCAAAACAGCTTGAAAAATATTAATATAGTTGACATTGACAATAAAACTGCTTAAGAATTTTTTTTATTTCATAATTTTTGAATAAATACATGGTTGAGAAATTTTTCACCTTATTTTTATTAAGTTTCTATAAATTAAAGTGTATTTTGATAATTTCCTGTTCAATTCAAACCCTATATCAAACTTTCAATAATCAAAGTCAAATATTTGTTTTGTTTATCTTCTAAGGTTTGACATAAGAAATAAATTAGTGAAATATCTAGTGACTACATAAATATTAAAGTAAAATATAAACAAATCCCTTCAATTATTTTTTTGAAGGGTTTGTGAAAACATTTAAGAAACATATATAACCCAATGTCTAATATTGTGTTGTTAAAGAGGTATCGAATGGATATAATGGTTTTGAAATTCAGAACCTTAAATTAAGCTTCCCGTTGAAAAATTTGGTACAACAATTTAATCAGCCTTCATTTGCCCAATTAAATTCCAGAGCATGTTTGTAAATTTGGGAAGTCAACGTGTTCTTTATTTTTTAATATATTTAATAATGAAAAAAATTTTTTAAACTATTTTTTTTTCTAAAGCAAACTAATGTTTTAATGGGTTTCATTTATGTATTTTAATTTCCTAACAACAATCTCATGTTCTTTCCTATCAAATGGAAATTTCACATTTTTTTTATAATCTTAAAAAAAATATAAATTGTTAAAATTAAAGAAAATATTAAAAGCTCGTAAACATAAAGAAAATTAGAATATATAATTTTTCTTTAGCAATATATAACTAAAATTCTCAATTCAAGGCATTCTTCGTATCTCAATAAGGTATTTTTAAATGAACTTTTAATATTAGAAAAATATTTTTATATTTTTCAGCAATATTACTATGTTATAAAATTCACACAGCAATTAAAAAGATTACAAGCTCCAAAACACTTAGTATATTAAAAAAGTTCAGTATGAAACTGAATTTCAATTTATGCGAGTTCTTCAAAATACATCGCTTAAAGTGACTGTTAAAGTGGTGGCTGTGGAACACTAAAGTCCACAAGAAAATTTCACTGCTCTCCAGAAAAAAGAGAAACATACTTTACACATCATGTTAAGTTATGTTTTAAGAAGCATTAAAACACAATTCAATTCATAATAATACATGAAAAATTATAAAAACACTACTTCATACAATAACACCACAATAAATAAGTTATACTGATGTAGTTACATTGTTTTAGCTATATGTTTTGCCTCGCCTCGCAGTCTTTTAATGTTTCACTCTGATGAATGTCGAATGTGTATATCAGTTCAAACATTTAAAGAAGGATTTATGTACATATTAAGTTCAATGTAAAATATATTAAATATGTTAGCTTGGTTATTAAGAAAGTGTTTCTTTTTGTGAGTCTCTCTTTCTCTCTCTGTTTTGTAAATTGGTATTTTTTTTAACAGGTATGATCTTAAATATTTACCATGCACATATTTTCTTTTATTTGATATTTATTAAATAATATTTATCATTTCATTGGGATTTCGGGATTATTATTGGAATCTTATTTCAAGTAAGCATGAATAGCAATCACACTGGGAATGTATAACGCTACAAGTTTGATATACTTAAACAACTTTTTAATTGTTTTATTTTTACAGTTTTTGTTTGCTTTACAATGGTTCATTAATGAAGCCTTCATACTTTGGTTACAATTAATAGTTTCATTTTGTTAAGTAGGTTGATTTTCTCAGTTCTTAGATCACAATTTTTTATAAATGTATTTAACATGTAATAAATCCCATCAGTGATCTGTGGGATTTAAATTATAAATTCACTGGTTTATAAGGCCACTAAGTTTGGTGATTGATATCTTAAAGCATGAAAAAAATATCAGCAAAGTTGTTGCCTTTCTAATTTTATTTAACTCTCAATAATGTAGTACTTATTTAAAAAATTATACTAATACATTTCCTTTCCTTTATTGATAAAATAAACCTCAATGTTAGATACAACATACTGCATATAGTTAATAAAATCTGCACAATTTTTATAAAAATGTACATCTTATTCCTTTAAAAAATGCAATAAAAGTTTATTTTTTAGGTAAATGACATTTTAACAAATATATTTGGTTCTTTGTCAATAAATTTGACAAGTTATACAAAGAAATAATTTTTAAGCTTGTATATAATATTAGGTTAAGTAATTTTTCATTAATCACTTAATATTTTTTTCTACCTTTGGTGACCATATTTAAAGTTTTAACTTATATTCATCTTTTAATAACAATCTAAGTTTGTGTAAAAAGAAATAAAGAAAAAAATTTTTTTTGTTATTTAATTTTCCTATTCTAAATGTTTATAAAATAAAATTGTTATATTCAAAATAGATTATGTATACTGGCATATTATTAAACATATTTTCTTTTTTTTCTTTTCTTTTCTTTTTTTCTTTTTTTTTTTTTTTTCCACATCAATATCAGTTTAAGTTTTAATTTTACTGAATACTTTTTTAAATTTTTACTTTTTTTTATAATTTTAATTGGACAACACCAGTAAACCATTAGCATAAATGTATACAAATCTTCCAGTAAATGATATGCCATCAAAAGGAGTTTCTCTCTCTCCAACACAAATAATACAAAATGATAACTAAAAAATTACAATTAGTAAAACTTAAAGTACTTTAATTAATGCTAAATAAAACATTTCCATTATAATAATTTTTAATTTGAAATCAGGAATTTTTTGTTAAAAAATTACAATTGCTATTATGTCCAAATAAGTTCTTTGTGCCTATTCCTTTTTCATTTTTAGAAACATTAATTAGGTATAATTAAAGCTGCAATAATCTGGTCAAGAAAGATATTCTTGCAGAGTTCCATACTCAATTGGCTGAGCATCTGTCAAGTTTACTGATACTAGTTGAGGATTGTAAAAAGGCTCTATAGCTGCCATGCCTTTCAAGAGATATCTTTAGGTCTCTGCTTTTAAATTATGAAAACCAATATCTCAGCTCCATTAATGTGTCATCACACTCTAAAATTGGTTTGGTTTGTTTGACATTAAAAATGTCATTATATGCACACAAGGACAAATTAGACCATCTGTGAGTGGAGAGAGTCCAGCCAGACTATAAACAGAATAAAGAATCTAAATAAGTGATATTAACAGTCATTTTACAGCATCCGGAACAAATTGTTTCTAAAAGCAAAAATACTTAACTCCAAAAGATAACCCATCAATAAAAGAAAAGTATAATTGATGATATTAATGATTTTTGTTTATCTATTAATGCATAATAATATATTTATATCTATTACATAAATGAAAAATTTTTTTTAGATTTTGATATAACTAATAATTTTAATTTAAATAAAAAAAATATATAATTAACTATGGACAGCAGTTTATTATCAAAACATTTGTAAGCAATTGCAAAGTATATTAAATAATTAATCAAAACTATTTTATAACTATCCAAAATCTTTTATGCATAGAAATTAAAAAAATATCTAAATAAACTAACAACCTAATAGTAATATCAAGTCTATTCTTATGTAACAACTTTCTTTTCTTACTTTAAATAAATTTTGAAAAATTATCTTGAACTGAAATTACAATAATAATGCAATTTTTAAATAGAATAATTTAGTTAAAAGGAAGACATCAACCTAGATGGTAACTAAGTAAATTAAATTAATTCTTATATCAGAACAAATTTGAATTAATAAGTAAAAAGTATTGCTTTGAAAAATTACATTATTTCAAGACAGAGATGTGCAAAAGAAACTAAACAAATAATAAAAACATTTTCATCATGTTTAATCTTTTTTAAAAAATCGCTCAGTGAAACATACACAACATTAATATTTTACTGTGTGCTTTTAGAACATGAAGATTATGTACAGATGAAAAGATAAATCAGAACAAAATATTAATGTATTGTTTCTAAAAAGTTAGTTGAATGGAAGTAAAAGAGAAAAAATAAGAGAGCAAAAATAAACCCCTTAGAAAATTTCGGAAAGTGAGATCGAGCATATTAAGTGCAAATACTTTATTTAAAGATTTGATTTCAGAAATAACAGAAAAAAATTATAAATACTTCTTTTTCAGGTACTGCAATATCTTTTCTTCGCTGCAGCTCATCAATCTTGTCATTGCTAAGATACCCATCTTTAAGTAGTTGATAAGAAGCATCGTTTTCAAGGATATTAAATTCTCCACCAATCAAAAGAGGCTTATTTGTCCCGCCATTTATTCTAATAATTTCACGCGCCAAACAGGACACCTATAAAATAGTTTTAAGCTAAAATTTCTTAAAAATAACATTTTTAAAAAAATTAATGCATAATCCATTCTTTGTAAACTTTTTAGTTAAAACGCAACTAAGCAGTAAAAACTTTTTAGTATCTGAATTTAAAATATGTGAATTTCTAGTAATTCTAAAGAGCATTAAAGATTAAAGTAATGCTAAAATCTCGCTACATTTAAAATTATTTTTAAAAATGCAATTAAACTTAATGTCAAGCAAATGAGTTAATTTCTATTTTTATAAGTAAAATAAGATTTCAGAGAAAATTATCTATAAATAAATGTTTTTAATTAACAATGTACATAAAAAGTTTATTAGCAAATTTTAATATTAATGTCAACTGAATATAAGCATTTTAATTTAATTATATAAAATGACAATTTTCCCAGAACTTAAACATATTTAAAATATTATTTTACCTGCAAAGCATGTGTACTTAAGTCCGAAGGTGGAATTTGTACGTTCACAACAGTAACAGTATGAGTTCCAATAACAGAAGAAAAAGAAGTAAAAAGTACACTACCACATCTTTTAATATGTGTTTTAATAGCAGCTTTGCTCGCCTGGTCCAAAGATGATGTTTCTAGTTCCTAAGAAATAAAATATCATATTGATAAATTATACAAAATGTTAATAAATAATATATACAATTACTAAAAATTATTATATTTTTCAAAAAATTAACATTTATTTTTTTTATTTAATTCTAAGTATTTAAGTTAGTTCATTCTTCACAAGGAATTTAAAAATCCTGTTGCAGTATGATATGTCTAAATTTTCTATATTTATTTATTCTTTTGTATCCTTTAATCAACTATGCAGTCCTGAATTTTATTTATTAATTTTTATCATTCTGCAATATCAATTGATTTTTATTTTCAAATTTAAAACTTAAAGCATCAACACAACTCACCTGGCATAACGAACCACATCCAAAACATGTTTGTAAAAATATTTTTATATTTACTTTCCAACCCCACAAAATCACTTTTATTTATTTATGTGTGATATATGATTAAGAGAGCACCCAGCATCACAAGTGCAGTTTATTTTCTGATTTACATACATAATTATTTATCAGAGTTTCAGTATATAAAACAAATCTTTTCAACACATTGGATACATTTTTCTCAAAAACTAGACAATTCTTATACTTATAAATATATTAATATTATGATTAAATAATAATCAAGCATTCTTTTAATTTTAGTTAAAATTTTGAAATAAAAATAAATTTTTATGCATTTTAAGCATTAAGAAGCTTAAAAATAAATTCAATGCATTTTTAAGCATTTTAATGCTTTTACAAAAATTTCAAAATTAATATTTGTAATTTAAAATAATATCCAAGATTTTTTTTCTGAATTTAATTTGGGAATAGCAGTATAAAAATTTTACAGAAAAATTAAATACCAAAATGACTTTAATTTTCAAGAAGCCAAACAAAATTTCAAAAATGGTAAGAAAATGTGGAACATTTGAATATTAATACAACCTACAATTTTCAACTGCCAAGATGGAGCAATAAAGAAAAAAGAAAACAGTTATGAAAAAAGAAATAAAGATATTTTTCTCCATTATTTAACTTTTTACTTATGTGTTTTACATATGTTAATCTGTTATGGAAGTCAAATATTTTGAAAAATTATTTTTTGATTTATTAATTTCCATTATGAACATTTTGTACAGATAATTTTTGTTGATTTTCAATAAAATAAGAAATCTATCAATTTCAGAAATATACTCTTTTGAGAGATAGAACTATAAAATATAAATTTGTTACTATTTGGCAAATGTTCTAAAAAAAACTTATTTTGCTTACCAGCATTATTTGCTATATTTACCATTAATATTATAGTAATATTTTGAAATGTAAGAATGAACTGTAAGTTGAAAATTAACTACCATGCTTACAACAAAAATGTAAAAGAAAGGAAACATTTCAGAATGAAGTGAAATTTTATTATTCTTTACTAATTTAATTATTCTTTACTAACTTTTTTAAGTTAATGGTTTGAGTTTGGAATCTCTATTAACTTAACTAATTTAACTAAGGCCACACTAGAAGATGCTAAGTTAAAATACAAAGCTAATTATCCAAATTTTTATCAACAGAGACTTACATCAATGGAATTTCCTAACTTCCTTGCTTTTACATTGGAGAAATGCAGAGGTGATAGACAGGGATACTTTATGAAATAGATATTATTGAAAGATAAGAAAAAGCAGCGAGAGATGCCACCCAAGCTTTTGAAACTTCTGCTGCAAATATGAACCTCATCATTGATGATGATAAAACTAAATTCATGAAATCTCCATTCTCAGCTGTAAGCAACAGTACATCCATATGTATTAACAGTACTTTTGAGAGAATTAATAAAATTAAATACCTTTACATGATACACAACGATGAAAGCAAACTTAAAGAAAAAGTTGCCAATTTTAGTAATATTTGGATTTTAACTAACCACATACTGTTTCTCACATTAAAGAAAACATATGTTGTAATGCAATCTAGAACGAGAAACAACCGGACAACAAAGCTAAATCAATAACATATATTTTCAGCAAAACTTAGATTTTAATTAATCAGGCAGAGTCACCCACCTAAACAACACAATTAAGCATAGGAAACAAATGAGCAATAAAGCTAAATCAGTATCATAAACAACATACGTTTTTATGAAAATGTCTACACATACTTAATGAAAATGTATCTACACATACTTAATACAGTACAAAAGACAGAAATTTCAATCAAATAACACAAAAGCTAAAAGTTTTCATCTAATCATTATTGGTAGGAAAATTGTCAGCACTGGTTAAACAATACACACTCCAAATTTTAAAAGAAAATGTAAATTCCTTTAGCCACATCTACACCTGGCACTAGCTTTACAAAAATAAAAAAATTGAATATTTGAATTTTATTCCCTTAAAAAATAATAGTATTTTGTATCACAAACATTGCAAACATAAATGTAAAACAAATGCTTCAATGGTAACTATAACTCCAAATTTTAGCAAGCATACATGTCAGGTTAAGCAAGCATACATGTCAGGTCATAAAGTTGGAAGAATCTATTCCAGAACAGTAACCCACATGTTGGCACATTTAGCACCTTTACTAACTTGTATAATTTAGCTGATCTGCCTAAGAATATAGAACTTTACAGAGGGTAAAATGCACAAAACAGGCTTAACGGTTCAGAATATGTTTGCACAAAAAGATTTTTGTTTTATGACGTAAGGTATGCCTAGATCGTATGACATGTGCGAAATTTGTTTTGTGTGCAACCCTTGCATTTAATGAGAAATTTTATTTATTTACAATTTAAGAATTTGCTAGGTTAAATTTCCTGTTGTTGGACGTAGAATTTTTTTAAAGTTATATTATCTCAAATTTTTGGAAGATACATTGTTTATAATTTTTAAAATATTGTTTGGAATTTCTTAAAACTATATTGTTTGAATTTTTTTTAAATTATATTATTTGAAATTTTTATTCGGTTAGCCAATAAAATATCTGTATGGGGTACTAATCATGTGCCTGGGCAGTTTGATTCATACATCGCAGAATATGTATGGCATAGAAACCATACAGAAAATACAGTAAAAGATTTCTTCGAAGCTCTTAAAACCATTCTTTCTCAGCCAGGTGAGTTATTTTATTTTTTATTAAAATTTTCTTCAGAGGGATTATTAAAAACTCTGTTAGATTGTGCCATACTAAAATTTTTTTAAGGTGGGGTTCACACGCCCAATTAATTTAAATTCAAGTTTGCATAAGAAATGCAATTTGTTAATGGTAAAAGTTTAACTTTAATGCCCAGTTGTCACTGTAGTAGGTTATGCTACACTAAGTTTTTTTTTAAATTCGAGTTTAAATAAAAAATTTTTTTTCTAGTTATTAAAATTTCAATATTTCTATAGAATGTAATTCTAATGAAATATTCAAAATTTGATATTTGAAATTCAAAGTAGCGCGAGATTCCTAAGTTGAAGCTCGAACGCGAAATTAATGGTATTTCGTATGCGGCTATTGCGCTTAATGATATAATTTAGGTTGATGAGATAGCTGTGCAGCACTAGGCACAGAAACAGGAAATCGTGCCAACCTTACAATTCCGCCCTCTTTTACCAACAAATCGCATTAAGTTCATATACCTAACAGGGACATATGTTTTGCACCTCAGGGCCCTTGATCATGAAAACAGTTACAGAGACTATAATACTTAACTGTTCCATATAGACTGTCATGAAATTGAGTTTACCAGTGGTAGTTCAAATAGATGCCATGGAAATGAACTAATCTCAAAAATTAATTTTACCCTGATCACAAATTTCTAAAAAAATTAAAAAACTGCATTTTACAGAAGCATTTAATAACTAGAATTTTTTTAACAACCTCTGAATAATCAGGTAAAACTTTCGACTTCTTGTATTAACATTTGACTTTCCAATTTATAGTGATTCTGAATAAAAGTCTATAGAATAAGACCTGAATCTATTGTAGATGATGCTATGTCAAGCTATACAATTAAGCTAACAATGAATCAACAAGTTTTATTATGTAGAAACAATCTATATTAAAAGATGAATAAAATATCATTAGTATTCATCATACTCATGTTATAATTTTAGCCTTTTTTATAGAGAAAATCGAAACTTAAAAATAGTATCACCCAGTACATTAAAAGGAAAATAAATATATTGTGTCTGAAACTTAACAACTGAATGTAATTATTAAGAACTTCTCTTTAAATGTTACTTAAAAATAAACTTTCATTACAAAATATAATACTCTATGTGTTATAGCTAAAAAATTCTAAATTTTAACATTGCAATATGTTTATAAAATATATTTACTAATGTTTAATATCTTCATTTAAGCTGTTTTACAGATACTGTTATGTAAATATTTAGAATGCATATACACTAGGAAAAAACATACCTTTTCAATCAATCTCCTTAAAGAGACATCAGAATGTCCACTTAAACAAAATAAAGAATTTTTATAGAAAGTAGCCATTCCTTTCAAACTATCTTCAGGTTGACAGAAAACGCTTTTATAACCAAGAGCATCAAGACTAGGTTCTAAAACTGAATTATAAAAGGGTTTTGGTACATGTTGCAAACAAATAATGTGTGAATTGAGTTTATGAAGTTCATTTAATAGTTTTTCCTTTTGCACACTCATATCTGATCCTAAATTGTAAGATAAAAATCCAAAAGTTTGATCTTTAACAGACTGCAAAATACTTTCTTTCAATTTTGAATTAACTTTATATTTGCGACCAGGTAATAAACAATATTGGTCAATCATTGTAGATGAATTTAAATGAACATCTTCATGTGCACCATTTTCTTTTGACACAGAATTTTCTTTATTTTCAATATTAACATCGGCAACTTGTGGAACAGGTACAGGATTCATTACTTCATTAACATTTTCAGCGCCATTTAAAGTATGATCTGATTTAGTTTCTTCCGAATTAGAATTTATAGTAGAAATTGCACTGCTATCAGTAGCAATGTTTACAGAAGGATTAGGAATCTCAAGAGCAGGTCTACTTTCCTGAGAAACATTTGCATTATTTGTACATACTTCTGAATAGTTTGTTTCTTTGACATCTTCAGGACTGTGAGTGGTTTTTTCTGGTTCTGAAGAAGTTTCAGAAGATAACTGTTTAGTTTCTTCTAAATTAGTATCCAACTGTTGAGCACTTGAAGATTGTTGAGAGGGAATATCAATTGTATTTTCTTTTGTTACTTCAATTTCAGATTTTTTATTAGATATATCTTCATTTGAAAATTTTGTATCTTCAGGTTCAAGTGACGTTGAATGTTCTATTTTATTATTAAGTGATTGATCTGAGTTAGATGTGTTTTCTGGTTTTTCTGCAACAGATTCACTGGATTCTTCAATCTTGTCTTCTACTAATTCCTTCTTTTGTTCATCATCAACATCATTTTTGTCTACAGTTGCTTCAGACATTTCTTCTTGAGATTTAGAATCATCTTGAGAAACAATACCTGAATCACATTCATCCACTTCCATTGGCTCTTCTATTTTATTTTCTGTAGATTTTTCATTGGCAATATTTGATTCTTTAATTTCCACTTTTAGTTCATTTTCTATATCATCTTTTTTTTCTTCAGTTACAGATTCTTTTATACGTTTATTGGACTCTTCAGGTGAAGATTCCCTCTTACGTTTTCGATTACTTTCAACTTCGTTTTCTTCTTTTTCTTCACTTTTCACATCACTGATATCTTCAATATCCTCCTCTTCATCTTCAGTATATCGTTTAGCCTGAACACAACGAGTAGGTCGTTTCTTAGGTGATTCCTCTTTATGTGACGCAGAACGTGCACTTCTTCGAGAAGATTTTGGTTTAATCTCTCCTTTTTCTTCAATAGCTTCAATTTTTTGTCTTCTTCCACCCGATTTTGAAGCATCTTTTTCTTTTTTAAGTGTATTCCCTTCCTTAGTTGCAACAACCTCTAGTTCCATACTATCATCAGATACATCAAATGTTTTACTTTCTTCCTCATGTTCTATTTTTTTCTTGCTAGGCCTACCCCTTCGACCACGTGTACGCCCTTCTGCCTTTTCTTTTGAGCCGCGACCTCTCGCGGCTGGTCTAGTTGATTTATTTCTGCCTCGAGGTTTAGATTTTTCATCCGAATCAGATTCATCAAATTCATCTCCACTATCAAAATTCTCATCGTACTTAGGAGTTGGAACTTCCTCTTCACCATCACTTTCTTTATAATTGACACGACCAGTACTTCTTCGAGTAGATTTCACGCGAGTTGCTGGGGTTTCAAGCCCTTCCCTTCCACCTCTTGTACGTGAATCAGACGGAGAAGTACTTTCTCTGCGTAAACCAGTGGTACTTCTGCTTTTTGGTGACTTTGAATCAGCAACAGAAGCAGCAGTCTGGGCTGCAGTAGAACTGCGACGAGATCGAGATGCATCTTTTCCCACAGGGAGTTCAGATTTTGTCACAGAACGACCAGATCTTCTAGGAGCAGCCTAAAATATTTTTTAACACATTAATTAATAAAATTTAAAACATGTAATATTTTGTTAAAAGTACTAGAAAGCTCGTTTAAATATTTTAAAAAGAAAATATGATTAAAAATTGTTTAATTCCAATGAGAAAAAAATAAAAGTAAATGTTAAATAATAATAACTTCCCTTCTATCAGCGTAAGCATTATAGTTTGTTCTTCTGCTCATTATTGTTCTTAATTTAAGCTAATCTGTTTTTACAATATAGAAAAAATTATTTGCTTTCTAAAATCAATCATAGTGATATTAATTGCTATAGTAAAGTTGTATTTAGGCATAAAAAGTAATGATTGATACATATGGTATTGCCTACAAAATAGCATAGTGGATTTATGCAAACTGATAGCGTGCAGCTGCTAAAATTCTGAATATTCTATAATTTTGAGCTTCAAGGAAAAAATCTGCAAATAAAACTTTTTACTAACTTGGATGATTTTGACAAAAGTATTATGTTCCAAACTATCACAGACAATTATGATAGAAATAAAAATGTTCCACAATAACAAATTAAAAGTTAATAAAAAATAATTTTTTAAAGGCACAAACTTATTGTGAGAGTTTTAAAAATCTTAACAAAAAGTGCAATTAGGATGTAAATTTTTTAAAAATCAAAAGGTATTTTTCAAATGAGGTTTTTGAGAAAATATCACAATGAGGAAAGCAATTTTTTATATACAGTAACATAACTTATTGGAACTTAGAACTCAATAACTGTAGGAGAAATACAAACCAAAGAGAATTAAAAATTTAATTAGGATAAGGATCTAGAATGATCATATTTAGTGTTGAATCTGCAGATCAAAACTATACCAAGCACATACGTTTTTCAATCTAGAAGTACAGCTGATAATGAAGAAAAAAACATTGCTTATTAAAAAATTATTATTTTTTCAATTTACTAAGATAATTGGAAAAATCTAAAATCACTAT
The DNA here is from genome assembly GCA_030067965.1 of Latrodectus elegans. NCBI lineage: Eukaryota > Metazoa > Arthropoda > Arachnida > Araneae > Theridiidae > Latrodectus > Latrodectus elegans. Next base: position 92,889,368 of record CM057819.1, read on the forward strand.
TATCAGCATTAAGATATCATTCTACATATGCAGAAAGAATTCTCACTAAAAACACGAAAAAAAAAATGACAAAATGCAGCACAACTTCAAAACAAGAATATTCCTCACAATTCAACCAAACCAGGTTACAGTAATTGAACATTGTAAAGGAATGCATGGAAAAATATAGAATATATGAGCTTAATCAAACAATGTTAGAAATGGAACATAAAATAGTGATACTTCCCTTGTATCATTGGTAAGGCAATAAAATTTATCTAGACACAAGTGAAATACGTAATTGTGTATAAAAATAAATCTTCAAAATTCAAAATGTTAAGAAATTGCAAGAAACTTTATTGAACTTAACAGATGATGATAGGAAAAGAGAAAAATATGCAAAAAAGTTATAAGAACAGGATTTAATTAAATTGAGTATTAGAAATGATGGTCAAAAATAATAATCAGTTCATAAAATGATAATGAAAGTAATTTCAGCAAAAATAAAGATGAAATGTTTTAATTTGATTATAACTTATAAATTAAAGTCTTTTATGTTTATAAACTACATGTTTTCAAGTCAAAAGAAATGTTTTTAACAATATTTGAAAGTATATATATATACATATATATATATATATATATATATATATATATATATATATATATATATATATATAATTTGTGTATTCTTTAAAAAATGCATTTAATTAACTGGCATTTAATTTCAAAATAAATCTTTTCAAAATTCATAATCTTATTTTCATATAATACAATACATATCAAACTAATAGGTCCATTCTACAAAATTTTAATTGTTAATTAAGAAGAACTACTTATACGGCAGAGATAATTATACAAATAATCATTACAACTACTTAGGAAGCAATTTGTTTCAAAATAAATAATTTATATTTATTTTAAGCATATGTTCATTTTGAGCTATTTTGAAAATACAGGTCTGCCTTTATAAGTTCATGCATCAAAATGTTAATAATTACACAATTTTTACATAAATCTTAGTTTAGCTTTGTTACAGGATATGGTAGTTATAGTGAAAATATTGAATTATATTTGAACTTCCGATTTTATTCAAACCAAATAAGCAGTCATTGTAATCTTGATTCACTAGGGTAAAGAAGATGCATTTAAGAAGTGTGGGGAAAAGAAACTGCTAAAATTTTAACATCACAAAATTTAGTAAATATTTTTGCACTTAGAAATACTTATAGTAATAAGCTATATGACCATCAAATATGACATTGATAAATGACTATTGAAATGGAACTAGACTCTGGAAACAAGTTTTAATCAAATATCAAAATCTAAGGACTATAATGTTTAAAAAAGTTTAGTGATTTACTTTGAAAAGAAACACATCTCTGAATTTGATTGAAATTTGGAGAAAAAGTTTAAATTTGCAAGGGAAATGTCAAAAAAAAAGATTAGATTGTGATATACAGAGAAGTAAAAACTTCAATGTGGATGGTCCAAACGGCAATGTAATTTGTACACAATCTGTATAACAGATTTTGAAGAGACAAACTAGCCAGTAGTTGGTCCATTATAAGGCATAATCAGATGTGCAAGGGAAACTAATATAGCAGTTGTAGAGTAACGCTATTTGAATAAATAATATTTTCTTCTTAATAAGAGCAATTTGGATACCCATTTTTGATGTTCCAACACCAAAACATGATTTAATCCTAGTATACTTAACACAGTGAATCTAGTAGCATTAGAAATAAAGGAAAGGCAATAAAGTTTAAAATCTGTAGTTGTTGATTAGGCAAGATTAGGTGGATTATTGTTTTTCAGAGTTTTGTATTTGTATTCTATATGCTTTTTAATGATATGTTTATGTATTTGTTATTTTGAGAGTACCATTTTCTTTCATTTTTGCTTATGAAAATTCTTGGTGACAATTGTGAAAATGTCACTTTATCATTGACCTCATCTCTCTGTTGATCATTTTATAAAATCCCACCAAATGTGTTATGTGTACTAGGATTTTATTAAAACCACTTTTGTGCATATTACAAAACATATTTTTGAATGGTTTTCAGATAATGTGAACATATTGTTGATAGATAGATCATCATGCATTTTGATCAAAATACAATAAAAAATGTACACAGCATACTTATAAGAATAATATATATAATTGCATTGTTTGATTTGTTTATCACTCAAGTGTAATATTTTGCACATGTGGGCTAATTAGACAGGGACTAACATTTTAAAGTGGCTTCCAAATCAATAAAAACATTCAAAACCAAGGAGGGATTTGGAACCACAAATAGATAAACCGAATGGGCAGGGGCTAACCATTCAGACAACAGCTTGACTCTTCATTTTTAGGATGTAATGGTCATAATATAAACTTAATCATATATATATACACGCACAAAAAGAGCGTATCTTGCAATTCCCTAATTTTTTTTAACAAAAATTTGAAAAGCAGGCTTCAATCAATATTATTTCTTAACTTGTAGCCATTACATTTTCTAATGCATAATTTCAGCTGAAGACTATTGTTCTACTCAGCCAATAGAATGAGCCAAATGGGCTTTACGAGTCTGAATGCATTTGTATAACATGCTTTGATTTAATGACGTTATGTGATCATGTACCCGTGCAAAATTAGTTTTGTTTACTAGTAACCCTTGAAGCATGTTTAGCATTTGAAAATAATGATTTAATGTTTACGTTGCAATTTTTTTTTTTTTTTTGAAAGTTAAATTTTTGAATATTAGTTTGCTGTGAATATTTTGAATTTATAAAATAAATTAATTTTCATACTGTTTTTATCATTTTGAATCATTATTTTCCTTGTAGAATATATATGGCCACATAATCATTCTGAGAATATCGTGGCTTACCGGTGTTGATGATTCTGCAAGAAATGATTAGGCTAATTATTTTATGTATTTAATTAATATTGCTGTTCTATATAATATTTCATGTTACATATAAAGTATATAATTTATAAATATATCATATATTGGTACTTAGATTTATTTAGTATAGGTTAATGTTGATTAATTTCAAAATCTAGTTTTTTACAAGATTTATTTTTATTGCTTAAATTAAATTGGGGCTAGATTGCACAACTGTAATTTTTTTAAGATATGTGGCACAGCCTGTGAATTAAAATTTGAGCTTTCATAAAAATGCACTTTGTTTATGTTAGAAATTTAGCTTTATTGCCCGTGTGGTAAAATTCATTGTATTATCTCTGTGGTAAATAGCACTACATTGAAGTTATTTTTAAAGTGGGTGCTAATGCCCAGTTAATTAAAATTCAAATTTTCTTATAAAAATACACTTTATTTATGTTAGATACTTAACTTTATTACATGTATGTCACATGTTGTAGACTGTGTTATACTTAGTTTATATTTTTTACTATGCAATCTTTGAGAAATTAGTTTTTAGTTATTACCATTTTAAAACTTCTGTTATAATTATACTGAAATATTTGAAATTTTGAAAATTGAATTTTAAAATATTGCATGATTGCAAAATCAAAGTTTGAGCACAATTGGAATTTGGTAATAAGCTGTTGCTATAATTTAGCCTGGCAAAATAACTATGCAGTGTTAGGTGCGAAAATTGGAAATCATACCAAATCCACACAGTTCATGGTTTTTTCTTTTTTTTAACCATAATTTTAAACTGGTGCCAAATTTTGGAACTTCAAATAAATAATTATAAAAAGAAAGTAAAGATATAAAATCCAATAAAAAATAGCATTTATGTATTTGTATACTGAAAATATAAATGTCTGAAATGAAATTTGGCATATTATATTATAACTTAGGCAATGCACATAAATACAATAAAGGCAATGCACATAAAGATATAAATACATTTATAAATCATTAACTCCCATATTATTAAAACATAAATATTTATAAAATTAAAATTTGAGGAAAAAATATGAAAAATTTTACCCCTTCATTCTTAGAATCAGAAGCAGTTTCCTTTTTTGCAGCTTGACTAGTTCTTCTAGGCATGGCAATAAATCTTCATAAACTTTAAAAAATTAACAACTTTCAATCAGCATAGGCTAAAAAAAATATTAACATAGTGGAAATTATTACAGATAAAAATCTTTAAAATATTATTTTAAACTTGTAAAAAATTAACCAAAATATCAGTTATTAAAAAAAATCAGTTTATATAAATAATCAGCTTTAAAATTAAAATATTATTAAAAGTGATAACTGCTTATTAACCTTTGAATCATTATTTGAAAATATCAATAATAGATACAATTGAAATCAATAATAAGTTATTTGAGAAGATTAAAATACACATTTGAGATTGTAAATGTTTTTGTCCAATTTTTAATATTTAATATCATAATGATGAATTACTTAATGCAGTAAACACTAATGTGGTGGTTCACGGTCCATTAGTGTTCCATAAGAAAATTACAATGGTCCCCAGAAAAATCTGGAATATACTTACTCATCATTTAAAGTTATGTTTTAAGATGCAGTGAAACATCAATTCATAATAATATATAAAAAGATATAAAAATTATTTCAATGAATAATGCCTCAGTAAATAAGTTGTACTGCTGCAGTTGCACTGTTTCTGCTGTATGATTTGTCTCTCGTCTCATTTCTCACACTTTTCTAACCTTTCACTATCCAGTACACTGGTATATCAGTTCAAGCATTTAACAGTGGGTTTACCTTTAAATAGCTCAACTTTAAATACCTCAATACGACATATTGAGTTCAATATAAAATATATTCAATATATTAGTTAGGTTATTATGTAATTTATATATATATATATATATATATATATATATATATATATATATATATATATATATATATATATATATTGGAGTTATTTTAAGACTGGAATGATTTTAAATTTTAACCATGTGCATATTTTCTTTTATTTCAAATTTAATTGTATAATATTCATAATTTTCTTAGGATTTTAAGCTTTGTGATCTTATTTCAAATAAGCAGGAATATTCATCACACTAATAATGTATAATACTAAAAATTTGATATACTTAAACCACTTTTTAATTGTTGTTTTTACAGTTTTTGATTACTTTATAAGATTTATAAATAAGGCTTTCATTACTTAATTATAATTAATATTTCCATTTTGTTAACTAGGTAAATTTTATGTGTTTTTAAATAAATTTTTTTATAAATATATTTAACACTTAAAAAAAACCCTATTAGTGGTCTGCGGGATTTAATTTATGAATTTAATGTCCCCTGAGTGCAAAAAGTTAAGCGATCACCAACTCAGTGCATGGTAGACAAATTTTACAAACATGTTAAAAGAAAATGGTATATAAAATACCTATTTGATAATTTTCATCAAAATTAAATTTTTGATGTTTGTTAGCATAACAAGATTATATAATACATTACATTACACAAGTAAAAACTAAAAAATTATATTTATTGCCTAAATTATTAATTGAACTGCATATTTGTTTAAAAAAAAAAATACTTCACCATTTTGGAAGGAGACAAGTGAATGGAAGCATAACCAAATTTGACAAATTAGTTTCTAATGAAATAATAGAAGTTTCGTGCTACATTAAAATGAAAAATGAAAAAAATTCTTCCACAGCAATGGGAATTGAGTAATATGAAATCTATTATTTAATTAGAGAAACATTCCAGATAATAAAATACTGATTTATATTCATCAATACTGCTCACAATATGCAATTTCAAAGATGTCTCTCCAGCAATAATTATAAAACATCCTCTATAAAAGTAATTTGAAATTTTAGAGTTGAAATTCAGTGAGATTTTGTTCACCATAAAAGTTTTCTATCGTCATAATATAAAATCAAATACAATTCATTAAACCGAAAAAAAAAACTTGAGAAAACATGCTTATTTGAGGATTAGTTATTTATGAGAATAACATTTTCTTATTATATAATTATGTTTCTATACACATTACAGAGAGTACGTAAAATACTGTGTTTAATTATAATAATTATTGGTAATATGTTCAATATTTTGCAATGAAAGTAAACATTATGTACATGTGCTTTAAGTGCTAATTAAATATTATACATATATAAATACTTATTTTATAAAATATGTATTGATCTATTAATAATCTTGACTTTTAAAATTATTAAATCATAAACTAAGAAAATATCTTGATTTTATAACTTCCTAAAAATCATGTTTAAAAAAAATTCATTATTTGAAATAAATTTTATTCATCAAAGTTTTATGATTATTTTTACAGTTTGAACAAATCATACTTAAGACATAACGCAAAATAAAGTATAAATAATAAACTGAGAAAAATAAAAGCAAATAAATAATTTAAAGGGAAAGAACAGTCCAAGTTCCAAGTCTTAATATGGAAAAACTTCATTTGCAAGGAAAATAATTTCTGTTAATTAATTTTCTTATCTTTATTATGGATCACTGATAAAACATTTTCATTTATGATATTGAAAATATTTCAATTTAGTGATTATTTTTGTATGCTTTTTCACTAATTATGAATCTTTTGCTGTTTGTTCTAATTGAAAAGTCAATTATATATTATTCAAAATCATTTTCACACATAAATTATAACACTCTTACTTTTTGTAGAATTACATATTTTTCAATTATTAATTTTTATTTTCTTCAATATTAACATATTTTTTTATTATTTAAGTTAATGTTGACTGACAAAAATAAATAACATAACCAAAATTTGAGCAAAATAAAATAGAAAATCTGTACAAAATATTTTATCAAGTGAAAAAATAATAGAGCTTTTAACGAACACAATTTTGAGATTGGAAAGGGGAAACTACATTGGTATATATTTTTTGAAGATCGAGTACAGACTTCGAAAATTTATTCAGGTGATTAAATATAAGAAATGGAGAGAATAGCAATAAGGATTTTTCTCAATATTACAGACAGTACAGAGACAAATGTTACAGATAACTTCAAACACAGAAATTTTACTAAATCAAATATGTTGATAAATTTACTTAAAAAAATTAAAATTTAAGTATATTTATCCAGTAAGCTAACGCCATGACAAGAAACAAAACAATATATCACTGGTTTATTTTTAGAAGAGCAGTTGAAATTTATAAACAAAAAATTTTTTAATCATATTCAAAGAAAATTTTTAATTTATTGTAGCTTGAAACTAAGAAAAATTTTAAATTTATCTCACTTCTAATTTAAATCTTAAAAAAATATGATCAAAAAAACTGTTTCAAATAAATAATAAAAGTTTATTTTTAAATAAAAATTATGAACATCTGAGGCAAGATTCTAAAAATAGTAAATCTTTAAAAAAAAAAAAAAAATGATGATATAAAAATTTGAAGAAAAATTATGATTTATCACATCTTCTGTACAAAACAAACAATAAAAAACCAATAAAACTTGAATAATATATAGTAAAAGAAATTTCATATTTTATGAAAAGAATGTAGTATTTAATAAGTGTATGCTACAAAATATTTTCTAATTAAAGATAGTTCATATTATTTAAGTAGTTGTACTTTTAGTCATTTATGAATTTATATTTGTTTTAAATTATTGAATTACATGTTTATATCATATTAATAATTTCTTTCAAATAGTATAAATGGGCTTTCCCTTCTTAATTGCATATATTATATATATATATATATATATATATATATATATACTTTAATTTTAATATATTAAATAACTTGAAAATTAAAAAGCTTTTCATGTAATTTAAAAGTTAAGATATTTTTTGACATTAAAATGCATCTTTTGGTAAATATAAATGTAACATAGTCTATTAAGTTAGATTAATCAAGATCTCTGACTTATGATTGATCTACTATTAACAATAAAAATATAGTTTTTTTTTCTGTTTCTAAAAATTAATAAATGTTCTATACAAAACTAACACAAGAAGTTATAAAGAAAATACTCCAATTGTCAAATGCAAATAATGATAAGATTTTTTTTATTATGTGGACACAAACCATAAGATCTGTAAAATAAGCTGTTGTAAAACAGCTACCTTAACAGATATGAACATTAAATACCATTTTTTAATATATGATTAATTAAAGTTAGTATATATAATATAAAGTAAATAAAAAATCAGAATAAAATAAGATGCACCCAACTGCAATAAACATTACATTAACAAGGTGAGATGTTTAATATAATAACAAGTCAAATTCATATCAGTAAAATCAGTTTATTTCTAAAACATTTTATTCATAACAGATAGAAAATAAGACATAGAAAAGAAAAATCTTTTCCTTTTCATTAAATTATGTCTTTGTCTTATTAAAATTTCACTAAATCCCAAAATATATAATATTCTTAAGCTGATATTTTATCTACAACACTTTAAAAATCAATCCATCATATTTGTAAAGAATATTTTCATTCGAATTTTATCACATGATAATTTACTTTGAAAATTAATGTTCAAGAAAATCAAAATTTTTTGAGTATTCTAATTAAGCTTCAATGAAACTCTATGTTATTGGTTTATTCTAAAAAGAAATAATTATACATATTTATATATAAATTTCATTCCTAGAGATGAGATTTCATTTTAGAAAATTTTTGTGTCATTTCTTAGGTAAAAATAATTGAGAATAACCTGACTGAAGGAAAAAAAAAACTAGTTTTTAAACTTATTTTTAATTTAACATGTATACTTTTGTTTATGTTGAACATAATGCAGATACACATGTATTAACATGCTTTTTCAGAATAATTAATTGGTGAACTTTTCCATCATGGGTGAATTCTTGCAAATATAAATTGTATTTTATTCATAATGAATACAAAAAATAATGATTTAGTGTCACAAATCAATTTTGAAATACTTATATTTTACTAGAACTGAAAAACAGTTGCTAGAAAAGGGGTTGAAATTGAACTAAGAACTCTAATTTTATAATCATTAAAATAAATTTAACAAAGTTTTATAATTTAATTATCATTAAATTTTATGCATGTGTTAAAATTAATGAATCAATGAAGTGAGGAAAGAAAACATTAAGTAAATTAATTAAAAACAAATATTAATGCATCAATAATAAAAAAAAAAGTTAAGGTATTTATTCTGGTAAAAAAAAAAACGATCAGAATTGTTAATAAACAAAAATAATTACAATAGAAAGTATGAAAATCACCTATCCATCAATGGTCTCGCCAACTGAATAGTTTTTAGCAAATGACGCCAATAATCGCCAAATGGAATAGATATATATAATTATTTTTTATGAAACAAAAAATAAATTCCTAAGTTAAACTTAACTACAAATCCAATATTGTTTAGCATGCAGAAAATATAGTATTAGATGAACTTTCAATTGTGCATAATAATAAATGTGCGAATTTTTAAAAAAATCGCCATTTTCAATAACTTATAAAGAAGTTTTGATATCATAATTACTAAACAAATTGCAGCAATATTGATTGTAAAACAAATGATTAATGACATGTGCAGCAAAGCTTTACATAATAATAAAAAAAAATTTCTGTGTTAATATGTTCCAATTATTTTCAATTTTACTATCTATGTAAATTTAGGCTTAATCCAATGTAAAACTTATGTTTCAATGAAATGATCAAACAAGTGAAATAATAAACAAATGTGTTTAATTAAATTCAACTTTTTATTGGAAATAATATGAAATTATGAGGTTTTTTTCATTCTCTTAGGAAGCATCTTCAGATACCCTAATAAATACATTATTTACTCACTTTTTGAATATTTCTGATCTCAAGTTTGTGTTCAAACTTCTGCCACTAGCGACAGTTGCGCCATTTATTTATTTAAAAACACAAATGTTTTATATTTTGAAAATCCGGATTTCCTTATAAGAGTATTTATAGGTGGCAGTATAGTGTTTGGACAAAAATTTAAAATTAATACGAACGTTTTGTAACTATAATAAGAAATTCTTCATTACACATTATTAGGTACTTTTTAAATAAAGAATTTAATAAATCATAATTATCTTCGACTCCTTTTCTTCCCATCTAGCTTACATGTACAAATAAAAGAAAAATGTTTATGATTAAGTACTCTTTTCAAGACAGCTACAAAAATATACTAAAATATTTTTTGTTACATGATATAATACAAAAAATAAACAATTTTTACATTTTAAAGTTTTGAACTGTTTGCCATTAATCTTGAATTTCTTTTATAGGTCATGCTTTAAAAAATGTACATTATATGAGTAGCAGCAGATTAAGAAAAAGAAAGGAAATTACAACATGAATTCATTAAGAATGCTAGACGCTCATTTTTACGCGAATACGTAGGGACCAGTAAAATAGTTCTTAAAATTAAAAATTCACAAAATAGATAAATAATATATTTTACCAGATTGGAATATATAGAAAAATTTAGTTAAAATACCTTTCATTTATTTGCCTTTTTCTATTTCATAACTACATTTTTTTTTTCGACGAAGAGAAGTTTTCACTGTAATTTTTCACAAAAAGTGACTTAATCTTGTCATCTTCTAGTTTTACCAAGGGTTGGTGGAATCTTAAAATCTAATTAAATTTAATCATCTAACAACTAAAAATAAATTTAATCATCTAATAACTTTTACGAGCAAATTACATCTGAATCTAGGTAAAAAAAAAAAAAAAGTTTTAAGTGAAATATCGGGAAGCATATTTTTCTTTGTAGAAATTCATGGATGAATAATTTATTTTCTCTCAAGTCCTCAGATAAATTTTTTTTTTTTTATATTTCTTATTTTACAGTAGTTTATTTAATAACGCACGCATGACAAAATTATTCACAAGAGTATTTCTCCCAGAATGTTAATTTTTTAAGGGGATTCCAAATTATGATCCAAGACCAAAAGCATCCTGATATTTTCACTTGAAACTATTAATTACTCTTAAATGCATGCAAAATCGGAAGTTAGATTAGGGGGTGTGAATTCCATAAAGATTGCTTTAAAAAATTAAAGCTAGAATCTATTAATACCTCAAACACTTCCAGCATAAATCATACAAAAATTTATAAAAAAAATGTTTCCATTTAACTTCAATTTCAAACAATTTAGATTTTAGAATCAAAATTACATTTTATGCAGTATAATAATTAATAAATATTTCATATCATAATTAGCTACCTAAAATTCAAAGGTTCTTTAAAAATAATATTCTTCTTTGGTTTAGTTTATGAACGATTGTGTAAGGAGGAAAACATTCGTTGACTTTTGGATGTGACTGATCGACATCAGTGCTTTCAATAGATTATACTATTTGAAGTTTCTTTTTATTGTTCCATTAATATCATTTATTCCATTTTTCTTCGCATATATATTTCCTCAAATATTAACTATCATAACGGCAGTACTGAAATGCTCATCTCAAATATAGTCTCTTACTTGAAAAAATATTACCAATGAGGAAGAAACTTTAATAGTTAAACTGATCAGATAAAAAGAATAACGTAATATAAACACATGCATTTAATTTGAAAAATTATCTTTATTAAATACAAACTAAATTAACATCCATGGCATGACAGCACATGTGTATCATGGCCTGATTGACATAAATGACTCGGTCATGAAAAGAGTTATGGGCCCACAGTACCCATAACTGTTTTCATGACCAGGGACGCTGGGGTACGAAGCATATGTTCCAGTCAGGTGGTCAGCATAACTTGAAACCCCCAGTGTATAGTTCCCAAGCATGCTTGGTATTTAGTTTTTCGACCCACTGAATGGATAAAAAGGTGAGTCGACCTTGCCCACCCCGAGAATCGATCCCCAGAGCGTGAAAAACCAATAAGCCACCGGGCTTATTTTTATTAATAGTTATTCCAATATACTTTATCCATTCCTATATAATTCACTAGTGCTAAAGCATCTCTCATTAATTTAGAAATATTTATTTTAAGACAGAAAAAATAATTTTGGGACGTTTGTATTAGTTAATATATAGTTTTTAGAAATGAGAATTTATATACATATTAATTATATAGTATTAAGAGAGATCATATTTTAGTTTTTCAAGACAGTCAATATATCCATATACATGAATGTATAAACATAAATAAAACTTAAACGAAAGGGAGTTTTAATAAGTCTGCTACATAAATTTAAAAAGAATAAATTGTTAATACTTTTTCATGTAAAGTATCGAAAACAATTTCGCCATTTAAAAGAAAAACTCTATAATTTACTGATAAAACAGTTATTGCGTCACGAGCAAACTACGAGAGGTAAGTTTCTCTTTCGTGAGTGGCAATTAAAAAACGAGAGAATGCCAGTAACGGTTGTGTTTTGTAAATATATGAGATACATTGCCTATAATAATCCTATGAATGTTTCAAATCGATGGCGGATTGTTCTAAATTGCGAAATACGTAAATTTTGAACTCTGATTATTTATTCATTATTTAATGTTTTTTTTGACATTTTTTCTCCTTTTTCGTGTTGAAATTATCGTCTGACTTTGGCTTAGTGTTTGATTGACTAAGATTGAGTATTTTTGTTCTTTAATTTTTACTATTTAAATTTTATTAATAATTTTTTTTTCTTTTTCCTTCCTTTCTCATTATTATGGATTTAAAATGACTGAAGGAGAGACTGAAATGATTTACACGGATTGCGATTTGCGCATTCCAAAAGTAAACACTTCAAGATTATTGACTTTCGAAGATTCTATTCCACAACTAATCCAGTTAGCTGCGGAAAATGGTATTACTAAGTTCTTCATTTTCCTGTCTCCCACTGATGGTACTGCATCTATTCCAAAGAAACCTTACAATTTAAAGCAAGAAATAATTCAACTTGTAAAGAACCACAAGAAAATAATACAAATTCAGCACACCCGTCAAGGTAAGCTTCTATTCGAAACTAATTGCCCAGATACTGCTGTAGAAATAAGCAAGATAAACATTATTCTTGGTGTACCTGTTAACTCCAGTTTTCAACCTGAATACATTTCTTCAAGATTTCTTATAAAAGAAATAAATGTAGATTTACATTTATACCTTGTTGCTGAAGAAATTGCGCAAAATGGCTTAACGATATTAAGCTTACAAAGATTTACAAAAAAGAATTCAGAAGAACTGAGTGAAAATATTTTAGTGAGCGTCATTGGTCATCATCTACCTCAAACTATTAACTTATTCTATTCCATCATTAAAATTTCTCCTTTTATTGATAACGTTCGCCAATGCGGAAAATGCTATAAATACACTCACCCTACGAAAAAATGTAAACAAGAAGTCTTCCTATGTAAAAACTGTGGAACATTCCATAAAGACTCTCCCTGTGGCAATGAAACACCTAAATGTATAAACTGTCAGGGAAATCATGCAGCTAATGACATTTCCTGCCCTACGAGGCTTGAAGAAAAAAAATTCTTACATTTTAAAAGCATGAACCACCTTCCATTTATTGAGGCGAGAAGACGTTATAATAAATCTTTAAAAACCAGTTACTCCAGTGTAACCAAAAGTCATCTTCCTTTCGTGCCGAACCAAAATGAAATAACTGATATTGTTAAAAAAGCAGTGACAGAGATGGCTTCTATTTTTGAAGCAAAATTACTTGCGATACAGGCTAGGAAAGATCAAATGGTCCAACAAATGTTCTCATTCATGAAAGAATGTATGAGAACATGTTCGAATCCAGATAGATCAGTTTCTAGATCTCCTCCAAGAAAGAGTCGTGCTAGATCTATCCAGTCTAGAAAGATAAGTCCAAAAAATTCAGTGAATCAGCAAATAATATCTCCCGAGCAACCTATTATGAAGTCTCCTCAACCAAATATTAAATATGCAGAACCTAACATTGATGAAAGAATTGAGCCAGGAAGAAGGCGTAAAAAACATTCATAATTTTTTTTTTTTAATAATATTCTTTTACTACGAGCGCACCTTTTTGTTTGTTTTTTAGTCACTGTTCAGGTTTTTCGTTTTATTTTATGTTCAATTTAATTTCTTGGAATGCAAGAAGTGTTCTATCTAAGCGTCCGTATATAAAACTTCCATACTTTCAATCTTCCGATGTCCTAGCAATTCAAGAAACGTTTCTTAAAAATTCCGACTTATTTCAAATTTATAATAAATTAATAATTAGATTAGATAGGCAAGATGGCCGTGGTGGAGGACTTCTGTTTGCTGTTGATAAATCTCTACCTGTGCAAGTTTTAAATATATCCCGCTCAGAAGATATCGATACAGAAATATTAGCTATAAAAATTACTATATCCAAATCATCTCTTACTTTAATAAATGTGTATGTCCCACACGGTAAATTTTCAAGCTCTTTGTTCCATAGCATCTTATCAAATATTCCTCCTCCTCCTTTCATAATAATTGGAGACTTTAATATACGAAGTTCGGCTCTTGGCAGTTATTCAAACTCTCCCGAATCTTCAGAATTCCTCGACTGGATACTGGATAGCAACATTTGTCTTTTAAATACCTCTAAGCCTACTCATTTCGGACTCCACCATAGACCATCCCTTATCGATTATAACTTTGTATCTCCTGATATTTTTCCTTTTTGTACTTTCTCAGTCAGTTCAGATAGTTATGGTAGTGACCATGTCCCTGTTCAAACAAGTGTCAAAATCTACAACAACGATTATTCAAAAGGTATTTCCCGCAATAGAATTTTATGGACTGGCTTCTTCAATTCAATGAACACCCAAATTGCTAATAACGGACTAGTTTCTGTAGATCATTTTCAAATTTTATGCAAAAACTATCTTGATAAATTTAGGAAAAAGCAAATCTTTCCGTCAAAATCATATCCTCCGTGGTGGACATCGGAATGTTGTTATCTTTTGGGTCAAAAAAGGAAACTTTGGAGGAAAGCGAAAAGTTCTCTTAATCAGACTCTGTGGATACAGTACAAACGAATTTCTGCAAAACTTCATCAGCTTCTTCTAACCCTTTCCAGAAATTTCTGGGATAAAACTATAACAAACGCTGGTATATCTAAAGACATTTATTGTATTCTCAAAAGACTAAAAATAGATCTACCGACTCACCAACTCATCATCTATTAATTTCTAGCGAAACTTCAATTATTTCGGATCCTGTTGTTCAGGCTAACTTATTTGCCAAATTTTATTCTCGTCAATCTGAAACTGAAGTACTACCTCTCGATTTAAGTTCAAATTTTGCTTTAGAATATAACTCTGCATTCTCCCTTTCTGAGCTCCAAATGGCGATTTCTAAATGCAAAAATACTTCAGCTGGTCCTGATTTAATATCAGCTAAAATTTTGAAGGGTCTATCAAACATAGCTTTACGATCCCTTTTGTCACTCATAAATACCTCTTGGTTAAGCGGTATTGTTCCCCCGTCTTGGAAAAAATTCATCATAATTCCTATAATAAAACCTGGAAAAGATACTACAGTAAATTCTTATCGCCCAATTTCTCTTACAAGTGTTCTATGTAAGGTCATGGAACGCATGATTTTAAATCGTCTAATAAATCATATTTCCCTTTCCAAATATTTTCATCCAAATCATCATGGATTTATGCCTTATAGAGGTTGCGACAGTGTTCTTTCTATGCTTCATCATCATATTATTGCTTTACGTTCACACAGAAAATATGTCATATGCGCAACTGTAGACATATCTCAAGCTTACGATTCAGTGTGGCCAGACGGTCTTATTTATAAGCTCCTCCAATTTGATATCAGAGGAAATGCTGCTCATTGGATATTGGATTCTTTATCGGATAGAAGTTATAAAGTGAAATGGCGTGGAACTTTTTCTCAACCCACTTTCTCTAATAGAGGTGTCCCTCAAGGCAGTGTTCTTTCTCCCTTTCTTTTCATGATTTACATGTCAGATATTTACGAAGTTCTCTCTCCCGACATTAAGTGTTTTATTTATGCTGATGACATAATCCTTTTGGTTGCTCATTCATCACAAGAAAGACTACAGCAAAAAATGCAGACTGCAATCATAAAACTTGAACAATGGTGTGAAGAATGGAAACTAAAAATTGATTCCTCAAAATGTTCAGTCATTGATTTCTCTTCCAAAAAATCTCCTGTAAATTTTGTACTAACTATAAACCAATTACCTATCTCTTGGTCTAAGCACATAAAAATTCTGGGCCTCTATTTTACTAATAATTTAACTTTCAAGTATAACTTTCAAATGAAAAAAAAAAAAATCCATCCAGAAGAAAATTAATGTTTTAAAAGCTATTTCAGGAAATGGATGGGGAGCAAAAACTAATCATTTACTTCAAATTGTTCAATCCTTCATTACAAGTAGCCTCGATTATGGATGTCATGTATTTACATCAGTGAGCTTATCAGACCGAAAAATCTTGGATCCGATATATCACTCAGCTCTTAGAATTGCTACAGGTCTTCCTCGCTGGACACCTATTCCACTTCTTCTGAAAGAAGCAGGGGTGGTACCTCTTTCTGTAAGACAAAACTTTCTTTCTACAAGGATGTACATTAGAAACCTTGCACTTTCTACTAGATCTCCATGTGGTAAATTATGGGAATCAATGCCTTACAGCCATATCTCTGGCGCTCTTCCTCTATCTTTGCGAGTGAAAAAATGGCTTGAAGAAAATGGAATTCAAGAATCACATATTTTAAGAGTTCCTGCAAAATCTACATCTGTTAATATTAATTTAAAAATAGTTCTTAGAAAATATACTTTTCAGACTAAAAATCTTCCTACAAATACTATCAATGACCTCTTTGAACTCCATAGTACTTCTGAATGGTCCAATCACATATTATTATTTACTGATGCATCTAAAATAGAAAATAAACTTGGAATCGCTGTTTATAACAGCAGAAATAACTCCTTTGTTTCCGGGCAAATCAATAACTCTAATTTCATTTTTACAGCAGAGGCTTTGGCTTTATATCTGGCGGTGACTAAATTCTGTATTTCTCCCTCTAACTATGTCATATTATCAGACTCCTTATCCTGTCTAACTAGTTTGAATACTCTCTCAACCTCTTCCCCAACCATCATTCAACACATCGGATCAGCTTTAGGAAATGCAACTGAGATTTGCGAATCTATTCAATTAGTTTGGATTCCAGGTCATTCTGGAATTTCTGGGAACGAAAAAGTAGATGCTCTTGCAAAATCGGCCATTAATAAAAGTTATATTCTGCACTCGATTTCACCTGAAGACCTTATCCATAATATAAGAAACATTTTTACCAATTATAATAACAACGAATGGAATAATAGTAAATATGCGTCTAATTTTTCGCACATGTCTTCTATCAAGAAAGTTCACCGCAATTATACCAATTCTCGCCTTGAAGAAGTGTGGCTAGCTAGAGTTAGAACTAGATCTTTTCCGACAAATGCTAAATTACATAAATTCAGACTTTCTTCAACGGATAAATGTTCTTGTGGAGAAAGAGAAACCATGGATCACATAATGCTATCGTGTCCTCGTTATGATCAAGCAAGAAATTCTTTAAGAGAAAAACTTGGTATCGGAGCTCTTTCTTTCTCTTGGATCTTAGATTTGTCAACGAATCCAAAAGAGAAAATTGACGCAACTATTTCTTTTTTGAAACAAATTAATAGATTTTAATTTTTTTCTCGTCTTTGTATTTTCCAAGCTGCCTATTTTCCCTTTCATTCGTCAAACAAACGCAGTGCTTAACTTTTTGTTTTGATTGTCTTTTTTTTTTCCAAAATCATCAATCCATCAATATTTGTTTAGGTTTCAAATAAAAACTCAATCTTACTCAATGCGAGCTATAAGCCTACGAGCATAAAGCTCCAAAACTGTTTTTGTCGTAACCTAACCTAACCTAACCTAAATATATGAATGTCAAAAAGAAATAAGTGTTTTTAATGTTTGTGCTGTTTGATATAAATAAATGTTCTTTCCTTCAATGTTGTCATCCATAAACAAAACCTGCTCATTTTTAATGTAAATCCTAATAGGAATTACAATATTTCTGGTGTCTCCGGGTGGGGCGTTTTGTTTTGAAGTTTGATAACGGAAGGTAAGAAAACTGAATTTCCATTTTGAATTTATTGATACAATTATAATATATCTTGAACTGACGCATTTATTGTTGAATGTACGAATTTATTTTATAAGATAGTAGAAATGAAAATAATTAAATGAAATAAAACAGCACAGTGCGTTTCATTTACGAAAGCTTATATTAAGTTAGAGAGTGTGTTGATGAATGAAACCTCTGACGCAGAAGAAATAGAAATATGTTTATATTTGCTTAAGCAAATGCCGGACTCATTAGAATTAATACATAAAAATTATTTAGATGATTTAACTGATGAAACAGAATTTAAAACTGAATTTAATATTGTCGATGAATACAGAGAAAAGACATTGAGAATAGAATCAAAGTCTAAACGAATATTAGAAAATATTAAGAACAAACAAAATAAAAACGAAAGAAGTAATTTTGGCGACAATTCTCACTTGACTGAGTGCGAGCATCCGTATAAAACGATTTCTGCACGTCTTCCTGAAGTTGAACTGTATAAATTTGGCGGTGAATTAAAAGACTGGTTAATCTTTTGGAATCAATTTAAAAACAAACACGAAAATAAAATTTTAACTGATTGTGATAAATTTCATTATTTAATTCAGTCGACAAAAATCAAGTCAGAAACTAGAGAACTTGTTGAATCCTTTCCTATAACTAATGAAAACTATCCATTGGCGATAGAAAGCTTAACTGAAAGATATGGGCGAAAAGAGCTATTAATTGATTTTTATGTACGAGAATTGTTAAAACTTGTTTTAAATAACGCCACTAAAAAGAAACAAGATTTCTTTTTAGTGGTGCTTTAAGTGCTTTGTATAATAAAATTTCAACTCAACTTCGGCCTCTCAGTAGTTTAGGTGTGACTACTGATCAATGCGGTATAATATTATATCCATTAGTCGAAAGTTCGTTACCGACCCATATATTGCGATCATTCTCGAAAGACAAATATATATATATATATATATATATATATATATATATATATATATATATTGAGTCTGAACAAAGTAATATATCATCTCTTGATGCTATAGTTTCGTCTCTGTAGAGCGAAGTCAATCAGAAGAAAAAATAAAATTAAGTAGATATGATATTTATTCCTAAGAACGTGAACGCAAATACTTGGCAGAAAGCCAACGTTAGCCTCCCTCTGCCGCTGAGTTACTTATTCAAGAATCAAACGAAATATGTGTGTTTTGTTTAAAAGATCATGCATGCCGCTTTTGTAAAATGGCATTTTTCATCACATTGGAAGAAAAGATCGCAATAATAAAAAAGAAAGGATTGTGCTGGGTCTGATTGGCTAAAGGTCATGTTGCTTCTAAATACCGATCTCAAATAGCGTGTCAATTGTGTTCAAAAAGACATTTGAAGTTCATGTGTCCAAATAAAAGTCATCTGTAATTGTTAACGAGAAGAAAGTAGAGATAGATAAACGAAAGTCAGTCATCTCTGCTAATAACACAGAACTAAGAGTCAATTTCATTACAGTTAGCCAGAAGATTTTCTAAATTTTCAAAGATGATTAGGGTTTTGTCTTGGGTACTGCGTTTTCAACCAAAGTCTTAAGAAATTTTAAGGAACTTAAAACTGAAGAATTGTTAAATGCACAAAAGATTATTTTCCGTTTAGTACAGAAGGAATGTTTCTCTGATGAAGAAACAAGGAAAATTATGAAAGATCTCTAATTTGAAAATGAAGAAGGAATTTTACGATTGAAGTCCAGACTGATAAATGAGGAAGAATCGAAATATTTTATTTCTCCAGTAATTCTACCATCGAAACACCTGGCAGTGAGAAGATTTATTGCTCAAAAACATCTCTAACAAACACGCTGGGATATTAACTCTTATGACTATTTTGCGTGAAAGATTTTGGATAGCAAAAGGAAAAAAGACTGTCCGGAGTGCTATCCAAGAATGTTTAATATGTAAACGACAGAAAGTAAAACATCTTGAGGTACCTTTTCTAAAAGACAGAACAGAATTAGCAGCTGTTTTTCAAGTATCAGGTGTGGACTTAGCTGGACCTTTATTGACTAAATCTAAACAAAAGGTGTGAATTGTGCTCTTTACTTATGCTGTATATAGAGAGCTCTATTTAGAATTAATACCTTCACTCTGTACGAATGACTTCATCCAAGCGATGCGTAGATTCATTACCAGAAGAGGACGAATTTCCGTGATGTACTCAGACAATGGTAATAATTTTACAGGGTTAAACACTGCTTTGAAACAATTTGAATGGACCGCAATTGAAAGCGAATTTAGAGTCAATAAAATGCATTGTAAGTTTAACCCACCCTCCTCTCCATGGTGGGGAAGTTTCTGGGAAAGCTTAATTGGAATTTTAAAAGATCTTTTCAGAAAAAATCTTGGACGCTCCTGTTTGTCTTACGAGGATTACAAACTCTCATTTGTGAATGCGAATCTGTTATGAATAGTAGACCCTTAACTTACATATCCGAGAAACAAGAGCTGAAGACCTTGACTCCCTCAATGTTTCTTCAGGATATTCCATTAATTGGTGTTCCCGATTTGGATCAAATTGAAAAGACTAATATTATTTTCAGGTGGAGACATATTCAGAAGATTCGTGAAGATCTAAAACAAAGATTTAAAAGAGAGTATTTGGTTTTCCTTTGTTCCTCAGTTACCAAAAGAGAAGATAAAATAAATATAGGTGACATAATATTAATTGGTACAGATGATAAAAAAAGGCTGAATTAGCTTCTAGGAAGAATACTGGAACTTTTTCCAGGAAAAGATGGACTCATCAGACTTGTAAAACTGCGTACTGAAAAGAAAAACATACTAAGACCAATCCAAAGATTGTTCCCTTTGGAATTGACAACAAACCACGAGCCAGTCGTATCGGAAACTCAGAAGGTACCGGAAGTGGTAAGCAAGCAACCTGAGCTTAATATTGACTCTGATGAAACAGTACCAGTGACTCGCTCAGAAAGAGAAATAAAACCAGTTAAAAAACTTAATTTATATATATATAAACTTTTAAACAAACTTTTGAACTTTCTATATTTCAACTCTAAGATATTGCTTTTAATTTGCTTTCCAATATTTTGAAATGATTGTATTGTGATTTGTACTTTATTATTTCAAGTTCTGCATATATTATCTTATGTTTACTGTTTTTGAGTTTGTATCTCCAAACTCAAAGTGGGGAGAATGTTGCGTCACGAGCAAACCACGAGAGGTAAGTTTCTCTTTCGGGAGTGGCAATAAAAAAACGAGAGAACGTCAGTAACGGTTGTGTTCTGTAAATATATGAATGTCAAAAAGAGATAAGTGTTTTTAATGTTTGTTCTGTTTGATATAAATAAATGTTGTTTCCTGCAGTCTCATCTATAAACAAAACCTGCTCATTTTTAAAGTAAATCTTAATAGGAATTGTAACAACAATGATCCATACTGTGTTTTTTCAGACGTACCAAAATAACTTTTAAGAAATTATTTAAACTAAACCACATACATTGCGTTTTACTTTTGCAGCTTCCCCATTATATAATAGAACTTGATGCTCGGATAAGCAATTAATAATAAACATAAAATCTCGATGCAAAAGATACATAATTTTCCATTTTTGGTTAAGAAGCAAGATATGTCTTTTTCTCCGAAATTTTCTTAATATTTCTCCAGGAATAAAAGCATGAAAAATCCAATAGAATCATTTATTGCACTTTGATGTAGTTAAATAAGAAGAATAAATACATATTTTTAGTTAGGCATTCTTCTAGAAATATTTTACTGGAAACTTCTCTATTACGATTAAACAAGATTTTTTAAAGGAAATTTAAAAAAAAGTTTTGAAATGTTATTTAATTTAGAAGTAGTACTTTCCGTAAATTTAAACAACTCTAATTCAAAAATCAGTAAAAACTTATTAAAGTCAACCTTTTCCTTTCTACCCCAAACTACAATAAATAACATAAATGAAGAAATTATGCTCCGGAGAGCAAAAACGTACAATTAAGAAAGTACTTTGGTTGTTTGAATTCTATGTTTTTTACCATAAATAGACATGAGGGCAAGGTATTTGATACTGTTCTTTAGAATATTGTTTACTCTTTCATTCAATCACAAATTTAATTTGACAAAAGAAATAAATGAAGGCTCGAATTACACGCAACCACTACGATTACTAAACAGGTACTACACAACACTCGTCGCTTCAAATGACAACCAATGAAAGCCCAACGTTGTTTCACTCTCCGATCGCTCGACGGTTAACTGGGAACGCAATCTAATAAATCAACGAGTTGCAATTTTCATTTTAATGTCCTTCTCTATCGAATTGGGTGGCTTTTGAATAACAGTGCCACTTCTGTTTTTCTGCGCAATGTCCTTGAGTGGAGACAGACAACTGCGCCCCATGAATGAGTCTATGTGATACTAGAGTAAGGAAAGAATTATTGAGTATAAGAAATCAGAGCTGATAAAATCACAAAATCAAATATTGTCCGTCAAAAAATTATTAATAAATTCCCTTTAATACATATCGTATTAAAATTCTCAAATATTCTATTCATTTTCATAAAACAAGTTAATTTTTTTTAATGAAATAAAAAACTAATATTACATTTACACTTGAGGTAAGGTCCCAATTAGTAAAATACAATAAAGCGTCCAAATTGAATCAAAATACTATAATTACATTAAATTCAGAAATATGTTAATAGTGGTATGCATTCAAGAAATAAAGCATAAATATAAAGATAAACTTCTACACACTTTAATTTCTTTGCTGTTCAAAGTGCTGATCTCATTGATTTACTTTTACCTCAATCATAAGAACTTCCTTTTTTATATATTATAACTCCTTTTATTTAGAACATATATTATTTTATGAAGTAATATCAAATGTGCAAAGTAATAATAATAAAATAAAAATTTGAGTTTGTAGCATACTACAATTTTATCATAATGTACACAACAAAACTTGAGACAGTTAAATTATTATTTTCCTTATATTAAGGGAGAATTTTCATATCTGTTTCTATTTCAGAAAATTAAAATGTTTTGTATAAATTAACTTTATGACACGGGAATATTGATTGATAAGTACATATTACAATAGACAAATATCTTCGAATGGCTTCGTACTGTATAGTAAAAATGGCAGTTAGCTGTCGTTTAAGACATTGTTTTGAGACAAAAATTACAGCTCTTGCAACTGGGCTGATTAGCTTCAGTAATTAGCTTCATGAACATAATTATGAGCATTTGGCATACTTTATCTTAACAAAAGTTGTTATACTTCTTTTGTAAACAGTTTGCACAAACAAGATCTTTTTAGAATTTTATCTTTAAGAGATTTAAAATAATTACCCCATTGTTTAAATCTGTTTGCAAAAATTTTAAGAGTTTGCGATTTTTTGTCAATTCTAATTCTTTACTTTTCAATTCTAATAGTTTGCATTTTTGAAATAAAGGTAAAATATTTATCTTAATTACAAAAATCTGAAAAAAAAATTAAACAGAAAAAAAATTAAATTTGTTTAAGAAATAACCTTGCATCTAAAGATGAAAGCAATTTTAGGGAAGACTACCTGCAAGATTTTCTGGAAAAATCACGCTTTTTTAATATAGATTCACTATTTACTATCTCCAGCTTCATTTGAAGAATGAATAAAAACTTCCTCATTTTGAATTTTAGCTTTTTCAGCACAAAATAACATCTTACTAATAATATTCTACAGCCTCCTGACACGGTGAAAAGTACTTTGCTGACGATTATATTTGAAGAATCCATGCAATTCTGCTTGTATTTTCATTATAGAATGTTTTCCAAGCGAGATTTGCTATAAAATCAAAACTAAACTACATTTGTGTACGTAATAGAAATAGATACATTTGAACGCTGTTAGCTATGCAAAAGATACCAATAGAAAAAAAAATTTAGCCCAGTGCACTCTTGAGAATTTATGTAATAATATAGCTTAATAGGTAGCTTAGTGTAAAAAACTAATGTAAGGTTCTTTAAACATCTACTATTTAAGGTTTTTGATATGTTCTATATATTGTAAGTTACAGTCAAAGTACTGCAAAGAAAAAGTAAAAAGTATTTACACGTAAATAGTAAAAACTTATTATTCTTCACTTGTTGCTTAAATATTTCCCATCATCTAACCCAGAATATTATGTTCTCATTGCGTAACTTTTTTTTTTTTTTTTTGAGTCATTGGATCTAGAAAAAATTTATGGAAAACTTAAAGCTAATGTCAATTAGAATAATCTATTTAGTTCTTGAGTTATATTTTAAATAGAGTAAAAACAACAAATATTAAGTATTTAAAATAAAATATTAAGGAAAAAGCTAATTATTGTTTTATAAATTTGAATTTAGATTATTAAAATGAAACGAAATGAATTAGTAAACTATAGTATTGATTAACTAAAGCTTTAATAATCCATTAAGAAAAATAATGTATTTTTAGTTAGCTATCTATATGTATGTGTGTGTGTGTGTGAGAGAGAGAGAGATATGTGGAGTACCTGATGACGCACCTCTATATCATGACATCATCAAGTGCTTGGTGCTTCAACAGCGATTCTGGTGTCAATGATTAGAAAAGGAACTAGAGATGAGGGTCGTACTCGACATACGTGTATATTGTTGTTAAGAGAAGACGGTCATGTTAAGACGTACTTTGAACCTTAACGGTTCCGAAATATAAATGCTGTATTCATAATCCTATTTTGTGATTATAATTGTAAATAACTGTAAATTGAAGGTTTCTGGTTTCGATTTATGTATTTTTCCGTCATTCTCTGCTTTGGATTTCTACTTTAAAGAAGGGTGAGTCACTCTTATTTTCAAGATGTTTCTAAGTGATATAACTGATAACATATAAAGCAATATTCATTGCTACTCTGAAATGAAAATCGCTTTAATTTCGGAATTTGGTGAACAGAATTTATTTCAGCAGAATTTCATGACACATTAAATCGTCGAAAAATTAAAGATAAAGAATCAATATTTGAATATTTTTTAATTATGAGGGAAATTACCAGTCGAGCTTAACTCGATGATATGGCTCTAATTCATTATGTTATTCAAGGCATTAATGATTCTCCCCAGAATAAAGCAATCTTGTATGGTGCCGCTAATTTAGTAGAATTTAAAACAAAATTAAAAATTTATGAAGAAATTCAAAGAAGTTGTCAAAAAGCGAAAACTAAAATTTCTGTGGTAGAACAAACAATTAAGAATCAAACTCAAATCAAAATTCAGACTACTGGTATTCGTTGTTTTAACTGTGGAAAAAATGGACATAAATCGATTAATTGTAGAGACAAAAATAAGGGTTTAAAATGCTTTCGTTGTAATTCTTTTGGGCATAAAGACAGTGATAATAAATGTTCCACACCAATAGATAACTATAATTCAACAGTTCGTACATTTAATACACACTTTTCGACTTTCTCGATCACATCACTTTTCGACAAGGCATGCATAAAATAGTTAAAATTTCAGGTATTTTGATAGATGCTCTCATTGATACCGGAAACCATGAAACTTTATTACGTGAAGATCTGTATCGTCAAACTGAATTTTTTGAACTGACCGATTCTCCATTAACACTCAATGGGTTTGGTAGTTCTTAAGTACAGCCACTTGGTTCATTTCAGGCAAATATAGAAATCGATAATGATATTTTCTCTACAACAGTTTATGTGATTTCTCAACATCAGATGAGTTTACCCTTAATTATCGGTACAGATATAATTACTCAAGGATCACTAACAATCAATAAAGATCGTATTTCTCTACGTAAATCAAAAAATAATGATTTTTTCGTGAATTTAATTAATGTTGTTTGCAACACATCAGACATTGATTTAAATCACATACTTGATAAAAACTACAAACAAGGAGTATACAATTTAATTAACAACTACAAGCCCAATAAGACGCGATAAACAGAAATGAAAATGTCTATTATTTTAAAAGATGATATCCCAGTTTGCCAGCGAGCGCGTCCAATGTCCATACCAGAAAAATAATTTGTATCCAAACAAATTAATGATTGGTTAAAAGAAGGAATAATTAAACCTTCTTGAAGCGAATATGCTAGACCAATTGTTTTGGTAAAAAAAAAAAAAAAAAAAAAAGATAATTCTACACGCTTATGTATTGATTTTCGTAAATTAAATTAGAAATTATTATAGATCATAATCCATTACCTCTCATTGATGATATATTAGATCATTTACAAAGTGCAAAAGTATTCAATTCTATTGATTTAAAAAATGGTTTCTTTCATGTGGATATTGACCCTAATTGTACCAAATACACTAGTTTCATTACCCATAACGGACAATACGAGTTCCTTAAAGCTCCATTTGGTTTAACAATTAGTCCAGCCCCTTTCAACAGATATTTATCCTGTGTTTTCAGAGAATTAATAGCAGAAGGTACTTTAATTATATTTATGGATGATTTTATCATACCATCTAAAACTGAAGAAGAGGGACTTATTAAATTGAAACGTGTTCTCAAAACTGCTTTAAATTATAGACTTAATATTAATTTTAAGAAATGCCAATTTTTGCAAAGAAAAGTTGAATTTTTAGGCCATGTTATAGAAAACAATAGTATTTCATCCTCTCCATCAAAAATAAAACCAGTAATTAACTTCCCTGAACCCAAAGACGTCAAGCACTTGCAGTTATTTCAGGGCTTAGCAGGCTACTTTCGAAAATATATTCTAAATTATGCCACTGTTGCCAGACCTCTTCGTGATCTACTAAGAAAGTCTTCTACTTTTGTATTCGGTTCCTACCGAAAAGACGGCATTTCTCAAATTAAAATAATTACTCACAACAATCCTATTTTGCATTTATTTGTGCCAGGTTCGGAATTAGAAGTACACAGATGCATCTAAACTTAAATTTGGCGTAGCTCTCCTTCAAAAATCTGATAACGGAAATTTTCACCCAATTTTGTATATGAGCAGAAAAACATCGCCTAGGAAGAAAAATTACTCAGTTATGAATTGGAAGTACTCGCTGTTGTAGAAGCTCTAAAAAAATTTCGCGTATATTTATACGGAACTAAATTTAAAATAATTACAGACTGTATGGCTTTTCAAAAAACAATGGATAAATGTGAATTAAGCGCAAAACTCGCTCGATGGGCTCTTTTGTTACGAAACTTCGATTATGTAATTTCTCATAGGTCAGGTAAACAAATGCTTAATATTGATGCTTTAAGTCGTTACCCTGTTATGATTATTTCTCCTGATGATATTACACAGAAGATAATAAAGTCGCAATCTACCGATGAATTTATCATAAATATGAAGAGTGCAGTCGAAAAATGACTTAATTCTGATTTTAAAGTTAAAAACGGCATTTTATACAAAATGGTCCAAGGTCAAAAACTTTTAGTAGTCCCACAAGCCATGTGCAATCAATTAATTTAGCATGCGCATTCTAGAGGTAATTTTTCAGTACAAAAGACTACAGAAATTATTAAAAGATACTATTATATTCCAAATTTAGATAAGTTAACACAAACTTTCATCGCCAATTGCATCATATGTATTGTGTCTTCCAAAAAATCAGGTAAACCTGAAGGATTCCTCTACCCAATCTCAAAAGGTGACACTTTTCTCGATACATATCACATTGACTTTTTAAGACTCTTGCCATCTACAAACAAAAATTACAAACACTTATTTTCTGTAGTGGATGCTTCTGCAAATTTATTTGGATGTACCCTGTTAAATCTACCTCTGCACAAGATGCATTAGATAAGCTAAAATTACAGCAAACAGTTTTTGGTAACTCTCGTCGAATAATATCAGATAAATTATGAGCTTTTACCTCCCAAGAATTCCAATCTTATTGTATTGAAGAAAGTATTGAGCACCTACCTATCACAAGTGTAGTACCTCGTGGAAACTGACAAATTGAGCGTATATGCATCAAATCATAATTGCAGTTTTAATTAAATTATCTATAGAAGAACCTACAAAATGGTATAAACATGTGTCTAATGTCCAACGCATAATTAACAGTACTGCCTCACAAACAACAAAATTCTCACCATTCGAATTAATGCTTGGCATTAAAATGCGAAATAAAGAGGACATTCACATTAAAAAACAATTGGAAGAAGAACATCTTCATTATGTAGTATAAGATAAAATAAATAAATAAATAAATAATTGCGTAATATTGCTAAAACTAATATTTTACAATATCAAACACAAAGTAAATGTTATTATGATAAACGTAGAAAACCTCCCAAAATATATCAAGTTGGTGACTTAGTCGCTATCCAAAGTATACAGTTCGGACCAGGTTTAAAACTTAAGCTGTAATATTTTGGACCTTACCCAGTTAAATATGTAAAGATACCATATAGAAAAAGTTGGTAATCTTAAAGGTCCCAATACAACATCTTCCTCTGCAGATTTAATGAAACCTTGGTCGAAGATATAAATAATTTTTATCAAACTATTATCTTGTGTATAATATACATCGTGTCTATTGCTGTACTAGTCCTATATATATATCGTTAATCCAGAAGAAATTTTCTTTTATATATAACTTTTTTCTTTAGCATTATTTCAAGTATTAGAGTATCAATTTAAATATTTTTTTCTTGTGTGTTACATCAAGATGTTTGGAATACATTTGCATATGATAAAAATAAACACGATGGAACGAAAATGCAAGCAAGTGAGAATGAAAAAGACGATTCATCAAACAGCTTACGAGGAACATTCAAGAAGTTAGGACGAATCTTCAACATTGAACGACGTGACTCCTTCATTTGCTGTCCACCAAGACGAAAGATGAAAACAAAAAATTCTATTTTGTTAGTTATTTCTCTTGCTGGTTGCGCTTGCCTCTCTTTCTTTGTATTTTGTAGTTGCTGTTGCTTTCGTCGCCAGGAGGACCTGAGCGTTTAGAATGGCCGAGTGTGAGATATGGAGTACCTGATGACGCACCTCTATATTATGACATCAAGTGCTTGCTGCTTCAACTGCGATCTTGGTGTCAAATGCTTAGAAAAGGAACTAGATGTCGTTTATATTTAGGTTTAAAAGTAATTTAAATAATTTTCTTAAGAATAACAATTTATTAATAACATCATACATTTAAAATTATCAATGATATATTTAACCTGAATAAAGAATGATGCAAAAATATTTTCCAAGCAATTCAAATCTACACTATGACAAAAAGTAGAAACAAAAGCAGGAAAATATTGTAATTTACGTTAAATCAGGATATCAGAATTTTTTAAATAATGAGAAAGAAAATGGGGCTAATTTAAGAAAATAATCTTGAAAACATAAATTTAGTAATGCTTTGCTAAAAATAATTTTCTGCTTAATGCATTAATTATTTTAAAAGTAAAAAAATATTTCTGAAAACAAAAAAAGAATGACTTTTAACAATATTGAAACAAGTAAAAGTACATAATGATAGCAACATCATGGAAAAACAGCTTCAGAAGTATAGTCTTTAAGAGGAATTTTCTTTATAATTTATTAATTTAACAAGGATTATATATATATATATATATATATATATATATAAATTTCAGGTATATTAACTAAGTTTCTAAGCATATATGAACTTGAATTGAAACCCAGAAGCATAAGTACAGAAATCCAGTTTCATTTTTCACAATTGATTGTCCCGTCAATTCAAATAATAGTAATGGCTTTAATAATTAGTTAATTATGCTGATATCATAAGACTTCAATGGCTGAAATAGATTTGACCATGAGTTCTAAAGTTAAATCAGTCAGTTGTAAGACAATAACTCTAACTTAAGAATCACTTAAATAACGAATAATTTGTGCTCGTAGTATTAAATTTATAAAAGATTTTGAATCTGGATTATTATAACCTGATTTGAAATTTATATATTTAGATAATTCTTTAAAAGTTAAATAATTTGAAATGGACTCACCCAGATACTGATCCCGACATAGAACTTTAGATGTTCTGTAAGCATGTACATCCAGAACCACCCCATGAGTATTAGGCGCCATCATTCAAATTAATGTTTGATCTTCTTGAATATTTATTAATGCTCTCGAAATTTCCTTAAGTCATTTTTCAACTGTTTTAAAGCTTGAATTCTACTTTCCCATCTGGTACTGGAGAGTGGCCTTAGAGTTAGATTTTTAACATACTTTTTCAAAATAGACCAAGGTTTAACGGATAAAAAAAGTAGTTGCAAAGTACCTGTACTTGTCTGAAGAAATTAACTGTATCAAAAGAAATTTTAGCAGCATTATTTGCAACTAAATTTAGAGAATAAGTAGAACAGGAATATACGGTGCCCTTGAATTACTTTCAATAATTTTTTTTTTTTCAATCCTTTGTATTTTTCTCTCATATTAGTACCGTTATCGTAGGATAGGCCTCGTAAATCTGATGAATTTAGTTCGAAGGATTTTAAATGTCCATTTATGAATTCATATAGACCTTGTCCAGAAATATCAAGGCGTCATAAACAAGAACGCCTTCAATGGTGTGATCAACGACGAACCTGGGCGCACGAATGGCGAGACGTCATCTTTTCAGATGAATCCAGATTCTGTGTACAGCATCATGATGGTCGCATCCGTGTTTTGACGGCATCGTGATGAACGCACACTGGCAGCGTGCATTCGTCATCGTCATACTGGCCCATTACCTGGCATGAGGGTACGGTGCCATTGGATACCCGTCTCGGTCACCTCTTGTTCGCATTGACGGTGCTTTGAACAGTGCACGTTACATTTCTGGTGTGTTATGACCCGTGGCTCTACCTACCCTTTATTCGAGCCCTGCGAAACCCTACGTTTCAGCAGGATAATGCCCGACCGCATGTTGCCGGTATTGTACGGACCTTCCTTGATATGGAACATGTTTGGCTGTTGCCCTGGCCAGCACGTTCTCCAGATCTTTCACCAATAGAAAACGTCTGGCCAATGGTTGCCGAGCGACTGGCTCGTCACCAAACGCCAGTCTCTACGGTTGATGAACTGTGGCATCGTGTTGAAGCTGCATGGGCATCTGTACCTGTACATGCAATCCAATCTCTGTTTGACTCAATGCCCAGGCGTATAACCACTGTTATTACTGCCAGATGTGGTTTTTCTGGGTACTGATTTCTCAGGATCTATATATATCCAGCCAAATTTTTTGAAAATTTAATCACTTGTTATTTCTAGTATAATATATTTGTCCAATAAATATCATTTTGTTATCTGCATTTCTTCATGGTGTAGCAATTTTAATGGCCAGTAGTGTACTTTATTTCAAGGCAAATTTTCTACGTTTACATCGAGTTTAGTTTTCTATTGATACACTAGTGGCTTCTTCTTGATCATATTTGGATGAATTTAAATTTTGAGATAAATTACCATGAAATTCAAAACTAGATGCTAATGGCCCTGGCTCAATTGCTTGTTTGTCTAATCTTATTGTGTTTCTGAGCTATATATTTAGAGGTTCCGCCATTTTCTGATTAGCTTCCGCTCGTTGCTATTTCCTTTTTTTAATTTGTGATCCAGACCTTTTTTGAGAACATGTTCCTAAAAATATTTTAATATCATACAGTAATTTTGAAATCAAGATATTTATTTATCTGTGAATTTTTAACATTCAGGAGAATTGGTTTCATTAAACTAATACTTCTATAACAATGTTTTCAAAAAATTTAAATGTATTTTTAATAGATTGTTAACCACAACTGAAACAATTAAAATTTTTTTATCCTTTATTAAATGTGCATCATCATATTTATGCAAAATTGTTGATCGTTAGGTGTAGAACGTATACAATATCTTATCTTAACAAATTTTTAATTATATTCAATTAACCAACTTCAGCTATATATTCCAAAAATTTAGTTAGGTAAGTCTTTGCACTCCTAATTTAAGACCATTTCACCTGATTTTTCACAACAATATCTTTTTAAAGATTACCTTTACAACAGGTTAAACGGAACATTTTAATTCATTTTTTTATCTCAAAAATATTACAGTAAAAATTTAATTGTTTAATTAATTTTTTAATAAATTATTTAAATTTTAAATAATTTAACTTTATGGGAATATATTTCCCATAAAGTTAAATTATTTAAAATTAACAGTTTTTAAATAATTTAACTAAGTTTTTAAACTGAATGGTTTAAACAGTTTTTAAACCATTCAGACCATTAATGTAAACCAAAATT
This sequence comes from Latrodectus elegans, assembly GCA_030067965.1. Classification (NCBI taxonomy): domain Eukaryota; kingdom Metazoa; phylum Arthropoda; class Arachnida; order Araneae; family Theridiidae; genus Latrodectus; species Latrodectus elegans. The sequence continues at coordinate 92,921,576 of CM057819.1, forward strand.
ATTTTTACTGTAAAAAATTTAAATCACAAAATGTAATATTTATAATTTATGAATATTTCATTTTCATAACATAAAACCAATTTTTCATATTCCAAAACTATAAGACCTTTGTTAATAAGTCTTCATCTCATTTCAGTTTAAATAACTAAATTATGGCATAGCATTATCAATCCATAGTGCAGATAAGAAACGAAATACTAATAAAGACAAAAACATTTTCAAATTTCTTAAATCAAAAATTAAAATAAATTTCTACCAATAAAATACTCACAAATTCAAATAAAATTATATAATTACATATATTTTATAAAACAGAAATTTTCAGCCAAACAATACATTTATTATATTAATTATATTATTAAAAATAATTTTTGCTCCAAAACTGATACACTATGTGTTCCTTTTTTAAGTTTTGTGTTGATTCAAATTATTATTAGGAGTTACAAGTACTGATCTCGAGTTAAACAATGTATTTTAACTTTTATAGCACATAATTTTATTTAGAGAAATTTTCTCAATTAATTATCTTAGTAGTGAAATTTTTTATTATTATTTTTAATGTATTTATTAAAACTGCTTTCATATTCAAATATATTTTATTATTGAAATAAGAGATAATTTTTATTAAAATTATGGTTTATTTATTATTTTTTTTCTATTATGAATCATTTTGGAAGTACTATTCATGCTATGCCATACATTTTTTCTTTCAATAAATTTATATCACTTAAAGATGGTTCTAATTTTTAATATTTTACAATGCAAAATGAGAACTCTGTCTGATTTCTTTATAGTTTTCTTGAAAAATTTTTTCAAGTTAAAAAATATTTTTTAAATAAATTAAGCTAATTAATTACAAAAAATATATTCTATATACTTCATCATAGAAAAATAAAAAAAGAACATTTAAAAAGATATAAAAAAACATTTATCGATTTTTAACTTTTAACATTTGAAAAAATAATTTTTCAATATATGATACTAATGTAAAGCCAACAAGATTACAAGTCAAAGAAAAATTATTTCCTTGAATAAAAACTTTTAAGAAATGAATAAATTTCAATAATAATAAATTAATTATAACATTATGACTTTTAAATGAATAATTTTAAGCAATAATTAATTTGATATTCAATTTTCTGGTTCTAATTTTCAACATTTTACAATGCAAAATGAGAACTATGTCTGATTTCTTTATACTTTTCTTTAAAGATTTTTTCAAGTTAAAAAATATTTTTTTAAATAAATAAAACTAATTAATTACAAAATATATTCTATATACTTTAGCATAGAAAAAATAAAAAAAGAACATTTAAAAAGAAATAAAAAAAACATTAATAGATTTTTAACTTTTAACATTTGAAAAAATAATTTTTCAATATAGGATACTAAGTCAAAGGATAGGATAAAAGTCAAAGAAATGTACAAATCAAAGAAAAATTATTTCCTCGAATAAAAACTTTTAAACAATGAATAAATTTTAACAATAATAAATTAATTATAACATTAATGAATTTTAAATGATAAGTAATTTGATATTGAATTTTCAAAAGTCTACAAGCATGTTAATAATTATGCATTATATAAAAAATGCAATACATAATATACAACATATAAAATGTAATCGAAGGAATAGATAGTAGACAAATAAAATAACTTACTTCAATAATATTATTAATGTCGAAACTCCAGATTTTCTAAAGTTGAAGTTTCGTTTCTGGCGAAGCGATGTTTGGAGAGATATGAAATACAAACCATATGAACAATAAAATGAAAAGAAAGTCTATGTATTTTCCTATAATTTGGAGATTCGCTATCTCGTCCATTTCGATTCTAGAAAGACATTCCCTAAAGCAGCAAGCATACTGCACCGTTATTTTGAGAAATTTTTTTTTCCTTTCATTGAAGGTCAGTCTGGTGGCGGACACAATATTGTGGATAAAAGGTACTGCTAATCGAAAAAACATTTCAACAGAATTTTTCTCACGAGTATAACACGACACTAGACTAAAAAGCTACAGTAAGGCCTGAGATAAAAGTAAAAATGTTTTTTTTTTTTTTTAAATTTTTATTTTTTAATGACGGATATAATAATTTCGCAAAGTCTCAATAACAACTGAAACATCTTTCTATATCGCTTCTGGATAGCTGAAATAAAATCTGATTTTTCTGATACTATTAACACACACATTTATATTCTTACAAGTTTTCATTAATAATATTTCAGTTTTATGAGATTTTTTTCTTTTTTGAGAGTAATTTTTTACTATGTTATTCTAGTCAAAATAAGATTAAATTTTCACATTTATTTATTATAAAAGGAAATCAAAAGAATTAATGAAATATTGCTTTTTAAATAAAATCATTTAATCTCTTGTGAGAAATTATATTGCACGTCAAATAATATTTCAGAAGACTAAAACTTCGACAAAAATTTTTCACGTTTTGATTTTTCAAATAATTATTACATCCAAAGGGGTATAGTAGAAATAATGTTCAATGAAAGTTTTTTTTTTTGTTTTTGAATTTTTTATTTTGAGTAGAACAAACTTATTTGCTTTGTTAATATTATTGTTACCACTTTCATTACCATAGATCTTGATTTCACTGAGTTAACAGATCCAAAAATTACTATATAACATTCAAACAAATAATTTGGTACATAACTTTGCACACACAAAAAAAAAAAAAAATTCTCATATGCATAAAAATGGAACTGACCAATCTAATATTCCAGAAATTTTATATGAAAAAGTTAAGGTATTTTCGCTATTTACACATTTACAGGATTTGTAGTACAAAACATTAGAATCACTAATCTTGAGTAATGTATGAAACTTAAAAAAGGAAAAGATTAACAAAAATGAGAAGAACAATAATTGAAGTGACGGTTCAGCTAATGATTTTTACAGGCCGTTTTTGGCGGTTAAAATTGTAAATTAAAACCTGCAGAAGGTATCTGATTGAGGTTTATTGCAAAAAATGTAACTGAATATAAAATAAAAAGATTGAATAAATTTGCATGAAGTAATCGTAATAAAATTTTTCAGAAACGACAGTCTCTTGAGAGGGTTGAGAGAGTCCATGGCTTAGTTGTCTTACCACATGTAAAAATATAAAAAAAAATAATAATAATCCTATCAAACACAGAAAATAAATATAAAAAAAAATACAGCAAAATACATGTGACCTTAAAGTAATGAAAATATATATACATTTGAGTTGAAAATATAATAATTCTGAATGGGACTTTTGGTTGCCACATTAAAAAAAATGAATGTATATAGTTGCAAAATAAAAAGCAAATTAAATAACGACGTTGAGCCGCAACAGCTTCTCAGCACATAAAAAATAAATATATGTCGATATAAAACATTCCCAATTATTGTAGTTACATGTTACACACAAATTCTTAGATTCTTAACACGTTCCGTCTGATAGAGCGAACTTAACACGGAATGGGTTTTCATTGTTCGCATCGGCAATCAAAAATTGTTTTACACAAATGAAAACAAAAGTATGAATTAAAATAAAATATCCTTTTATTGCTTACATAATATAAAGCACGTGAAATTGCAAGGGTTTTAATTATCAAATTTCATTTAAGTAACATTAAATTTAAAAAAAAAATTATAAGTGTTATAAATTTTGGCGTTTTCTTGCTCAGGCACTTTGTGCGGTGAACAACCCTAGTAACAAACAATTTAAAGCTCGTTCCTGTGTGGTAATAGTGCACGAAACAGTGCATTATTTGTCATTTCGACCGGATAAATTGTTACATTTAATGTAATATTTTACTTGATTAAAAAAAATACATTTGATGGTCTTAAGCATGCAAATTTTGTTTAACTTTTGCCAATTTAACAGCGAAGATTTCAATAGGTCTTCTTTTGATGAATCATAACTCACACGCTCAGACCTTGTATTCTAGAGGGTTTCGAGATAGAGTCCCGATCATCGGTTAATGAAAATTTTGGCTATGATTCGCTGACTTGGCGATATAAATAATGCGATAAATTTATCTGGTTAGCAAGTATTATTTGTAAATTTTTATACAAATATTTATTGTATTGACAGCTTGTAATTTATCTTAGTAGACTTTTTAATTTAAAAGGTAGACAATCTACAAACTAGAAAAAAAATATTGTAATTCTGCAGTTTTTTAATTGAATTTTTTGTTAAAATAACTCATATATACAATAAATAAATAAATAAATAATTTTTATTAAATATGACACATACACACACACACACAGAAATTTTAATTAAATTTAAAAAATCAACTTGAGCTAATAAATTTATAATTAAACCGAAGATAATATATAGTTTTGTGATTTAAGCATGATAAACTGAAAAATAGGAAAAAAAAAACGAAAAAAACTACTTGAAATAAACTAAATGAACCAGGTATTTGTCACTCAAGCATAGTAACCTGATAATTTTTAATTATTTTGTTTGGTATATTTAGTGAAAAAAATGTATTTAATTTCACCTTCGATTTTTTAACACTTAGTATTTTATTCCCATTTATGTTTATATAATATCTTTATTAAAACACAGAAATCAAAAGGCATTCAGAATCACATCAATTTGATACTGAATATCTTTAAATCTTTCATGCATATAATTGTGGAAACTTATATAAATTATTTATAAATTTCATTTTTAAAAATTAAGAAACTTATTTTTTTCAAATAAATAAATTGTACTCTTAAACTGAACTACAGATTTTCAATATCTACAGCTTGTGATTTATTTTATAAGATAAATCACAAGTTAAATATATTTAGAATATTTAATTTAAAAAATAGACAATGTACATACTAAATAACAAAATTTTTAACTCGGCAGTTTTTGTAATTGAAATTTATATTACATCCAAAACTTATTAAAACAATTCACGTGTACAAAAAAAAAATTTAAGCAATTTTTAATTTAAATTGAAAAAAAATTTTAATGCCTTTGGAAAAAAAAAAAAAAAGATAACTTGAGATATTAATTTATAATTAAATCATGAGAGAGAGAGAGAGATAAAGTGTCAAAAACGATTTATTTAATAAAACTAATTTTACCATGGCATTTTATTCCCATGTATGTTTATCTTTATTAAAACACAGAAATCAAAAGGAAATGTGATAACTGCAATCCCCAGCCTTCTTTGGTACTTACGCATTATCCCTTATCTGCGAAAAACTAAATGTTGTTAATGATGTGATTTCGTTCCATATAAAATACAAATAAAGTTTTAACCTACTTATATTTCATATGAAGCTGAATTGTAAGTAAACTATTCTGCTTTTACTTCATATTTCAAAAAATAATTATTAAAATTTACAAAATTTTACGACTTATTCTTAAGGCGAAAAAGGTCGACAAGATAGATAATACATAAATACCCATTTTTTTTTTTTTATCTTAATCACTTTTCGTTTGCACAAAAGAAATTATATGAATGTAAATAAGCAAATCGAAGACCATAGGGTTGCTAAAAGAAAGTCTGAATATTCACATTCTATTATCGCCAAATTATTGCGACTGCTTTCTAGTCTATCTTGCTTGGTCAGGGCTCTAGTCTATTTTGAGACTAGTAAACACATCCCATTTAATGACATAATTTATGTTATTAAGGGGCTCTATTAAGGCTGCTGTAAAGGGGAGCTGACGCATGAACTTCCCGACCTGTCACAAACACTATGGTTGCCATAAAACTTCAGTAACGTATCAAATGTAAACTAATGTATGTAAGTCTGCGTCTTCTTCGTAAGACGCAGACTTACATACATTAGCTTACATTTGATACGTTTGTTTTCTTTGCTTGATATATTTCTAAAGTAATACTTTTCTCCCGTAATAAATTTTAAAAAGGATTTTAATGTGCAAAAACTGTTCTGAATTTTAAGAATTTAAATTGTGTTTCACTAATACAAGAAAAAAAGAAACATTATCAGAAATAAAATATAAAAAACATTTTTTGCGCATAGTAAGCAATTTATTATAGTAATTATGTTAGTATAATATTACTGACAAGCAATAATACATACTTACAATATATAAACCCATGTTATAACTTACATAAATAATATGTACCTGCATACAATGTTATAAAAAAGGGGCAATAGAGAATCTATTTTTTAAATTATACTATACTGTAAATAATACATTCTTACAACATATGATTTGAAAGTAATACATAATTAGCATGTAAATAAATTAATTTTATAGTTTATATAAATAAATATAAATAAATTTTATAGTTCTGCATTTTAAGGCTGTAACAATAAGAATAGCAATATAAAAATATTTTTTATATTGTTTTTCAGTTTGTAAAGAATAATAAAATTATGGATAACTCCCTTAAGGCTCTTCCAGACCTACGTGAGAACTTCTGTTGTCTTGTCGCCCCATCTGGTGTTAGTTCTCAAAGCTTGTAGAGGGTAGTATTCCAAACATTATTATTGGTTGAAATTGCTTGTCAATCAATCCTTTGAAGTTAGGGAGTCTGCCAGAATTGGCGCGTTATATCGTGAAAAATTAAAGTACTAATGATATAAAAAAATGAGCCAAAAAGAGAGTTTTAAATTTGCTCCTAACAGATGTTTACCTCAAATTACCCTCAGGTTTCTTAGAATAGGGGTGGGGGAAATTGGGTCAGTACAAATGCTCAACGAACTGACACCGGAATTACCTGTTGCTGTCTTATGGAAAATGAGCTGCCAGTGATTCTAAAGAAAATATTTATTTATATTTTAGAGTTCGGTTTTTATTATTCGCACTAAAATATATGAAGACAAATTGCAAATGTTGAGTGAATTTACAGTTACTAATTAATTGGTCAAAAATGATTATTAGAATTCAAATAAAACCTCAAATACTATATGAATGATTAAAAATATTTTTTTTTTAAGTACCTTGGTTCAATTTGGTTTTATGAGACTTGATCCATTGATTTAAGATGCTTTTGAATATGAATGCAACAAATAATTAAAAACTATTATTTTCAAAACTAACTCAATATAAAAATATTTAATTTTTTTCAAGTTTTTTTTTTTAAACTAACACACACATATATATATTCTAATTATATAAAAATAGATGAAATGATTATATAAATAATTACAGTTACAATATATATTTTTATGAAAATAACGTTACGATTTACTATTTATCTATCTATATAATCGTATCGTAATTTTCATAAATATTTGTGAGCAATGAAAAATAAGTAAACAAGATTTGGAAGTCGATCGAAAATGGAACCAGAATGCAAGCAAATTCCTCATTGGTTTAAAACATCTATGATGTCACATAACAAGTCTTATCTACGTTACAGTCACTTCGTAGAGCGAGGAGCGAATTCATAACGGCCATCATTCGACTAACTAGTCACATTGTTTGTTACGAAGTTAATTTTTATTTGTGTTCTTAAAATGAAGTCAAAATAAGCATTACAAACAATAATCCATTTTAAATAATATGAAATAATTTTAGTTTGAAATTTTGCTTTAGTTTATTCATTGTTTTTGATAACCACAATATTATTAATCAACAATTATTATGATGATTAAAAAACCAGTAGTCACCCTGAAAAACCATGTTGATAATTTATTTTGTATATTTTTGATGTGTTTTATTTTTAATTAGATTTCTTTTTTTTGTTACTATCATTAATATAGAAAGCTTGGGCATGAATAGGTTAGCATTTTCAAACAAATATAGTAATCTAAATCTTTATTCCAAAAGGAATAATTTTCTTAAAATCTAATTTAAAGTTTCATCTTTGTGGCAAATACATCAGGAGAGATTATATATTATTTTATTGTAAGGAAATTTTTCTTAGTGGATATAAATAACAATGTGTATAGGTAATTTTGATAAAGTACATTTTAATAAAACTTAAATTTTAATTATTCAGTTATATTTGAAATTTAATCATATTCATGTAATAATTAATTTTGATACAATAATTTCCATGACTGATAACATAATAAAATTAATTTTATCTTCAGGCTATTTATAGTGAACTGTTGAAATTAATGTTATTGAAGTCAGTTTCCAGATAGGGTAATTTACGGTTTGTGTATTAATATTATTTTTTGTATTTAAATAAATTAAATGTATCATCAAAAGTTTTATGCATATATTCAAGAGAAAATGTGCAAATAAATTCTTATAGTGCACAAAAAGTAAAAAAGGTACTTTTCCTTTATACCCCTCCTTAGGAACATGGAGGAATGGCTTCAGCGCACAGTTCGTGGATTTGAATCCCATCTTGTGCTTAAATAATGGTTCGGAATCCACTTTAAACAGTAAGTCTCAGTCCAAGTAACTCTCATGTGCAAGCAATGTAAATAAAATGTTTCTATTATTTTTAGTATTTCCTAAAAACGTAAACCTTATTAAACAAAACACAAAGAAAAGGGAGTATTTAGGATAGTAGCTTATGATTTAAGGTCGGAAAAATATGCTGGCCACGCCATACGCAATATTCCTTCACTCTCCAAGTAGTCATCGACGATGTCAGTTCTATGGGGAAATGCTTTATCGCCCATTAAAACAAAAATAGGGCCAACTGCTGCAGCGTATAATCTCATAATGGGTTCTAGGACTTCATCTTGATACCGGACGGGCATCACAGATCCCCGTTTAACGATGTGCAGGTCGGTGCGGTAGCCTAATGAAACCCTGCCCACACCATAATGCTTCCGCCTCGAAATGCGTATTATTCGGTGATGTTTTGGGGCTGATTGCGTTGTAACGTCTCCTACTCAGCGCTTTCGATTTCCAGAGCCTTTGATGGGGAGGGTGAGTAGGGAGACGATTGGTGCGAGGAGCAGGCTGAAGAAGCTGCGTTTTTCAGTTTTGGAAATTGATATTGACTCTTTGGTACGCTACGCAAGCGCGAGAGTTTTATGAACCCAAATATGACTCTTTGTAAATTTTTTGTTAATTAAATGTTTTGTTTCTAAATTTGGAGTCGTTAGTTTGTTTCATAACAAACTTATGTTTTTGGTGGCAGCGGTTTTGGATGTTTTTATAATGCTTTGCATTAGCATCCACTGTGAAAATTAATTATGTGCACTATAATGGATTACGTGCCGAAATGTTGGAATACAGGTAGGCCATTTTGATCAATCCTTCTCTGGCTACAATTAAAAATAAATAGTTGGTATGTTATAAATTTATAGAATATTTAGTTCCAATCTTATTTACGTGAATTTTCATGTTACATCAATTAATTTTGTTTATAAGTTTGTAAATGGTGTATTCCATATTACAAAAGATAATTTCTGTATTTCGTGTATTCGAATTTACAGTGTAATATTTTTTTTAAACGAAAAGTGTGCATCTTATTAAATGTGTACTTCATAATTTTTATGTGGTTGATGTATTTCAATTCACTTAGAAATATGTGTTAAAATAACTATGTTGTTATAGATTAAGGTGTAAAATCAAAAGTACAATTATATACTTAGTTTTTTGATTGTTCAACTGATATATAAAGTAGATTTTAAGAAAGAAAGGAATATATTTTTTAAAAGGTTTTGATTTCGTTATGTGAAAACGAAAGTATATTATTACAAATAGGTTTGAATTTAATGTAATGTGAAATTTTTATTGATGTGTTTGATTGTTCTTTGCAATGTTTTATATGATATAAAACTGATTTATTTAATATTTAAATCGTATATGTTTTTTTTACATTGTTAAGAATTTGAAAAGATATATTCTTAATGTTTAAAATATCTTACGTTATTAACATTATTTGATGTCGTGTATGATTAACTAAGTTTTGATTTGAAATCGAAAGCTGATTTCTGGTTTAGATTAGTTAAAGCTGTTAATTTGTATTGTTCTTAAGAATTGTAGTGTTCTATATTTTGAATTAAAAATATGTATAATTTCATTTTTGGATTTAATATAGTAGTATCTATATAAGAATATGATTTTATATAATTTATACATATAATATATTTACATTTTTGATTAATGATTCAATTTATCTGAGTATCAATCATTAGCTTGGTGATAACAACTTGAAATCGAGAGTAGATTTAATATTAAACATTTTCTTCTTTTTGAAATAATTGATTTTCCATTTTATACTTTGTTGTATTATAATATAGTTTGTTTCATTTAGTTTTTAAACGTTATTGATATGTTTATATTAGTAGTGTGTGATAAATAATTTCAATAGTTATTTAATAAATTTTGCATATTGGTGGGTATAGTCTGTTTTTTCTCTCATTATTGCATCTCTTCTGAGATAAAACGTTTAGTAATTAAAATGGCTTTTTTAGCACGGGGAAAAAAGGGAGATTTAATAGAAGTAGCGGAAGAGTTAGGGGAAATAGTTCCAGATTCTTTTAAAATCCCAGACATTAAAAAATTAATTTTAGCTAGTAAAAACTTCAACGAGGAAGAAGTAAAATGTATATTAGATAGGGTAATCGATGAAAGAGTTAAAAGGGAACAAGAAGAAAAAGAGGAAAAAATTAGACGAGAAGAACTAGAAAAAGAGGAGAGAATTAGGCGAGAAGAACTAGAAAAAGAGGAGAGAATTAGGCGCGAAGAACTAGAAAAAGAGGAAAGAATTAGACGTGAAGAAAGAGAACATATTTTGGAAATGAAACGTCTGGAAATCTCTTCAAATGCCACAATTTCGAACAGAGAATCAGTTACAAATAGGACTGAACAAGCTCAAAAAATTCAATTAATGCAAATAACGCCAAAGTATGATGAAAAGAAAGATGAGATGAGTTTATACTTAATAAATTTTGAGCGTAGAGCAGAAATGGCTCATATTCCAAAAAACGAATGGGTAGTTTATCTTGTAAGTGCTTTACCTTCAGAAATATCTAACATGTTAGCTAGAGAACCTCCAGAAAGGGCTGATGATTACGATTATGTGAAGGAACTTATTCTTAAACGATTCAAGTTAAATAGCGAAAAATTAAGACAATTGTTTCTTAAACACCAGAAAACGACAGAAAAATCATGGAGAAATTATGCACAAGAATTGAATAGTTACTTTACGGAATGGCTTGCGGAATTAGAAATAACGACGTTTGAACAGCTTAAGGAGCTAATGGTAACAGATCAATTGAAACGTCGAGTGCCAATTGAAATTAAAGAACATTTTTTGGCGGAATGGCTTAAAATAAATTCTCCGTATGATCTGGCAGAGAAAATAGATGAATATGAAAGCTTAAGAGATAGTTTTAAGACTAAAGATTTTACAAAACTCCTCGAAATAATTTTGGTTTTCGTCAACAAAACGAAAATCGTGCCTTTAAGTTTAATGAAGTAATTCGAAAAATAAATCTCATGTTCCTAAAAAGAGTCGAGAATAAAAATTCAAATTATGCACATGAAAGGGAATTTGAAAAACGAAAACAACTCCGATGTTATGAGTGTGGTTCTTATAGTCATTTGCGGCCTCAGTGTGACAAAATAAAAAAAGAACTTAGAATCGGTAGCATCTAATGAAATTGCTAAAAGTACATTTAATGAGTTGATGGCTCCCTACACTAGTATCGGCACTGTTAATGGAATTCATATGCCAATCTTAAGAGACACTGGAGCAACTCTTGATTTGATTTGTGGAAAATACGTTAAACCTGATATGTTCACTAAGGAAAAGGTTTGGCTAAGAACACCTCTTGATGAAACTTTAGTATGCTTACCTATTGCCGAGGTTGAAATAAATTGTGAATTAGGTCACGTTTTGACAAAGGCAGCAGTTCTTCGAGATTCTTTGGATCAAGGAAGGTATTTACTAGGTAACAAAACAGCCGCTTTAATTGAAGAAACCAAAAAGCACGAAGAGGTGAAAGTACATATGATAAATGCTATAGAAACTCGAGCTCAAAAAAGACGCAAGGAAAATAGCACGAATAAAGAGATAATTGTCTCTGAAATAAAATCCTCTAGGTCTTGCCTCAAAGCTAAACAAAATGAAGAATTAGAGGAAAATGCAATTTTGCCACCATTAGAAACCGAAGTTGAAGGTCTGGATTTGATAAAGACATCCCCAGAAGAATTCGCTCGTGAACAAAAAGTGTGCGAAGATTTCAAACCTCTTTTTGAGCAAGCTAAACGACAATCTTCAAAAGACAATAAATATGTTATAATAAATCAAATGTTGTTTTTTAATAAAATGGACAATGATGGAACCATAAGAAGATTATTAGTTGTGCCCAAGAAGTTTCGCAACCAGCTAAAAGGAATCTGCCATGAGGTAACTGCAGCTCATTTAGGTGTAACTAAAAGAAAAGATATGTTGTGTAAAACTTTCCACTGGCCAAACTGCTTTATAGACATAGAAAATTTTTGTTAAATCTTGTGACAAATGTCAACGTGTAGGAAAGCCTCAAGATAAGAAAAAGTCTCCTTTGAAACTGGTTCCAGTAATTCCGGAAATATTTACTAGAATTAATGTTGATGCCTGTGGACCTTTACCTTTAACTTCAAGCGGCAACCGGTATATTATAACAGCCATTTGCATGTCATCCAAGTATCCAGATGCCATCCCAGTACCAGATATTCGTTCTACTACTGTGGTTGATGCTTTTCTTCAGATATTTAGTCGTATGGGTTTTCCTAGGGAGTTGCAAAGTGATCAAGGAACATCTTTCATGAGTGTCCTGACATCAGAATTTTTAGAAAAATTTGGTATTAAAGTAGTGCATAGTTCTGTACAGCAACCCCAAAGCAATCCTGTTGAAAGATTGCATAGAACTTTAAAGAGAATACTGAAAGTCCTTTGTTTAGAAAAGGGTACAGATTGGGAGAAAATTTTACCTCAGGCACTTTTTGCGCTTAGAACTTGCATTCATGATAGCACTGGATATTCTCCTGCAGAATTAGTCCATGGTCGGAACCTAAGAACTCCCGTAACACTATTATATGAAAATTTAACTGGTAAAACCATTGAAGAAGATAGTGTGATTGCTTACGTTTTTAATCTTTTAAATAGAATGAAAAGATGTCAAGAATTAGCTGTGCAAAATATGACAGATGCTAAAGAAAAACAGAAACTTTGGTATGACCGTAAGGCTACGAAAAGAGAATTTAAAGAAAATGATCTTGTGTTAGTCGTTGCCCCTTCTAGGTCAAGTAAATTTTCTGTTCATTGGATAGGTCCAGGAAAAGTAGTAAAACGACTATCGGAAACAAATTATATAATACAATTTCCCTGATAAAGAAAAAATTACATGTATACCATGTAAATATGTTAAAACCCTATTTTCAGCGTCCAGAAGATGTTAATTTAATTTTTACCTCAAATTCTGATAATGAAGATATTGATTCTGAGAATGAAGATATCCCAAGTTTTGAAATTAATTCATCCACCCTTTTAGAGACTTTCCCTGAAAGCTGTTTTAATGAAAAATTAGAGGATGAGCAGAAGAAGCAATTGAGTAGACTTTTGATTCAATTTATTGATATTTTTCAAATGAACCGGGTTGTACTGAACTAGCTGAACTGGACATCGAGTTGGAATCTGATAAACCTATTATAGCTAAACCATATCGAATGTCCCCACGACAGACAGAAATCTTGAAATCGGAAGTAGACAAGATGTTGAAATTGAAGGTGGTGGAACCAGGTGAATCCGATTACACATCACCTTTAATATTAGTTGAAGCTCCTGGAAAAGAACCTCGTCCGTGCATTGATTATCGCCGGTTAAATGAGGTTACCAGAACACAATATTATCCATTGCCAAGTATTGAAGAGCGCGTTGAATCTGTTTCTGAAAGCGAATTTCATATCTCTATTAGACTTAACACGAGGTTATTGGCAAAATACCTTTGAGTCCGAAGGCTCAAAGATATGCTGCATTTACTACGACATTTGGTGTTTATAAACCTTTGAGAATGGCATTCGGTTTAAAGAATGCCCCTTATTATTTCAGTAAGTTAATGGCTGAGATATTAAAAATTGCGAACATTTTGCTGTACCTTATTTAGATGACATAGCTATATATTCATTTACTTGGTCTGATCACATCCAACATCTTAAATGTGTTCTAGAGAAGATTGGATTTGCGAAATTGACTGTAAAACCCTTAAAGTGCAAATTCGCTCAACTTCGTGTTAAATATTTGGGACACTTTGTAGGACAAGGTCAAAGAACACCAGGTGATATTAAAGTGAAAGCTGTTACCGATTTCGAACGTCCCTCAAGCAAAACCGAAGTACGTGCTTTCCTATGTCTTGTTGGATACTATCGTAAAGTATATACCAGACTTTTCGGTAGTTGCTGCGCCTTTAACTGACTTACTAAAAGGGAAATCCAAGAAGGAACTGTAATATGGAATAATAACTGTGAAAAAGGCATTCATAGAATTAAAGAATGCTTTAATAAAGAAGCCTGTACTTTACAGTCCAGACTTTCAAAAACCATTTATTATTCAATGTGATGCCTCAAACTTAGGAATAGGAGTAGTTTTATCTCAGAGAGATCAAAAATTAAATGAACACCCTATCCTGTTTCTGAGTAGAAAATTTTCAAAGTCTGAAAAAAATTATAGTACTATAGAAAAGGAATGTGCAGCAATAATTTTTGCTGTTACTAAATTAAAATATTATTTAGATAGTCAGTATAAATTTGTTATAGAAACTGATCACAACCCTTTAGTTTGGTTAAAACATCATACAGGATCTAATCCCAGACTTTTAAGATGGGCTTTGGTTCTTCAAAGCCTAAATTTCGATATTGTTCACAAAAAGGGCAAATTACATCAGAATGCTGATAGTCTCAGTAGAATGCTGAATAACCAAACATAATTATTTTCTTTTTATTACTCAGATATTAATTTTAAAAAAAAAAAAAAAAATATTTTCTATTAATACAAATTTCAATTGTTTCATAATTTTTGAAAAAAAAAAATTATATTGTTTTTTATAATATTAATGTGTATATTTGTAAATTTATCTATTGTTGCAGATTCTGTTGTATTACATAATTATTTTGTGCTCTTTTGATATATTTTTATATTATATAATGCCATATATTTTGTGTATCAGCCAGAGTCCGATTGATCAGGGCTATCTGTAATACTAAATTTTGCTTTTTGTTGCTTGTGTGTGTGTTTTTTTTTCTTTTTCATTGCAGGTTGATTTCCGTAGGAAAAAAAAAAAGAAAAAAACTCCGGGGAAGGAAGGAATAATTTAGTCTGTAACGTCTCCTACTCAGCGCTTTCGATTTCCAGAGCCTTTGATGGGGAGGGTGAGTAGGGAGACGATTGGTGCGAGGAGCAGGCTGAAGAAGCTGCGTTTTTCAGTTTTGGAAATTGATATTGACTCTTTGGTACGCTACGCAAGCGCGAGAGTTTTATGAACCCAAATATGACTCCTTGTAAATTTTTTGTTAATTAAATGTTTTGTTTCTAAATTTGGAGTCGTTAGTTTGTTTCATAACAGCGTGTTCCTTGTTCACGTTATACCCTTATATGCTTGTCATCGGGCTCCAGAGCAAATTTTGACTCATCAGTATATAAGACATTGCCCCAGTCAGACATAGTCCGATTGACATGTTCCCGGCACCACTTTAATCGTGCCTCTCTTGATTGTACGGATAGACAAGCACAAACTCGAGGTACCCGGGAGTACAGTCCACTCATATGTAATCTTCAGTGTACAGTAGCTGCAGATATCACCTTACCAATGGCGCTGTAACCATAGATGTCACATGTGAGGAGGTCACTCTGCTATTCCGCTTGGTTAAAATCGCAATACATTGATCTTCCGCGGTGTTTGTAACCCTTGGGCGACCGGCTACGGGCCTTCGGACAACTGTCTGTGTGGTTTGGAATTGTTTTTACAAACGTGAAATTATAGAATGAGGAACGTCGAAGAAAAGAGCAACACCTAAGATCGACTTTGGTTCGATTGACCCCATAGCAGGCCAGCGCTCAGGATAAAAAAAGTAAATATGAATTGAGTAATATTCTGTAGTTGGCAAGACAAGTTTTTGCTTGATGACAAAATTCCCATTAGCAAACAAAAATGGCACAACATAAAACCAGAAAAACAATGTGGATCACTAATTTCTTGACTTTCCTCGAAGATTATAAGAATAAATTATTGAAAGCAGATCTCCAAATTGCAAATTTGAATTCTCTATTTTAATTTCATTATCATTAGCGATCAGTCTTATGAAATAACCCTTCTGTAAGCTACGTGTATTAACTTAGCTTATTTTTCCATTAAAATTAATTTTACACATAGCCGCGTCAGAACGTTTTAATAAAAGACTGCAATTCAATAACAAATAACAAATTTATTAAAAAAACGCGCTTAGTCATTTTATGACCGATTCTGATAGTCGACGTACGTCAATTGAACTATTTGCTATTTGCCCTCCAGTGGCGATTTTACATTTCTCATATTCGGTGAGACCGACCTTAGAATTGTCCTCAAATGATAAGTTAAAGTTTATACTCAATTACTAATTAATACAAATTTTTTTTTTTAACATTAACATTGAAATACAGCTAAACAACAAAACAACATAAAATAGCTAACAGCAGATTAAAAAATTATTAACTACTTAACTGTTATTTTTGTCATTCACATAAACAAATACTGTATTAACAATTAATAATATTCATCTTGCATTTTCCATTAAAAGTAGAAAAAATTTTCATATTAGATTAAAAAAATAATGTTTAGCATTAACGTATATAATAACAACACAAATTTTTACCATTAAAAAAAAACTAGAATATTACTGTTTTTTTACCACTAGTAATTTTTAATTAATGCTATTCTAAATTCCAGTACAATATTTACAACAAAAGTTTACAGTAAAATGAATGAACTTAGGAGCATATTAAAGCAATCACAAATTTTTTTTAACCAACTTTCATATTATTTGATAAATATTTCAGTATACAATAAATCGTCTTTAAAAGTTATTTATTTTTAGAGTCAGTAGTTTATTATAAAGTTCATTATTTTTTAATTGCAAGTTTTTCTCTAAATAAAATTGGAATTAATCTCACCCTTTATGATCCCTTATTCAGCTTTAGTCCGTGTGTGTAAATCTACGTGGATTTCGTCTAGGGTTGTTCAGAGAATAGTTATCCTCATCGCTATTGGTACTATCGATACCATCAGGGTAGGAGTTGGGGTGCGGATGCTCAAACTTTGAGAAATACCTATATAGCTATCAGGCCAATACTCGAAGTTCCAGGTTTTTCAATCTGCCTCCATCAGCAATCATGATAAACTCAAAAAGGTACAGTTATCAGCTGCCAGAATCATCACCGTTCTTCGAAATAGCTGTCCAATAGACATTGTTCTCTTTGAGGCCAACCTACTTCTCCTTGGACTACGAAGAAAAATTTTACTGACAAACTACTTTGCCAGGCTTGCCAGTCACGGAAACCAGAACAGAACATCTAGTTTTGTGAACACCTGGAGGTCAAACCAAAGACTAAAATGAGACTGAAGAAGGCGATGAAGGAGGATTACTTGCATGAAAAGGTAGAGCCAGTTTCTCTGGTCTGCCGCATGGGGGCAAAGACGAACTTACATAGTAGAGTCTTTTTTAAGACAGAATTATGCTCGTACTCTAATAAGAGCTCCCAACATCCAGAATATCTCAGACAGTTAGCTTTGGAGGTAATCCACCAGATTCCCCCAATGCACTGTAAATCTATACAGATAGAAGTAGGGGTGAGAATGCTGAGTCCAGTAGTGGAGTATTTGTTAGGCAGGGAGATGGCAAAAGAATATGGAGAAGAAATCCAGATTATTGATCTGTTTATTGCCGAACTATTGGTAATCGTTATTATTGCCGAACTTTTGGTAACTGAAGAGGCTCTAAGTTTCTGTGTTAAGGAGAGGATAGTTTCTGATATCTGGATCCTCAGTGATAGCCGAAGCTCTATACAACATCTGGCTCTGTGGTGGCTACATAGTGACAGCACAACAACTAAAATAGTCCAACATCTCACTGATTTATAGGGCCAAAAACAGAATTCCAGTGGGTACCATCCCATGTCAATGTGTATGGTAATGAGGTTGCGGACCAATTGGCCAAGGAGGGCAGCCTGCAGAATACTGTTATTGAAGACTGCTTGTAGGCATTGGAGCTGACCTTTCGTGTCAGGATGGACATCAATGCTGTTTTTAGGGATACCAAGCCTGCCTCAGAATGGTAGAAAAGCAAATATCCTGGTTCCGCTTTAACGGGCGCGCACAAAAGATGCGATCAAATGGCTCTGACGAGACTGAGAAGCAGCCACTTGCTTGCTCAGAGACATATTTCTGGGTGGAAGATTTACCCTCTCTGCCCCAAATGTCAAGATGCATAGACCTCTCCCTCTCATATTTTTCAGTGTGTTGGTTGTCAGAGGGGTGATGTGGAATTAAGTCCAGGGGTGGTTCTGGAGAGGCTGAAAACTCATGGATTCATTGAGCTGGTGTGATGCTACTGTCACAGCAGTTGGGATAAGCAACAACAACACTATCGATACCACTGTCTTCATCCGAATCTGGTTCATTTATCGATGATTTCAGTTGACTAATATGAACTATTGTTGCATAGAAGTGGCCTTTCTTTTTTTTTTTTCATCTGAGTCACATGGTAGACATCGTTCGGCAATACCTCGGTAACAATAAGAGGGCATCGGTATTTAAATTCTGTCTTCGTAGGTTGGCCTGAAGATTGCGGAGTTCTTTTTATCACCACAATCTCTCCTCGTTAAAACGTCATAGCTCTACGTCTCTTCTTATCATAAAACTGCTTCATTTTTTGTTGACTTTTTTCCATTTGTCTTCGAGATTCTTACTGCAATACAGATGGATCTTTCCAGCTCTGAGCTTTTAAATCAGCTAACTTTCTTAAAATTCCGTCGTTTAATCATGTTAATTCCGTCGTTTAATCATAACCATGGAGCATTTCAAATGGTGTCTTATTCATTGACTTGTTTATAAAATTATTCAAGTTTCTCTCAACTTCATGTATTTTAGCATTCCAATCTTTATGATTCTGATCTTCCATACCAGTTGCTATGGTAGACAATATTGTTCTGTTAACTCTTTCTACCATTCCATTTGCACATGGTCGCTTAATACAATTGATTGTGTGATGTGAATTCCAGTTTTAGTACAATATTGTTGGAATTGCTATGAAGTGAAACAAATTCCTAGATCTGTTATTATTTTCTCAGGTAGGCCATAAGTATTTACAAACCTTTTCAGAGCCTTCAACACATGTGGTATTGACGAACTCTTCATTGGAGTCCATCGGACAAATCTTGCGAAATTATCTAACATCATCAAAAATTCCTGGTTACCTTCAGAACTCTTAACAAAAGATCCTAAATTATCCACCTGTATAATTGCAAAAGGATTTTGGTCTGCTTTGATTAGATTTAATAAACCACGCTGTTTTTTTTTGTTGTAGTTTTGTTCATTAAACATTCAAAACATTTAAAAATATACCTTCTTATATAACGTTTCATGTAAGAAAATCAAAACAACTCTTTTATCTTATTTATAGCCCTGTCAACAGAAAAATATTCCATAAGATCATGGAATTTAATTACTGTAGTTTTTGTCATATTCTTTGAAATAACATAAAGCTTGCTTGAATGATACTTCTTTTCAATTTCAGTAGCCTTTTTGCTGACACAATAAACCATCCTCCATTTATTGTCCGATCTTTGTTGTAAAAGCATGCCTTCTAAACCACTAGAGCTTGCATCACAATGTTCTTCCGTTTTTGCTTGAGAGTTATAATGAACTAACATAGGTTGCTCTGTGAGGCTATTTTTCAGCCATCGAAATGACTGTTCTTGCTCCTCTTCGCACTTAAAAGATTCTTTTTACAAGATTCGTGATATAAGTTCTGCCGTTTGAGCATATTTTTCCACAAATCTCCGAAAATAACCAGTCAATCCTAAAAATCTGCGAATATCATGAATATTCATAGAAGTTAGAAAATCTTTTATTGATCTCACTTTTCTCCTCCCTGCTTTCATACCTTCTTCACTAACAATAAATCCTAAAAAGTCTGCTTCTTGTTTTACCGAATTCACATTTTAACAATTTTATAGTCAAATTAGCAGATCTAAACTTATCAAATTTTGTTTCAATAAAATATTGCAATTCAGTAACAAATTTATTAAAAACCAGGCTTCGTCATTCTATAATTGATTCTATGTCAGTGCAAATTGGTTGAAAGTTTCTTGTCGCTGATTGTTTTCTGTGGTAATTTATTCTGTGGGCGTAATTAAGCTAATTATATTGCATACATATTGTTATGTTCATCATAAACTTGATATTGCATTTAGTATTGAAAAATTTTATGTATCTATAAATCTCATTTAAAAAGAGGAAGGCTAATAAATTTTTACACGATTTTTGTAAAATCTGTTTTGACAGTTCAATTTTAATAATAGTTTTACAATTTAGTATTTCATTTTAATATAATAAACAACAGTTTTTATGGAGAGAAATATTGTATGATAAAATAGTAAAATAAATAATAAATATTACAAAAATTATTACGTGGAAAAATGCCAATGAAACAATGTGCAAATTTTATATTTCAAATTGGAAGATACTGAAGTGTGTATTTATATATTGTTGCAAAAAAATATATTAAATGTAAATTTTTACTGTAATATATATTTTTAAAAGAAATAATTCCAGAAACCTGTGGTGTGGTTTTCATCTTACTTGGAGTTTTTCCCTACATAGCGCAAATTGATGTTATAGATGAAAATTCAATTGATGTTATTAGATGAATTTTGATGCAAATATAAACAAATGATTTGTTAAAACAGTATAATTGGAAGGAGAGTAAATGTGTTAAACATCGATTTATCAATTTTCAAACTGTTATAAATTTCGAAACATGATGGGATTTTATTTTTAAACTTTCTAAGTTTGACTGCTTGTAAGAATAAATTTTAAAAATAATATAGTGCGATATCAAAACATCATTAAATTCAAATATAAAAACTTATTTTTACTAATTCAATTTAATCTAAATATTTCAGAATGATAACAAATCATACGAACACATTTCTAATGTTCCTGTTATCCTTGTTTAATGAATGTGATTTTAGTTTATATTGTGCTTGTAACTTATTATGAAGAATTAATGGATATTTTTTATTTTTCATTTATGTATTTATATGCTTAAGTATTTTTTAAATGTGGAGTTTACCATTGGATCAAAATGCTAATTGGAGTAGATATAGATAAACTTTATAAGTTTTCCTTCTAAATTTAAAACTTAATTTAATAACTTAATTGATAATAATCTTTTAACAACTTTAAATATGTATGACATTTGAGTGTAATGTTTAAAATTATGTGTATATGTATGTATGTATGTATATATATATACATACACACACACCCACACACACACACATATATATATATATATATCTATATATATATATATATATATATATATATATATATATATATATATATATATATATATATGTATGTATGTATATACAGGATGTCCCAAAACAGCCGTATAAGGTCTGAACAGCTGAATTCCTCATTGGGAGTACATGAAAACAGCCCAAAGAAGCGTACGTGTACGATCCATAGCTTACGAGAAAAATACGGAAAACAAAGTATGACGTCACTTCCTGTGCAAGGGGAAAAAAAACAATTTCTCGTAAACTATGTATCGTACAGGAAAGCTTCTTTGGGCAGTTTTTCTGTACTTCCAAACTAGGAATCTGACTGTGCAGAGATTATGCGGTCGTTTTGGGACACCATGTATAACCTAGTAGCAATTCAACACTGGGGTGGTGATTTGGTTAATGACATTAACCGATGAAAACTCAGTGGCCCCTGTGCGGCAATAGTGCATGGAACAGTGGACCTTTTGTCACCTCAGCTGGAGAGCGGCTGCGGTGTCCCCACTCGTTCAGTTGAAGTGCACGGTGTGATGAGTTTATGGCGTATGGCCCAGTAAGTTTTTTAAGATTCGATGAAAAGGGAGTGAGTGCATTGATGATACTATGCCATTCAATTTTGTATTCCACTCGTGTACCTATGCTATTTTCCGGCTAAAATATCAAAAATACACTATCGTTAAAAATAATTTAATGATAGTGTATTTTTGATAATAAGCCAGACAATATTAAGGAAAACTTATTTGAAATATTCATGTATTTATAAGTGTTTTGATAGATAAAAATACTTGTGTTGAAGGGTTTATTAATACTTATAATAAATTCAAAATGTAATAAATAATTTATATATTACAATTATATAAGTGAGATTAATATGAAATGTATTTTACCCAATATCTAATATTTTTCACTCTAGGACATTTCAGTATTTTCATGTTTTCATTGTAGGACCCAAAATTAACATTCAATAATTCCAGTTTTATAGATTTGCTTTTATTTTTTCACTAATAAGAAAAATACAATAGATGACAATATTTATTAAGATTTTTTCCAGTTTTAGAAAAAATAAATTAGCAGGTTGTTAATTGTTATGATTTTCCTAATGTTTTCTTTACAAATTTTACTCTGGAAATTTAATGGCAAAAATTGAAATTTTATTGCTTTTATAAGATATATTTTAACATGTGTGCATAGATTCAATTTTAGAAATTAAAATCATACATATTTCAGTTAGTTCCAATGTATTTGTAACAATAGGTATAAATTATTACAGAACCTTTCTAAACTAAATACATTTGATAGATTTAAAATAAAACATTGCTTATATTTTAATATAGAACACACACAACTTTGATTCTATGGTCTTAATTTAATTAATGTTTGATATATACATATGTATTTTGATATTTTCTATTAACTGCTGAAAAATTGACTTAAATTTGAAAATTCTAGAAAATTTTTAAAAGCAATAATAACAGAGCTAAAGGTAATAAAAGAAATGAGTTACAAATTTTTGGTAACAAGTGTATGAAATATATTATTGTAATAAGATTAAAAATTCAGTTACATTTTCAGATAAAGTGTACCTATTTTACAGCATTTTTGATTTTAATATTTGTTAAACTATCTACTCCAATATATATGAATTTATTCACAAAAATAAAATGTTCACAAAAAATAAATATTTATTATTTTTAGTACATATTATTAACATTAGATTGGGCTTTTTTCAAAGCTCGTTTTAAACGCTTCCATCTTTCATCTCAAACTCAAACTGTCCATCTCAAACTGTCAGGGACACGCATCAGCCATTTCTTTATGTACTGTTGTACATCCATATATGTGATACGGCTGTCATGGTGGCGACTAGAAGCTACAAATAAGCAAATCTTGCTCATATAAATAATGTTAAATAAAGTAACATCAGAAACAAAGTAAGGTCAACATTTTGATAATTGATATTATTTATTAACATTGCATTGATATTATTAACATTACATGGAAATGTCACAAAAATTAAATTTTAAGTTGTTAAAATATTAAAATTAAGATTTAAATTTAGAGAAAAATAAATTTATTAAATTGAATTCATGTACTATAGTCAACATTTTGATCCAATTGTAAACTTGGCAATTAAAAAAATTACAGAAGTAATCCATAAATGAAAAACAGAAAATAACGATTTTTCCCAATTTTAAGTTACAAACACAATATAAATTGAAATTACATACATTAAACATAGTATTATAAAAATATGCAATTAAAATTATGTCAGAAACATGAAATATTATGTTCTTAAGATTTGTTACAGTGATTATGATTCAGAAATATTTTGATTAAATTCAATTGGTAAACTTTTACGTTTGAATTCAATGTTTTCATATTGCACTATATTACTTTTAAAATTTATTTGTACAAGCATTTAGCTTTAGAAAGTTTAAAAACAAAATGCTAACCTGTTATTAAATTTATAACATTCTGAAGGGTGGAAAAGAGATGCTTTACACCTCTACTGTTTTGACAAATCATTTGTCATTAGTTCCATCAGAATTCTTCTGATAACATCATTGGAACTTGTGCCATCTTTATTAGTCAAAATAGTCAGATGAAAATAATAACAAAATATTAGAAATATAGAATTCAATTGAAGCTTTAGTTCCCCAACCCTATTAACCATATTAATGGTTATTTACATGTCAATTAAATATTTTTATATTGAAACTTAATGTTTTTAAACTTTTTTGTTATTTAACTGGTTTAAATTAATTTGAAATTTAAATTCATTAGGAAAAAATTCCAAAATGTATTTAAACCGAATCATGTTGCTTGAGGTTTTTCTTTAGAAAACATATATTACAATAAAAATTTATTTTAAACATAGTTTTCTCTGCAAAAAATAGATCAACACATACTTCTTTAACATCTTCATATATTTTTAACATCTATATGTTTAAATTTATAGATAAAAGTTATAAATTTAATCCATATCCTCTAAACAACATTTTGCTCCAATGGTAAACTTTGTATTAAAAAAATACACAAGAACACACACAAAGCATAAATTAAAAATAGAAAATAACAATTCTTAATTTTAAGTTACAGGAACAATAAAAACTAAAGTTACATACATTAAACAAAAAATAATAAAACACGTAATTAAAAATTATAACAGAAACATACGAAATATTGTTTTCTTGTGATTTGTTACTATGGTTATTATTCTGAAATATTTTGATTAAATTGAGTTAGTTAAACTTTTACATTTGAATTTAATGATGTTTTCATACTGCTCTATATTACTTTAAAAATTTATTTGTACAAGTATTTCTCCTTAGAAGGTATAAAAATAAAATGCAAATCTGTAATCAAATTTATAGCACTTTGAAGGGTGGAAACCAGACGAATTTTCCAGAATTATTTCTTTTATAAGTATATATAACAGTAAAAATTTACATTAAATATAATTTTTGCAGCAATATATAAATATACATTTTAATATCTGCCAGCTTGAAATACAAAATTTGCACATTGTATGCATTGGCACTAAGGTATGGTTTAACTATTTTCCATTTAATAATATTTGTAATTTTATTTTGCTATTATATTATACAATATATTGCTCTATAAAAACTGTTGTTTATTATAAAAAAATAAGATAAAATAAATAACTTTTATTAAAATTGAACTATAAAAACAGATTGTATAAAAAAAGTAATAAATAAATATTTGGTTATATATATATATATATATATATATATATATATATATATATATATATATATATATATATATATATATATATATATAACCAAGAAAAAATCATAAATAAGTCCTGAATATTGCATTTTTATCGTCTAAAAATAATACCAACATTTTATTTACATATTTTGCACGTGAAACTAGTTAAACCAGGACAAACAGTTTAAAGTAGATTCCGAACCATTACCCCAGCCCAAGCTGAATTTCAAACCCATTAACTGTTGAACCGAAGTTATTTCTTCAGGTTTATAAACAGGGGTATAATAGAAAAGCACTTTTTTTACTTTCTGTTCAACAGAAGAATTTATTTGTAAATATAAACGTATTATAACGCATGCATAAAACTCTTGGTTATTCATTTAAATATAAAAACAAATAATATATAAACTGTACATTGACCTATGCTGAAAATTGACTTCAACGATATGGATTAATTTCAACAGTTCACTACAAATAAGCCGAAGATAAAATTAATTTTATTATGAAATAATGGGAATTATTGTATCAAAATTAATTATTATGAGAATATGATTAAATTTTATATGTAAAAGTATAATTAAACTTTAAGTTTTATTAAAATTTAGAAACTACTTATAGACATTTGTTATTTACCAATTTATAGATAATACTTATAATATAATAATATATAATCAATCCTGATGTTTATCACTAAGATAGATTTTTACATTAGATTAGATTTTAAGAAATTACTTTTAGAATAAAGCTTTAGATAACTAAATTTAGTAGAAAATACTAACCTATGGCAAAGTTTCACATATTATTGCTAATAACAAAAGAGAAATCTAATTAAAAAATAAACAGCTTACATCAAAAATATGCACAAGAAATTATCAATATTGCTCTTTAAGACTACTGGTTTTTAATTATCATAATAATCGTAGATTATTAATATTATGGATTCAACATCACACACAAAAACAATGTGAACAAACTAAAGTGAAATTTAATATTAAAATTATTTAATTCATATTATTTAAAATATATTATTATTTGCAATGCTTATTTTGATTTTTTATGACCACAAATAAAAATTAACTTCGTAAAAATAATGTAATAGAATTAAATAAATAGACATCTTAAAGATATATACTTTATATTTATTCAAATGAATTGAAAGTATTTACTAAATTATTCTGTTAAAAATAATGTTATTATTCAAAATATTAAATAAGCATTCAGAAAAGGTAAATAATACTATGATTTTTAAATATTCGCATTCGTAGACCTATTAATAAGTCTGCGCATGGTATAACTTTTTTTCAATCTGAATGGTAAATGCTGCAGCCGCCTTCCAGCGACCACTCTATCAGCGGCAGACGACGGTGTCGTTCAGAATATGCGGTAGGAAATACAGTGACCGTTTCATGTGTAAGTTAATGATCTCGGACCGATGAAAAAATTCGAACTAAAGTGAGTTACCAATGAAACCAGTAAATGGCCACTGTTATACCACTAAGTCTCTGTGGGAGAGGTCTACTAGGGGAGAGCATGCATTACAAATACCGCAACAGTGGTCTTGTGTAATGTTTTCCGACGAGTCCAGGTTTAGCTTTCAGTCTGATTCTCACCGGATTTTCATATGGAAAGGACTAGGTACCCATTACCTCAAAGAGAATACCATTGAACGACACCGTTACGGTGGTGCAGGATTGCTCATTTGGGGAGGAAATATTCTGGATTCCAGAACGTACCTGCATGTTCAAAATGTAATCATGACAAGTCACATCTATCGGGATGTTATTTTATAAT
Organism: Latrodectus elegans; assembly: GCA_030067965.1. Lineage (NCBI taxonomy): Eukaryota > Metazoa > Arthropoda > Arachnida > Araneae > Theridiidae > Latrodectus > Latrodectus elegans. The sequence goes on from CM057819.1 coordinate 92,948,511, forward strand.
AACATGTACGTTTGTTTCGGGGTGCCATGGGTGCAGAATTTCTGTTTATGGATGACTATGCCCGTCCTCATCGTGCAAATATTGTAAACGAACGCATTTAGAAGGAGGATATCACCCATATGGACTGGCCAGCATACTCACCAGACTTTAATCCAATAGAGCATGTGTAGGACATGCCTAGCCGAGGAATTACAAACCCTTCAACTCCCTTCCATGTGTCTACCAAAACTTCGGAGAGCATTGCTTGATGAGTGGTGTAATATTCCACAAGATCAGATCAATAATTTGATACTCAGCATGCCTAGGCGTTGTACGGCCTGTATTGCATCGTCTGGTGGGTATACTGTGTATTAACCATCATACCAACCCAGTTATATTAGCTTTTGTAAATAGGTTCTTTTTTAAAATTCACTTCAGGGAGTAGAAATCGCAATTTTTATTAATGATGTCTAACATGTTACATCTTTTTTGCTCTTTACTTTTTGTTTAATAAATAGACTTTACAAATAATTCACATTTGTTTTGATTGTGTCTTTCTTTACCTGAACTTGCATAATCATTAATTTATGGACGCGAGTGTCCATTAATCAAATAGTCTTTAATTTAGTTTCATCATTGTTTAGAATATGCTATTATGTTTTTCATAACTTTACTATTCATTTGTGCTTATGGGAAGTTATATTGCTCATTAAGCAGGTAATATCTACTGCGTTATTGATTTTGTACATACTTTTTCTTAATTCCAATGTATGCGAAATTTCTTTAACTCAATGTGTGTACAGTCTCCACGTCAATTTTTATTAATATCTAATCGAAAAGGAATGGTATATATTCTAACCCTCAGTACATTTATATGTACTGAGGGTTAGAATATATACCATTCCTTTTCGAACAATCACTCTGGAAATTCCTTTTCGATTAGGTAGTGCCTTCCATCTCAATCCATTGTCTTCAACATAATCTATGATTAACCTTTTTTTTATTCTAATCTCATCATCGAAAGTAAATTCAGTCGGGTGATTATATTATAAATTTCAGATAATCCTATCTGTTTAAAAGAGAAAATTTCTGTTCACAAATAAGATTTTGATATACATAACAATATCCAAAGTGATATATATATATATATATATATATATATATATATATATATATATATATATATATATATATATATATATATATATATATATGTAGATAAATGTATAAATATTATTTTTTAAGAGTTATGCTACATTGTAACATTCTTTTAATTACCAGTAATCTTTCATTCTTCACAAAGTTATGTATTGACCTCTCTCAATAATTCCCAAATTTTTTTTTCATTTTTCTATAGTTAAAACTTGGCTGTGGACTACTAAATGTAAAAGCTACATAAATATATAGAATAAAAATTTCAAATTTAAAAATAAAACATTTTATTGGAAAGTTATTTATTAAAATTATAACTTTTACTTAAAATTAAAAATGATAACTTGGATGTAATTGATGAAATTGTATGAGAGTGTTTATGCCCTGCTAAATAATGTCTAATAAATAGTAAATGTCCTATTTACGTCGTAGCACCCGAAAATGCTCACGAGGATTCATTTCTAATTGGCTCCTCTTTTGTGACGAAGCTCATAACGGCACTGAATCCATGTTTTTTCAAATAGTAAAAACGGAGGATCGGTTAACAACTTCTGTGCAATAACCTGTAATGCAAAGTAGGTGATTTGTTCTTATAACCAGACTTTGTGGTATCCGTATTCAAACACTAGTTTAAGTTATTCTTTTGCGGATATTTCAATAAGCTGCTCCTATATTAGTATGGATTTATTTTTCCCTTAGCAAAAGGGATAAACAATCACTCTGGAAATTTCAAGTGATGAATATCTTCAAACCTTTAATTCAGATCTACATAAACAACCATTAGGTGTTTATAGTAAGCAAGCAAATCTTCATCACTATTTTGCAATTTCGAAAGAGCTAGAAACTGAGAACATTCTCCTCTTTCCAAGTTTTGTTTTTACAGAAAAAAATTTTGGACAAAAGCAGAAATTACACTTTTAGTTTTGATTATATTTAATTGGTACCAGGAGCTTCAAATTAGTCTCATTAAATTTAGTCTCATAATATAAGCTATGTCCCTTTTCTAGTTAATTAAATTTGTTTTTATATATATTTATTTTTCAGGAACTCCAACATTAAATCAAACTGTGCATAAAGTCTATTTAAACATAAACTTTTAGATGATCAAGTAAGAGAACTTTTAGATGATTTATGAAGTAATAAGCGATATCTTCGTCATTTCCAAAACAAAGTTAAGTAAATAATTGCACACATTCAATGTGTTCTTTTTAATTTCATTAATTGCTCTAATGGCATCTAGTGATTCATGCAAACGTTCACAAGATTTTTTGTGACTAAATAATGTCGCTAAGTGAGGCAGTGTACTGAAAATACAAGTTAGTTTCTTTCAAATTCGTTACATTACATTACTGTTAGTTTCATTCAAGTTAGTTTCTTTCAAGTTCGTTACAGTTAGTAACGAACTTGAAATTACAGTTAGTTTCTTTCAAGTATGTCAGAAAACCTATGAATCTTCCTATAATTGCCGGAGCATTGCCAGTAGCAACAGAAATGATATTATTCAAGAGTATACCATTTGCATCAAAAAATCTTTTTAATTTAGTAAATAACGTTTTATTTTTTGAATCAGTTCCTAAAAATTAGCAGATAACAACTCTAGGCAAAATGTTTCTTTTTCTACAAATTTTACATTAGTTACGAGTAAAGTTTCAATTTTTCATAAAGTGGACTCGTCAAACTATACAGGAAGTTCAAATGTTTCTATGTATTCAAATAAAAATTTTCTACGCACTGAACCATTTCATGAATCCTTCTTTGTATATTATTACTCAGTGAAATTGATTTTACAAAGTCAAAAGCTAATTTATGCAACATGGAACGTTGTATCTCACACCTCATTTACAGCTGGTAGAATAATTTCCTCTTCAATAGTGTAAGGCTTTCTAGATTTTGCAACCAATTAAGAAGTGTTACAACAAGCATACGGTATATCGTTATCTGCCTTAGATGTTGTCCCTATATTGTTGTTGTGATACTCAGATTTCAGTGCATCATCTGACATAGTTGTATTATATAGAAGGCACATTGGTAAAGTACTTTTTCCTACTTATAAAATTAAGATATACTTCCAATATTAATCACGGTATTGTCAGTATTTCTTTTTTTCGTGTCACTCATATTGTTATCTGCTAAAAAGAGAAAAAAGGTTGTAAAAAATGTGCATATTAAATATCGCATTTGCAGCAATCTACTGTTAATTATTATTAACGTATTCAATGGAATGCTGCAGTAAAGGCCGTCGACGGTGTCGTTCGGAATATATGGTAGGAAAAAGAATGACCGTTTCATGTGTAAGTTGCTGGGCACGGACCAGTCAAAAAATTCGGTGCAAAATGAGTTACCAATGAAACCAGTAAATGGCCTCTGTAATACCACTGACCGAGCTGGCAGCCGAATGGTTAGCGCTCTTGCCTTCGGTTCAACAGTTAGTGGGTTCGAATCCCACCTTGGGCATGGATGTTTGTAGTGGTTCGGAATCCACTTTAAACCGTAGGTCCCGGTCTAATTAGCCCTCGTGTGCAAAAAATGACCGTTGAGCGACAGACAAACCAACCAACCAAACCTGTAATACCACTGAGCCTCTGCTACTAGGGTATTTTGTCAGGTAAATTGACAGAATTTATTCAGAAACAATTTAATGTTAATAAGATCAAATAAAAATTATTGAAATTTTAACCTTACTTTGTTTCTGATATTACTATTTTATTTTTTTATATGTAGCTTCTACTCAATGCCATGGCAGCAGTATATATAATGTATATGATATATAATAAAAATAATAAACCTCTATCTTTTGCGAACATTTTATTATTGAGATTAAATTCATAAATATTGAAGTTGACTGTTTAATAAATATTAAAATATATAATGCAATGAAATAGAAATACTTGTATATGAAAGTAAACTGAATTTTTAATCTTATTGTAGTAATAAATTTAATAGTTATTACCAAAAATTTGTAGCTTGAACCTTATCACTTTCAGCTCTGCAAATATTGCTTTTGAAAAAATTTCAAGAATATTTATATTTAAGTTATTTTTTCTGCTAACAATATAAAAAAGGAATGAAACTAAGAGAGCATAGAATTAAAGTTGTCTTGTTCTATATTAAAATAGAATCAATATTTATTTTAAATCTATCAAAGTCTTTAGTTTAGATGTGCTCTATGATAAAATATACCTATTGTTACAAATACCTATTTGTGCATAGAAGAACTAAATGAATAACTTGTGACTTTAAACTTAATTTTCAAGACTAAATTTCTGAATGAATCTATGAGAACTTGTTAACATATATATCTTATAAAACCAATAATAAAAATTTTCTAATTTTACAATTAAATTTCCATAGTATAACTTTTTTTTAAAAGAAACATTTGGAAAATTATAACAATTAACAATCTTCTAATTCAAATTTTATGTTTTGTAAAATTGGAAACAGTTAAAAAAAATCATAATGAATACTGTTTCAAAGAAAATTTAATCGTATTAGCAAAAGAAATAGAAAATTTCTAAAACAAATTATTGAATGTTAATTTTGTGTGCTTCAATAAAAACTGTTAAAAATAGTAGAAAGTCCAAGAGTGAAAAAATATTAGATGATCGGTAAAATGCGTTTCATATTAATTTCACTTGAGTATGCTATCTGAATATTTTCATTACATTTTGAATCTATTTAAAAGTAATTAAAATAAAAAGTCTCTTAATACAAGTATTATTATCAATGAAAAAGCTTACATAGATATATGAATATTATAATAGATATATAAAATGGGCTTTCTTTAATATTGTTTGGCTTAGTTAACAAAAATAAACTATCATTAAATTATTTTTTTAACGATAGTGTATTTCTTCTATTTAAGCTAGACAAATATTTTTTTAAAAGTATCTAAGTATCTTTGAATACAGTAGACGCTCGTTTTTACGAACCTCTAATTTACGAACACTCACATTTTTTACAAAGTTGTGACTGCTTTAACACCATAAACATAATGATACTTTAAACTCCTATTTACGAACTAAATTTTATAAATTCTCTTTCGAGCTATATTTCACTTCTGATAAATAGTTTTCTTTTGACAAATATTTTTGTAATCTAATATTTTTTTTTCAATTTTTTATTTGATTTATTTCTTATGTGACTCCTGAGAACTTGATTTCTTCAAGAACAACAAAAAATATAGGATGGAAATTGTTTCCTTAAAAAAACTTTAACACTTAAGTCACTTCAGCAACATACAATATGTTACAAAATTATTTTTTTTCAGTTATGTATATTAATGTATATTAAATACAAAAAACAAAATTTCTTTTATATTAAATGGTATACATTTAAGTATAGAATAATTTCTTCTGTACATTTTATCTAAATAAATTTAAAAGTATATTTAAATATAAGAAAAATAATATTTTGAATTTCAATTTATTTCCTTTTAATGAAAAATACATATTTAGTATTAAGGCAAATTATAACCTGCCACAAATTTCTCAAATGTTTTGCAAAACCTTGAGAAGAGAATTTATTTGCCAAAGTAATTTCTAGCTTTTGAGTCCCACATATATCGTCGAGTCACATAATTTCATAAAATTAATAAGCTTTCTAAAATTTAATAAAAAGTTTAATATAATTGATTTTATTTATTTTATATAATAATTTTTAATAAATAATTTAATTAAAGGTAATGTTTAACATTCAAAAATAACTTTAATGACCTGTAAAGATTTGACATGAATTAATCTTCATCATAAGAAAAATTGATAAAGTTAATCACAAATATGTATAGGTATATATAATTTCGAAGGAAAAAAAAAAGTAAATAATTTTCTTTATCTCGCAGAAGTCTTACTTGAATACCTTGCCTTTCTTTTCCTTGTTTGAAACAATCGTTTCTTGGAATTTTTTGTTATTGAGATGACTCTGTGCCTCATGCGACCAGTATCATTAAAACTGTAGCGACCTAAGAAAATGGAAGTTAAAACAAAACAAACATTTATTACATTACACATAATTAAGATTAGATACAAAAAGAAAACACTTAATAATTATAAAATAAAATCAAGGTTACATAGTACCAGGGTGGTACAAAACAAAACGTATTTAGGAACCGGATGGTTCTTCCTTGCCATTCCTCACATCACTCTCCTCATCTCATTGGATGTTGTTTGTAAATCGGGCAGCAGCGCCATCTACTGTCAATATTGTTAATATCGGTCTGTTACAACTTCCCCTCTGACCCCGAAGACGTCCCGACCAGGGGTCAGCTGGAGTTTTCTTGGAATAACTTTGTTCTTGAGCATGAGCTTTGGCAGGAGTGGGAGTTTTCGGACAGTTCAATTTTGTTGGTCTACCTCTTCTGCGCAAAGCTTTGACAGGATAAGTTTTCTTTCCCTCAAAAGGCGTCAATGCCGAAGTGTGGTATACTCCTATTGGTATATTTGGAGAATCTGTGTTTGCCACAGAATACGATACAGGGGATTTTTGAATAACGATGATAAATGGTCCATCGCAGCGAGGCGAAAATTTTGCTGTAACACCAGCAGTTTTATCACTTAAGTTTGGTTTTCTCACCAAAACTAAATCTCCTGACTTATAAATAGGAGCTGGTCTCCTTCTCTGGTCCGCAAAATGCTTGTTTTTATTTTGCTTTTCAATAAAGATCTCTTTGGCTTCTGATGTGAATCTTTCCAGTTTTTTAAGATACGGGGTCATTTCAACGACAAAGTTATCGTTCTCGATAATACTACGAAAGTCGTTGGTAACATCATTAATGGTACGGAGCTCTCGTCCGAAATTGAGAAACGCTGCCGTTTTTCCAGTTGAACTGCACTTTGAAATGTTCAGTGCGAATCGAATTGCAGGGAGTTTCTCGGACCAGCTATCATGCCGATTTTTTACTAATATGGCAAGACGAGGTTTCAAATCAAGGTTCCTCCTTTCAACTGGATTTGCTTGAAGGTGGTAAACAGGGGTTAAAGATTGATGAATTTTCATAAGATAACATAGTTGCTGCATAACAGCAGAAACAAATTGTGGTCCATTATCGCTGATAATTCTGCGTGGTATTCCGTATCTCATGAAGATTTCTTCTACAAGAGTGACAGCACACTCTTTTGCTGTTGCATTTTCCAAAGCAAATAGCTCGATCCACTTCGTAGTAACATCTTCTATTATAAATATCCATTTTTTCCCATGGCTAACTGGAAGAGGACCGAACAAATCAGTGGATAACGTTTCAAATCTTTGGGATGGTACTGGAGTCTGCAGCAGACCAGCAGGTTTTTGGTTGGAAGGCTTGTATCGCATACATTCTATACAACCTTTCACATAATTGGTGATGTATTTCCGCATGCCAGTCCAGTAATATCTTCTAGCAATTCTATCAAAAGTTCCTTCAGCACCGTAATGACCTGCGGTGGGATCATCGTGATGAATTTTAAGAATCTGCTCTCTTGCATCTTCTGGAATGACAAGCTGAGCCTCATCAGATCCTGAATCAGGTGCATATTTGTACAGGACACCTCTGTTCATCATAAAACCTTTTTCAGTCCAGTTTCTATATTCCTCAGTCAAGTTGACTGCTTCCAAAGCATTTATTATTTTCTTCAGATTTTCATCTTGAAGTCGGCTGTCTCTGATTTCTTTAGGACTTTTGGTAGGAAAATCTACTGAAATGACGGTGGGTTGGTTAACAGTCATGGAGCATATCTCGCATGGGTTATCTCCTTCGTGACAGGGAGGGCGAGATAACATGTCAGCTACCACGTTGCTTTTCCCAGGAACGTACTCGATATGGAGGTTGAACTCTATGAGTTGTAGAGCCCAACGAGCGAGTCGTCCTGATGGGGACTTTAAAGACATGAGCCATCGTAACGCCTGATGGTCCGTAGCAACTGTGACTTCTTGTCCCTCAATATAGCATCTGAATTTTCCTAAAGCCCAAACAACTGCAAGGGCTTCACGCTCTGTAGTGGTATAGTTTCGCTCAGCACTAGTTAGTAGTCGGCTTGCATATTCAATTGGGTGTTGATCTGTTAGGGATTCTCCTTGGAGGAGGACAGCACCTAAGGCATACCCACTAGCATCAGTACGTAAGATGTACGGTTTACTTGGATCACACTGCCTAAGAACAGGTGGTGAAGTAAGTAATGTCTTTAACTTTTGGAACGAAGCTTTTTCTTGCTCTTTCCAACACCAAGAGGAGGATTTCTTGGTTAGATTACTGAGAGGTCTGGCTATTTCAGAAAAGTTCGGAATGAACCTCATATACCAAGAACAAGTTTGCAGAAAGGACTGAACTTGTTTAACAGTTTTGGGTTCAGGCATATCCAAGATAGCAGCAGTTTTGGCAGGATCAACCTCTAGACCTTCAGGAGTAGTATAATGCCCAAGATATTTAATCCTTGCACATGCGAAATTGCACTTTTCACGTTTAGCTGTTAATTTGAATAACTCAAGTCGTTGAAAAATGTCTCTTAAATTTTTTAAATGTTCCTGAAACGACTCTGATAGTACTATAATATCGTCTAGGTGGGAACGAAGAAAAATATCACCAAGACCACTTCGGAATTTGTCTATCAGTCTTTGAAAGGTTGCTGGGGCATTTTTCAATCCAAATGGCATTCGTATAAAACGATATGTACCAAAAGGACAAATAAAAGCAGTTTTGTCTCTATCCACGGCCGCCACATTTACCTGGTGATAACCAGCTTTAAGGTCGGTGGTCGACATATAACGAGTTTGTTTAGCTTCTTGAAGTAAATTATCTATGCGTGGAAGAGGGTAAGAGTCCATTTTCGTGATGGCATTCAATTTTCTGTAATCCACGCAAAATCTATAAGCACCATTTGGCTTTGGGATGAGCACAACAGGCGCTGCATAAGGAGATTCGCAGGGCTCAACAATTCCTTCATTCAAGAGTCTATCAATTTCATTTTGCATAATTTCTTTCCTTGCTGGAGACACTCGATACGGAGGAACAGCAACCATAGGGTGGTTATGCGTATCTATGTAATGTTCAATAAATGGGGTTGCCTCTCCCCCTGGATTGAAGATAGTTTCAAACTGGGACAAGAGTTCATTTAACTTAATTCTTTGTTCACCTATCAGATCAATACCTTCATCTTCACGCAAATGATGAGGATGATTCTTTAACTTCTTTTCCCAGGTGGGAGTCAAATGGGATGCTTCATCTTCAATATTACCTTTTTCATTCACAGTTAGCGGTGCAACCGTTTGTAACGACCCACAAAAAGTTGGCGTAGGTACTTCAAAAGAAAAGTGTCGTCTGGTTTGATTATGGAAAAATCAATTCCTTTACTTTAGCATATTCTTGTGTTTCTTCAGGTTCTCGAACGATGAGAGTTGCAATGTCAGATGGCAGGGTGCCTATTAAGTAAGGGATCCATGAAGATTCGGGTAATTTCATAAATTTAACTTGTCGTTCGAATATTGTAAAGAATGTACACAGTTCTTTTTTCGGATCAAATTTCGGCAAAAGATTGCTGAAATTACTCAAATCCAGTTTCTGGTGAGCTACCGAGGGACCACTTGACGATAGAGGATCTATACTTGCCAAACGCTGAGATTCAACTTGAAGCTGGAGTTTCTCCAATTCATATTTTTGTTGTTTCTCCAATTTTTCCTTCGAATCAGCTATTTCGGTTTCTTTTAAAATTGAGGTTTCTTTCACAATTCTCTCTTCAGTAATTGCTTCAAGCATACTTTTGACCATAGTTTCATCATAATTAGGGGCTTTGCTAATGAGATTCGTTAACTCTGGACTATTTTTAAATTATCTCCCACTACCAAACCAAGCTCGTCGGCTAAGGTCCTTAAATCTTCTTTTCGGGCACGGTAAAGGAAGACCATTCTTGATCTCAAAAGTTCTTATTTTATAACTTATTATTTAAATAAAATTTATCAATTAAACGAATTGTAAACACTTGTTTACCAATATTAATTAAATACTAATTATTAAATTAATCAAACACATGTTTTTGCAATTACTTTTAAACAAAAATATAATTTGAAAACATTTTTTCATATTTATCATTTTCGAAGACTAGAAACAATACAGAAAACTAGTAAAGATATGTTGAAACTATAATTCAAATTAAATTAAAACCCAAAAGTTGTTATAAATATTTAACATTATTTCTTTAAAAAAAAGAAATATGAATAAAAACAATTTATTCTAACAACTTCAATTGCTATTCAATTAATAAACTACTTCCATAATAATTAAACAAATAAAACACAATTATCTCTGAGTGAAAACAAAATTATTTCTAAAAATAATGACAGTATTTTTATCTTTTACACATTTTTAAATAAATTCAAAATTAATTCTGCATTTCACTTGACAATCAATTTTACATTATTAAATGAATAATTACTAATTTATTAGCAAGTTATTTTCAATGTAGAAACATTTAATGTTCTGAAACTTTATTTAATAAAACCATATCTAGTAAAAATTTTTAAATTGTAATATACTCATAGAAAATATTCAAGATAAACAAATAAATTCAAAACATTTATTTCTAATATCTTATTTTAGCAATGTCATAAAATGCAAAATTCTACAAAGTATTATTTTCTTTTAAAAGAAATAAAAATAAAAAATCTTAAGGTATCAATAGTAAAAACAAAATAATAATATCAATTCACAACAGAAATATTATTCTTATATTTTGTTCTGTTTTCGTTTTAAAAATTAATAGATTCCTTATACATAAAAATATATATGAATTTTCTTTCGAATATAAAATACTGTTTTTTAATAATAAACAAATAAAATAATTATTTATTTTTATCAAAACCAATATTCATGGAGCCGTTACTTCGACTTCCATACTTTTTCTAGACAGAACATTGACTCATATTATACACAGAAATTATTCTAAATTTATTCTTTCAATGAAAATAATGAAAAAAAAAATCAGTTTTTAATTTAAATATACAATGGGAACAACTTATTCTAATTTTAAGCAGTAACAAAATCAATCAATCAATTTTTAACCTTTAACGAACAATGTAGAACAGCGTTTTGAGTTAGTTCTGTTTTCAATATAAGCAGTTTAAATTCAAGGATTTTACTGAATATACTTTACATTTCAAAATATTAAATTTCACTATACATGCAAAATGACGTGCAGAAAATATATATCAATTACATGCAGTATTCGTAAACAAATTTTAACATTCATGCAATACGTCTGAACAAAATTTAATCGAACCAGAAGTTAGAAGAATAACGAAACTAATACTACAAAACAAAAGTTATGTTATTTGGATTAGTTTTAATACAAAACATGCTATTATTACAACATGCTAACATTATCAGGATGATAATGAAATTTGTTAGAACACAAAATAGAACTTACCTGTTTTCTGGATGAAAACGATATAGCTCGACGAAATTCCGACATGAAATACATCTGTTCTATTTCTGGATGAAAACGAACGACGACACGGGAAAATTCCAAATAGAATGCATTCCAGATTAACACATAATCAAATAAATTCCGACGTGGAATTATAACTAACAACTCAATAGAGCTAAAACTTATATCCAATTAGATGGAAAACAGTGGGGAAGGCAGCGAGTTGGGCGCCATTTTGTAGCGACGTAAGAAAATGGAAGTTAAAACAAAACAAACATTTATTACATTACACATAATTAAGATTATATACAAAAAGAAAACACTTAATAATTATAAAATAAAATCAAGGTTACATAGTACCAGGGTGGTACAAAACAAAACGTATTTAGGAACCGGATGGTTCTTCCTTGCCATTCCTCACATCACTCTCCTCATCTCATTCGATGTTGTTTGTAAATCGGGCAGCAGCGCCATCTACTGTCAATATTGTTAATATCGGTCTGTTACAAAACATTTTTTCAATAAGCAGCTCAGTTTCATGATCCAAAGTGTTTTCGCATATTTGTTTGCCGTTTTATTTCTTAGCAATGATATTCAAACGTCAATTAACAAATTATAATAAAGATATTAGATGAGGTTGAATATTCTGCAGAAGACATTGATCAAACAAATGAGGATGAACCAACTGAAGAAATATAACAATCTCATGATAGTAATGGTAAATTTGAGAAGAGAGCGATGGAAGTAGCAAAGAATCTGAATAAGAAAAAGTCGTATATGTAAACAAAATAAAAATGTTTGAAATAAAGAAAAACGTAAATCAAAAAAGAAAAAGAACTTAAAATTTTATCATTGATGAAACTGGTAAGATAAAACAAGAAATTGTTTTGTTTAATAATGCAACAAAAGAATGTGTCGTTGCAGTAAATGAAATGTCTGTATCATATTCTACAGTTAAAAAAAAAAAAAAAAAAAAAAAAAAAAAACACGAACAGATGCTTTATGGTTGTTAATCATAGAACGTCAGGGAATAAAAACTAGAAGTGTTTCAATGTGAAAAAAGAATCGCCAAAGCAATATTCAAATAAAAGAAAATTTCCTGAAAACTAAACACACATTAAATGTTATGGAGTAACATATTAATATCAGAACTGAAAAAATATTTTTTGAGAACTCTGCCAAAGAACCAATTAAGTCAATTCAAGTGAACCGAAAAACATAGAATGTCGGAGAAGAAGTCTAAAATCTTACAAAGGCAGATGTGTTAAGTGTCCTAAGGGTACAAGGATAATAAACCTACAATTTCTAACACAATGCAGTTTCATTTGTAAAAATCATTCTTATATGTTTGTTAGAAAAATAATATGTCGATTTAAAGTCTTCACTACAATCATATAACTCTACTTTTATATTTTATCTCCTTGAACATTAAAAAAATTTCTTAAGAATATAATTACAGCTTCACTATTAAATAGTGTAATCCATGTTCATAATGAAATATATTTTTAAGATTATAATTCATTTTTTAATCAAACTTATTGGGATGAACCAGTCATCACACGTAATCTCCAATTTCAGTGTCAGGAGCGCGCCTTTGCCTGGTTAATATAAAGGCAAAATAATTAAAATTCAAATAAAATTTATTAACTTATAAATCACTTCAACTCTAAATAACTTGATTTCAAGTAAATAATTGTCAGACAATAAACAATGTGATTTTGAGTTTATAACTATACATGTATGCTATTAAATGTTTATATTGTCTAAAAATCGGTGTTTAATAACCAAAATGTAAAGAATACATGGTAAAAAGAAAATAAAACTTACTCGAAAGTTTTTAAAAGTCAAAATTTTCCAACAAAATTCATTGTTTTTTTTAGCAAAATAATGTTATTTGTTAAAGACGAAAATTTATTACAAATTATTACGAAAATTTATTAGCAAAAGAAATTATTATAAAAATTTATTCGTTTTAAGTAATTTGACATTTTTCCTTTTTCCATCTTTATCGAGTTAAAGAGTAAGGAGGGTATCAAATTATGATTAATTTAATCAGCCAGCCATATAAAGTCAATATTATTAGAATTTTTTATGTTGTATGAATGAAAAGAATTTTTTCTTTTTCTTTTTTTAATTATTGAAGGAATTTTTTTTATTGGGTTCATAAGCAGGGGTGTAATATAAAAATACCTTTTTTACTTTCTGTTAAACTACAGAATTTAACTGTAAATATAAACATATTATATGATTGACATAAAACACTTGGTTTATCATTTATTTAAGCACAAAAACTAATATTAATACACAAACTGTACATTGACCTATGCTGGAAATTGACTTCAACAACATGGACTAATTTCAACAGTCTACTACAAATAAGCCAAAAATAAAATTAATTTCATTGTGAAATAATGGATAGTAATTATTATGTGAATATGAATAAATTTCAAATGTTAAAGAATAATTTAAGTTTTAATAAAATTTAGAAATTACTTATAGACATTTGTTACTCATCAATTCAAAGAAAATCCTTATAATATAATAATATATGATCTATCCTGTTGTTTATCACTAAGAGGAATTTTTACATTAGATTAGATTTTAGGAAATTTCGGTTAATCTGTGGTTTGGGTACCGCTTTCTCGCCTGATGGGCGATAGACGCCGGAAGCGTGGCAACACCGACTATTTCATCCTAAATGCACTCCTTGTGGCAATCCTGTCTTTTTTGGTTATACAATTATATGTGTATTTTTTGTTATACAATTCGTAAAAAAACATTATTTTTGTTTCCGTTACCATGTCAACGGTGAAATTCGTTAAAAACACGGATTTCGTTTCCGTCGCCATAGAAACACCATTTTTGCTAAGTGTCTCGGAGCATTCAATTCTGGGAGACAATACACAAAAACGATCCAGTTGGCGATTTTTTGAAAATGCGCCAAACAGGGGACCCAAAGCACATTTTCACCGAAATTTCTTTTTCACTAAAGCTTTAGGTCACTAAATGTATTGGAAAATGTTAACCTATTCATGGCAAAGTTTCACATATTATTGCTAATAACAAATAATGAATCTAATTAAAAAATAGCATACCTCAAAAATATACAAAAGAAATTATCAACATTGCTCTTTAGAGAGGCTATTGTGGTTTTTAATCATCATAGCAATCACAGATTATTAATATTACCGAATTCAATTATTTAGAACAGATTGAGCTCTGGTTCGTTAAATGGAAAATTCTTATTAATGTAAATAAAAGTGTATCCATAATTTTTATAATTAAGATCAATAAAGAAATTATACCATGGTCAGAAACCTGTAAATACTTGAGAGTAACTTTCGACAGAAAATTTACATGGCACTCCCCATCTGATCCAAATTATTAACAAATTTAAACGGATAACAGCTGCATTTTACCCACTTTTCAACTGGAATTCAAAACTTTCCTTGGAAAATAAAGTGCTCATTTATATAGCATATCTTGGACCACTTATTTCCTATGTCTGCCCTATCTGGAGTTACACCCATGATAGTAAAATTAAAAAACTGGAAACTCTCCAAAATAAATCCCTCAGATGTGCAGTTAAGGCTCCCTGGTTCATTTGAAACCAAAAAATCCGGCAAGAATTAAAAATACCTATCCTGAGAGAATTCTTCGCGAAAATAATGTATAACTTGATTAAAAATATTGATAAAACTAATAACGAAACAATAATTAGCCTTCCGTCCTATAATGACCTAAGTACCCATAATAGATTGCGTCCTCGCTCATTGTTCAGATATTGCCCAAAGTTTCCTCACCAACCACCATGAAATAAACTGTAAATAGAAAAAAAAGTTTCTTTGATAACTACTTCTTTGTATGGAAAAAAATAGACTACTAAAAAGATAAAAGAATTTTTTTTTTGTTTTTATTAAATCTCACTCTATATGTGAAAAAAAAAACTATTTAAATAGAAATGATGATGAAAAATGCATATATAAGTGTGCATACTAAATGCATATGAAAACAGATTTTTTTTAATATACATGTATATGTAAATACATAAAATATAAAATAAAAGATAAAGATAGATATATTGTATTACAAACCAATTTATACCTTGTAAATATTATAGCGTGTATAAATTCTTGTAAATACCTGTTCTTATGTAAATATTCTTATTCCTCTCAATTTATTCCTTAACTATTTCCTTTATTATTCTATTAGTTTCGATTAATTTAAATATATATTTCTCATAAATAATAAATTAATCAACAATAGCTTCTTAAGTTCTGAAATAAATTTTATGAAATAACCATATTGTGTCCATGTCCATTTATAATAACCATATTATGTCTATTAAAATTTCAAACTCATTTTAAGCCAATCAGACTCAAGTTATTGCTCACCAACCAAGAATCTGCTATCTAATGAGGATAGAGGATCGCCAGATCCAGGGACCTCTGAAAACTGGCAATCACTTGAGAATTCAACATCAAAAACAATGAACAAACTAAAGTTAAATTTAATACAACAAATTAATTTATATTATTTAAAATAGATTATTATTTGCAACGCTTATTTTGACTTAATTTTGCAAACACAAAATAAAATTTAACTTCGTAAAAATTATGTGACAAAATTAAATAAATAGACATTTTAAACATATATACTTTTTATTTATTTAAAAGAATTGATAGCACTTACTGAATCATTCTGTTAAAAATAAATGTTATTATTCAAGATCTTAAATTATCTTACAGAAAGGGTAAATAACACAACGATTTTCAATATGAACATCACGCTTGCGTAGACCTATTAATAACTCTACGCATGATTTTACTTTCCTTCAATCTCAATGGTAAATGCTGCAGCCGCCATCTAGCGATCATTCTGAGCAGGAGACGACGGTGTCGTTCACAATATGCGGTAGAAAAAACAGTGACCGTTTCATGTATACTGGTCACGGACCACTGAAAAAAATTCGGTGTAAAGTAAGTTACGAATGAAATCGGTAAATGGCCATTATAATACCAATATCAGTGTTTATTGAGTAATATGTCAGTAATTGTCTGTGTTTATTGAAATATCTAAAATCAATCAAAATAAATACAAGGGATGCCAAATTTTAAAAGACAACAGCAAAGTTATTTACAAAAGTATATCAAAAAATTATATTTAGTTTGAAAAGAAATAGCTTTTTTAACACATTCTTTGGTTTCGTTTGCCTTATTTTAAATATCATAATCTTAATGAATATCATTTAAGTTTGTAAATGTTTAATAAACACACGCTCAACTATAAATCTAAAATTTCATATAACTTATAACAACAAGCTATTAATTAGGTTTTGAATAGAAACCACTATTTCTGAAATCAGTTTCAAGTGTGAGGCAGTGCGAACGCTGTTTTCAGAGTGGTACTTACATTACATTTAACTTTAAATTGATTTAAAAAAGGCTTTGGGAACGGGTATTATGATTTTAAAATATAATATTTGTAAGAAGTTATTGAAAAATAAACATTCATTTGCCATATTTCTAGCAGAGACAAAATAATTTTTGTTTTATTTCGGTTACAGTTAAAACTTTTTATTTGATATTGAAAAACTCTGTCTTACTGTTATTATCTTTATTGGAACTATATATCAAATCAATGTTAAATGATCCACTTTTTAAATTTTGTCATTTTTTATATTAACTCTAAACGCTTTTGGTTATTATTATTATTTTATACAAATAAATATTGATTCTGGTCTTTGCATAAGTTTTATTAATATTGGCAACGATATTGTTGACAAAAATGGCCTGTTTAATTTTTGTATGTAGAGCTTGGAAGCTTCAATAACAACAAAATTTTCAAATAGATTTATCTTTACATTATATTACGTTATTATATTATTATCTGATGATAATAATTGTTTATAATTGAGTTTGGTCACACAAAAAATCTGTTTCCAATGGACATTGTTCTATCAACGATTTTTGTGAATATAAAATTTAAATATCCAACGGTATATTTACATTTTATTTATTGTAGTTGACTTGTTGCTTTATATTAATTTCGCGGTGTTTTCCGTTTTTTTTAAAAACTATATGTTACTTGTTTGGTTCGCTCAAGTTTTTTAAATATTCTCGAATTATTTTTACTCTTCTAAGTTTCTTGTAAAATCATAATTCAAGTGATTCATTTTATTATTTGTTATCAGAATATTGGATTGCAAAAAATTTTCTACTTCTATTTTGATTGGAAACTGCTTTAATTAACTAAGAGGTGGGATGAGTGTTAAATAAGCTTATTTATGTATATTAATCATAACATATCAAATGAATAGAATTTTTCCATTTGATCAATAATTGCGTTTGAATTATTATCAATGATTTGCTATTTTGAAGTTATAGTAATTTGTATTACTTAAAAATCACAATATTGATTCTTATGTTTCCAAGCTTCGTTTAAAATAATTTCATATGTATAGTTTACACAAAGAATTACATAGTTAAAAATTATTAAATAATTATTATATTTTATTTTAGTCCTAAATTTGATTATATGAATTCATGATAAACAAGGCAAGGAAACATTAGATAAGCGTTTTTTTTTTAAATAAAAGAAACTTATTTTTTTCATTTTGCTAGACAAATTTTCCAAGCAGAATAAAAACAATGATTTTCTCAATTTAACAGTGAAGATCTGAACTTCTCTTAGCTCAGATGCCCTCTAATTTAGGATGACAAATTGTGAATTTGGTGATTTTTTTGGTGGATATACTTATGTACCTGGCAACCTGGTTTTTATTATGTCATAGATATGGAGACCTGTCAAAATTATACAAAAAATTCTAGTTTGGCAAGCCTAGTATTTACATTATTGCACACGTCACAAAATGTCATCTTGGCAACATTTCTTCAACAAAAAATTCAGAATTTGGTATCCTGTATTATACAGCATCTATGCCCTTGTTTTAGAAAATAAATCAAGCATTTATAGTGAATGTCCATTGTTTAGACATTCAGTCAATAATTGCCTTTTCCAAAGGCAGAACATCTACTTTTATAATGTTATCCTATTAAAGTCTTGCCTTATTTGCAGTTATTAGTTACATCATATTTTTAAAAAGATACTTCTTTTATTGCATTTATATTTTCAATATTCTCATTGTTATATACAGTTATCAAGACATGTTCTAGGGATTGTTAATGTCTCATGCGTATTTGATTGAAGGGTATAAATTTTACTTTTGGGAATGTAGGATGTAATGTTAATATTCTAGATTTTTAAAACAATTCATAATAAGGTAAAAAATTTACATCATCATTGAGAAAATTATGCTAATATTTCTTAAATGTACAAAAATATTGTTTTATTTTAAAGAGTAATTTTTGATATTATATTTTATGGTTATTAAATCAACATATTATTTAGTGGTTATATGACTGATTAAATATATGTGAGTAATATTTATAAGTTTTTAATTTATCTATTTTATTTTAGTAAATAAGATCTTTTTATTAAGGTAAATAACTTTAAAGTTTATGTGTATGTGTAAACATTAATAATGAATTAAGGAAGTCATTTTAACTTAGTAATAAGTTTATTTTTTTTTTAAAGTAGATTGTCTTAAATTTGATCTTAACCATTATTTGTTAATGAAAATTAGTAGTTTCATTTCTCATGTACAGAAACCTGTCTATGTAAATTATTGATAGTTTTCTGGATTATTATTCTTAATAAACTTTAAAGATGTTTTAAATCTTGTACTTATTTAAATATCTTGAAAAGTTAGCCCATGAAGCAATAGTTCTTATTAAAGCTTTATTTGTATATTTTGATCTTTAAATTCTTCATTATTTAATATCAAAATTATTATGCTTTTATTTATAAAGAAAAAAATTTAAATAATTATCAGAAATCAGTGCCTTTTAAATGCTTATAAATAATTAAATAGTTGGAAGTTCTTATAGAAATATTTTTTATGACTAATGATATGAAGGGTTGCTATTGCAAAATATTTTTTAAATTTGTGCTAACTCTTTTGATTTGTTTTTTTTTTTTTTTTTACCATCTACCTTTCAATTTTTTACAAAATATAGTATTTATAATTTTCTATATAACATATTATATAATTTTCAAAATAACTATATCTAAAAATATGCATTTTGAAGTAATCATTTATTTATTTTAGATGCTTTTTCATGGATAAACAATGAGTCTTTTAATTGATTAACATGAATCAACCAGCTTCTAATTCCAGTATGTCACGATCAACTGCAGAAGCTTTAAAATTAATACAGGTGTGTGTTAAATTAAATTTTCTTTCCCTGATATTTAATGCTTGAAACTCAAAGATGTTTACTCCTAATTTAAAATGAAAAGTTAATAGTTTGCCTATTGGAGATTTATTACTATTACTATTACAATTGTAAACACTGACTTTTAAAATAACTCGTAAAGTAATGCTTCATAAGTTAAAGTCTAATATTTAGAGCTGAAGTAGAGTAATAAATCTTCAATGAAAGCCATTAACTTTACATTAATTAAACCAAGTAATGCTTGTTGAGTTATATTGAATTACCATGTAAATTATTTAATTAAATGAAATAAAAATTAATAATTATATCATTTAATTAGCATGTATATAATTAAACATTACATGATCAAATAATTAAACTAGCATTACATAATCAAATAATGCTTTTTTTATTATTTCCAGTTAATTTAACATGACCAAATTTTAATATTTTGTCTTATTAAATAATGTCTATATTCTGTTTATAAATGTCTTATATATTGCTGTAATATAGTTGAGGCTCATTTTTACGAATCTCTGATTTGAAAGCATTAACGATTTTACAAATTATTAGATAGGCCCTACCCTGATACATTAGACACAATGATTATTCTTATTCCCTTTAATGAACTAAAATTTTGAAAAATATCTTTGTTTGCAAACTTTTGTTTTTGGCAACAAAAAATAAATAAATAAATAAAATAAAAAAAAAATAATGCTCTGGTATTTTTTTAGTTTTTTATTTGAGTCCTTTTTATGTAATACCCAAGAACTTGATTCATTCTTGTACAAAAAGGGTCATGTGGAAACATTTTAAACATTTTGGGAACTACAGTTGAAGACACATGATTATCATACATTTGATGGGGAAAAAACTGTGGTCCAGATTTTAACTTCTGTGTTTCCCATACATAAAAACATAGAAAGGATAAAAAAAATTTCTCTTCTCTTTGCACGTTAGAATGTAGATAGGAATAAAACTATTTAAAAGTTTGTATTCTCTTGTTCTGTAGTTGGTTTCTTTTAATTTGAACAACTCAACTTATAGAATTTCGTGTATTGAGAGATATTGACCCACACCTGTTGAGGAGTTGTCACAGTTGAAGAAACAAATGTATTTATCAGTTGAAAGGAAAATCTTTAAAGTATCTGAAAAATATTGAATAAAATCAAAAATTGCCAAAGAAATATGGAATTCCAAAGAATGGAAGTTCTTTGGAATAATTTCTTGTCAATAATTTAAAAATCTGAGAAAGAAAACAGTATTAGTAAAAGGATACAATAAGTTCTCTCTTGAAAATATTGAAGAAAAGCAAAACAATGAACTGGAAATTAGCTTTGCATGCTTGGCTGGGAAAAACGAAAGGAATGAACATTCTTGTCATTAAATCGAAATCCAACTGCTTTATTATGAAGCTGAACATTAAAGATGTCAAAGGATCTAATGGTTGGCTTCAAAAATTTTAAGCAAGATGCATGTTGAGTTTGATAAAATTGTATGGGGAAGTGCAATCAATAAGATGAAAGTTAGTTATTTTTAAGTCTGAACTTTATTTTGCATGTATTTTTTATAGTGTATTTTAAATAATTCTTTCTAATAGTAAATATAAAGAAAAAGTAAAAAAAGAATTTGATCTCAATAATTTAATACATTATTTTTCTATCTTATGTAATTTTTTTAAGAGCTGTTTCATTCGTCTGTACATGTTTGTAAAAAATATGCATCTACTGTATAATAATTTTTATTTTGACAAATTTGAAATCTTTTTTTTATCTTTAATGTTGTACAATCTTATTTTTTGTAATCCAGTTTTCCTACAATTTCAGTAACTCAATACTGGTGTTTCATCATCTTTAATTAGAAATTTGAGATTTAGACATCAAGTTTTCCAATCTGTGCCTTTTAAAACTAATTGAAAAATAGTCATTATTATATATTTTTCTTGGACTTTATTGTACTTATGATAAACATTGTCTTGAAAAATAAAGTAATTGGGTTATCATGAGATGCATTACAAATAATAACAATGCTTTGGTCATATTGTAGTTCTGCTGTTTATTTTAAATCATGTTTGTATTACTGCAAGAATTATTTTTGGATATAATACATTTTAATATTTTCATACAAGTATTATTTTTATGTATCTTATTTTATTTTCTATATTTTCCTGTATGTAATCCGCACCGTATGTGTTAAAAACGTTTTGAATTTTGTTGTGCACATTATATGTCGCTGTGCATAATCTGATAACAAATATTCTTCATCAGAAAAGTTTAAAATTTTATATGAAATGTTGTTTATGTTTCATAAAATAATTAACAGATTATACCACTTCTTTGCTGATTTATTTCAACTATAAGTAACGTGTTCGAGAAGAAATTTGGTTCCTTGGAACGATATTTTACTTACAATTGGATAATGTCATTTTGCATTCTGTCTTGGCTTGAGTTGTTTGCTCTGAAAACATTCTAATTCCTATATCATCATGTGGGAGCAAAAATTATTAAGTTATAGAAAAAATTTTAAGCTAAAAATTAAAGGGAAGGCAAATAAAAAATGGCAACTAAAGTATTTACGTAAGGTAAAAAAACAATGCATATGCAGTACTAAAGAAAAATATACCCAATATCCATAGTGAAAATAATCCAGTTTTTTCATTTAATTATTAACTAAACTAATATATTTTATTTTAAAATATGTCTAACTTAGTTTTAAAAGTTAGCAAAAACTAAAAGTTGATAAGTTTTACTGGAATCTTCTTGTATCTTGATCAATGTCCTTTGATCTCTTGATCATGATTTAAAAGCTTTATTTACTTTGAAAGAAAATCTAAAACATTTATTGTTTCTTTTTGTTATACTTTCTTTGGTTAAAATTATATTTAATTAAGGAAAATATAACAGAATAGCAAATTAATTAAGAAAAAAACCGTAAATTATATATTAATATATAATTAGCATTAATGTCTATAAATTTTGTCAATGAAAAGCTACAATTTTTGATTTTATGTTTTTTAAAGAATTGAAGTTATTAAATTACCAAAAAAAAAAAAATTATATACTGCCACTTGCAAATTAATATGATAGTTAATGATAAAAGTTATACGTTTTGTAAATTAATTTTAAGATTTGATATATTTGAAATAAAATTTAATATTTCTTTGAAAATATTGTGATAAAAATGAAGTTGTGATTTTGTAGATAAATTTTGATTAAGTAAAATTTCATTATATAGCAAATTCCTTTTTTTTCACGACTTTAATGAATTCAATTTATGCATAGTTGTATTTAATTTTTCATGTAATAAAAGATTTTTATGTAATATTTTTTCCATTATTGTTCAATATTATAAAATATTTTAATTTTTATTTCAGAAACAAGGGCTTTCAATTTCTATAATCAACCCAGATAGTTCAAAAGCATTTCCTTTGGAAACGGTATATTTTTATTTCTCATTTGTGCTTTAAGGGATGTCTAATTTTTTTATGAGAAATTTTATTGTGAGTTTGAGTGAAAGTATATTTAAATGTTTTTTTTTTATGTATAAATGAATATTATCTAAAATATTATTGATTGTAAAGCCCATGTATTAGACTTGATTAAGAACAAAATTGAAGCTTATATTCGTAATGGTAACACTTCACACACCCATGGCACTTGTCCGAGGTTCGATCCTCAGGCTTGGTAAATTGTATTCAGCCTATCATTCTTTCAGTCAGTTGATAAAACTGAGTACCAAGCAAACTTGATAATTAAATGTTGAGAATTTTGCATTAGTGTGACCACCTAACTAGGACATTTGCTTTACACTCTAGAGCTTTCAATCATTGAAACAGATGTAGGTACTGTAGGCTTTGGAATGCAGCTGTTGTGCCACTGAGTTTATCCAGAAAGTAATTATGGGCTTTTAGTGTGAAATAAAACTCAATTTTTTGTACACAAAAATTGAGTTTTTTTCAAACTTTAATTCTTTAGTTAATGTTAGGTTTACCATTTAAGAAGTTTTATAAACTTTGAAATAAATGATGATTCTGTGGTGCACATAAGATTGGGGCTGTATGGAAGGTACAACATCATTTCTTAACCAATTTCTAATAGCTTTGTGTGTGATGCTAAAGATATACAAGACCTCATATTGCCTTGGTAGGACATGATTTCTTTGCAATTTCCCAATTCTGGTTTTTTCTCTTTGATTGTTTTCTCTCATTTCATAAATTGCTGTCAAAAAACATTTGAGTTGATTTTTTGGTGTTTAGAAGCAGCTCTTAACACACAACACCTAATCCCACCAAATCCACATGATCTTTTTTTGAATTCAAATTAGCTTTTGATGT